>OY986049.1:12056522-13256522 GCA_963920205.1 Stenodema calcarata | reverse complement strand
ATCTATGTCCTCGTGGAATAATACGTACCAGGGGCGTAGTCAGGCGGTCAGGGGCAGTGCAGGAAGAAGAATGTAGGCTTCCCCACAAGAAATGAAGAAGTTGAATGATGAACAAATTTATTACGAATAACAAAATATTTAATCAAAATTAAAACATTCAATTGAAAATTACCTACATTTGATGGTTGGTTTGAATCAAGAATCCATGGCTGAAGCCAAGTCATCTAAGAAAATAGATACCGACCAATGGTTATCAGGGTGTACCTGTACCTAGTTCAAAAATGGACCCATATATTTCTTCCTTAAGGGAGGCGATGTGATGAATTTCTGCCTGCACTTGTCCGAGAACTTTGAAGTAGTGTAAATTAGCCTTTAGAGCTACTCAGTCGTCGTTTCGACGTACATAGATCAGACGCTACTCACACTAAGTGTGAGTAGCTCTAAGCGTCTAATCTATGTACGTCAAACCTAGTGCGTAAAATCGACGCGTGAGCGCCTGATCAATTTACGTCAAACCTAGTGCGTCAAAACGACGCGTGAGCGCCTGATCTATGTACGTCAAACCTAGTGCGTCAAATCGACGCGTGAGCGCCTGATCTATGTACGTCAAACCTAGTGCGTCAAATTGACGCGTGAGCGCCGGATCTATGTACGTCAAACCTAGTGCGTCAAATCGACGCGTGAGCGCCGGATCTATGTACGTCAAACCTAGAGCGTCAAAACGACGCGTGAGCGCCTGATCTATGTACGTCAAACCTAGTGCGTCAAATCAACGCGTGAGCGCCGGATCTATGTACGTCAAACCTAGTGCGTCAAAACGACGCGTGAGCGCCGGATCTATGTACGTCAAACCTAGTGCGTCAAATCGACGCGTGAGCGCCTGATCTATGTACGTCAAACCTAGTGCGTCAAAACGACGCGTGAGCGCCAGATCTACGTACGTCAAACCTAGTGCGTCAAATCGACGCGTGAGCGCCTGATCTATGTACGTCAAACCTAGTGCGTCAAAACGACGCGTGAGCGCCGGATCTATGTACGTCAAACCTAGTGCGTCAAATCGACGCGTGAGCGCCTGATCTATGTACGTCAAACCTAGTGCGTCAAATCGAAGCATGAGCGCCTGATCAATTTACGTCAAACCTAGTGCGTCAAATCGACGCGTGAGCGCCTGATCTATGCGCCTGATTACGAAACTCTTCCGATTCCATATCAACAAATAAAATCACAACACTATTGGTTAGTAATTAATCACTTTAAAACCAATTACACAAATACACAAATAAAATATGTAAGATTCGGAGCACACATGTATTCACGCTGATGGCTAAATCAAAACTAACAATAACACAACAACGAATCACAGTTTGTTAATAATAATACGACCAACTTTGTTAGGATGTAGTATTATTTTAATGAAAACAGAAATGTAGGTAAGCGTGCTCAACCTCAAGCAATTGATCACAAAACAATCAGCAGTGTTCACTATATCTATTTATAACATACAAATATATATAAGTCTGAAATAAATACCAAGAACAAATACGCAAGAAATGTGTTATAATTCGAGAGCTTTCGATCGAATGGAGAACGATTTTTGTCCGATGAAAACTACAGAAGTTTCATTTCCTTAGCAACGGCTTGGTTGTAAGTGAAAATTATCGTAAAATTTAGGTAACGCTTTTCGAGGACACTTTTTCGTGACAGTTTTCTATTTTAATGTGCCAAAGCAAAGACATAAAATGTCAAAAACCTTTTGTTTTCCTATGAAAAAACATCATGGTGTAGTGGCTTTTTTTCGAATTTTCAATGAAAAGGAAGATATTGTTCTCGTTCCAAAATGTTTTAAGTCAAATTTCCGAAACTTTTGTTTACCACAATCCGTTTCAGAACAAAAGACTGCGAAAAGACACCAAAAATTACAATATAATGTATTATATATCCCCAAAATGATCTTATGACTGCTATTGAGTCATTCTAGATGACGTTAAATGTGATCTAGCTAAGTCTCTTTTTCATTTTTAGGGTTGGAGAGGTGGGAAGTGTGTGTGTGTGTTGTCCGGGGGGGGGGGGGGGGGTGTTGTCCAGAGCCAGGCTACGATCCTGATACGTACTGTGATATTTATATCCACATGACTCTAGTGTGGCTGTTACAGTTACAGTTACAAATATAATCTATTTACATTACCACAACATGGACTCGTATGAAGTGCTCAAAAATTTACTCAGACGTCTCTAATGACATCGTGGGCGTTCAACTTGCGTGCCGAGTCGTTTCCCCCGAGCGTTTGTTTCAAGTGCTTGGCGTCCGTCCCTATTAAATCCGTGGTTTATTGCGCGTGACAGCATTCAATGGCGGCTAAGTGGTCGTCAAATAGTCTGAAAACACGTTCGTCAAGTCTCGAGTCGTCAATTGGAAGGAACCGGCTCTAATCGCCGGTCCCCACCGCCAATCGCAACTTCTACACGTAATGTTGCATAACAAGGGGTCATCATCAATGCAGAGGTCCAGTCGCCCTGGCGAATAATATGCGGAGCTGTTGCACCATGACTGGACACTTGGCACTTGTCGGAACCTTGCACAGTCACTGGCAGCTCCACGCATCGTTTCATGCGTTCTGGTCCCCCATTCACTCATTCATATTTCCTACTTCATTGAATTCCATACACATGATCCTTATGAAGGACTATTCATTAGTAATATTCTGGCATATTGCAGTAGGAAACTATTGAATTAGCCGAGTCAATGCGCGGTTTTGCCCCACGAAAGGTGGTTTTGTTTGGATTTTGGAATGCGTTATTGGGTTAAGGGCCCCGGTAGAAAAGCCCAAGTTTTCGAGGTGGGGGGGGGGATCCGCCATCTTGGATAAAAGATACAAACAATTGTTTTTTCCGACTCAACTCCTTAACGGTTGATCCCACGCCCAAAATGTCAAATCCAAATTAAAGAGGATCAAATTCCGTACAATTTTTGTATCGATTTGTAGCTATTCGTTGCGTAATTGTTGATTCGTAGCTATTCGTTACATAATAATTTTGTTATGAAAACAAGAGTATTTGAAAACTCGGCGCTTCGGACCCCCCGGATCTTTTCTCTTCTATACTTTGTATAGAACGAGGTATTTGCTATGCAAAACATGAATAATGTTTTTGCGTCCCGTTTCTTCTTTTCCTTATTTACAGCGGTTTTGGCAGTATATAATTTATGCATAAATTAAAGGCTTTCCAACGAATGGAGAACGATTTTTGTCCGTTGAAAACTAAAGAAGTTTCATTTCCCTAGAAACGGCTCGGTTGTACGTGAAAATCATTAAAAATCTTCGTGACATAATTTCGTGACTTAAACTTCGTTACGCTTTTCAACTCTGGTAGGCCACCGCAAAAACATTATTCATGTTAAAATGGTCTATTCCTCTGAAATATGAGTACACTATTAGACCGGTTTCGGTGATTAAACCATCGTCAGTAACAACGATGGTTTAATCACAGAAACCGGTCTAACAGTGTACTCATATTTCAGTGGAAATAGACGATTTTGGTTTATTATCTTCGATAATGAACCATTGGAATCGACTATTTCCAATACTTTTGTTTTCCTTATCATGGCTTTCCACGATTTCGTCGCGAGAGATTTAGTTCGTTATGTAATGAGTTAGTTTGGATTTACAAAATGTACCTAATAGTTATTATTACATTTTGTAAATCCAAAGCTAACTCATTTCCACACCATCACGAAGTTGAGTTATTGTAGTATTCCTAGTAGGCCTAATCCAAATATTATGTTCTTGATCGAGTTCTTGACCCCCCCCCCCCCCATAATATTGACCCACCCTACCTGTTTGGAAACATTCCTCAATGTTCACACAACAAATTCCCAAAGTTGCACTCCAACTGGTCAAGTAGTTTTGAATGCCTGTAGACCCCCCCCCCGCGCCCCTCCCACTAACATCCTGATTGAAGTACCACTTGAAAGTACTCGTCGAGCTGAATCCAGAGACTACTTACAATCGGATTTACGTTCAACCATTCAAAAGTTATAAGCATAAATGTCCTCATAGAAGTGATTATAACACGTTTTTTAGTAGTATTTCATTCATAGCGTTTCAACGGATGGACAGATTTAAACGCGGATTTTTCATAAACCTTTCCACATAAATTCTGCGTCAAATGGCACCAGCCGCAACTTTCTACGTTCAGCCGTTCTCAATTGATGATGAGATAGACAGACAGACAGACACGATTTTATTATATAGTATAGATTTGCACCATGCCCCTCCCAACTAGCCCCCCCCCCCCACCATAACAAATGTAACAAATAGCTACGAAAATCAGAACTACACCACCTTTTGTCGGGCTAAGGCCTGTTTTGCTTCCCACTGACTGGACTAAAGGTGGAGAAGGGTTTTGCACTAGGCTCGGCCATTTAATACTCGTAATTTATGATTCCTCCTAACTTAGAATGACTTGAGATGATAATATCTACGTCGAAAGGAGAGGGAAGAAAGTGTACAGAAAAAAATAATGAACGTTTGTGGAAAATCCGCAGCATTTTCAATTCTTGAAACGCAAACCAACCAATTTTGAGATTAGGTTGAAAAAACTTTCTTAATAATAATAATACGTGTAATACGTAGTATTCTACTGGCACTCTTTTCCTTTTAAACGGGCCGACCAATTCTACATTTGGGCTCCATCCTGGCCGAGAATGATGGGAACTTTTGTTAGGTCCTTGTTAAATATGAGTTTGTTAGGTCCTGGGCCACCTACAGTTTTTTTGTCATTACTCGCGATTTCTTACTGCAGACCAGTGAGCTGGAGTTGCTATACATAATCTATGTCAATGCTAAACAACTTTTCTTTACTTCGGGATTCAGACCTTCTATTCAGACCTTAGTAGGGTTCCTTGAATAGCACCACAACAGTAAACTCCAGTGTGAAATTCACCCTACTCATTCCTTTATCAGAGTAGAACGTGTGACGCTTTCCCGACCTTAAACTATGTGTGGTGCGGGTATCTACTTTTTCTCTGTGCATTCGGTGGGACCTGTGAGGTATTTCAATGTATTATTGTTTTTATTTAACACAGTCTCGGTTATTACAACACCTTAGGTCGCAGTGACCAACTTGGATTTGAAAAAAGTAAAATTGTGTTAGGTAATGAAAATGTCTGACGAGATTGATTGACCAGATCGGTGATGGTCGATTTCTGATGCCCCGTGACCGTTTTCATCATCGGAGATGATATTTTGAAAACTTCGGAATGCTCATGTACTCTACAACTTTGATCCCTATGAATAATTAATCGTTTTACTGTAACTGACGCTAGTCTTCAATAATGATTATACTTTTCGAAATATCAGAGGTGTGGGACAGAAACTATGTTTGTCTGCAGTGATTTAGTTGTTCTCGTGGTCATTGTCCTGATCTACTGGGATTGAGATGGGAAACAAGTGCTGCAGCTCTGAACTCACGATCTGCTTCACTTTCGATGAGGCCTCGACATCAATAATTCCCTACCATTAAAGTCTAGTTTTCCTATCATCTGTCCGGGGTTCCTTCGGAGTGTCGACGCCCCCGCCGGGTTACGTAACCATTGATCGGAATGCGCTCATGGGCAGGGGTCACGAGAAGGTTACAAGTTAGCCGGCTGATTGCTGTCTCATTTCCCTAATGGTAAATGGAATAAAAGTAGCTGTTTCTTGGGTACATGCGTCGTTGGTGTGCGCAATGTCCCGGTTCGAATCTTGCTAGGGTTTAAAATAAATGGGGGAGGGCATTAACAAATGGATAAAGTATATGTTATGAGGGGGGGGGGGGTGGGGGTGTGTGTGATATTATCTGTTTCCCCAGCCATTCATGATTACTATTCATCTTACTAGCTATTCCAATTCCTGTTAAGTTTACTATCTTCAATAATAAACTATTAGAATCGACCCAGGAAGAAATTGTTCGAAATCAATACGTAAAACCCAAGTGTCGAACGGAATAACCAACGCTTCCAATCTTTCTCCAATGGTTCATTATTTTGTATATACCGCCTTATAAACTAAAATGTCTATACCACGTTTCTGTATGCAATATCCTTAATTCCCTAACGCAATTTCCTCTTTATTTTTTTATTTCAAACCGTACGTAGGTACGTATAACCATGTAGTTGCTTGGTTGAACAGCAGTATGAAAAATGAGATAACAAAGTATTGTATGTTTCGCGGAGAAGATTGACAAATGAGTTAAAAATCAATCATTGTTCTCATTGGGTAAGTTAAAATGATTTTGAATACTCGAAATTGCAAGAGTAGATCATTTTTTTTTCGAATTCCCTGTCGTACGATTATCAAATTCTCAACAAGGCTGATCATGGTCTATTGTTGGGGTCTTTATACCGATTTTTTTTACTATTGCTATGAGGATTCGATGTTGCGAAACGTGAGGGTTTCTTCCTTTCCCGCTAAGTTGGTACTAGCTCGAATTTGATGTGTTGGTGAAGTGTCTAATGTATTCATGATGGAACTTTCCCTGGTTCAAGGAAGATCACGATTTCGGGGTTTCTTTCGAAGGACATTATATTTGCGTAGCAGCTGCCCGGCAATTAGGTTGATCTAATCCCCGTGTAATTTCGAGACAAGGAAATCCTTGCTTACAAAATGGAGAGCGTGGCTTACAGATATAACTCCTAGCAGTGTAACATCTGATTATAAGGAATTTGGCCAGTGATTCGGAATTTCCGACATAATTTACTCGCGGTTAGTCTACAATACATTCACTGGGTGTTATGGAATTTACTTATAGTGTTATGAATTATCTCGTTTGTTGTGCTGAAGAACGAATGTGCCTAGTGTGGATGCACGTCTAAATTGTGTGAATGTTGAAATGAAAGTGAAAACTGCGTCACAGGAGAAATGGATGGCAGATTGTGTACCTTCATAACAGAGATGGGAACGTCAACTCCCAGAGAAGTCGTGGTCTAGATAGTTCATGATCGTTTTTCGAGTATGAATCGAAAAAGTTGACAGAATATTCACTGTAGGGTTGTCGTCGTCTCTGAGAGGGACTTTGGAAGTCACGAGTAGGAAAGTCTTTCTCCGTGCAGGCGGAGTAACTGATGACAGTATCACCGGTGACACAACGATGATATGCATTAACTAGTCGCACTGACGAGTGCAATGTTGTAGTAGTATTGGTATAACATATCACATATTTACTTTCCCAGTTGAGTGATTCATTAATTTAATTTTACCCTTGTATGGTAAAAAGTACCTACTTTAATTCCGTATGGTTAAAAATATTATCGTTGCAGAAATCCAAGTCTGGATGCATCAGTCACTTTCCTAGTTGAGTTGCTGGACTACAGCAATATGTATTATAACGATACCTGTGCTTCTGCTGTCATCTAGTTCTGCAGGTTGTGTAGTTGTAGAGAGTCGATTCTAGCAAGTTTGATACTCCCGGCAACGCCCAGATGTCTCCCCGATTCAATGATACTGCTCTCACAGCACGTACCGATAATGATATGTAAGGAACTAGGGGGCAGGGCAACCACGCGTAGTTCCTACGTTTTTGAACGACTGGAATGACCTCTCCTGTCGCTCTTTGGTTTAGCCTGCGGTATGTTAACAATCCTACCATCACCATTTCATGAAGAGGGCTGATGTGATGAGTTCGTTGAGGCTATCGACCGATTGAAACTCCTGTCCTGTTGAAACCGAGTTGTTGTCCAAATGAATTGACGTGAATTTGAATATTTCTTCAAGTTATACTTGGGACAGCTGTACTTAGTGTCAACAAGTGTACTCCATAACTATTCGGACTGAGAAATTTGGTTTCGAAAAATAGGAATGTCAGGAATACTGAAGCATTGACCAATAAGAACGAGCATGCAGGTCATTGGGTAAAATTTCAATACTTCAAGCATGATTATAGTCGACCAAGTGACCTCCACCGCATCCAGATTCAGAATTAAAGGAATTTCGATGTGACAGGTATAGAAAATTGGCCATACATCCGAGAACATCCGTTTTTACGTGTACAGACTTGATGAAACTTGTTACGGCACCGACGTTTGGCAAGTTGAACCCATTTCCTCTAATTAGCGTTGAATTGAAAGAGCTTCATCCATATTTTAGACGGTTCGCCCTCGGTTGCATTGTTCCGAAATAACCGTTCCAAGCTGGCAGATGACCACAACAGATAAGTGTTCAAAGGCCGGTCAGGAAGCATCCGCTCTATGGGATGCTCTGAGAGCCAACTACGAACTATTTGCACCCGCTCGTTGAACTCGATTGTTTCCAGTGACGAGACGAAATGAGAGGCGCTTAGGCGAGGCTTTTCATTAGGAAAATGGTTTTGGTTATATAACGAAGAAGGGAGCTGTTGAGAAATTCAGGCTACTGATCTTTCGTCAAGAGGATCTTTGCCTCGCCGACTTCCACATTCTTTAGATTCCAGGCCGATCTTTCAACAAGAATAAATGTACTACCCTTTGCAACTTTAATTTTCAACCATTACCTAAGTCAGTATGAAGAACGTTTCGCTGAATGGCTTTAGGATTCGGTAGTTTACGAAATGATTTATTAGGATACGCATTGATGATTACTATCCTTATTTCCCAAATGAACATTTCTCGATATCGACCGCTCGTATATTATCCACTGATATATTTTTATATCTTACAACGAAATGGAGTATACATACATATACATAAGACATAAAAATGTATCACATGTGGTATGTGAATAGAGGTAAGAATAGAGGTAGGAGGATATGGTAATACTACGGAGTGTTTCCACCTAGAGGCCTAATTCGCGTAACCGTAGCCAATTTCGGTTCATGTTCTGCAGGCCACTGCCGTAAGTACCAGAGTATGGATTGTTATATTGTGCAAGTCGCTATTTCGTGTTATCTAGGATGCCGTGACCAGCAGTACAAATAGGCAAAGTTCCCGAACAGAGGACCTTCCTTGGTCAGTAAAGGCTGTTTAGTTGAGTGCCTTGCTCGGTCCAAACTGGTTGTGTATTATGTATACCCACCATGACAAGTAGTAACTGCAGTTCCCAGTTTGGAAAGGGGAGGGGGGATTGATTAGTACACCTACAGTCTCCTGAGAAGTTCCCGTTGTCCAACCCTAAAATCCGAGTTAAATAGATACCGAGTATGAATTATGTACTGACAACATACCAGAATATATCTATCCACAATTTTAGTGGGAGGAGGTAGAAGTATCTGCTGGTTAGCCCGAAATCTTAGTCTAATTTATCTATATATTTCTATGATGAATCATATTTATCTACCTATATATTTCTATGATGAATCATATTGTCGTTGCAGGTACTGAAGAAAGACATCACAATGAGACAGATGACGAGGGAATTGAACGAGATTCGGGAGAATGCGATGAAGATTCTCAACACGTCCAAGGTTCCAGTCTATCTCTCGTCCTACAGGTATGACATCAAAATTTAATCTTATCGTCAAATAATTACAATCGTGGCTTCAAGGTGTAAAAATTCCTCTTAATATTGGTCATCTTTCTTCCACTAATTTCTTCTACTTTGAGAAACATGGGGAAAAAGTCGTCCGGGGTTTTATGTCTATACTCAAGTAGGTAGTTGAGCAACGTCTTATATCGAAAGCCGAATTATTAAGTCAGTAAGTAGATCATGGGTCTAAAGATGGTCATTTAAAATTCAGTAGGTAACCACATTTTCAAACCTCGAGCCATCATGTCATATAATACGAGTATATCATGTCATATTATGGTATTTAATAGTAGGCATTAAAAATGCAATATGATTCGAACTTGGTCTACTCCACCTGCGCACAAATCCACTCGACTATGATCCTATCGCTTAGGGTTGATGTCCAGTCAAATCTGTGATCCCATCGATCAGTAACGGCCGGACCAATAGGTTCCGTTGTAACCGCAGGTCCGCCGATATCGCCGAACCTAATTGGCCGTTTGAGCTGACGTCGCGTTGGGGGCGAGCGGTCGTTTCGAACTTCCAACTCTTTCTCTATCTAATTTGGTTATCTCTGGCCATTAGCTGGCTCTCCCGTAATCGATCACTGGAAACCTGCACGGTCTTCGGTTCCCGTTAGTTTGGGGGCAGCACTAACGTCGATTTGTGACTTATGGTCAAATTACGTCTTCCTGGCCGATTTCTAGGATTTATTTTCTACTTCCGTCTCAATCTGTGACACCACTTGATCTCTTTTGAAATATATGAATCTTACTCACTACGTGAAAAACGCATTCAACGATCCCCACTTGCGTTAATCATGAATTGACTATAATATGGTATTTATAATATAGGTACCTATGGTATATATAACCTATGGTATATAATTGGTATATATAATAATTGTATCCGAATATATAACTTCAAAAACCCTGTTTTTCACCCTTACCTTCTTTTTCTTCTTCTCCTCCAGACGGTCAAGCCTCTCCACCTTCAACGATTCACTTCTTTATAACATGACCCAGTGTCATTTGAAAGATTTTACCCATTATCTCAACCCAAGAAAATTTTAGGACTGACGCCGAACTTGAAATTTGGTATGGTCTAAAGGGAGCTTAGATTTATAACTTTGAAAACCCGGTTGGTTCTTCTTCCTTACCATGCTCTTCTTCTTATTCAGTTAGGCAAGGCTGCAGCCTCTCCTTTATTCTTGCTTAATTCATTTATTTTATTAATTTATAATTTTGATAATAAATCAATAATTTATAAAAGTATCTATTAATAAGTAATTAATGAATAATTTTATTAATTTATTAAATAGTGTTTTTGTGGTGGTGGGGGGGGGGGGTCATGCAATCGTGCTTTGGTGTCTACAGACGTAGAGCTATTACCCTATTTTCTGTTTATACATACTATTTATTTTTACTCCATTCATTTATCAGCTGCAGTCTATCCGGGAATCACTTGGGCCAGGGAAAAGGTAGAGAGCCACTTTTACACCTGATCAAAGCGGTCAGAGAAGGGCACCCTCGTGAAACGACTTTTCGTTTTCCTGTAAATCAGTTTGGGGTGCGTGTGCATGAAATCGGATACATTACATGCATGTTCATGCTCAATCCAACCACTCTGGAGTTTTCGCGTGGCTGTTGAGTCTAAAGTGGGCAGACCACCTTTAGCGTGCTTGGCTTTCCTAACCACCTGAAAGGCTCGCATGTTTTTTGGATTCCGTGATATTTTGCCAATTCACGCAGAGACTTTTCACCCTTGTAGTTGATTATGCGGTTCCTCTTTATCCACTTACGTTTAGTTCAA
Source organism: Stenodema calcarata (assembly GCA_963920205.1). Classification (NCBI taxonomy): domain Eukaryota; kingdom Metazoa; phylum Arthropoda; class Insecta; order Hemiptera; family Miridae; genus Stenodema; species Stenodema calcarata. The sequence goes on along the minus strand of OY986049.1, from coordinate 13,245,258 downwards.
ATGTCAAATTGGGAATCTGAATTGTATAACACATCACAGCCAGTTCTGTCGATATTAAGATATCTTCGATGCCAGCATGTAATTATTGATGTCACAAAATAATACCGTTACTGCCAACTTCTGAAACAAACGCAGAAATGAGCAGTAAATAGATAACTATAGCTTACACGTGGTCCAGTAAATTGAGAATGTGGATGGAGGATCCAACATGACGTTTAACAATTTTCAATATTCCCCCTTCAACAATTTGAGATTCATAGTATGAGTACACGTGCATGACAACGACCACACTAGCTCTCAGCTCTCTATATTAGGTGTAGATCTATTATAATAGAAAATGTATTTGAGAACAATAACATTCAATGTTCGTTGTCAATAAAATACATACATTTTCTCACCTATTTAAGATGAAAAGTGGTTCCAATTTAAAAATCTCTCATTTTGACAAATTCATCCTATCGGTAGAGGATTAGCTCAATTAATGCACCCATTAATACATCCAGGGACTGATAAACGCCCATGTGTACGTTAGTAGACTGATGGCTTAATTGATAGGATACAGCTGATACAGATTACATTAATTTATAAATCGGCTCTTAGTACGCCTGCGTATTGCAGGACACCCTAGAAAACGATAGTGGCTTCTGCCCTCAAAAACGTGATGCGTCCCCAGGTGCCAGCAAGTTAACTTTCTTCGTGAATCCCGAAACTATTTATATGGCTGTGTAGGCAATAAAATTCTGAAAAAACTGTACTTTTTCTTTTTTCGAAATTGTAAATTTGTTGTACCTTTTTTCGAAATTGTAAATTTGTGTCGAACCCGCCAAACCACAGGACTTATTGCATGGCGGGTTAGTATTTCATGATGGTAGCCTACTATGTGCTGGGTCAGACACACTCACGGACACGTTACAAATTTATATTTCAACCATCATAATAGTTTATTTTAACAAATTACACATTTTTAAGAAATTACAGTCATGAACAAATGACAAGTAATCAGAGGTCTGTGTCTACCTTGTAATGGTTTGATGAGTTTCCTTGCTGCCCGAGTTTTCGTTTCGACCACACAGTGGATACCCAGGTGTGCGAATGCAGAATAGGATATCCCTCTAGGTGGGCATAATTACCTAACCTCCCCGGGAACAGGGGAACACAGCAAACCATACATTACGACCTCTTCATAGTCGTCATCCGACCCCCAAGGATCTGCCAATATCTTCACCAACTCATCACTGGACAATCTACTCCTCTTCATCAATTTTCTTCCTGCAGTGGTTTCATCTTCATTTTGGGCCCATTTCTGTGGGAAATATAATGTCATATAAATAAGCCAGCTGGCGCAATAGAAGCTCGTGACAACAAATCCTGATAGTGATCATCTGTGAATGATTCATAATTTGTAAATATACCTAGGTACTTATAATTCAATAACGGAACTCACCAGAAATTGTAAATCACTAAAAATGTAGTATTTATTGCCCTATCAAGTACGCAGGGTATCGAAGCTTCCAAATTTAAGACCAAGGAAGGCTGTCCCTGGAGATGATTCAAGGTAGCAATAATTGCACAGTCAAAGACCGTTACACGAATACCGAATCCTCACGGGATTCGTCATGGGAGAAAAGGGCCCTAGGGCGTACTTAAATCAAAATCCGTACATTCCTTTGATCGTGTAGGTGTGACATCAGTAATGACGGAGATTCTGTCTCATCGACTGAAACGTGACGAAGCCCTTACGATTCATTAAGAGACTTTTCATAAAAGTGTAGATTGAATGTTATGTTCATTGCGCTCGTTTGTTCACAATATAACACCGATAAGAAGGTAAAGAAACGGTCGCATCTCATAATAAACAATTCGTGACCGCGCAATCTAAGAGACGTTCTTTACCCCAAGGCGCTTGACCTCACAACGGCACTTGTGAAATCCTATCGGTTTCATTAACTACTCTGTCAAATTCGTCTTTGATTTCCTGCGGTCTCAATGAGCTGTCCTACTTCATTCTCCCGTATATGGTCATAGAGTCTTGCTACTATAATAGTAGGAGAATAATGCTACTATAAACCTCCAGTTGATTATTATTATGATTGTTATTATGCTTGAACTATGATCCACTTATTACATCTAGTTTCCAGTCGGAAAGTCCCTTGGGATTTACTGATGTCCAAGTTTACACTACTCCAAATGAAGATTTACCAAAGTCTATTGCCAGACATGAAATAGTAAATCAAAGGTAAATCAGTACTCATATGCGACATGGCCCAATCAAACCACATATCGCTATTTTGTTTAGATGACAACTAAAACTAGTTCGACTATATCTTTGATGAACCTCACAGTAAATGCGGTCTGCATTGTCTAGTGAGAATCAAATAATGATCAATAATTTTATCGTTTCTAGTTGATGTCTCATTCTCACTAATTATCTACATTTTTCTATGAGTTTCAATATTCAAAATCACTCCAAGTGATGAACTCTAAGAGTTGAGGTTTCATTTTGTGCACGGCAACATTTCAAACGTTCTCTTATTGAGGGCTTTTTGTGAGGCAATAAATGCGTACATTCATGCGTGTCAAAAATACAAAATCCTACCAAATTGGGTTCGCAGAGAGTTGTTGAGACATTTTGGACTGCCGTACAATTTTGGTACACCGCGTTGTAAAATTTATAATAACTCATCTACGATCACATTTAATACAGTCCAAGCGAAAAAACCATTTTTGATAAGCCATAACAGTTTCTCAAAAAACTGACGGGATTGTAATAACGAAAAGCCACATAACACACTTCGCAATAACGAGACAGTCGCCGAGTGAACAAATTATGGATCGCCATCTGTCTTATTGAAGGAAGATGGCCTCCTTCTATAATACCTATACGCTTTCTAGTGCTTTGGGTGCCCTCAAGTCAACAGAAGAAAACCACCGGCCGAAACTCCCATACGATACGCGGTCGGTTGTCCGAGGGCATAACTGATCGTTCGGATTCAATGGGAACAGGTTATGGACTTCGTGACCCATTTCCTGTTTCGATTAAAGGACGGCTTTTTAGGAGCTTGTTAGACCCCAGGAACGATTATTGAAGAACCCGTGGGGGTGACATGAGTTGCATTATTTAATGTATTATATGAGTAGGTCACTGAACTCCGAGTGGGTTTGTTCCCGCTCGTCCCACATTTATGGCTAAAATCAGAGAAAAAATTCGAGTAAACACTATTACGGGAAGTACCAAGCTACGCCACGAAGCCATTCCTTGGCCCAAATGTGCTCATCCCTTTGAACCGACCAAGAACCTCCAAAGCCACCTGTTTCTTATAAACAATGGTGTAATATTGTGGCTCTTGCTTGCAATTCATCTTTCGGATAGTCGTCATAAGAAATGATCTCTAAGATGAAGACATTACTCACTAATGCGTATTATGAAACCGTATCTACAACACAGTCATTCGTCGAATTGCGAGAATAGTCTAGGCAAACTCCAGATAGAAGTTGGAACGGCCATGATTCGCTTCGTCAATCGTTACATCGTCCGTTTATTTTAGCGAATTTTAGAAGAAACGGAAGCTATTGGTCTCCAAAATCCGTTTCAGACCATCCAGAATTCACTGCCAAAAGACACCAAAAATCATGAATATACAGGGTGTCCAGATTATGATCCGAAAAACTTCACTCATGTTCCACAATTAATTTGTGACACAAAGTGCCTCCTAGAGTTTTAGTTGGAGGACAAATTTACTATTGGGGCTCATTTTTCACCCTTCAGTTCCCTTTAAAAAACTATTGTTAGACACTGAGTAGATTAGAAATTGAACGCTCTTTCCAACGGTATTCTCAGATTTGCGAATGCTTTGAAAACGGTGGAGTTTGAACCATTTTTAGGAGATAAGGTCGGAAACACGAAAAAAAATCTTAAAAGGTAAATAACTCGGAAACGAAGTCTCCAAAAACACTATAGGGGGTAATTTTTTTTGCAAATTAGAAGTAGAACACGTGGGTGAAGTTTTTCGGATCATAATCTGGACACGCTGTACCTATAACCAGCCTTGAATTTATAAACCACATAATTCATGATGTTTATTTGGTATACTTAGTTCTTTAATGTGATGATAAATACGAAAAAGTGGTTCTGTTTCAATATTTGGTAGGAAAAATATTGTCTGTAAAGAATCCAAAATGCAGCTTTCGAAAATAGCAATTGGAACCCGAAATACCAGAGCTCGTTGTTCTTTTTATTTACAGTCACTGTGTTCATGAAACATTTTCATTGAATATTTTGTTAATGAATAATGAATTGTATTTATCTAAAATAACTCTGAACATGGAATCGTATGTTGTATGTTGCAGTTATGCACAGTACACCTCGGCTGCGGGGGCACGCAAGAGGCAGACTCGCACTACAAAGCCGTCTGTCGGGCCTTTGTCGCTGAAGCTCTAGAATTCCACACATTTCTCCAAAAAGTCGGTACCAAACAGATCCGGCAACATCCAGACACTCCTGACCACATAGACAAACTGCGTTTGAACGATTGGGTGCGTACCGAATCAATATTAACATGTTGGGAATGCAAAAGATTTCATAATCTGAAATCTGATTTATTACATCTAATGCCGCATCTAGGACTGTTCCGAAAGTCACTGTAACTTACACTCTACACCTCTATATCTATAACTCTATACCTACATAGCAATTAGTTTCATATCATTATTTTTCTCATTCATTGTTGAAGAGCTTAGAGTAGCAATCATCTCATAATATGATGTAATATGACGACTTTAAGTGAACACCCCGTATCGTCAACCCCTCACAGAATACCCTATATCATCAGTTTGATAAGGTGTTTTCTGATAAAGAGTGCCCGGAGCAAGAAAAGTTTTACACGGTTTGAAGTGCAATTATTGGTTGTATTATTGTTTCTTGTTTTAGACTGGTTTTCGAATGAAAACGTTTATAGGTAGTGATGATGTGGGGTGTTGCACATTAGGTGTTGCAGCACCACAATTAAAAGAAATATTGATTATGGGAGGAAAAAATCATTAGAAGGCGGTTTTCCAGCCCTCCTGACAAGTTGCGAAAATGATGGTATGGGGTGTTGCTGTGAGACCGTCGTTATGTATAGGTTAGAAGCAGAATCCTCAAGGTGTGTGTTCAACTGGAGGTTCTAATTGGATCCTCAACGTAGGTGGCTAGAAAATGGTTATTTGTTTACTGGAATTGCGATTTTCCATTAGTCCTAACGAATTCACACAGACCGACCAACTGGCCACTTATTGCTAATGACTCGCATCCATTTTTCAAGTTTTTTTTTTCAGCAGTGGGCGTAGTGAGGATATACGCCTCCATTCGGATTTGAACCAACTTTCAAGGTTCGCCTTGACATCAAGCCGATCTTATTTCAAAATATAATCCGATTTGATTAAGGCTTGAACTCACCGTCCTGAATATTTGCTGTATCATTTTGGAAATGACTACTCGAATCCTTGTTGCAAGGGACGTCGATATAATGACTTCGAAAATATTTTTGAATATACTCTATTAAATCGATAGTATGCGCTAATAGTTGCACGAGACCCTGACAATCCGCCTACTGTAGGTATGATCTCACATCCGGCTTTGTAGGAGGCTGCGCCTGGTATCTTGATTTCAAAATTGAATCATTTTGCGTTCAAATTATGTACTTTGATTTGCTTATGATTCCTTATGTTTCCTGCACTTTCAATATCGACAGCCCTTGCAATATTTTTTGGAGGTGTGATATTAAAGAGGAAATAGTTCGTAGGGAACTTCTAAAATATATTATTGGTTTTATTAGAACTTATCCGTCATTTTAATTTCTGTACATGTTATTTCTGTCTTTTGTTATTGAAATTGGTAGCTACTTGAGTTGATGGTTTTATTTTTATATAAAATGTTGTTCAACAACACACGCCGTTTTTCCACAATGTTCACATGAAGTAGTAGGTACAACAATTATATTTACGAGTAGTAGTAAAGTAGTAGAACCCCAAAGCAGTTGAAGAAATTTTAATCGAAATTGTAGTCTGTGTGAAACCACAGTTTCTAACTCATTACCTGCCTCCATATTCCATCTACACCATTTAAAAAAAAAGAATTATCCAACTTTTGGCTTCGAATGAGGTAGCATGGCACCTGATGATTCACCACGTCCTCAGATCTGGCTGTGCGCTCTACCATAGAAACACCTGCGTCATGCACCACGAAACATGTTAACCACTTCCTTCCTGATGAGAACTACTAGGTACCGATGTCGGTTCTCGCATTATAACTACTGTTAAAATTGTATAGAATCTTGCTAATGAAATAAGTTATGCATTGTTGAAAAATGGTCATGAATGCTGAAACTAGTCATCAGTTACACTTTTTTCATTTATATTGTTGTCGATCAGGCTTGTTGTATGTTGCAGTAAATGTAATTTATTAAATTTAAACCTTCCTCATCCAAGGTGGAATTCACACTGTCCACTCTTGGAAGGCAAACTTGCTGTTCTCCTGACGCGACAACTTGTTGAGCTCACTAACAGTTCCTCTCGGCTAATAGCTTCCTGAGTGGAACCTAGTCGGAAACTACCAGATTCTAATAAGAATCCGGGGTCAGACGCCTATGTCTAGTCAGGAAATTTCGCATCGACTTCGACAACAACCCGTATGTTTCTTTCACCCGCATCAGCATACTACCCACCTTGCTGTAGTTGTAATAGTTTTACCTGATCGCTTTCGAATTCCGGGTACTGTCCTCGAAAAATTATTCTTCCTTATTCGACCTTCACATACAGAAAGTCCAATTTTCAATTTTGGTCGAACAATGGATATTAGTCTAATTAGAAATGGTTTGCATGTGACACCATAAAAAAAAACTGTTGAATGCTCACAGCATTTATGTGACATTCCCAACAGAACTCGTACAACTCCCAAGAGAACTCGTACACACATCGCTCACGTAGAATGAAAGGGGCTCATCTGAAAATCTGATACTTTTGGGAAATCGACTTCAAAGTTTTCTATTTTTTGAAATCCTTGCCCTGGCTACGGAACCAGATATAATTCAAACTTTTTTCCGATAGGTAAAATGCTCTATCTTTAACTTATAAGGAGGTTTTCCGAATAATCGTAAGCTGTGGACGGGAAAATCCCATGAAGTTGGTAAAAAACGTTGATGTGCCCTTTTCATTCTCCCAAACCCATAGGTTTCGGCAGAATGAGATATTCGCAGTTTCATAGGGGCACAAGTTGACTAATCAGTGATTAGCAGTGATTAGGGAGATGAATAAGTGAGATGCATCATACTTTTTCATGAAACACCATAAAAACCCGTTTAATAAAATAATTCGGGAAAATCTCATCTCAAAACGCTGTAAAAATAATTTTCCTACACTAAAGTTTTTTATCCTAGTTGTTAGATACAGTCTTATATAATAGAAGAAATTTTAATTCTTTTTAATCTTTAATCACAAGCCTCACTTACAGTGAAAGAGAGCGACCGCAGTAGGTAGCCGCTATGTAGGAAATAACGCTGTGATGACAATTGTCATTATTACTAAATAATTAATAAACTCTGGACCTCATTAAACATATTCAAAGTAACAAAATATAAATGTTTGAAAATATCCTTAGACTTCAAGTCAAAAATTGGAGAACCCAGAGTTGAGTCAAAATGTTAATAGGATTTGTAATCATAGGAATATTTTTCTGTGATCATGACAAGATTAAGATTAATCATAAGAATAAGTATAAATAACAGAGTATGATCAAGAATAAATTCAATAAAGAAATAAACTCTCAATCAAAGAGTATTCTTGGATAAATTCTCAATCATACTCGGTGATTATGATTCTTATTCTTATGATTCATATTCACAGAAAAATATTCCAAGGATTAAAAATCTCAATCTTAACCCGATTACGATTTCGCCCAACTCTGGGAGTACTTGAGGTAAGTAAAAATCGAGGTATATTGGAAAATCCAAGGTCAAATTTTCATAGAATGACCTGTAATTGGGAATAATTTTCTTATTAAGCAAGCGCTCAGGACTGACTGTCGACAGAGTTGTGCCCCTCTGACGCTTCATCCCCCTCCAACAGGCGGTGTAATAAAGACATAATATTATTCTCCTCTCTAGTGGTCAGTTTTTGCACTAGGACTAAGCTTGTCAGCTCTGCGTTTTATAAAGGAATGAAGAAAATGATCGATTCCAATGGTTCATTATCGAAGATAATAATCCAAAATCAATCTTTTAGTCGTGCCCCTTTCATTCTACATGTGCGATATATGAATACAAAGTGCTAAAATAGGTATGTTCAAATATTTCAAATATTACAAACATATGAATACTCCATAAGTATTATAACCTTCAATTCGAAAACGGTTCGTGTAGTTGCGATGAAATATCATTATTATCGACTCATTTCTTGTTTCTGAGAGCATTAGGAGGAAAGTCTGCATTTGGAACAAAAGCATACCGCTGAATGTGCTGGTTTCTCAAAATTACGATTGGAATCGCTGCTGTTTCTTGCATTTTCGCTCTCATATTGTTTCCTTAACTGTTTTGAAATCTTAGACGGATGATTATGCGAAAAGGTCCGACCATCTCGAGTTACATCACCACTTATGCCAACGACTACCAACCTACATTCCCGCCAACCAAAACTTTTATCGAGAAGGAACCAGGAAAACCGGTTATCAACTTGTGGGACATCCAGGGGATCGGTCAGCCGACGAAAGCTAGCAACTGTACCTGTGACCGCCAAAACAAGACAGTGTCATGCGACTTGACGGCTTGGGAGTATTTGAAAGACGCTCAGACGGAGTATTCCGCCAAATACGATCTGGATTTCGAGCTGCCGGCCACGCTTCCAAACAGAAATCGACCTGGAATGATGAAGATTTTGAAAGCTTTTCTAGAAGAATCGAAAAGGGATGAAGAGAAATTGAAAAAGGAGGAAGATGATGCGATTGGCTGTGCCGCGGTCTGGTGGAACAAAGATCTAATGTACGATAAAGACCTGCAATGCAAGGTTGGTGAACTTTATCGTGCTCGACAAGGTATTTTTCTGAACAGAAAGCGTCCGAGAGCCGTCGGGTTCAAGTGATGTAGACAACTTCGAAGTTGAAAATTAGGAGGCGTCAAGCTCCTCTACCCGTAGATATCTTCGGCTGTAATGGCCTGTTGAGCTGCGTAATATTCACTGCTTTAAAATTCTGTATACTTAGTAACCAAAATGATCTTGGAATGTGGAACATTGTCATCAGAATAGTAAACCTTATTAAAATCGTGGTATCTGACAGGAGTGCGTAACGTGGATTAATTTATGTATAATATACATATATTATCCTGCACGTGATTCGTACCTTCGAAAATGGAGTATATAGATTATTGCTTTTGATGTAAAAGGGTTGCACAATGGGATGAAAAGAGAGTTCTTACTTCCTTCGGTTTATTGATCTCTTACCTTTCGACGAACATTATCATGACTTACTGAAAAATAGGGACTGTAGAAACAGTCACCATATAAGAGAAATTTGTAATATACTAAATATTGTTCTATAATAATAATAATCCTTCAATAATAACCTTTACAGAAGACGTTCATGGGTCATCTTCCCGTTGTTGGGAGGAGTATTGCCTTTCAAACAGTGACCCTGTGAGTGGTAAAAGCAGTGGAACCTAGCGATATTTTCCATAGAAATTGATAGAAAATAAACGAGTACTAAAAGAGTGCTGTGTTTGCTATTAGCTTATCTTCGTTTTTATGACCACCTGTGGTACGTCTTATCAAAACGCAGTTTGTTGACGTGCGTGGACTTAGATAGCCGATGCTGTAACTTGAGTGCTGTTACGCATTGTCTGTGCCCTTCTTCAATGTCAAAAAAAAAGGCCTGAAGTATTTCTATTTCATTTTGTTTGATAGAGATTCGTGCTCAGCAAGCCAAAATACTACGGATATGACATCGCATCAAAAGTATACCTACCCACTTTTTTTGTAGACCAGTGTTATGCAAGTCTGGAAACAAATCGTTAACAAATAACAATTTGGTTAGTCACAGAATGTTCCCTACACTATTCAACTGTACTTTCATTAGACTAACCTCTCATACCTACGGAAGAGTGGTCGACCTATCTACTATCCGACGCATGAAATTAAGCTGTTAACTTGCAGTGCGAAGTTGTTTAGAGCGGAAAACTAGGTGGGCTAACACTACCTGCAAAGGAGATTATGTTCATGCTCTGAACTCATATTCAATTCGTATTTTAGAATTTGATTCTAATTACTAACGTTTAATTGAGTAAAATACCGAAATGGGAATAACTACAGTCAAGTAGGGTCTCATAAAACCCTTTAGCCGTGAATGTTGACCAAAAATTGAACGCATTAAAAGACTACAGACCTTTTTTGATAAATTAAAAAAATGAATAATTGAACTCCGGAAAATTTTGAACAGTCAACTATGTTGAAATATGTTGAACTGATTATACGAGTATTATCTTCTAGAATACCTCGGTTGGTATCTACTCATACTGTTGCGAGTGCGTTTTTGAAAATATGACTATTATTGCATGCCAAATGCCAAACATTTCTTCGGCTGTGGCATTCATTTTTAATTCTTCGTTTTGAATAACCAACCAAGTTTGCCATACTTCGCAACTCATAAAATGATTATGATAAATTTAATCATTATTAAGATTTTAATACACAATCATTAAAACCCAGTGTTTGCTTTTATCCTGGTCCTTCTTCATCAGCTTTGCCATCAATTTAATCAACTTTTTTTGCGCACAGACTCCTCACAATCTACGGATTTGGAGAACGATACAAGTATGTGCTTCATCTATTGTATGCGATGACCTGCATGAAGTCATTCACATCGAAATTTGGTTTACTCCTTCGCACGCTATATTTCATTCATTTCGTTCTTTTAGTTTTTCATTTCCTCATTTCAATCGTCATTGATAGGGTTCTTCATGAAACATCGTGAATTTTATTTGTTTGAAAAACCATTGATATAAAACTAAGCAATGTGGAAGTGTTACAGTTACCTAGTATGCTGAGATATTAATGTTGGTTATACACTTTAATCACCACATAGTGTTGGAATTGTCGACGCTCATTGATTGCTTTCGATGCATGGTTAAATTGATGTATGATTCTAATTATATAATTTTTTTCCTCATACCTAAGTGTTGGAGTGAAACTGCTTTTTAGTTTACCTATTCGTAGCATGGTTCTAGCTTGTGAAATCTTCCCACTCGGACACGACCGTCCCTATGGATGAAGCATGGGAAAATGATTTGAATAGTGCATATGAATCGTGTCTATTGTGAAAGTTCCTAATAATAATATATGGACTTACGTGTGTATCTTTTTATTTTTATCTACTCCGATTTTTGGTTACCCATCTCACCAAAATTACCAATGACCACATATCAAGGAGATTACCTATTCGTTGTTACCCCTATCATTGCACTTCTTACATATCGACGTAATACAATATTTTCTATCGTACTTATTTTGCATGGTTTCTTCGGTGTTTTCTATCCATTAGAGCAGAAAATAATTCGACTGAAGGGTAGCGAAGAAATGCAAAATCCATTATTTTGCGCGAAGGAATGCGCAATCTGTGGAGTCCTCTCGCCCCAGCAACCACTCGACTTTCAATCATGTGGTTTAGACGGTCAAAACGTGTCGGCACTTATTGCGTGGCGCGACTGTTCTTATGGAATCTTAGTTCATCACCCTCGCAGTATTTTCTTCTACGATGAATTCGAGTTCATAGTTATTTATAATACTTTGCCAGTTTGTAATAAATTATTTGATGTTCGATTGCTCTCAACAAATACAATTCTTATTACTCTTCTTAGTGATTAACTGAGTTTTCAATCCGTGGTAAAGTTATGGGCCCATTAGGTGGACTCTTTAATTACAAGAGAAATTCGTTGACTGAAAATGCTAAGAATATGAGGCTTTTTATTTGCACTTGGTAAGCTACAGTATGTCCCTTCATCTTAGTGGTGGATTATAGAATAGAAGGATGGTTATGAATTACGTTATTGCGAAGATGATTAACTATATTTCTTTTATAAATCCTTTAGAGCGGTAGAGCTGATTGCAAATTCTATAGTATATTTATACACAATCGAATTCGCAATCAGTTCTACCGCTCTAAAGGCCGATCTGTCCTAGAGCATATTTATTTATGGATGATACAACTTGCGTCAAGCTACGCGCTGCGGTTCTTGTTGTTAATTACTTTTATTTCTGTTCCTCTATCAGGCGAGACTGTGGGTCCAGGTGATCAGGGAGCTGCGGATGGGAGTTCAACTGAAAAAAGTCTGCTACACGAGAAAGCCAATAGAGTTCGAGCTCACGCCCTATGAAATTCTCATGGAGGATATCCGGTCCAGGAGGTACAAGCTGAATAAAGTAATGATCGATGGCAACATCCCACATCGCGTCAAAAAAGACGCGCACGCCATTATCCTCGAATTCATCCGATCGAGACCTCCACTTCGAAAGGTAAACTACAGCAGCATCAATATCAGTAGATTACACATCTTTGTCTAATAAGTTTGATAACAATAATTAGCTTCTTCATCAGTAGAATATGTCACTAAATATTGAGGGCCCCACTGTGCTCACCCAATCGTGTCACAGCTGGGATTTTGAACTGAGTTCCATTCGCTAGGGACCGTTTAAGACTCCAGCGAGAGCATATTTTTTGACTACCCGATACGTTTAATAACCTCTATCTAAATAATAAATGATCTCTATAAACATTTCATCTATCATTCAGTGATCTAGACAGAAGGGTGAACTGCAAAAAGAAGATGATGAATCGTTGTATCAAGAATTTGCAGAACTTTCTTCATGCTTATACAAAACACATACTTTTTAAATAATTTATTTTGAACGATAAGTATAAAATTGCATTTGGCTCAATAGTTTTCACTCCAGGAATTTCACTATAGGAGTGTGTTTTTGTCTGTGTTTTCTACTTTATTAATGAAAATTATACCATCCCCCATGTTCTTGTTTCTCCCTATTGTAAAAAAAAGTTATTGTATTTCAGGTTTTCTAGGCAGTATTTCAATTAAAACAACTGTGTAGGTACATAACTCATAATAACTTCAACAGCAATGCATTTTTTAGAATCGCTTATGTTTTCTCGAGGAACTAGATTAATTAAGAGATATTTCAAGATAACTATGTATCGTAAGAGTCCATGTTACTCATGAGTGGGTGTACATTCGAACTTTCATTCATGTCTGTTGATACAGTTTCACTCGTAAATACTCGCAGCTATTATAATATGTTGTATCTTGCACGTAACCACTATAATGTATATGTCTGCTTCTAATCTCCCGCAGTAAATTTATATGCACTTGTGTAGGAGCTTTTGCAATAATATAAATATGTGAACCGTGTTTTACAGTAATGCGAGCCGTAGAATAAATATCACGCAATAGGTCCTGTTAGTCTTCTACGTATATGTGGAAACCGTATTAGGAGCGTCATCTACTTTAATTCCAGCTTTCTTCCTGGAGCGGAAACTTGACACCTTTCCTGCTCTATAACCCGTGGGTCTTAGTGAATGGAAATGTAGCATAAATAGCGTGGCGGTAAAGTGTCTCGTACTTGCGCCGGTACTTGGTGCGAGAGCGCTTTCAGAGATGAATCCCCGCTGGTAACGCAGGGATATCCCTTGGGTTGGGTCCCCTTACCTCCTTTCTAGGAGTTGCAAAGACGGTCTGGGCTGATATGAACGGCTTCCCTTCAAGACCATCTGTAGAGTGGGTAGATTGCCGTAAATCCTTATAGAGACCTACGTGAATTTATCTCGATAGAGAGTTATATCACCGAGAGTGCACTTCATATATTGTCAAGTCGTCGCCTCTAGCTCACCTATAGCGTTTCGTCTGTCTTCACCTATTGGTTAATGTGGGAGTCGTGTTGATACTACACCCTCTTGTAGGATGTACACCGTATACCTGCTAGCAACGGCCTTGTTTGCAGCGTCACTTTGAAGATCAAATAAAATATCTTCCACTATGTTTACCGTCGAGTTCGTTCTACCCGTATAATTTTCATGAGCACAATCGTCTTTACACCACCAGGATTGAGTGTTTTTTCCCCTTTTTTTGATGCTGTGTATGTTTATTTGTATTCCTGTCCAGATGGGTAATCCGCACTTAGCATGCAATAAAATGAAATAGTCGGATTTACTGGGTAGACAGTGTCAAGTTATCTTCTGTTCCGCCCTGTGCAACTGCTGCATGACTTGTCTGTTTTTCGTCGTAAACTTTGTGCTGAACCCAAGTGTGGACACTTTTGGTTGAACGTGGTGAATATTTTCTTATCTCCAATATTCTAATCACCTTGTCACTTCTTCTTTGCCCCTCCCTTTAGTATTCTCCACTCCTTGTATTGGTGTTATTCCCAATGAAAGGCTACCCTCATTTTTTGAAATTTTCGATTGTAGTAAGAATATTGGTGAGACTGGTTCACTCATCAACCCTGCTGTGCAACCAGCATGGTAGAAAATGGAGGCTATGCAATTGCGTCTGAACTCCTTCCTCACATTAATAATAATCGAGCGTATCAAGAAATTCAATTGGCTCAAAGACCTGATGTGATGAGCTTGAAACAACTGAGTTTCAAAGGCCTGAGATGGTAATTTTTCATATTCCTAGGTATATATTGTACAGGCACAGGCACACAGAGTGTTACATCTTGCCCGATGTACCTTTCACACAAGCACAAGCCGCTCGTAACTTTCGGCAAATAAATTATTCGGAATGATTTGTAATTTGAGTGTGCCTTCGCTACTTATTTCATTCGATTTCAAATATATTGCACCTTGCGTGAGCGGCAAATTTCATCTTGTAGAGTGCCTATGCAAGTTGGAGATCTCAAGTACCGCTTGTACTATAGCTTTCTCCTGTTAATTGTCTGTTGCCCATCTATGTGCTACAATAATTATGTTTGAACCTACCGCCTTCGTTTAATGGTCCGCAGTTTATTACGATCCGACGTTAGGAAGTTGACCTCACCTGCAGCGAAACTCATAGTGCAGGTATCGTCGATCAAAATTGATGGTTCACTATAAACAATAGTATAAATTTGAATATTCAGGACTTGCGGAGCTATCATACATGGGAATCGTTCCTCATTCAGCATGACACGAATAATGATGTTCAAGTTCATAATATTATGAACTGTGTTAACAATTATGAGCTTGGGGAACATGACTGTTGAACTGACTCTGAAAATTGGTTGAGGGAAGATTTGATGCGAGAATTATAAAAAGTCCTGTAGTATTGAACATTCGCGTTTTCATACAGAAATTATGAAGTTATTGAAATTGTGAATAATTGACAAATTCTGTAGACAACGGAAAATTCGTCCTAAATTGACATTGTGCAACAATTAGGGTTGGGACATCGGCATCGATATTTTTAAAACCACCGATGTTTTTGCTTCGATGTTTTAATGCATAATAACGAGTCAGTGATGTTTGACTGACTCGATATTTTGCACTAAAACACCGATGTCAAAAAACATCGAAACCAAGATATTAAAACGTTAAGTCACGAGATATTAAAATTTAATTTATTTAATTTATAAAATTTTATGAAATTTATTAAAATTTTAATTTTAATTTATAAAATTTTATAAAATTTAATTTATTTAATTTATTGAATAAAAGCTCTGAGTTTCTCGTGTATAAATCATTCGTGGGGATATTAAAGCTATCAGTTCGGAAATTGTGGGGATATTTTGATTTATTTTCTCAGTGGGTGACGCGTGCTAAGGCGTTGGCAACACTGGTTTCAGTCTAACCACAACAATTGTTTTGTTTGGGTTTGCTTTTACTCGACTATGCCTCGTAAATAACTATGCCTTGACTTATCCACGGTCGTATTGCACCGAAATTGGACTCAATTCGGCTAGATGTAAGGTGTGCAACCTGGTATTCAAAATCTCAGGTATCACATCTAACCTGTCAAGCCGTTTGAAAGCAAAGCCACCCTCTCACCTAGAAAGGGAGATGACGACGTGGCTAAAACATGTTCTATGCTTATACAAATTTAGCCCTAATGCTCAAAACGGAAGGACTTTTTTTGGCGATATATCGAAACCTACATTGATGTTGTGGACTTTTGATGTGTGAAACATCGAATGTCGATGTTGAGGCTTCGATAACAACGATAGATGTGACGGTCAAGCGCCAATCTTGCACCAAAGTTCTGTTCACGTAGAAGTGTTGAAACGTGTACCAACATCGTTAGTTCATTCTAATCCTGTGTTTTTAATGACCCCTTGTCTTGCCGTCATAAAGTACTTTATAGAGAGAGTAATACCCTTTGTGGGCTCCGCGCTGATTAATTTGTTAACATTAATCTCTCCATTGAGCGGAGGCGGTCTATTTCTTTAGCTCGCGTATGTAGCGCAACTTCTTAACTCCCTAATGAATCAACCCTAATCAAATCAAGAGCCTTTTTCTCGAAACCAAGCCCTCCGGTTAAGTTACGTAACATACCATGACTCCTAGTATTTGTCGACATTTTCCATAATCAGTTGCATAATGGAATTCCGCAATCATGATATCACCGACTGAACTTGAATATTCAAATTGCAAATAGCCTTGCATGTTGTTTTGGACGTATTGGGTTAATACCCAGGCCATGCTTATTCTGAGCCGAAAGGCCTGGACAGACCATAAATATCTTACAATAAGGAATTCATCCGTACATTTTCAATGGTGCATATTACATTCGGTTGAAATTGACAAAGGTCTTTACGTAACTTCGTTGCACAATCCGCTTATTTACTCCCGAGCGGATTTGGATTCCGACTTGAAACGCTACCAGTGCTGTAGTCCTTGAAATTAGGAACGTAACCTCATATCATCAGTTTGTGAGAAAATCGTCCGACTTCAAATTGTGTATCATGTTGCGAATGTGTGGCTTGACGTGGGACATGTGAAAGTTACTCATCACACACCCTGGGAACATTTGGACGGGGAGACGAAAATAATCTACGAGTACCTCGCATAATTGGCATTGAAGTGAATTAGTAAATACTTTCAATTACACCTATCAATGACCAGTAAATAAAACTTGCTGGTTCGTAGGTAACCAAGCGGAGGTTGGAGGTTCCAATTTCTTTACCCATCCCGAAGAAAGGAAAAACATTTCTTGACCACTTCAACATCGGTGGGTTTAGGTTTCTAGATGAGAAAATCATATGAAACTTTCAATAAAGCACTTTATTAACATAATACGCATAGTACATAAACAAAAGTATTGGATACTTGAAGTAAAATTATTCGAGTACAAATGTATGTAGATAAAACAAAAATATTTGGCAATTTCTGATCTCCAAAATTTAAAGAAATTGTCCGGAGATCAAGGGTTGCAATTACAAATTAATAGTACATAAAACTTACAGTAATGATCAAAAAATCAAATCATATCCTAGAGTAAAGTATTCGTAAAGTATACAGGAAAACATATCAATTGGTGTCAATTTGGCGCATAAGTAAGTCGAGGGGTGAGAATTGCAAATTTTAAAAACAAAGGTTTGCTAGTGCTTCGATATCCAGATCTAAATATAAGTTGCATACTGACTTTATTGCCACCTCAAATGATCGAAAAGTAGCTCAGGATGGAGTACACGAATGCATGTAAAGTAATTTTTAGGGCAGATAAAGGAAGAAATTTATTTCAAAATTTAATTTTAAGGATGATGGATTTTGCATTTATTTGATTCATCAGGTTTTGAAATGTTAGCTTTTTGAATACAGATACAGAATTAGTTGTTTTAATTGCTAATGGCAAATTTTCGAAACCGGGGGGCTAGCCAAGGCAACTGTCCAGTGTAGAAGTCATTGCTTGGGCGATGATACCATAGATCAATAGGTATGCTGTAAACATAAGCGTAGAAAACCATACGTAGATTTTTACGGCTATGCCAGCCTCTCAGTAAGACGAATAGGTGGAATGTTTTCCAAATTCTTGCTACGAGACTTGTATAATATACATATTATGTTCCTTCCACTTCATGTGCTGATCAAGCAACAGCCCTAAATATCTGATGGAGTTCACTTTTTACAGTCTTTGACAAGTACTGTGTTCACAGCCGTAATTACCCTGTTGTCTTTCTATTTTTGAATCTACTGGTTGTCCAACTAAATTGATCGAAAATGATATATTTTGTTTTCGAGATGTTAAATGTTAAACTGTTCATGGCAAACTACTTTGTTACTTTCTTTCTAATTAATTCAGCACTTGAATGAGCTTGCTGCCACGTCTTCTCTTTCACTATTATTGCCACGTCATCAGCGAATGCAACAAATCTACCTCCAGTGTTAATTGAAAATAGGTCGTTTATGTGTATGAGGAAACTGGTCGTAAAAAGCTCCAGATGGTATTAAACAATTCTCTGTATTGAACCCTATTCATGGACCCTGTTCGATGAATGGCGCTTTCAAAATTTCAAAATTCTTTTTGAACCCCTCCCCATTGACCTAGGGTTATGAAAAGTTTCAAGGATCATCCTGGGGAGAGTCGGAGTCCGTAATCAGAACTCCATAATTTTAGGACAGCTGTACCTACCTGAGTAAAGTGGCGCAGACAGCAAACAGACGGATTTGTTTAAAATTCGATTTTCTGAATCTGTGCATCTTAAAACGTAAACTAAATTGGAAGGGGTGTTTCACAAATTTTTCGAAATATTCGGCCGTCCGCAAACTTCAACACTAATTATAACTGATGTGGTTTTACATACGTATACCTACCTATTTAAGCAATAGTTTATAATGAGAAGAACGTACCAGCAAATATCCGAAATGACCTTCTTTATGTAAACACGAAAAACCTCTTGAAAACTGTGCCTGAAATTGTTCGATGAGATTCACTTTCACGTTGATTTTATTTATTCGGTTCTACCTCTTGCTCTGCTAGTGTGAACTGGTGATTGCATTTCGCAGTTCCAACACAGTGTATTCCGAATGGGCGAACACTGGTCTCTGGTGGCCTTGACATTGTCATCACGAGTCCATTTGTCACGAGTCATTGAACAAACCATTTTTTTTAAATTTTGTATCTTTAATAATCAACGGCCCGTTGTCGTGTTTTTTCGATGCAGTCCGCGTTCGATCGGACCCTAAAACCGTGACGCAACTTGCATGGTTCGTTCCGGAACCGTGAGATAACAAGTCCACGATCCGCTTCGGCCGAACCTCGGATGGAAATTTATAACCGCGGCCATTCCCCGCTTTTGTCGATATAGAGATCAAAATTGAAATTAGGGGCCCCGCGCCATCTACTCACGATCGCTTTCCGCCGCGGTACGTTCTTTGATTTGTGTTCTCCCGTCCAGTGACCCTCCAAGATAATATTTCATAGGTACTCGCATGTTTTATGGTTTCCTCGTGACAATCAATCTTGAATTAATTGTACATCGGCACTGGGGGAAGTACTTATCCCAACTTTACTGCTTGGAACACCGCCTGTATTACACCAACATTCAAGGCACACCCAAATGTATCCTATAATTACCTTAAAAAAATCCACAGTCATGCGGCATGGCTATAAGAGCAAATTTTCGAAGAAATAACTGGTTTTATATAAATATCTCCATTTTACTGGTTTTACAACAAATTTTGTGTCCTATCTTGCCGAGAAACACCTCTGTTTACTGAAGCTATAATGAGGCTATGTCAGAATTGCGATACCTCATTCCGCTATCAGATTGGAGCAGATGAACCGTGATGAACATCTCATGTAACAACTTCATCTTCAAAGTGCTCCAGTTTGAGAACGGAATAAGATAATGCGATTATTCTCACTTCACCATCGTTTGAATTTATGGTTAATTTTCCCCCCTTAGAGTGGCCCAATTCTACCCATCAACGAACTTGGCCTTAAGATTGCCAAGACAGATTTTTTGTGCCAATTTGAACGTTTTATCTCAATTCTATCGAGTGTTATCGTCAGGAATGGCACATACATGAATAAATAAATAAATAAATAAATCCGGGGTTGTCTGAAACGGATGTTGGTACAAGTATTTTTCGGAAATGCGAATTTTACAAATTTTGGACCGAGAATAGTAGCTTCCTATTCTTCGAAAATTCGCTAATACATTCGAATTGCAAATTTCCATAATTTTTGAAGTAGAGTTCATTTTTCCAAAGTTCATTTTTCCTCAGATAATCTAAAATTGATGGATTCATCGACTTGAAAAAATGTTTTTTCTTCGAAGGGAAAACCCGTTTGATTTGATTTATTGGTTTACATTTCAAGATACGTAGAACCCGATTATCGAAATTATTAAGGTGGCAGGATTTCCAATTAACCGGGAAGTCCTGCTGGCTCTGATTGGGCCAGGAACTGTTCATAACCCAGAGTCAATGGGAAGGTACGAACACGAGAGGATGACATTTTTAAAACGCCTTAGCTCGAAAACTTTGAACAGAAGGGTTTCGTTTTTCTGAACAAATATGAATAGATTTTTATTATCAAGGAATTTTGTAACATCACCTTCGGAGCTTTGTTGACATAAGGCCTCGAAGGTCGAACTAAGTAAACATCATCGACATCAAACGGTAGATCTTCAGGCTATGTTTCACCCTGCCCATTCTTGTCCCATGATAACAATTTAACAGCGTTGTTGTGATCTGAGGAATATTATGTCATATAATATCCCCTCGTGACTAATTAATTTCCATTGTTCTAGGCCTCCGATCGAAAATTGAACCCCCCACTTGCCGTCCATTCTACTCCAAGAGAGAAGTTGCTGGAGTCGATAAAGCAAGGCCACGCTAAGCTCTCTCCCGCCAGACGAAGTAAGTGCTTTTGCATACTAACCTACTAGTGATTTGTCAAATTCAAATTGCACTCGTATCAGATACCGCCAATCACTAGCAAAATTTGCTACAAGATACATAATATAATATAATTGATCAATCAATCAACAACTGACGGTTCGATATACGGAGGGTTTACTTCATATTATTACGTGTATGGTAAGAAGTAATGGTTTGTAATTGCTTCATCCTTTATCGATCAATAACTGAACCAAATAATGCAATGAACCTAAACTGGTGTGCTTTAACGAAGAAATCCCAGCCATAGTAGTGACAATATGATCGATATTTCCCGTAGCGCTCAATGCATGTGGAACTAGAAGTGAAATGAGCGAGGTAATGCAGTCTGACTTTCAGCCAATTACGACAGTTTCTGGCCATCGATCTCTGAATGGTACGCTCTATACCAACATTCTGAGCAGAAGTCTCCTATCAATAGTCACTCAAAAATAATCAATGTACTCGTCGGATGGCAACGAGGCGCATGAATAAGTGATATAACATGAATGATGTGAATTTTCCTCCATGTGAGTGATTGAACTATTGACCCCAAATACTCTGAATTTGGGTCACGATTGCTATGAAACTATGTAATTATAGCATACTCTATAAATTAAACTGAAAATATACTATATAATAATTATATAGTAGGTATCCTAAATTATTAAGGATACAAAGAAGAAAAAGATAGGGAGGCTCCTTCGCCATGAGCGTTCCCAGCCCGCAACACATTAAAGTAACGCGGGTTAGTAGAATTTGTTAATTTGAAACTCCCCCAAATTACTTTTTTGCTCATTAATAGTGTATGAATACTTTTATTTATTCATTTATTTACTTATTTGAAACAAACAGGCTTTCGTCCTGAGAAAGAGGAAAAATACATTAAATATTGGGAGCAAGGGCGATTTGGGTAAAGTGGACAATTTCACAAGTAGTTTGAAAATTTAAAAAAATATCCTAATGAGTTTTTTAATTAATTTCGTATGAGGAAAACTTTTGGCATTAGTAGGTCCTCAGATAACCTGCCAAGATAACCGCTTGCGTTTGGCTGGAGGACCAGAGAAAAGGTAGGCAGTTGGTAGGTATATAAGGAGTAACTGAGAATCGCCAGTGTGCGGACACAGGAATGAATATGTGCGTTCGATGTTTGCCGGGAAAAATTGAGTTGCCTGGCGAATAGAGCGAATTTTGGAATTTTTTAGTTGCCGCTAACAAACAATCGCCTGTGGGCGGGTCCTCATAAGAACTAGTGTGTTCTATTTTTGTGATTAAAAAGTTGCTTGACTAAAGTTGCCAATTTGCAGTCACTGCGTTTCCCTCGTCATGTACTCACATGTCTTCCTTGTATCTTATCATTAAAACACCCCTTTCTTGGAAGTGGCTCTCAACTATTGAAGAGTATATTTGAGGCCAAAACTGAATAGTAGGAAGGTTCTCTATCAATTTTGAGTTTCTGAAAAGATCTACATATTTACGCTATCTAACTGTTTTCTTATGAAAACATCATTCGGCACCAAACTGTAATTCTAAACGCGAAAAAACCCAAAATGGTAGTTGTTGGTAGGTAAGTAAATCAGTCAATGTTTCATGTTGGACTTTGTAATACAAATTTTAAAACCCATAAATTAACAACTTCTCTAACTCACACACATCACCCCTGAAGATGAATGCAATTTGTAAAGTTCTGAATAATGGTCTCTCCGGGGTAGACGTTTATCCAAATGATATATAGGTACTCGCTTCAGGTTTATTGATGAGACCAGGTGGTCGGTTGTGGCTTCCAAGACAAAGTTTCGGAGAAGCTGCTGGATATTTCCATTATTTAGTACCTCTATTCTAATATCCTGATTGAATTTTTTAAACCAAATCGCCATTTGGGCGACGATGAATTTCTCAGATCATTTAGTTTTTGCATGGACCCAGACAGAATGTCCACAGAATCATAATTTTCTACTCGGGTTATCAGACAATGACAACCAAATTTGGTGCAGTTTCTGTCCGTACCAAATTTCTTACTCCGAATTATCCTATTTAGTGAGCCATACTAACTGCATTCTTCTATAATAAGGTGAAATCTCATTGGTTTTTCATTCAATTCCTATGCTGACTTTTTTGTTCATTCTCTCCATATTTTAGTACGTATATCAGGTTCATATTCTTATGTAATTGTGAGGGAAAATCTCGTGGAGCAGGAAGGAAGAGAAAGATGAAATTGATGTTCTTAGAATGCGCAAGTAGGATGAACATGTATGGTCAGGAGAGAATACAGCATGTTGTGACAGTATGGAGAGTATGCCTGTCGAAATGTACCAGTTGTAGGTTCACTTTTTTTCTTTTTTTTTTGGTCTCTGTGCTGCAGATTTCATGTTCACTCCGTTGAAATATACTCGAATTATAACGGCCGCAATCGCACTGCCCACACCGGATTTTACAGCCCATAAACCTCCGGTCGAAAATTAATCTCTACTTGCGAGTTTCATTCCCGTTGGCATCGCTTCTGAAAGTAGCCTCCGTGTGAAGTAAAAATACCCTTATGACTGTGGGTACTACCTGTTCAATTTCATTTTCAATATCCGCGTTGTGTAACGACAAGCCATAAACCCTGCATATTGGCTACATTGGGAGTTTCCTAAGATTTAACTCCGCTTGTTGGTGATTTCCTAATTCTATCCAACGAGACCCCCATTTACTCAACCGAGCAAATTCAAACGGATTTTCTGCCAGTAGATCAATTCACTCTAATATTTCGCATTCCTTAGTGATGCATTCTTCAAAACGTACTGCAGTTACTTTGAATGAAGGAGGCCTATCGTTATCCCTAATCCTTTCATCAAAACTTATAGCTAGACAGTTAGTCAGGCTGAATACTTAAGCTAATAGCAAGTTACTCCTATTCGCACACTTCCCCACCTACCTCAAAATTGAGGTAGGATATTTTAAGCTGACACGCAATAGGTCAGTAGTTCAAGGTTTTGACCCACTACCCCACTGCCGCAGGAGAGTCAGCAGTTAGCTTCGATTTCCCTATTTTTATAATTTCCCTAGCTTCGATTTTCCTATTTTTATTTATTTTTTCTCCTTCCACCTGTTGTCATAAATATTAGGATTTCCCTTATTTAGGACCGACGTACGAGTACAACGTCAAAAATCCGGACCGTCGATAATCCGGAAAAAAATCAAAATACCAAATGCAACTACTGCAGTAGAAAAATCAATTAACGACTTTTTTTTAGAGCCCTGAAAATGTATAGAGTGTACTGTACCTGTAATGTACTTGACGAATTATGCTGTATTGTTTCAGTTTCATTGAAGTGCAGTACTAAGTAATACACAACAGCTTTAAGTGTATTCACCTACTGTGTTTTGTTTACATACACACATATTTAAGTGAATTGTCAAGGTTTCGATCGAGTTTCTACAATTATTGTAAAGCATAAAAACAGCCTATTTTAGAAAATCCGGATTGTTTTTATAATCCGGATGAGGTTTGGTACCAATACTCTACTGTAACTCAGAAACAATCCATAACAAGACTTAAAATTCACGTTATTGTCACTGTTGTTGCCAAATTGTTGTTCAGTTCCACGAAGACTGTTGCTCCTGGGTATAGGCAATTACACAAAACTTGTACGTTATGCGGGCCCTGACCCTAGGAGTTGCAGGCGGTCTAATAGGGAGTTGGTCTCTATCGGTAGAAATAAGGATTAAGACAGAATTAAACTTTCCTATAGTCCGAATGGTGTGGTGTACGACGAATTCGGAATCCAAATGGTACCAGGCGATCGCATATCGTTCGTTGCGAAGTTCATTAGACATGAATTGTTCGATTCTACAGGAGAATTTGGATTACCACAGCTGTGACCTATTCAGTAAAATCAAAATCCCAGTGAAAACTAAATTACTACCTACTGAGGATTTCATATTATATTATAATGATATTGTATTATATTATAATGATATTATATTTTATATTATTATGATATTTTGGAGTAAATGAAGTATACCTACCTATGGAACCGCCTTTATTTATTGCTTCAAAGCAATTTTCGTGATTTCGAAGTTTTGGATATTCTCGGGTTTTATGGGTAAAATTTGCTCAGTGTGAAGTTGGCTATGTCGTATACCTACTTCAGAAGATTGTTACTGTTCCGATTGTGTGACTCGTGAATAATACTAATCCTACTTGCCTGTTTCTATCCTGTCAATTCAGTATAACTACCTGCACTTTCGTGATTGACTGATTAATTTAGCTGTTATTTTATTCAAGTAACGCTGAAAGTTTGACTTTTTTGGTCGTATATAACGCTCCTAGACCATTGAAAATACGCTCATGATTATTGTTGATCGATATAAAACCAACAAGTGATTCAAGATCTGACGCCTACATTAACTCTTTGTATCAGCAACCTTCTGCTGACGCGTTGTAATGTTAAGTGAGACATTTCTCGTTGATAATACTCTTGATTAGCTATCGGTGAATCACTCATTTTAATTAATTGCAAGCTCTCTGAATTTGAAATCGATTGTCACTCACCCACATTCATATTTTAATATTTTCGCTAAGATTAAATTTAATCATTTTAAGATTTGTAGTCTCAATCGTTGTTTCAGGTACGTACTCAAGATATTCCTCCTATCCTCCGAAATAATGGCATGTCTAAGACGCCACCGCAAGACAGTTCTAAACAATTATCTCTTCAGAACTTGCCCCTTGATAATATTCCCCCAAAGTCTTGTCTGGAAATGAAAAACTACCTACCGTTGTTCGTAGTGATATTTCTTGTCGTATCGAATAATTACATTTTCTTTGGTATATCGAAGCGAATCTATGTTGAGTCTTACCAACAAACTATAGACATAAGCATCCAACCAACACATGTTTTAATATTTATCAGCCTCGTGGTTAGTTAATTCTGAGCCTGTTTATTCTTATGGACTCCAGCCTACGGTCGTTTTTGTCGGAACTTCCTCCGAACACACAAAAAATTGGTTCGGCATGATTGAATTGAACGAAGAACTAACTAGATACATACAAAATCACTCTGAATTAACTTCTGGAAAGTCATATAAATTGAACATGATTCATGATTCAAACGTTACTGATCATATTCATCAAATCGTGTGTTTAAACCCTCCCGTTGGCATTTACGGTAACATGGCTAGGTGTCCTATAGCACACTTCTCTACGTGAAAGAGCTTACCGGGTACTTGGCAGGGAACAGTACACTATTCCCAGAGAGAGTAATTTACTTGTAACCCCGCAAGGTGCCCCTCAGTAGATGTTTACTACAAACGGTAGTAAAGGTAACAAAATTCACTCAGGTCATGTTCTTGGATGAAATTTCAGTGTCAGTGTAGGTTGACATTGAAAATTATCAGAAATTATTTTTGGGATTTCACTTATTTCTGTTTTTGCCAGGAAAAAAGTTAATGAAGTTCATTGGTTTGTGGGGATCAACGTAGATCCCCAAGACGGCAAGACGCAAAATCTGGTCCTTTGAAATATTTTTGACATAGAGTTGACATTGTTAATCGACATTGACATTTTTAATCGAACTCGCTATATCTGTTACTATAATAATATTATATATTATATATAGTATGAGCTATGTTTTAAAATCAGACCTTGTTTGGTGCTAGAAATTACTTTAATGTATTTAATAATGTGAAATGATCGCCGAATTCAAGTTCTTGAGTTATATTGTTGTTACGACGAGACCTGGTAACCGCGCCGTTGGCTCCCGGGGCTGTAATACCGCAATGCAGTTCTGCACAGCTTGAGATTCTATAACGAAAGAATTGAAGGTTCCCCAGTCATGCTTACAAACACTTGATCCCACCGACATATTCCTATTCGCCATACATCATAATTTTCGTCGGCTTTGGCCCAAGTTCACCGCTGTAGAGAGAAACGTCGCTGCCATCGATTACGTTACGGTTACCTACTCCATGCATTTCTGGTTGTGATATTGATGTTCGACGTGTGATTACTCAACCGCTTACGAAATTTCAAACTGCATTTTCAAGTTATTACACAATAGGTACCTCTTATTTGGGAGAAGGCATGAGAATATGTGTGGAGGAGTGGAGGTTCCTGTTGTTGCCTTGAGCCTATATGAAATTGATACCGTCATTATGCTTGAGGCTTAGTATCTTCTTTGCCCATCAAAGGCGAAACAAGTTTTTTCGAGAAATAGATAAATAAACGCCCTCGTCATCTTCCGGAAAACTGAGTACACATAACCGTTGGACACTGCGTTGACGGCCTGGAAAATGCTGACACCTACGCGACTTGTGCGCCAAAAACGGCTGTCTCATGTAAGTACTTCATATCTTTCCGACGTTCACACTATAAACACTATAGCCACTTGATAATCCATTGGGTAACTTCAAACTCAATCAAGTTTCATCCGGGAGGCGCCATAATAATTATTACAATTATTGTTGAAATTGCCATAAATATGTGTGTCTTAATCCCTCCAAAGTAACCATATTATTGACATTGCCATGAGACATCATGCATATTATGAGACGTTAACTGGTCTATAAAATATTATTCCGTCCACCCCTCCCCCCGCCCTTCTCACGGCTGGTGTCGTCACTGGCAAAATTTTAAATAATTCAGACTCTCATTTTTGGTTTATTATCTATCATAATATAAAGACTACACCCCCTCGAAATTTGAGGGCTTACGTTTCAAAATACGTAGATTCAGAAAATCGAATTTGAAAAAACCGTTCATCCGCCGTAGGTAACCCAGTTAGCGTTGTGCTAAAATTACAAAAATTTGGTTTACCAACTCCACAATGTATCCTCGAAACTTTTCATAACCCTAAGTAAATGGGAAGGGGTTCAAAACAAATTTTGAATCTTCAAATGAATTTTATAATGAAATTTTCACATTTCGTTAGAGTTTAATTTTTAGAATTTTCTAAGATCATCCGGAGCTTTGTACGTCCAGTCGTTCGTTCACAATGAGGGCTCAAAGTATGTGTAGATCAAAATTCGTCAACATGAGGGTGAATCGTGCGGCAGCCTGTCGGGTCAATGAAAAGTATCAATATCTAGGTAATAATGAATAATCATTTACGATAAATTATGATAATTTACACCACTTGATGATATTTATCCATAATAATAATTATTCAATCAAGACAGAAGGGTGATCTGTACAATGAAGATAATAAACCGTGGTCAAGAATTTGCAGAGTTTTACTGCACTTATTCCAGTGGAAAAAAATGTTCCAGTTTAATGTTGTAAGCAAGGGCAGCTTTTTCCCCTACTGTGTAATGATGAGTTTAAGTGTTTGGACACAAGGTTAAAATGGTGTTGGCGTTGGAATGTGGCTAACATTACTTAAGCCTACAAATACTGCTCAGCTTTAGAGGATTTGTGAACGCCCGCAAAGAGGGTTATATACAAGACAACGACTGTATAGCTCGTCAAAATCGTCTTGTTCCCGAGAGCGAACTGTTTGGGCACGGAGACTGAGGAAAATCTTTGAATAAATCATCAATCTCCCTCCCTCTGAGCAATGGAGATTGAAGACAAATGTTGAGGTGAGGTGCCTCCTTCACGAACCAGACACTGTGGTTTACATGATGATAAATTACCCTTTGAGGTGTCTAGGGCACGTCGTGAGGGATCCTTGTGACCACCAAGAGGTAGAAGACTCAGCTGGACCGCGAATACGATGACTAGATGAGGTCGAGATGACCTGTGGGGGCTGAGCGTTTGGAGATAGATACGAAAAATTGGCTGTGCAGAGAGGAGTGGGGCACGGTTGTGGAGGCCAGGCTGTAGTGTCGCAAATTAAAATAGTTTATATAATATAATATATTATATTATAATCGATTTAAGATACTATCTTGAATAAAACTGATATTTTCTCAGTGAAGGTAGTGCAGGTCCACCGGTCGGCAGCGTCATGTCCCACCTTTCAGGCTCCCCTTCCAACCTCTCCCTCACTCCGCGTCTCCACGTACCGCTCAGGTGTTGACATTGCCATCAGTTCGCCTTGGTCTTTGCTTGAAGCTTGTTCGCGGATACGTTGTTTTCTCGTTGATATTTTCCAACGATCGGTTTTTTACTGGAAGAATCAGCCGTGGCCCCAACGCGCCTCGTGATCGTCCGTTATCAAGTTTGAGTAGTAAAACTTATAGTGCTCAGGAGTAGATTCGCTATCAAAATGACGCAGCTGGCGCATGAACCCGAGACAGGTAAACAGCTGAATGTATTTCTTTGTCAAACCCTGAACTACCATCTACGTGTTGAATATCAGATTCTGTCGAGTTCCTCCGTCAATTTCAAATTTAAATTGCTGAAAACTGATTATACGAGACAATCATTATCTGGCAGAACCTATTTCCCTCATCGGTCGTTGGCCATATCTGATAATCATTCATAGTATTACATTTGATGGTTCAATTGTGAGTTAAATTGGTTAAAAATACACATTAACCACAACCACTACCATCCACCTTCAGGCGTTGTTACAATACTACTTCACATCTAGCTGGAGTCATACTACACAACAATAATTATAATTTTATAATAATTCAGAGGTACTCATTCTGAATATGATGTCATGCACGAATTATTACCCGTGAGGCTCATGTTGGTTACCATTTTGTTAAGAAAATATCATCTACTGTAACGCTGGTAGAAATTTATTCCAATTAGTCATGGTTTAAAAGATGTTTCTTTGCTGTATGCTTCAATATTATCAATGGCTTTTTGCAACCTAATTGATTTCTACTACCAGAGTGATTCTATTATTTAAATTCACTCTATTTAAATTTGTCTAGAATGGACAAATAGAATTTTGTCAAAACGTTTCATTAATCGAGTCATCGTCTCGGAATGTTGGAATAATGGCATAGCTCATACCTCTCATGAGTCATGACCTAGCTAATATAAAGAGATGGTCATGACACTATTGTCATAACACTATAGTCATAATACTATTATGAATGGTGGATTACAGAAAACGTAGGTTTTTCAGGTTGAAATGTACATTTCAATACTGTCTAATATTCATCTTTGGATTCGCTTCAGAATAATTCTGAATAATAATTCCGAATAATTCTTCATGATAATTATTATCACCGCCCCTTGTATTAGAACTCATGAGGAAATAATTATGTTTTTTTTTTTTTAAATCTCGATATGATTATTTAACTGTCTAGAAATAACTTAACTGAAATATTAGTCAAAATTACACGACCTGTTGGTTATTTATTTCCAATGGAACATAATATGTTTGTATTTACTTATGAAAATTTATCGGTATGTCATTCACGGTTGTTACTCGTCCTAGAAACACGAAACTTGTTGTTTGTTGTATTGTTCTTGCATTTGCGCATTGTAATAAAAAGAATATCAAAAGTTGATTATTCTCTACATTTGTTTGGTAAAAAAAAGTTGAAGCGCCGAAACTTGTTGTTGGTCGATAATGACAGAACCAGAAAACAGTTGCTGATTACACACTGAGTAGGTCTATTAAAGGTACTACGGACGCTTGGGGTAGTGACACAATGTCATGCTCTATGGAAGGTGTAATAATTATCCACCATTTTAGTGTACCACCAGATCAATAAAAATCGCGGATGATTCACTGCATTTAATAAGAATAATAATTAGCGTTAGACTTCAAAATAAACATTACTTGTCTTTTTGCCCAATGCCATAATCATCGATGGCAATAATCTCAAGTTTACACTAGCTTTTTTTCAATTAAGTCGAAAGGGTTTTGTTAATCATTACCCCTGCAAAGGCGCACAGCTAATATGCGTTGATGAGACGTCTAAAGGTGATTTCTGGCAATTGAGATCCAGGCAATCACTTATTAACTTTTTTGCCAATTCCAATGATTCTAGGCTAATTAGTCTTATAACTGGTTTAAATTTTCAGCTGATTTAGTGCGAAAGATGTTGGATTAGAACTGATAGGGAAAAACTACCTCATTGACGATATATGAAACAATAAGTTATCTAAGTATATTGTTTCAAGACCATCAGGCTCGTGGCAATGTCAATTGGTTTTTATGACATTTTATTTGGGTTAAGGAGTGAATATGTTTATTGATATGTTAACCAAGTTGGGGAAAGGGTTTGATTGGATTTTATCAAGTAAATAAATAAGTTCTTATTCCGTGTCTTGAGTGTATTCCATTGAAAATACCAAAAATTCAATAAAGTTGGATTACTTACTTTTTCATTAAAATAAGATTAATATTTAGATGAATGAGATTTTACCCGAAAACAATCAATGGACCTTCACTCATACTAAAGCTAATTAATTTTAGTGGTGATTGGGCTCTACTATTAACTTTATTCCGGGAGTTTCCTGAATATTTTGGCCATTATAAATAATGCATACGGAAACAAAAGAGGTACATAAAGTGGTTTAATAAAATGTGCTACGTCACAGCCCGCAGTCACATTGAACGGTCCGTTAAGCACCCATCCTAAATATTCATGACAATTCCCACATTGTTCTCCAAAGAAAACTTCCATTCATTTTTTCCTATCTAAACTGAAACAATAATAGTTGTGTTGATAATTTTGTCCACACCAAATAATAGCGTTCAAATCATGCGATGAGAGTTTTTTTTTCAGTTGTGCTTTCTTCAAATTGTTGAAAAAGGATGACAGTTGAGCGAGCCGTCAGTACCTAGGTATCAAAATTTGTTGTTCGTGCGTTCCTTATGGTGACTGTCACTTCCTTCTTCACTCGAGTTGGATGTCTCTCTGGGTGACACCAGCTGGTCACGAGTTGTTGGATGTTTAATTGAGCGGCCACTCTCTTGTTCCAAGGATGCGAAGTGTCGAGGATTTTTTGTGTGAGGCTGGGGAACGCGGTGAAGAAGTTGCAAAATAACATTTTACGCGAAAAGAGGAATTCAACTTTGTCAAAGATCGTTCACCGTGCAAGTTCATTCCGCTCTCTGGTCAAAGTCCACCTATTCAAGTGATTCACATAATATATATAAGAAAGAATTTGAGAATTGTGGCATACAACTACAAGCTCTCCCAACACGGATCATTTCAATAGATTCTTAAGAAGTTTGATTTGTTCTGACAATGTCAACATCTAAAAACTTTCATCTTGAGAGTCTTCCACAATTGAGGACTTTCATCGGTATTCTGAATCCCTTCAAATAGTGATTTTATATGGAAGCATAGAAATGAGTTTATAAGAAGAAAGTGACATTAATTGGTTCGAGTACAATGTAAGCGCGGAATATATTTTGATGACTGGTTGAATAACGCCCATTCAACTCTAGTTCGTTCACAGGCAGGCATTAGTGGACTTCCTGGTCATAGATAGGTTCATGTATCCGAACTAATGAGGTAGTAATGGATAGACAAGTAATTGACCTCGGAATGCCCCCAAATCTACAACCTCTGGTTTGGATCGTATCTCAGGTCTTTAAGGAAGTGGACGAACGGTAATCGAGGAAAGTGGGACGAGGAAGGAGTACACTCGTGAAATGTTGGCCTTTTGCCTGGAAGCGGTTTCAACTCCGAACTCCGTGAGATACCTTGAAATGGCTTGATGCCTCCCTCAACTTGTTAATACTTCACTTTTGTCTCAACAACTCTCACGAGGCAAAAACCACACGGTACTCTACACACACGGTACTCCACAGAACTCCACGAGTCTCCACACACGGTACTTTATTTCATATTGGTTTACGTCCCTTCTAGACTTAAATAAACTCGTTCGGTGTATCTAATTGTATTCTGTTTATAAAAAGTGTATACTTCATCATGTCTACCTACAGTTTTCCTATTTCGTCCCAATTTCGTAGGTATTGTCTTCTTTCGGGGTGAAAAGCCGTCATTTCATCACATTCTATCTAGGACACAATGGTACCAACATCCTTATGTGATAAATGTTTATGCAGACGTGATCAGCTCTTCCTCATTTCAATCTCGACGTGATTCCATAATATAACAAAACGTCGAACTTTACAGAAGCACTTCCACGTAGAGGGGATCTCACACGTTTTCCATTGATACTGAATCCAAAGCTGATATCGCATCTATTCATCCACGGTTCCCCATTTAAAATTAATAAACTCAGACCTGTGAACTGGTATGAAACTCACCATGCTCCGATTGGTCCGAGGAAAATCCTTGAAACTATTGATAACTCAAGGTTAATTTCAAGGGGTGCAATAAAGGGGTTGGAATGTTCAACACGTAAATATAACGGTATTTTTCTTGTTATAAATTTGAATAAATGTTGATTTTTGTGTATTGTTTGAGGATTTTGATATGGATATGTCTTTTACCGCTGGGAGTCATGCAAAAATGTTGATTTATTTATTAATTACTTTATTACGGGCAAGCCCAATTACAATACAGGTCAGTGATACATTCTTACGGGTTATGATTATAATTGTTACGAAACTGGAAATAATTATAGAAAAGGAAGACAATGATAAAAACTTTACAATTTAGGCACCACGGATATGAAACATGGGCTCATTTACTATAGGACGGCACTGGGGGTATTGCAAACTACGGCCTTCAACATCGAGAGGGAGTCATTTAAAAAGTCAAAATCGGGATTCAGATTCAAAAAGAGATTTGCAGTTACGAAGGGGGCGGTTGAGCTGGTCATTTGTCGGCGAGAAAGGAACACCAAACAGCGGCGAAGAACGTGCAGACAACCGTGGAACACGGAGATTAATTCTGGATAGAAGAACAGGGCAGGTTGTTGACCAGATTGTTTATGATTTTAAACAGCAAAGTGAGGTCAGCCATGTAACGACGCTTCTCAAGGGGCAGCAAACGGCAAACTCCACGTAGGTGTTCATAGTTCACATCGGTTGAAGCAATGCCAAGCTTATACGCCACGTATCGAAGAAATTTATTCTGCACTCTCTCCAACATGTATTTGTCCATACCGGGGATGCATATAACAAGAGGGGAAGAACTAAAGCCCTGTAAATAACAACCAAGGCATTCACGCTGCAGAATTCGCGGGTATTCCTTTTGAGGAACCCCAAGGCTCTCAGAGCTCGTCCCGCAATGCCATCAATATGCCCCGAAAAAGTGAGCCTCCCGTCACAGCGCACACCAAGATCAACCACACCTCATCCAGCCTCTGGAGATCAGAACCACACAAGGTATAGTTGTGCAATAGGGGTTGAGCAGCAGTACGGTTGAAGGTGACAACGGAGCACTTGGACAGATTCAAGAAGAGGAAGTTTGCGGAGCACCACCGATGATGAACGGAAAAAAAACGTAAGGCAATACCAATAAACAGCAACGGGCATTCTAGATGTTTTTTACATTTTACTCATAGAGGGTCTCATTTGCTCACCCATATTCACCAGAACTTTTTTATTCAGCATATAATTTCTTATAGGTCTTCAAAATATCATTGTTTCGTTTGGGCCCACCTTGTATAATCTTCTTACGTCCAAAAGGTGAGCTGTAATAGCCTACAAGTTGTATATGATGCTTGGCAAGGATTTTAGTCGAGAAATTGATGAAATCATCACTGCGCCATTTACGGACTGGATTCCTCCTTCCCCCCCCCCCTCGTCGTCGAGTGGTCGTTGTTTATTGATACTTCTTCCCCTGAAATATCAGGGTGAACTTATCACTTCGAGACAAAAACGGACCGACAGTCTTCGATAGGGCGAGTCGTTCGAAAGAGGTGACGTCACCCTCGAGGCGCGCCGACTCCGATAACCGGAGGGCGTGCAACCGCCCCCAACGCCCGTCAGTTGATCATCGGATACGGTGATGACCGCCGTCGTGTGATGCTGGTCGGAGGCAGCAGACCCATTGAGGGGCATGTGCCCCCGCCTGAAGAACCGATTCTTCAGGAAGAAGCCGAGGAAGCGCACGCCTGGCAAAACAAAACACGTACGTCACTGCAGGTTTTCTTTATTGATCTTACCGGCCTACGCTACTTCATTCGATGGCCCTTGTCCGACTAATAATGACGTTTCACCTCACTTTTCCGAGTCCTTAGTGCATCACAACAACTCAACGGACAACGAACGGACTCAGTAATCGTTCAAATTCCTCTATCCATACATCAGATCGTTAACTTCAAATCGACTGGCTAATCCTTCCAAAATTAATGAAGAACCACACACACACTGAATAAATTGTATCACATTTATTAATTTCATACATAATAACTCAATCCACAATGAACATATTCGAATATTAGAAAACATTATCAAATAATCAATCGGAGACTTTACTGGTGATAACTTCACTTGGACACCACATGTTATAGGCATCACTCTCGTCAATTACGGTGGGTACAACAGGTGCGTTGTTTTGGTTAGTTTTCCAAGATTCGCACATTCCAGCCAAATCGTGCATTCCAGACAAAATTCAACTAAAATTAGGAATCTTCTTGTTGTTTTTCAGTGGTTCTCTGCTACGGTCATACTCTGTCATAATGTCGCGTCTTTCCCAAATGTACCTAATCCATCTTTACTCCTACCTTTCGCCATCCCCATGTTGAGGTTTGCAAGTAATTTTGTGGGTTATTCTAAAACGTGCATTATTTTCACTAGTGGGTTCTGTTATTTCGCAGATAACCTCTCAATGTTATCACTGCGATGAGCTGTTGTTGTCTCAGTCGCAATCTCGACCATTGAAAGTCTCTCCTCGTGTTTTGGTGAATCTCGAGTTCTATCAATTTATCATTTCTTCAATACTGTTATTGTGTTACTGATTAGTAATTTAATTACGAATTAAGCTTGTCATTGCCAATATTAGGTGCCAACTTCGATGCAAACGTGATTAAAAACTTGAAGATTGAATTAAATATCACGAATTGATCATTAATATACAGTAGAACCTCGATTAGCCCGGGACCGGATTAACCGTGGGTCGATCCTGTCGATTTTGTTTAATAAGACAGAAGTTTTTTGGTTGGTAAAATGTACCTACTTTACACTTAAATTATACCAAGTCTACCTATTACCTACTAAATTATACCTAGTCTACCTACGTGGTTTCTTTCACTAAATTATGCATTTCTATTATCAGTGGCCCTTCTCCCCACAATTATCCCTGTTAATCGTGGTTCTACTGTATTTAAAAAACGTCACATCACCAAAATTTCAAATATAACGGTATCGTTTTTGGTACAAGCTGGAATAGAGTTCAGTATACGTGCATAGCATTGGTGAAGACCATCCGCAGGTTTGTACGACCAGCCGTGCGTTCACAATGAGGTCTCAAAGGTAGAGCCGATAAAAAATCGTTAAACTGGAGCACTTTGAACGTGCAGAAACATGCTTGTTACTAGAGATGATCTTCACGTTTCATCTGCAACGGAATGAGATATCGCAATTCTTATTTCTCCGTCGTGGTCAAAATCTATAAACTGAGGTGTTACTCGACAAGAAATAGGGGCAAAATTTATTATAAAACCCTTAAAAGGGAGACATTTTACATAAAACCAGTTATTTCTTCGAAAATTCGCTCTTATAGCCACGCTGCATGACTGAATTTTATTTTATTTTTGCTTTCCAAGTATCCGAGGGTGGACTGGCATGTCGAATGTTTTTCGATTATACCGTCTGTGTTTTTTTAGGGTTACCATCCGAAATCGAGGGCTACTTCCACGGATTCCCGGTCAGTAAGTCATTTCGCCATGCTCCGCTTGATTGCTTCCGACTTTCGCTTGACTTCCTTCCCGGATTCAGCGAAAGATCTCGAGATTGAAACTATCAACATGGAACTGCACTTTTGGTTTTTTTAAATCCCGGCATTACCAATTGCATTATCGATTTCTGTTGAAGATACACCACTGCGTAAATGTCGTTATAGAAGTGAGCGATTTTGGAATTGTCAAGGAGATAGAGGTATTTAGTGTTTTGACAAAATTTGTCATTTAATGATGGATTATAATTTGTATTAGTTACACTCTAACTATGCTTAACTGTAATTACTCTTTAACCCATTTCTCCCCACAAATCGATTTTTTGAGAACTTCTCTATAGAATGATACATTACTCTTCCTTGACATGAGAATTGACTGACATAATATTATTATGGTATTCCATGTACCAGGGACGTCAGAAAGACATGTAATATGAATGTAACGCTGGGTAGTAGTGTAATCCACCCAGCTCAACCGAATTTCACCAAAAATAATTTTGATTGACTGAATAAAGCCTAATTTTCATTACAAACTTCAACAAAATGAACCCTGAAACCACAATCTGAATCACAATATAAAATCAAAATGAAAGGAACAAAGTAAATAAGTAGCTAGAGGCCGTGAATAGGAGAAACCGTATGGTACGTCCTAAATTGCACTAGGGAAAAAATAATTGCACATTTGAAATACAATTTCAATCAAACAAAGGCTGCGAGCTCAAAATTTAATACAAACGCTGAACTGTTAATAGGAACTGGAAAAAAGTCATGGCTGAATGTGAAATGGACGTAAACACTCCACGCAAAGCCCGACATAACATTTGCAGCATTGAGTTTTCACAGAAGATTTGCAAAACTGGCACATCTCTTTCTCTTATTGTCAAAAAAAATTTTTTTGAACTCCTGTCGATGGATGACGACCTTCCTGGTCCTTTGGGCAGTGTAGCGGACTTGTTCAAATAACTCAAAACTACCTTTCTTCGGTATTCCGATTGCGGCATTTTTGTGTTTGTACTCATTCTATATAGATGCCAGGCTGATTCCGTGGCCAGTACGACTTTTCTTACGAACATCGATGCGATAGCATCTAATATTCGCGTTCAGAAGGCCTGTTCCTCCCATATGTTTGTTATATTCTTGAACGATCAAAGAAGAAATCGAGTGTACAGCTTCTTACACGTTAAGAAGACGAATTGATAAGTTTCGTTTATGTACCAAGAGGTTTCGGACCCAAGCAAGCGGCTTGTCCTCCACTCTCGCGACGATCCTGGTTGGCCCCCAACTGTAGAGGAGTCATTGCCTTCCGCCAGGGGTCATCACAGCCTCCCTAGCTCATCCCTTCCATTGTATCGTACATCCGCTTCCGATTTACTGAATGTATTATAGTTTCACTTTATCATTCACGGTCATATGAGCTTGTCAATTCGGCCTGGTCACACACAAACCACGCTGATTGCTAACAAGAAGCAGGGTCCTCTGCCACACTCAGATTTCGATTGATTGGTAGTTAGGTAGGGTCTTACGTTCTCATAGCTGTCCCAGCCAATTTATCTGGCCTTATCTATCGTCAAAATATACATAATTTCGTTCATGTAATTTAAACCGATCCTAATCAATCTCCATACAAATTACCCCTAGGGTCCAACAATCTCGTGACTGCTTTAAATGTTGAACGATGAATGAAGTCACAACCTTTCACGAACACAGCGCAGGATTATTGAAATAGTTCGCGTTACCGGCTGGCCTACGTACCAGCTTTCCCCTTTGGAAGGCCCAGACGCCGCTGAAGAATCTTGTACCCTGCAGTTCAACGAATGGAATGGCATAATCGTGCGTAGGTCAGAAACAAGACTTTCAGTACATTACAGTAACAGACCCATTACATTCATAGTGGGGGTATAATTTGAATTGGTATTGTCGAATATTGCAAATTATCACAATTATCAAGGTTTTCGGTTTTCAATTAGTGCATACAAATATTTTCTATAAATGAATTTCGGGAATCGTAACTGTACGTTAGTCTCGGGACTATTCACAAAACAATTGCGTCGGTAAATCGGTAGTTTATTTGGAATTATAACTGGAAAATATAGGAAATTGGGGAGCACGAAATAACACCGGTAAGGCGATTAGACTGAATGACAGCGTTCGGGGGGGAGACAAACATGGCCGTCACATGACGACATTAATATTTGGAAATATAATTGGTAATAGTGTTGCCCTTTTTCTCAGCATGTTATCCCAACTGGCATTCATAATTTGGTAAATAATATTCGGAAATTATATTGTGTCGGGGAAATCGTGTAATTGTCTTTATTCGGTAAATATTTGCAAGTGAAGGTAAGTGTTATGGAGTCGGTGTGCAGTAATTCGGTATGGAGGAAGTTGTGTGGAGTGAGATGAAGAAACTGGAAAATATAGGTCTCTGAACTATGGGGCTGAGGTCTCCAAGAGCTGAGCTCTGGGAGCCGAACAGTAACTGTTCCTATTTCACGATCCTATTTCTGTTCCAACTCCACTCCGATATTTTAGCGCGTTCCCAATACCTTTAATACCTAGCCCATTTGCGAGGGGGCACCAACTCCTGGGACATGTGTTCTCAGGTAAAGTACGAGTACTATTTGTGGCGAGGGTTTCGATTGATACTTGACGTGTTCGCCCAGTTTAGGACCAATGAAATGCCAGATAGTTTTCCTCCCCTGTTTTCATCTTTGGAGCTGGTCAGCTTGGTTTAAGACCGTCTTATCCGTGAAATTGGAGAGCAATAAATTAAACTTTCGCTATTCAACTCTCAACCACGTGTTCTTATTGCATCACCTTACCTCTGATCATCTTAAATCGGTATGTTTAAATATATTTCTATTTGCTACAGAACGTGCAGTTCAAGTCAGTCGGTCCAGTTTCACTGGGGCTGACGATTCAGTTCTGTCCACTAGCTAGTGCTGATTAGTATCATTTTTCGGCATTTCACTGAATCAGCAACAGTATCCAGGTCGAGTGAGAACAGGAGCAATGTCGGTATAAGTTTGAGTTCACCTTGACTCTTTATCAATTTTATGCAAATAAAGGGATGATTTTTCGGAATTATACTTTGGCCTATTTGTATTTTGTAATAGGTACTTGAAGCAGCGTTTATTTGATTTCCATCATTGATTGGGTGATTTGATGGATTAATGCGTTTTTGACTTTAGCCTACCGAACGATTATAATTGGGAAGGCCCAACAGCAGGGCTAATCATGTCTCGAAGTATTGCAATGGAACTGTTCGTGCTACCATGCGGTCATAATACCCCCTCTTCTACTCGTAGTTTCCGCCCTATTCCCCTCACTCTTTGGTCTCATAGTTCAGTCCTAGCCTTGTCGCTCGTTAGTTCAACGTTCTCTTGTTCCGACGGAAGAAATCGATGCTGTTTCGCCGAGCCGAGTGTAACCTTCCCACAATCGGCTCAGAAGGCAGTCACATAGAGGACGATACTGTAGAGCGCTCAAGTGCTTATGTGTTCATTTCAGAGAATTCAGTGTCATATCTTGAGTGTACACGTATCGTAGAAACTCGCTGCAAATATGAGTGTCCCTTGACGACCAGTGTCAGCTCATATTAATGTGCTGACGTTCTGTACATCACCTCATCCTATTTCTCCTGAAAGAATAATTATACCTATTATCCTATTATACCAATTCGCTCTTTTATGTGACAGTCTTTCATTACTCCGTGAGTAGTGGTCAAGATATTTTTGGCGTAGTTTTAATTATTTTATCTGACGTTGATAATTATCAATTATAATCTATTAGAGCTATTTTGTTGGGTCCTTTGCATTTGTGTTCTCCTAGCAGTTCCATGACTTCTGGTTTGTCTACTAGTGCAGTCGAATCTCTATGCGAATGGATTTTTGACTTCGTCTTCTTAACAAGTTAGTAACTTTGTTGTTGGATCACTTTTGTAAACTCACGTTATTTGTTGATTTGGGTTATAGTTTTGGCCCTATGTGTTCAAATTAAGCAGCTTTGCAAATTGCACACGATTTTGATGCTCTTCAAAAGTAAGACTCATCGTATACATTCTGAGTGCATATCTACCTACTACATTTCTACGATTTACCTAAGACACGGCTGTATCCTTCTAGAGTCCGATCTCGGCGTGTTTGTCTGATGTGATGATTTTCAATAGCTATTGCCTTCTTTTTCATTTTTGTCAATTACCATTCTGTTTGCTCTCGTCGAGGCACCCCATTACCTGATTTCTGTCATTTTGGTATATTATAAAACTGTCAAACTAATTGCCAACAGTTCGTCGTGGGGGTTTCCAGACTTTGATATCTACCATGGTTACGGCCCTAACGCCTTTTTATTGATCGGCATCGTGATGAATGGAGGCATCACAAACGAACAACCTGGTCGCTCCACGTGCTATTCGTAACAATACAATATTGATGTTTTGACTGGGTTGAAGTATGCACGTCATGAGTACACCACCCCTTTTATCAATGCACCCATATTTAGCTACAAGATCGATCCCTATTTACAACCATCTCTCAATTTTGATGATTTGTAATTCACCTTGTTCAGTGTTGTTGCCCACGACTTCATTAGAAGTAGAACAGAAACAGTATTCGGCGAAGCTCTTTAATAGATTGCCTTCAAGTTATAGATGGTCGATGTATCTTCATTCCAGCCTCTTCAGTTTGCCCCTGTCTTTCCAGTATAAATTACTCTTGCAGTTTATCTAACTGTTGTAAACGTCAGTGGACAAATTGTTAGTCTTCCATTCATATGAGCCTCGAAGTAATTCATTTATCAGCTAACAGTGTGGTTCCATTTGTTATCCAAAGATTCCAAGATTCAGTGCCACGAGTAGGCTTAGGAAATTTGTTATCCTCCGTCTACCAGCACTGTTTTCCAACAATGTGAAATTGCCTTGAAGTGCTGGTGTACGTATTCAAGTACCGAAGTTGGGTGAAAGTGGCTTATTTCACGAGGTCAGCCTGGTAAGATGTTCTATTAACCTGTTCAGAGGTGGTGGGTTCCACGGAACTCCGATCGATTGAAAGTAAATGTGAGGGCGTGAGCTAAGATGGAAAAGCTCTCGATTCAGAATCCCTGATTCTCCAAGACCTAAACCCCATAATGTAGTGTGAATTGGAAGGCCTACTCGTTCCGTTCGCTCATCCAAGTAAAAGCTCTTCAGACTTATTATAACATTATTATACAAAGTTCTATTAGTGAAAGCTATGATGGTAAGTAACAACGTAAACCTTCTGGGATAATTTCGGAACGTTTCGCTACAAAAACCTCATTGAAATCTGTTCGAGCGTTTTATCATTGGCGCAGATAACATTGATATAGGTATCTAGGCATATTATGCGTCCTTTCAGTCGAATATCAGCCAAGAATCATTGTTTGGGTGAATTAATGAATTTATTATTGCTGAAAGAATTATATTAGGTGACCTCAGCCTTTATTGACATTAATTTCTATATCAATCTCTATGTTCCGGTTTCATATAAAACCTCACTCGAAGTCTGCTTTCTACTACTATACTAGAATTGGCCTTCCGACGACCACATTTCTTATGGAAACGGACTCGGCATGTGATCTGGGTGGAGTCCAACGGTGCTTGGTATCAAACTGTTTCCGATGGGTCGACACGGCCACTCGACCGTGAATTCTGTTAATCCTCTTGATTCTCCAGGAGAGGTTACTGTTATGTTACTTCTCCACCTTCTTAGGTCCACGAGAAGAATTCCCGGTCAACGGACAAGGTGTAATAAAACAATCGCCTTTGCGATTCGCTCAACTGACTCCCAATAGCCCAAAATTTACTCATTAGATCCGCCCAAACTTTTTCCTTCTGCTGTCCCTTGCCTTAATCTTTCCGAAAAACTTTGGGTAAGTCATTAACTCTGACCCTGGTTCGAACAGTGTTCGGTACGTTGTTCTTTCTTAGTGAGCGTCTATAGACTTGTAAATGTGTCTACCGTTATTGATTCATTAAATTAAACAGTACCCTGAATCGTTAACGCTAATTTTGCACCAAATAATATTGCATCTGCTAGCTGAGTATAATTTTAGAGAAATGTGTACGTTGTTACATGGTTATTTTGGCGTAAAAACGTCTCGGAGACTACTCCATCCCTGACGTTTTGAGGTTCGAACTGTTCGTTTTCAACTTAGAAGTTATCTAATAAGTAGGTACGTTAGTATTTCCTCGAACTTAACCACTTTTTAAAAATCACCAAACGTGACCGTTAACAAAACCTGTCCCCGTTACCTACGAGGGCTAGTAAAATGTACAGTTGCTCTTCGCTAAATGCTGACTTCATAAGCTGACCTACACCCGTTCGCGCACCTCTGAGTCACACTTGCGCTCGCCGTGCAGTAAACTGCCGCAGTTTAAATTATTATTTTTTATTGGGTTTTCTGCAATCCGATAGTAACTAACTGAGGCTACTACATGTAAAAGAAAGAGTTTTGAGCTACAAAAAACTACAATGTATATTTACAATATTTAGGTACAATATTTATATGTACAATATTTAGTACTTTTTTTCCTTCGTGACTAGAATTGTACTAGTCAAGATTTTTCGACAGTCTTTTTATCAAATGCATTGGTTTTTTCAGCATGCAGTAAAATTTCTTTTTCAGCATGCAGTAAAATTTCTTTGAGCTTGTAGTCTGGATCATCAATGTCCTCTATCATTGAACCCTCTTCTTCTTATTCCCTCTCCAATTCACGAAGGATTCGGAAGATAATATTATTATATAAACCTCTGGATATTATGATATTGCCCTCATCCTTCTAGATTATTCTTCGGGATATTATTATTATA
This sequence comes from Stenodema calcarata, assembly GCA_963920205.1. Classification (NCBI taxonomy): domain Eukaryota; kingdom Metazoa; phylum Arthropoda; class Insecta; order Hemiptera; family Miridae; genus Stenodema; species Stenodema calcarata. The sequence continues at coordinate 13,201,890 of OY986049.1, read as the reverse complement.
TCGATCCATAATCAAAACAAAACGCAACTCTTCGTATGTTCTGTGAAAGGTTCAAGAGAAAAACATAAACACAGGAATGTAAACTAGTTAGAAGACGGTAAACTACAGAAACTGCCCCCACCAACGCATCATTATGAATTAGTGGGTGTTCTACTCTTTATTTTCAAGTATTATGGATTAATTCACTTGAATGCATATAATTACTCGATAAGTTCAAGATTGCCGATATTTGAATGTGATATTCCAAACACCAGATTTTACATAAAACCAGTTATTTCTTCAAAAATTCGCTCTTATAACCATGAGTGGATTTTTTATTATTAAAACGTTTACGCGTTCCGATTTGTAACTATAATGTAAATGTATTTCATTATAAACTATGTATCACACCATTGATGAAAGGGGTAAGAAACTGGGTTGAAGAAGGAGACTTGAGATTCGAACTAGGTATCGCATCTAATATCCGAGTCTACAAACGAGGTCCGTGATGTCTATCCTATCCTTCTTGATTTCTTCATACAAGATTACGGACTCCCTCATCTTGTCGAAAATGTTCGTTAAAAATTGCCCAGTGGAAAGTTTCAAAAGTACCTTCCTAGTTTTTCTAGCCTTTGCTAATTTCTTGTACGCATTTCCAGTGTGATCTCCGTGCCTCTATGGTGCAATCATCTTTCGTAACGTGCTCCTGAGACAAAAATGTGTGTGTCTGGCGTATGGTTTCCTCTCATCTATTTCTCAATAGTCCTTGGTCTAATTTATGCTACCAGTATTCCCAAATTCAATCCCTTTCATTGTCATAATCTTATTACTGCAAAGATTTAGTCAATTACTGTTACTATTCCAAATTACTATTATTTTAATTGGTTTAACGAGTGTTTCTTGGCGTACAATGCAGAACGAAACAAATTTATATCTGTTAGTAATGCTCATATGATCAAATTGATATGTTGGTATGTTGAGATGTCTAATGGTTTTGATTGGTTAGGGCAATAACTTTTACTGGCTAGAGAATGTTTCAGCAGAAAATCCATTTTCGAATTTCTCTATTGCTGAATAAGAATGTTAGTTTCCCTATCATCCTCATGCAATGTTACATTCATGACATTTAGGGTTTTGCCCGACGACTTACAAAAATGAGATGTCATCGTCTGTTTCTTTTGTGAGTAGGTAACTATATCTGGTAACTTTTGTCGTGTTGTTTATTATTACGTCTGTCATTTTCTCTCGGTTCTTCAGGAGAAGTGAGAAATATGGTATCAGCGACACGCAGTCATGTAATTTCCATGTCTATTCCTCGTGGTGACTCCGGAAAATCTTCCGAGTTCGTAAGCCTAATGGACAAAAAAGTATTCACCCTTCAGGGCTTTACAGCAGTCGTGTTATCGACATCTCCACCCCTCGCATAACAAATGATCCCACTCGTCCATTCTCTCAACCCTTGAGATTTCTCCAGTCTTTGTTTTTACACCTGACCTTTCCACTTCTTTATCAAAAGAACGCAATAGGCTTTTTAGACTCTGAAAGGGCACACGAGGCGTGTGTTTTGGCTTGTAGCTGATAACGCAAATTTATGTTTATGCGTCAGCACCACGCTTTTGACAAGGTTAATGGTATTTATCGCTTGATCATTTTAATTTTAATCACAGTTGGTATGAATCATCTACTACAACTCGTATTATTATGGAAAACTAAAATAATATTTTATATATACATAATAATACATAATAATTTATTTTACATAATAATACGAGTTATAGTAGATGATTCATACCAACTGTGATTAAAATTAAAATGATCAAGCGATAAAGACCATTAACCATATTATGGACGTTCTTTTCAAGTAAACCAACAAACCAGGCTGATCCGCTTGTGTTGAAGAAATTAAAGATTGTTGTGCAATTTATTTTCTAGTTAATGGTTGCTAATACCAAAATCGCTGATAAACCGATTGAATAATAAAAAAGCCGCCCATTTCAATCATTCCTTCTCTGACAATTCAAAAAGTTCTTGAAGCGCCCTCGTATTTGGTATTACACATCATAACTCCTCGGATTCCCCACGCTTATATTGATGCGGTAATGCCCTTAAACTCCCATTTTAACTTTACCTTTTCGTTTCAACGGCTTTCTATTGGAAATGGGGGTATTTACATGTGTCATTGACAAACATTTAATGGCCAGTTCAACGGCTCACGCCAGGAAAATTGCACCTCGGGGAATTTATCGTCGTGTTGATTTTGGAGGGACTGATACCCCGGTGTTACTTATTGCTCGACGCTAAGATATAAATCTATTGAATCGACCCCACGAAGCTCCGTTGATTGAAAATGGGCAGGAAGGGTCTAAATAAGGTCGATCAGGCGGCGGATATTGCTAGCTCCCACTTCGCTCATTCGTGAGACCCCACGCTTCGGTCCTACCGCGTATTACCGCTTTCGGTGGTATCAGAGATGGTTTCACGTTATTTATCTAATTCCTTGCGTCAGTTTGAGTGACTGTCTTCTATTTATGATCTCCCATTTTCCTTCCCGCAGTTCGACTCTCAACTAAGCTCGGTCAAACGTGGGTTTAATACATCGCCTCACCATACAATCTGCTTTTATTTGTATCAAGTTGAGAAATCCTCTCACGCTTTTCTGCCACATATCACCCCTTTTTCGGTGGGATCTGAATTGTTTTGATGTGAGCTCTCCTCATTTTCTGTCGCAGTGGAACCCTGTTATTGTTTGAGGTGTATCCATTTCCATTCCCATTTCCAACTGTTCAAATATGGCTATAGTCTTGCATAATTACGTCAGTTATGTGTATCACCTGAATGTGTTCGGAGGAAATGGTAATTTTTTTGAAAATTCAACAATGTCCCGATTCTTCTCGAGGAGAGTTTGATTCGTTCTGATTTGCGAATTCGTATTCAGTGGGCACCATTAACCAAAACGTTCTTTGTAAGAACAAAAGTTCAATGTGATGTTAATTATTAATACCAGCCTAGCAGGTTTCATTCGGTAGAGCTACATTCAAATGACGGGAAACGAAAGTTCTCGTGCTAAAGACCAAGGGATAGTTCATTGTAATTAGTAGGTACCTAGGAACTGTAATTTGGGAGGCGGTTCTGGCTTCATGATGCGCCGGTAATAATTGTTCAACTTCTGGATGTCACTCAACCTACCAGTACTATTCTGCTGGGTTATTCATATTTTGGAACATGATGCCGTATTTATCTAACGAATAACAATGTCGTGAGGAATATTTGTTATCCTGTTATTACATTATCCCACAAAGTTATGGGAGTGGTATAGTCCTACCACTGGTGTATTCATTCATTGATGCGGTCGCTTTTCAATACCATGCATACTTTTGGCTTGTTGGAATAGGACTGGATATTTCGTTTATGGCAAGTCTCACTCTATGATTTTATTGTTCATGAAATATCCCTTTTATTGATCGTTGAATATTCATATCAGAAAATATTAGCAGAAAACATCTGTTGAAATATTGAACTATTCATATACGTAGAGGTCGACCTTCTTCGTGTTGGGAATAATATTAGATGATAGCTATTTCTCATGGCAACGGTTCATGTGAGTTACTCCTAAAGATTGTTGTTTAGGGATGCTGTTATGAGTTATCGAAATGTACAATACTTGGAAATTACCATGAAATATGTCGCAGTTTTCATTAGCTTTATTCCTACTGAATTGAGAAGATGGAAAAACATTACTGAATAGATCCCAAAGGAAACATAGCTGATTATAACTTTTGATTAGATGGTCGGTGGCAGAAAATTATGGTTCTGTGGAGTGTGTTTTGGCTCAGATATAGGTATATTGTTGAATCGAAGGTTCTCCAATTCTTTGAAAATTCCAATTAGCCGCGTAATGTGAAATTGAGCTCGAATGTATTTCAGTATTCGAATTATGGAGTGAGCTACGAGAAACTAGCCTATCTAGTCCATACTGATCCAAGAATCCAACCACTACTCTGTGGCTTCCTGAGAGGCCCTGAGTATTTTGCAGTTACAAAAGATGTGGTGCTTTCATAGAACACGCTTAATCGCTTATACTTGAGGTTATACAGGCCCATCTGTTCCCTCACGTTTCTGCGGCTTTATAGGAGCAAAAAGGATTACGCATCTCCTAATTCGCTATTGCCCTCGTTCTTCACTTGTTGTCACGATATTACCAGAAGGCCGTGGGCCTCGTGTTTCAACAACCTCCCTCTCACTTTCATGTGCTAATATTCAGGGGCGAATGTGTGAAATATAATTAGGATAAAACAAAAATAGTATGGAAATATAGTCCAATATAGTTCCAAATACAGGAAATATAGTTCTACAAATCCATTTCGAAACGGTAATTTATAATATTATTTAATGACGTGTCTTTGTAGAAGATAACTAAATCTGGCTACGATTCCGAAATGTCAGGTATTACAAAATTAATATATGAATCATTATCAATGGGACGATTTCGTGCAGTTGTGAAGCAAAAATCGATTAGAATGATGAATCATGTCTAAAGTGGTGTAGAGTACACACAAATTGTAGGTCAAATAAATTCATTCACTACCTACCCTTTTTCGTGAAATGATTGGAAAAAAACGCCTTGAAATCCCGTTAAACTTGCTTCTACTACCAACAAGAAAGTGATCGTCTTCGGGCATCGACCTGCTACGAGCGCAACACTTTCTTACCCAAACTCGTAATGACGGCTTACAATTACGTTCGCACTGTCGCGTTAGGCTGAATCACGCCATGTAATCATGATAAAAGGAAATTGGTGGAACAATACGTGAGAAATGAATTCTGGAGGCACGTTAAGAACAACCCGTATAAGAAATGATGGCAGTATATTGATTGCCAGTCAGTTAGTAAAAACAATAGCAGCATTACATCTCGAAAATAGTGTCCTGGTTAACTCTGTAATTAAACCTGTAATTCGTGGGATATTCGTAAATTAAGGGTGATGAGAGCTGCTCTGTGGTAAGTAGGCTTTTCAATACGTATATTTATTCAGTTTCGGAATTGAAAACTTCACTATTGGCAGCCTTGTTCCAACAACCTGCTGCCATTCACTATTCATATTTGCAGGTTGCTAACGACGTATACTATACCTACTCCCATCACTGTACTTTTCGACACTAACAGATTATTAGTAAGTTAAGTAACGGAGTCGTCGTAGGTGAGCTGGCTGGCTGGCTACAATTAGTTTACTTTGCTTACAATTAACAACTTGCACTTGGCCTTCGTATATTACTACCTACCTATTTCGTGTTTCCTATAATTTGCTAGAGTACGTACCAAGTACTACCAGTTTTGAAAACATTTTTACAGCCAATTTTTTATTCCATTTCACTTCAGTTTCTAAAACATCCCTGTAGAACTCTCAATTTCACCGGCGATTCCGTTTCGCTTTCTTTCACGTTGCATGTTTTTTTTTTCTTTCTCGCAGGCTGGTAGAAATGCTCCGACCTTCATCTTCACATCTTCAGAATAACTAAACGCGTAGTATTCCGCAATTAGACATGGTCTCTGAGCAATTAGCAAGGTTACTAGGGTATGATCACTATTCCTGAATTAGAATAATAATTATCCAGTTTAGTGATGATCCGCGTAAGTTCAATACAGGTTTTATTTGAACTCACTGGAATCAATTTGACGCTTTCTGATTTCTGTAAATATTGCTATCAACCTTTCTTTCACAATAGAAAAATACGTTCTGGACCTGCACCTTAAGGGCATGACCTTAAGGTCGATCGATAACGGGAGACATCCATATCAATTTTTGCCTCCTGCTTGGGGTCAGTAGACTAAACGCCATAATTCACAGTATAGGTAACTTTGAAGTTTAAATCCCTGTTACATTAAAATATTTTGGAAAATATTTTACGAATATCTCATATTTTGAAGAAAATCACATTTTTAAGTAACTTATTTGGAATTTTTAAATGCATGAATATCCGAGCCCTACTAATGAAATTTTATGTTTGGTGGTCTCCTACCGTTACATTCTTACACAGACTTATAATTATGTTGAGAACTCGTTATTCCTAACGAGGTTTAGCCAGAAAAATATTATTGTGCGTGGGATATTAGGCGTTCAATTTCCCTCGGCGGCCAATTTCAGAATAACTTGAAATGTTTTCTGCCGCGTGATAACTCACGCAACATCCCACGACTGGCTTTCTGTTTTCGTTTTCATAATAATTAGTTTTCTCCTCTTGAAGTGTTTCATACCCAACTTGTCGTGGACCCACTTGTTATGGCATATGATGCAATATCTTGATATAATATTTTTGTTTTATTTACCTATACATTTGTGTTAGCTTCATGTTGAGTTATTTATATTGGTAGGTAGGTATTTGGATTTTCGAACGTGGTGAATTTTCTGTGTAAAGATGTATCATTAGTTATCGCTTTTGAATGTTTTCGTATGTCTAGTTCGGCTTTCAAGAGCTAATCTTTTACCAAGACCTTCAAGCATATTGTTATTTTTGGTCCTCTCCAAAGGATCGCTCGTATGTAAGAACTCATATATGAGTATCAAAATTTGAAAATGCAATTTCGTTGCGATTAATCTTGTAATATTTAATATTACATGATTAATCGCAACGAAATTACATTATCTCGTTACATAGTGTACCCTATCAGTTTCGAAATTATAAAAACTTCCTGCATCCCTAAAGTCCAAGCTGACCAGAAACCATGAATGGGAAAGAATCGAGATTGCACATGGTGGGTAACCTACGAAATGAGACCTCAAGAAGCGAATTAAATATCTGTATGATCTTCCTGCAGTCTCTTGATAAGATGTGCATGATTTTAATCACCACCGTTGACATGAACGCTCAACGGGATGTTTTAGACGTGTAAATATAAGGATAAACACGCAGTAATTTGCTAGATAATATTGTTAATACTACCGCCGTTATATTGTTATGGAATTTGCTTAACATTTCTGAAGTTGGATAGCAATTTTTTCCTCCGGTAGTTCATCCTGTTTCTGTGTTGTTGTGCCAACATAGCGGTTACGTAGTCTTGATCTGGTTCCACTCGCAGTGGCCTCTCATGAAACCAGTAATTCAAGCTAAGTTACTCGCCTTGTTCTCTAGCCTCATCGTTACCTCTTGACAAGTTAATGTGATACAGGTGAAATGATAAGTTGGGAAACATTCTTTCGAATATGATACGTATCTACTCGATGTGTTTTTCACGAAGTTGTTGCCATTCAATTGTTTTCTGTGTGACCCCACGAGCGAAATCGTATTTTTTTCCACAATCTGCTCCATGTTTCTTCAGATTCCCCGTTCTTACTCCACTAACCACAATCTTACCTTCGTAGTGAACATTTCGACTTTAGTTACCACAGAATTGGAAGCCCCGGCCGGCCTTCCAGAAGAAAAAATGGATTCATGAAACCCCCTCAAGGTTTTCATGATTAGAGTGCTGTACCTTCAAGCGAGCCCGTGCTTTGCCAACCCATAGAAAATAACATGCTAGATTCTGATAAATGAAATCGCTCTCACGTTTTGTTCTGTTTCCTCTTACTTTTCATCTCTCTAGCTAATCCAGATCAAGGTCGCCGTTTGCATATCATTACGTCACTCGACGTAGGTACTTTCCAAATCTGCAGATAGCCAACAGTGGATGTGCGATCGCAGCTTTTGCGCCGAGGTATTCGCTGATGCAACAAGGATCGTAACATCTCTCGTTTTCAATGGAAAGTGGTTTTACTCGTCTCCCTAATGAAATCCTAATGTCTTCTTGCCATCTTCTTTACGAGGTTTTGCGCAACAACAATCCATGCTCATTCCAAAATGCTACTCGCATTTCCCTCTTTAACCTATTTAATCCATTTTCACCGTAATATAAACAATACGAGGAACGCAATTCTGGCTAAGCAGTGTTCGTAGTAAGGGAAAAATCTCCGGAGTTATTTTTGTGGTTTTTCACGATTTTTTTATAGTGGGTGTACTCCTTCTAACGTCCTGGTATTAATGGTTCTTACCCAAACTTAAGTATACACTCCTACTTATTTGTTATGATTTCGACGATCAACCCCACAGTAACAGTACACAAACTACAACTCTACTCAAAATGCTTTGGGTAAGGTGGTAAAGATACGCAATACAGACCACCCACGACAAAGCATTCAACCCCAACCCCAGCTAGAATCCACTGTTCCAAATTTTAGGTCACAAGAGAATAGATATTGATTTTGCACAATATAGTTTGAGAACCCGCATCTCTTGGAACGAGAGGTTGTTGAACTTGTTATTCTAAGGTTCCTGCAGTTTTCTGGGCCTACGCTACTCCTTCCGCTGGGACTCTTCCACTATGGCCATCACTTTCTTAATCACCCTTAATTCCCCAAAAACGGGAGATTTCCTCCATCTTGAAAGTTTCGGTACTTGGATATCTGGGTCACTCCAATTCTGTTCTCAGTTTGGAAGCTGACATCTGATCTTCTTGAATGACCCATTGTCTTGTTTCAGAACGATACTCCAGACGTTCACTTTCGCCTCGCTCCCGCACAAAGGTGCAAGGCCGACCTCGTTCGCTCTTTAAGACGGAGCACAGTTTGTTACCAGCTGCGCCGACCGCAATATGAATAAGCTGCTGGCGTGCTCGTTTAACGCGCCATTTTAGATTCAATTATAAGACTTTCTAAACACGACTAATCTAACAACCCATGTAACAATGCTGATTATAACCCTTTTGCCACCGCATACCTTCACTCCTCAGTGTCATTGTTGGCGGAATTTCATTTACGATCTACTAAAAGTACTGAAGATTTGTTGCGTTTTGGTCTAAGTTGGGGGTATGATTGGTACATATGAATGCGATGTTCAATGTCTATTCCAAAACGATAAAGGAGAAGTGATGAGTTGAGAACTGGTTTTTGATTGGCATGCACATATATACAGTTCATTTTCGTGGTGAAGGAATGTAAACAAGGGTCATTGTACTCGTATTCCTGATTATGGTGAATTTACTCTCGAAAAAATTATTATAACTTTCCAGCCAGAACTGTGAGGGGGCTTTGGGAATATGTTTTTAAAATTTTGTTTCTCGTTGCAGATCCGAGGAGAGAGCAGGAAAGTCCGGTCACTACCCTCGAGCCAGGATCTGAGCTCAGGAGTTCTAAGCGTCTCATCAAGGTCGACTACTCCTACCTTGATGTAAGTAACACCTTTTTTTTGGTAAAACAAGATTCTTGAGCGACTTCACATGAGGTTGTGTCATGTTTCGTTCAAAACCGTGTTTCCCTGTTTAGCAAGTAAAGCGACATTTATCCCTACACAACGAAGGATACATAAGCCTCATATAATATATGATTACATATTATGTAATTGGACAATTTGGTTAGGTATTCAAATAGTAGGTAAGCGACAAAAGTCAATTTTCGGGAAAACGCGAAAAACGTTTTCAGAAGTGGGGAAGCTGATACAGGGCGTGGTATCAAGTCTAGACTAGATAGAGAAGTAAAACTTGGTACCCGAAGGTGTTCTGATGCGCTCTACACGGTTCTTGGGTCTAGAAACCTTGAAAATGAGCGCTTGTACGCTTTTTGAAGTTACCTGGAAATTCGGTTACGTGGAAATAAAAAAATGCAGGATGGACGATAATGATAAAAGCAATAATCAGGCATTTTGTCACTTAACTGGGTTGAAATTTAGTGGCGGAAGAAGAACTAAAACTCAGTTTCCAGGTAATCGCCTTTTTTGAAAAATTCCACTTACCAGATTTGAGACGCATATATGAATATATGCCAGGAAAACTTGAAGTGAAGTGGTGGTCAACTGTTAATTGAGTTTTTATCATCGGTGGTTACCTGCGAAAACTAACTAATTGGACTAATTTGGCGTTTACCTGGTTTTTGCAAAAAACGTGTTCTGGTACGGAGATGCCGGTTAAAGCAACTCATAGTTGGACATAGAAACATGGAACCACTCTAGTCTTGTTGATATTGACGGGCTGAATGCAACCATGCCAATAACTCAAAATTGAGGTTTTGGCGCTTACCTGCTATTTGAAAAATTCCGTCCAATTGTAAAAGCTCTCTTACATCCATGAAACCTTCCGTGAACCAGTTAAAATTCAATAATCAGTCACAATCGATTGTATTATAAATTTGCCCTGAGCTAGTCATTATTGCAGCCGCCTACTGATGTGCTGTTAGACTTTCTTTGGAGTCGTTGAACCGTGTCGCATCATTATGTTATCTTCTGAGATTTAGAAGAAAACGGCTCTACCGTTTCTCAGTGGCGGCTCGTCCATAAGGCCACCTTGGCCCTCGCCCCACCCAAAAATTTGCAAAGGAAAACAGAAAAAACATAGAACAAGGAGAAACAAATCTTACCTACTACTACCCACCATGGAAGAAGGGAGATCTCCCTTCCTCCATGACTACCCACTTCCACTGAGCTCTTGCAGGCGGGCGGACTTCGTCTGACTTCGATAGCAGTACACTGTGTCACAGTGACTGTGATAAAAGTCGCGTCCTCAACGCATTTTGTTTCGATTTATCGATTAAAAAAGTCGATTATCGGATCGACCAAAAGTGCCCCAGTCTCAATGTTGAAGGTATAGGCGCTTCCTGGGGTGGGGGAAGGCACCCTGTGTTCCGAGATAGGAGCCCTTCCGGGCGGTGGCCAAAATATCGAATCAACTCGAACGCCGAAAACAATCGATTTTTTGGTTCCTTCCCAACTGTTGATATGTGATCTTCATAACCTTCGTATAATTTAACCTACTCGATGTTTGGCCTGCGACGCAATTGCCCGTGATTTTTGCTTTCCGTGATTTTTTCTTTCAATTTCCTTTCTTTGTTTTTCGTTCGTGGTTTCGGTTTTCGTTTTCGCGTTTCTTCCCTGAGTTCAGGCGGCTCCGGCGGTGTTGAAGCTGCACTCGATCCCTCGCTGAAGTTGCTCAGATAAGTTTTTTTTTTGTAGATTGATACTCTAGTTCTAGTAGGTAGATACCAACCTCCCGGCGACTTAGGTGCATAGTTATTTTTTTAAGATGAATAGAGTTGACTCTTTGCTGCTAACCCCAGGACTAAATCGCCCGTTTCTAGACAGATTAGAGATAAAACGATTGGGTCGAGACTTACCTACATTAACTCTTACACAGAAAGTAAGTAAGGGGAAAGGATTGTTTGCTGAACGCAATTGTTACCATAAAGCTGAATGGCTTACCGGTTGTCCGAAAAGGAATGCGTTTTTTTGTTATTATTGTCTGATATTTGGAGGGGGATTCTATATGGACTGAAAAGGGTGTAACTGATCTGAAACACTTGGGGGAAAAAATCAGATCTCACGAATCGACTAAAATACACATTAATAACAGCACTGATTTCAACCTTCTTGGTAAAACAAATATTGCTGCCGCCGTCGATTCAGCGCACGCTATTGCCATCAGGCACCACAATGAGCAAGTAGACAAGAATCGCTACATTCTCTCTCGTTTGATTGACTGCGTAAAATTCTGTGGGATTCACGAATTGCCGTTGAGGGGACATGACGAGGTTTACGGTTCACGGTTTGCCTGACAAAGGTTTAGTTGAGCGCTTTTATGGATTCGCCAATCCTGATTCAGCTAATGCGGAACATTTGTCAAAAATAATTTTGAACCATTTAGAGGAAGTGATCCCCAAAGAAATAGGCGGGAATCATAAGCTTAAATTAGTCGCTCAAACTTACGATGGGGCATCTGTTATGGGGGGGAAAAATGCTGGTGTCCAAAAGAAGGTGCTTGAGGTCTTTCCTAACGCTCATTACATTCATTGCTATGCCCACCAGTTGAATCTATCCATGATGTCAGCCGCTTCCTGCGATCCACAAGTTCGTCGATTTTTTTCCAATCTCACTGGTTTCGCAGCATTTTTCTCTCGTTCACCTCAGCGTACTAGGGTACTTGATTCAATCGCTGGTAGCCGCAGGATGCCCCGCCCTTCTAACATTCGTTGGTGTTACACTTCCCGTCTAGTCGAGACTGTCCATGAATATCGTGATATTTTTGAAGAATGTCTTGACAAAATTTGTGACTGTAGCGATTCAAGCGATGTCACCATTCGAGAGGCTACTGGGCTCCTTTCCCAGTTGAAAGATGATTCCTTCTGTTTCTGGCTGAATTTTTTCTATAAGATTATGCCCCATGTTAACACTCTATATAATCAACTTCAAGCTCTGGAGTGTGATTCTGTCCACGTGAAGATGCACTTGTTGAATTTTGAGGCCACTGTCACTGAAGTTAGGGATGCACTCTCTCTCGAAGTTTCTTCCGCTAGAAAGGAAGAGGAAAATTCTAACACCCAATCGACTGCTAGTGATAAGGCTCAGTCCCACCACATTTCGAAAAAGAGGAAAACTGAGCCTACCATTACCAAACTGGGTGCAGCCATAGAGGTATGTGACGTCATAATTTCTCAAATTAACATGCGTTACTCTTTCTCCGGCCATTTGTCAGGCTCCAACCTTTTTTGTTTTGACAAATTTACTGAATTTTGCTCTTTGTTTCCTACTCGTGAGTTTGAAGCAACCGTCAAGGCCTACCCTTTCTTAGAAGCTAGGAAGTTGAAAACTGAACTGACAACTGCTTATGCCAGGCCTGAATTCAAATCTTTAAATGGAGCAGTACCTTTACTGACGTACATACTTCAGAACAACCTCAAATCTACTTATTCTGAAGTCGTCAAACTCTTGACTATACTTGTTACCATGCCAATGACAACTGCTGAGGCAGAACGATCTTTCTCTACCTTGAAAAGAATAAAATAATTTGTTAGATCAACAATGACACAAGACAGACTTAATGCTCTCACCATGCTCGCAGAAGGGAGAGAACTAGTGTTGAATACTCCTGACTTCAACAAAAAAGTGATAGAGCATTTTTGTTCCCTCAAGAGCAGGCGAATGGATTTCTCTTATAAGTTCTGAGCTTCCATTTTCTAATGAAACACCCTTCCCCCTATCACTCATACAGGTAATTCATAATATTTTTCAGTTTAATTATTTACTAGTCATCAATTTACTTTTGATCCATACATACCAAAGATATTAGGTACTTCAACGTTCCTAGTCAAATAAATTTCCTTTCTCCAATATATTTTTTGTCGTTATATTTTTTCAGCTTGTTGTAAATACCCGCAGTATTTACGCCTACCTACTCCAATAATAGAATTTTTTGACTACCTTTATAATGTACTCTTTGAATAGTACCCGTACAGTCACAATTTCTCTTTTATTCTTCCTATCATTTTGAAGATAATTATTTGGGTGGGTAGGTGGGATTGTCTTGCAGCCACCTCCTCGTCGGTAATCCTGGATACTGGTCAGTAACCTTCCCTCTCCTCAAGAGAACTCTTTGGAGAATGATGTTTCCTGACTTGCTAAGAGCTGCATACCACTAATTATGAAGCAGTTTAGCTGTAAGGGTAGTTTGAGTTTAGTTCCTATAGTGAGTACCTAATAGGTAGGTATGCACCTAAATATTGCCCTGGTGCCCCACCAGTTTCTGAGCCCACGAGCCGCCCCTGCCGTTTCTCCACTTTTCAATTCTACCGGCTTCGTTTCAGACTGCTCAAGTGAAAGAAATCGCAGGAAAATCGATCCCTCCTAACTAATTCATTTTCCGATTTTAAGATCACTGGCTGTTTGCTTATTGATACCACCGACCTGAGCATTCGAATAACTATTACCATATGTATATGTGAAGCTGTTCAAGCCCGTTAAAATAAGAAGGAGTTTTAGAATAATAATTATTATTACATGATTCTAATTATTTAGTTGGGTATCAGTCTACATTAAAATCTCTAATTTTCTTGTATTATTATTCTGACGCATAATTCAATTCATGCGACTGTATCACTCTTAGTAATCATAAAAAAAAATTAACTTTATCTTACGAAGAAATTTCACTGTTCTTGGCACTTTGGTTATGGTCCTTGGTTCCCCTAAACAATGTTTGTATTCCCTCATTATCTGTAAATCTACCCACTCATCTAACGACCTACTTACGGAAGGGGTTGACAAATTGGTGCAAGAGGACCTACAGTTGTAACCAAAGAGTGAAGAAGTTGAAAAGCGATTTTGATAGAAAATGTATACCTACTACATTTTATCTTGTGGGTGAGCATTGAAGCCTGATATTGGAGCCTGATATAGACTGTTTAAAACTACTGCACGAGAATATCACTACGACCATGATAAAGTAGAGAACCTGTAGTTTCTAAATACTTTTTTGTATTTCCATCCTAGAGTTGTATTTGCATCGCTTCACCTCGTAGTAGTGAGCAATTGAAAAATACTACCTGGCGTTATAAAAGATAGGTAAAATTCGTGAGGTTGACCGTAAAAATGAGATTAGTAACACCTTGGTTTTGGAATATTAGGTCGGAATGTTCGGAAATATTGGAAATAATCGGAATTTTCCCCTGAATCTCATACCTAGTTCTCATACGAATCTCATACATTCGCACGTTCTAAAGTTCGTTCTTTCCTGAACTCGATTGAGTACACAGTAACTATGAACCTTGATGATTTACAAATTTACCAACGGCCATACTCGTTTTTAGCGAATTTTTGAAGTTAAGGAAGGTATAGATACCTAGATCTACTGTTCTCGGTCCAAAATTTATGAAACTCGAATTTCCGATACATGCATACCTAAACCCTTTTCGGACTATCCTGAATTCACTTCCAAAAGACACCAACAATCATATTCGCGCATTTCGGGTTCTGCACAGAAAGTATTCCTGTACAGAACCCCCCCCCCCCTTCCGCCTACAAAAATCGTGAGTAAGCATTGGGTTCGTCAGCAAAAGAGAGCATGTTGGTGTCTTTTTACCGTCGGAGGCTCGTTTTTTGTGTAGAATAATTGGTGAACTCCAAATGTTGCCTCAGGAAAGAGACGCCGTTTATGTGTCAACTCGGCTCCGTGGGAAACCTCCACCCAGGACACTTGACCGGTTCTCTATAATTACACTTGATCTTGGAATTAGACCAGCAACTACATTTACGTCCCTGGACAACTGCATTGGAAATATTACCACCAACTCTAAATTCTCTTAGCGAATTTTCGAAGAAGAGGAAGCTATTGTTCTCGATCCACAACTTTAACATGGATAATATCCATAATATGGAATATGTTATTATATTATTATGTTGTAATGTCCATACAACGACACCAAGCTATTAACCAAGGTTGCAAACAAAAATAAAAATTAGTCATCAGGCGTTGGGTAGTAACGCGATACTAATAAGCAACGAAACCCTTTGAAGAAGGCAACTTATGAGTAGCCGGAAAAATCATTAAATTATTAAAAATCATTAAAAAAATTTTAGTTGGGACACAAAACACATATTTTATAGAGGAAATGAGTTTTTTTTTGTGACACAAAACATTCATTTTACAGAAAATGAGACATGTCTCATGTATATGTATATCCATGTACCAATGTATCTGCACTTAGTGTAGAAACTCAACATCACTTTAATGATTTGCTTCACATTTCGAGAAGGGTTGATTTGTGGTTGATGGAATTTCCCTCCTAAAACCCCCCTTCAGTTTATACCAAAATTCGTTCAGCACCATTCTGAATTCACTGCAAAAAGACGCCAAAAATCATATGTAAATATACAGGTCTGTGTCATTCCAGACGATAACTCTCGGTAGAATTGAGAAAGTTCAAATTTGCACAAAATCTGTTCTCGCAATCAAAAGGCCCATAAATTCCCAAAATGAAACAGTCTGACAACTGACTCCTCATTTTAAAGGTTTTTTACGCTGAACACGATGGTGAAGTGGAAATTGATCTTATTGGTCCTAATCCATTCTCACACTGAAGCAACTTGAATATGAAGAAACGAGGTAGTTACTTGAGATGTTCTCCACGGTTCATGTGCTTTAATATCATAACGGAATGAGATATTGCGATTCTCATTTCACCTTCGTGTTCAGCGTTGAAAAATCTATAAACTGAGGTGTTACTCGGAAACATTTGTGACGTATCCAATACTCTTCTGGTATTCAAAACATTTTTGATTCCCCCCTTCCAACCCCAAATTTTTGCGTAAAACTGCTCCTGTTCCTGCTCCTGTTCGTACGAATACGTACTGCTTAGAAAAGTTGCTCATACGATCATGCTGCACGACTGGAACTTGTTACCTTCGCTTGAATTTGATATAATAACCCATCCCTCCCAATCTTGAGAGATTCGGTTGCAACTCCCTTAACATGTATAATGTATACATTTACTGTAGGTACATGTAATACCGTGGTTGCGAGCCTGATTTCAATCGTCATTGCACGCACCCCCCATTCTTCACCGATTCATCAGATGTTTACGTAACAGCCATAACTAATAATAACAACATGGAAACTTGCCAATTCCTGCTTCAGGAACAGAGATTGTATTCTAAAACAAGATGTGGTCCTTATTGATCCACTTATCATGTGGTGCACCGAGGGTAATTGCAGTCCATTACGGTCCTCAGACTTTATATGGCGCTGTCAGCTCTCGATGAGCGACCTCTGACGTCCTCTTCCCCGTTACAAAAACCTTCGGTCATTGGGTCATTACGGTGCACCTGTACTCAACTATCGGGTCTGCCTAGATGCTCACTAGGCCTTACACAACAGTCCAAATAGACAACGTAAATGTACTCGCTGATTCTCCAAGGCAGCTCTCTCTGCTTCTCATCGGTGGTGCAATATGTTGGCTGGAAAAACTCTCGAATCTTTTGACAGCGTTTTTCATCCCGAACCTGTGGTTTGTTTCCATCAAATTTCAATTGCCACGGAAAAGCCACATGTTCTTGTCACGCATTACTTTATTCACTTATGAATGCCTGTTTGGTTGAAATGAGGCGAAATTCCTTAATGTTTGACTGCGGAAGCCAAAGTATACTTTTATACCGGATCAATCATACTGACCAAATAAAGAGACGTACATATTTTATTGCTCAGAGATCGGTTTGACGAGGGTCAATATTGATATTTCATATGAAAGATCCCAAGCGACCCCAACTAACTTCTTATAGGACGATCCCGAACAAGTAGAAAGCGAAAGCCTTTGCAACTGGATCCGTCAATGTGAAGGTTTTCTATAGAGCAAAACTTGTGCCGTCACTGAAACCTTCAACGTCTTTATCCTCGTTTACCTTGGCGTCTCCATTGCTCCTTCCGTATCCGCGCGAAAGCCCTTTGTAAGTGGAAATCCGTGGAAAATTCGACCATTCTACGAATCAGTTAATCACATTGTCCTTTACCAGTGAAAGAGAGCGGTTTTCTCGCGTCAAAAGGGGAGAATAAAGCGCGGTCTTTAAAAATGATGTCGTGTTGAAAGTTTCACCACGGGCATGTGCTCAGGGTTTGAAGACTAGCTGGTATCCGGTTTTAATTAGGAAATTGAAACTTTATTAGTATGTGCTCAATCTTACACTAAACAAGAGGAGAAAATATCCGTTATATTTGGAGAAGCCTCGATTTTCCGAGAAAAAAATTTTTGCTGATGAATGAGTTTGAAGAGAGTTTGAACGAAAAAAATCGAAATGTCGACGAGTCATTAACTGAGGTTGGCCTAATTCTTGGCGTCGTTCTTAATGAAACACGGTACATCCCACGTATTTCTTGCTGTGGTTGTAATAATTATTATTGAAATGATGGGAAAGAAACAAAAATTTAATGTCTGCGAAAACTATGACCTGGTTGAAAGAATAAGATCAAATCTTCATCGTTTCTCAAAATGCAAATCCTCATATTTCGAATATTAGATCTGGCTATTCAAATTAACATTTTTCTCATATTTTACAAGTTTTTCTCATATTTTTCTCCGTTTTTCCAAGTAAACAAGTTGAGAAAAACGAATGGTACCAAGTGTGTGTTTCCGGACGTCACGGAACGCGTTTGTCAGGTATCCACATCTCTGGCATTTTTTTTTTTGTGCCTGATCAACTTGGAATCGGGTGTGGGTAATAAAAAAAATGCCCTGAAAGTTTCAAGTCGCTAGGTGTAAAGGGGACTGAGTTATATAACTTCAAAAACCCGGTTTTTGGCAAAACCTTGTTCTTTTACTTCTCCTCCTATTCAGTTAGGCAAGGCTACAGTCTCTCCACCTGCACTGATTGACTTGAAATTTTGCACAGAACTTCGTTTTAGCTTCAGACGGTGTCTTGTAAATATTTAACCTATTATCTCAACCAAAAAAAATTTTGTAGAAACAAAAAACTGAAATTTAGGCTAGTTATGGCTAATTTTTGCCACATTGACGGGACCAAAGCCGATCAACTTGAATTTGGCTGTGGATCTTCACGTTGTGAATAAAAAAGCCCTGAAAGTTTCAAGTCGCTAGGTCTGAAGGGAGTTCAGTTACATAACTTCAAAAACCCGTTCTTCACCCTTACCATGTGTTTCTTCTTATTCAGTTAGGCAAGGCTACAGCCTCTCCATCTCCCCCAAATGACTTGAAATTTTGCACAGAGCTTCTTTTCAACTTCAGTCAGTGCCTTTTACAAGATTTAACCCATTATCTCAACCCAAAAAGTTACTCAGGCTGGAACAAAAATCCTAAGCTTAGGCTAATTTTGACTACCTTGAAATTGCGTACGAATTCAATATTATAACTTTTCCCCGCTGCCACGCGTATAGATCACATAATTCTGAAATGATCTTGTCTCAAAATTTCGAAATTTCAATTTCGGAATTGAATAAAAATCAACATTTTGCCCAGTTCCGTGGTGTGAAAAATCCGAGAAAAAAATGTGATGATTGATGATTTGATGATTTCTATTTCCATAATTCCAGAAATATGAGACTCATAGGCGTGGCATCGGGGCAAATTAAATGAGGTGAGTAGTTAAATTTGGCTATTCTGATGGGTCCACAGCCTGAGTAACTTGACCGGTCTATCTAAAAGTTTGCTTAAATCTTTCAAATGGTAAAAGCCATTCAAGTAACTAACGTTCACAAGTAACTAATAAAATAATATAGATGTAGTAAAAACGTCTAGCCATGGCGCCGGCGCCAGGGGAAGATTTTGAAGCGGGTACGGAGCTTGTGAAGTGGTTGGGACATTAGGTTAGGCGGGCTGGGAAAGTGGATATCACAACGTTTTCCGACCGCTGTAGAATGATATTTGCGGAGTGTTTCTTGGTTTATTATAATAATAATTGTCCCATCATCATGAGTTGAGCAGCGATATGCACAGTACCAAACGCGATTTGGCCGACCAACCCTAACTGGATCAGTTATCATAATATAATTAATTTCAATTTTCTTCATGTACAGACAGTTGCTTCTATAAAATTCGACAGGAATTCAGGAATCATGTAATAGGTCCACTTGATCAGAATTATCATTTTGGTATCTTATTCATGAATTAGAGGCTGTTTTGAATGATTGATTATTGTAGATTATACATGATTAATTATTAACAATCGAGTTGAGGGTTCTAAAGATCAACATTGCACAGGGCGTGGGATATTATCTTGAATAAGGTTTGGTATCAACGGTATCTCGTCTCAAAGGCCCACGAAAAACAGCCTTGACATTTCCTCCATGATCTACCCAACATTTGCGGCTCATAGGCGTTTGTACTCACCTAGTTAGTGAGACCTAATTTGTCAAATTCTGGTTCAAGTGCTTTAAAAAAAAATCCGAGTGGCTGCCAGATGACCTTAGCCAGATGATTAGCTTCATTTCTGTTTTGGAATGATTTAAATGTAGGTTGCGGAGCTAATTCCTCTTTCTTTGTGATTTCGTTAGTATTTCGCCAGACTCGGGGGTCTTAGGGTTTAGCCATGAAGGCCTTGACATTCTCTTGCTGGTCCTGCCGATCTTATTACTTCAAGATCTTATCTTGGGTTTGCGGTTGTCGGCAGACATGGTACCGAACCGCGGTTAAGGTCTCGAAGGATACTCACTCATGTTATAACCCACACGATTATATAGCATTCGGCCTTCATATCTTGTGGAACTGTAGTCAGTAATCATCTACGAATTTGATTTGTGAATGATGTGTTACTTGATCAAGGATATCACACAACCGTGTCCTTTAATTAAATGAAAAATTATTTCCAATAATGATGATCTAAAAAAAACCCATACCGTCCAAGATGGCGTATACTTACTCATACATTCGACTAAACGAAAAAGGTCTTTGTCTGAGGTAAAAATCAACCAATTAGGCCACATCTCCCCTGTGCCTGTACCTATCATTGGGGTGTGAAAACCGTTCAACAGCAGCTGTTCAAATGACTTGGTAGGTTCTTCTGACGAGACAAAATGTAGAATTTGTACAGACTCCTACATTCACATGTAGAATTTGTGAGATAGTAAAGGTTTCATACCAACCGAACAATATCAGAATGTTGCTTTTGGAGATGTTGCAGAATGTATTGGCTCTTGTGCTTGGCCCTTAAGGCATTAATGTGATAAAATAAAAAGTTGAAGGAGCTACTCAGCTGATCTCGGCCCTACTTACTCCTTAAATTTTAAGTCCTAACGAGGCTACATACCAAATTACAGCTTCTTCGTGTGAATAGCATAGAAATAGATCAGCGTAACGGACGGACGGTTTCAGGCAGTTTGGTGAAGCCTAAAACATGTTCAATGTTAAAAATCGTTTTGATACCTCGCAGTTTTTGAAGTGTATCATCAGGTATATATACCTTCACTTTGGTAGTAATAGAGAACCAATTCGTTAGGTTAATTGGAGAAGTTGTTCATGAGGTCTCATCGTGCCTTTTTGAAATGCTTCAGAGTCAGACGACTTTTCAAAAATTCTTTCTTTGAACGGTATTATTATCTGCGGAAATGGAATCGAAGATGATGTCCTCGATGAACGTCATGTTTATGATGATGCAGTTTGCCCCGAGGAAAACTTCCTTCGCCGAGGAAGAAAATAGGAAAAGGGCTGTTGACTTTCAGCTATCGTGTCGAATCACATTAGAAGGTGAAATGATTGGGTACTCCCCATGAGCTTTGTGCTCGCGCCTCCTTTTCGTAGGTGCTGTATGAACTTTCCATCGTGACTTTTCATTACTTCGTTTTTTCCGTGTGATCCACAACAGTCACATATTGTGAACTCGTCAACAGCGATAAGAATCGAACTTTCAGATGAATTATTATGATGAACGGCCACACCAAGAACGGCTGTGAACCTGTCACTCCCTCTTTCACATCGTAACTAAACCCCGCATCCTCTCACACTCAGGTGGAATTCGTATTCAATCGTTATTCCAGATTTCCCGTACGATAATGTTACTTTTATTCATTTCAATTACAATTATTATTTATAATAATTATATTAACGCAGAAAACTCGTACGGCCTATAGTGCCTTTCCATTGCTAATTGGTAAATACTTGAAATAGTGAAGGTGCCGTCTTTATCTTATCGCTTCCTCTCATTGTGTTGTTATATGAGTTGACTGTTCAAAGAATGAGTCACACTTGTATTTAGCTGATGCTAAGGAGAATCTGTGATTTAAGTTGTTGGCGTGAAAACGATCTAGTGAAATGAGTAATTTACACCTGTTTAGTTAGACTTGTTCTTTGTTACTCATTTGATGAGTTATGAAAAGATTAATCCGAACACTGTGAAGTTCATGGGATAACTGGTTTCCTTGAAGTTTTGTTGTGACTAGTTATAAAAATGCTAAAACTTCGGCCAAGTTGCCGTGTTCGTCGACTACACCACTTCCGTCTAGACAGAAAATCCATTACGTCTCGCCGTTCAGTGTATTGAATCGGCAGTGAATACTGCAATTTGAAATCCCTCCTCTGCAGTGCTTGAATGGAAAGCAAAGTACTGCAGTTCTGAAATGTTTCCTGCATTAGGTTATTGAACGTTCCTATTCTTGTCTCGAGGCGTCGATTATATTAAAAATATATCACATTTATTATCACTGACTCCTACGATACCTTACTTCTAGTGGAATGAACCAGACATATAATTAAACAAAAACAAGAATTGCTGTTACAACACTTATCCGCATTCATACTTTCTAGTCTTGTACATTTACTTCTACACATTAGTCACATGTAGATCTTGTAGATGTAGCCTTTGCATTCGAATCAGCAACTGACCTTGGTGTTAATCCATAGTTCGTTCCAGAGGGCAGCATTACACCCATATTTGTGTTAAAAATTGGTTCTGTTCATCTTTACTTTGGTATTGAGAAATTCGTTACTCGGGAGTTTTCGCTGTCTACTCGTTTTATCCCTTTCAACAACCCCTCTTGATCGAATTTGAAAACGTTGGCGTCTGCCTTCATAACAATACAATTTTCTAGACCCAGTGTTTCGAACTGATGTGCATTGATATGGCTGTGACTTCCTTCTTAAATACCTCTATATAACATTTAAATACCCGAATGCCGCCAGGAGCGCTTGTTTGCCACATCAATTGGTCGAAGAGAATCTCAGATAGTTGGTGCAAAGAGTCACTCCTAATAATTTAACAACGTCGAATAGATGCAGTTAACTTTCTTCGATTGCATGAACAGAACGAAAAGTCTTCTTTCTGATTCATCATGATCATCCTGTTCTTGTCACGATGTTACTTGATGAGAAGATACTAGGATTTTATACAACGTACCAGGACTTTATGATGTTGGATTTAAGGTTCGGAAACCTTTGATAATATTATCGTCATAACACTAAAAACTACTCGTATCATACTGGAGAGCCCAACCCGCCTTGTCTTATTGCAAGTCCTCCCATATTGCATAGATGAGTTTTCGCTCTATCAGCAATTTAGTTGTGAAACACCAAATCGTGACTCGGTTTTAAGTGAACCTGTGACGAGATCTAATCAATTCACCCAGACTCAACCTTTCTAAACTTGTGAAATCAGTTGGTTCAACAAATAACGTAGCCTGACACAATCGGGCTCATACAGTCGAATGTTGCCAACTAAAGATGCCGTAGCTTCCTTGCGATTGAACTTGACAAACTTTTGAGACGTGTTTTGGTTTATTATCTTCGATAATGAACCATTGGAATCGCCCAAAGAAAAAACAATTTTAACCCCCCCTCAAAATTTATTGGTTTACGTTTCAAGATACGTAGATTCAGAAAATCGAATTAAAAAAAATCCGTCCGTCCGCCGTCCGCGCCACTTTGCCCAGTTAGCGTTGAGCTAAAATTACGAAATTTGGTTTCTGGGTTTGGACCAGCCCCACAATGATCCTCAAAACTTTTCATAACCCTAGGTCAAGGGGAAGGGGTTCAAAACGAATTTTGAAATTTTGAAAATTCCATATCTCGAAAAATTCATATAGAACGGTATGTTTTTTATTTCATATTCAGATAGAGTTTGTTCCGTAGTCTGTAAAATTGTTTAAATAATACCTTTTTGTAATAATACAAATTAAATTTTGATGCTGAGCTATTGACTTGAAATTTTAAAAATAGGTCAGAACTGGATCACAATGCAATATTCACTCGGTTTCTTGTCTGTAAAATTGTTTAAATAATACCTATTTGTTTAAACAAATTAAATTTTGATAATGAGCTAGATACTTGAAATTTTAAATATAGGTCAGAAATGGATGACATTTCAATATTCACTCGGTTTTTGGTTTATTATCTTCGATAATGAACCATTGGAATCGCCCAAAGAAAAAAAAATTTTAACCCCCCCTCAAAATTTGTTGGTTTACGTTTCAAGAAACGTAGATTCAGAAAATCGAATAAAAAAAAATCCGTCCGTCCGCCGTACGCCGTACGCCGTCCGCCGTACGCCGTCCGCGCCACTTTGCCCAGTTAGCGTTGAGTTAAAATTACGAAATTTTTTTTATGGGTTTCGACCAACCCCACAATGGTCCTCGAAACTTTTCATAACCCTAGGTCAAGGGGAAGGGGTTCAAAACGAATTTTGAAAATTTGAAAATCTCATATCTCGAAAAATTCATATAGAACGGTATGTTTTTTATTTCATATTTAGATAGAGTTTGTTCCGTAGAATTTTTTAAGACCATCCGCAGCTTTGTACGACCAGCCGTTCGTTCACAATGAGGGTTCAAAGATTGTGCCTCACAACACGATCGTGTATCAAACTGTTGAAATACAGGTCCATTTTCATACTAACAAGCTCTTTGGAACATCATATGGGTTAAGTGATGTCGAGTTTGTTGTTCTGAGGTGCGTTTCGTGCTACGGAAATGAAGGTAATTTCGAGTTTGTTGGTAGGTACTTCTTTTATAGAAAAATTATTACCGACGTAGTATTAAAAACCCCAGAATTATATCGTATTAATTAATCATAAATAATAATACTTATTATTAATAATAAATACGAATTATTAATACCTAACAATAAATTATAATAATTTTCACTAGGTACTTGATAAAATTGTTAATAATTAGTGATAATTGATAATAATAATTAATCTAACATTTACGATCTAGACATTTAGACCTAGTGATCTAGACAGAAGGGTGATCTGTACAAAGAAGATAATGAACCGTTGTGTCAAGAATTTGCAGAGTTTTTTCTCATTGCAAACCTGTTCATTGACCTGGCAGCGGGAAATATTATTCAACATGGTTTGAAAAGGGAAAAACAAGTTTTGTAAAAAATCCCAGTGCTCTAGGTAGTAGTCGATACCAGTGACCAACATTTTCTTCAGTAGTCGACATAGTTTTGCACTAGTAGTCGACCTACATGTGTTAGAAGTCGACAGTATCACTTGAGTCAGTAGTCGACAGGTTTCGTCATTCCATCGTTTTCGAATTTTACGACATCTAAATAAAATACATTCAACTGTGAATCGGAACTTGAAAATAGATTGATAAGATGTAATAAAGTAGTTATCAGACTTTTTATTTGCAAACAGCTCATTATCAGTCTCAAATTGCAATAAGTACTTGAGTAAAAAGGTATGAAAACTATAGTCGAAAACTCATTGTCAGAAAATTGACATTACAGTTGGGCTTAGGTACCTATTTACACATTTTTTTGACATTTTCATTTCTTTGCTTTGGCACATAAACTGAAACGGGAAAAATTTGTTCCCTTGATTCACCCTTTCCCTCAGATCACGTCAGAACACAAGCGACCGGCGGGCCATTACGTCAGAGCCTATGACGCACGAGAGTATGACGTAAGACGGCTGGCAGGAGGCCAACTAGTACGTCAGTGCCTATGAAGCACGAGCGTATGACGTATGACGGCTGGCACGAGGCCAACAAGTACGTCAGAGCCAATGACGCACGAGCGTATGAAGTAAGACGGCTGGCAGGAGGCCAACAAGTAGGTACGTCAGAGCCTATGACGCACGAGCATATGACGTAAGACGGCTGGCAGGAGGCCAACAAGTACGTCAGAGCCTATGACGCACGAGCGTATGACGTAAGACGGCTGGCAGCAGGCCAACTATTGCGTCAGATCCTATGACGCACGAGCGTATGACGTAAGACGGCTAGCGGGAGGCCAACAAGTACGTCAGAGCCTATGACGCACGAGCGTATGACGTAAGACGGCTGGCAGGTGGCCAACAAGTACGTCAGAGCCTATGACGCACAAGCGTATGACGTAAGACGGCTGGCAGGAGACCAACAAGTGCGTCAGAGCCTATGAAGCACGAGCGTATGACGTAAGACGGCTAGCGGGAGGCCAACAAGTACGTCAGAGCCTATGACACACGAGCGTATGACGTAATACGGCTGGCAGGAGACCAACAAGTGCGTCAGAGCCTATGACGCACGAGCGTATGACGTAAGACGGCTGGCAGGAGACCAACAAGTGCGTCAGAGCCTATGACGCACGAGCGTATGACGTAAGACGGCAAGCGGGAGGTCAACAAGTACGTCAGAGCCTATGACGCACGAGCGTATGACGTAATACGGCTGGCAGGAGGCCAACTAGTGCGTCATACGACGAGACCTTTTATGTCTCTGCGCCCCCTCCCACACCTACACCGCGTACCTCGTACTTCATTTTGGTTTATTATCTTCGATAATAAACCATTGGAATCGCCCAAAGAAAAAAAAATTTTAACCCCCCTCAAAATTTGTTGGTTTACGTTTCAAGATACGTAGATTCAGAAAATCGAATTAAAAAAAATCCGTCCGTCCGCCGTACGCCGTCCGCGGCACTTTGCCCAGTTAGCGTTGAGTTAAAATTACGAAATTTTTTTATGGGTTTCGACCAACCCCACAATGGTCCTCGAAACTTTTCATAACCCTAGGTCAAGGGGAAGGGGTTCAAAACGAATTTTGAAAATTTGAAAATCTCATATCTCGAAAAATTCATATACAACGGTATGTTTTTTATTTCATATTTAGATAGAGTTTGTTCCGTAGAATTTTTTAAGACCATCCGCAGCTTTGTACGACCAGCCGTTCGTTCACAATGACGGCTCAAAGATTGTGCCTCACGACACGATCATGAATCAAACTTTTGAAATACAGGTCCATTCATACTAACAAGCTCTTTGGAACATCATATGGCTTAAGTGATGTCGAGTTTGTTGTTCTGAGGTGCGTTTCGTGCTACGGAAATGAAGGCAATTTCGAATGTTTGTTGGTAGGTACTTCTTTTATAGAAAAATTATTACCGACGTAGTATTAAAAACCCCAGAATTATATCGTATTAATTAATCATAATTAATAATAATTATTATTAATAATAAATACAAATTATTAATACCTAACAATAAATTATAATAATTTTCTCTAGGTACTTGATAAAATTGTTAATAATTGATAAAATTAAAATTGTTAATAATTAGTGATAATTGATAATAATAATTAATCTAACATTTAGGATCTAGACATTTAGACCTAGTGATCTAGACAGAAGGGTGATCTGTACAAAGAAGATAATGAACCGTTGTGTCAAGAATTTGCAGAGTTTTTTTTTTTTTTTTTTGGTAACGTCGTATGTTCAGTCTATTTCAACTGTTTCATGGGCCAGATTTTCGTGAACTACGGAGGACAAATATTTACTTCTGTACCGTATCATAGATTAAACTGTATACGTATCGAACTGACGTTATTGATATTTCGCATGTATGTAGGAGTAGAAACACTGTTCGTAACCACTTTGGTGCACCTATGTCTTTATCAACCTGTCTAACAGCCGTAACGCATCATTCCCTGTAAATAAATGATTCTCTCAGTTTGCAAAACAAATTGGCACCTATCTATCTTCGTTTGTAATAGGGGACCACGAATCGCTTGAGTTATTCAACGAAATTCCTAAATATCGACCGCGCCGTGGTCATTTCGAAGGCTTCAACTTGTCTGCATCTCGTTTTAGTTCAACCGTTACCCGCGAGTTTTATAACCGACCACGCAACTCCCGCTAATCCTCTCACCGTTACTCCCAGTTCCATGAGTAAGGCATTTTAGAATTATGACACCTTTGTTCCCATATTACACAGTCTACAAGGTTGTCTTACATTTTGGACGCTGAGGTACACCTGCGTTCATTACGCAATACATTAATATTGCCCGTGGGTGGTAGGAAGTTTACTTCAGTTAGGGTGCTAATTCTCGCTCTATATAACGTGGGAATTTCGCTAACAGCTTGTTTACAAATTCACAACAAACTTTGTTTCCTCATCCCACGAAATACATTTTCTGAAGTAACAATAAATCTTCGTTAAACGTTGTAACTACTATAAACATAATTTTTAAAGGTAGAATGTCAGTAGGGATAAAAGGGGGTATCTCGCACAGGGGCTAATGAAGAAAACCTGGTATATTTGGCCAACATGGGACCCTTTTCTCTTTTACATTGATCGGTTTGTACAAGTAAAATTTTTGCGTTTTTCTCATTTCGTTACTCCCTTGCCTAAAAGCGCCAATCCGTTGCTCTGGTCATTTTCGTTTTAGCGCACTTTTGGGTACTCTGAGTTGTGCACACACTGCCAGAGGTGACATACGTTATTCCCAGTGGATTTTTTGAAAATATGAAATGCGTTTCGCGTATCTGTAGATGCACTAGTAGTGCACTAGAAGCTTTTGGCGAGGTGGTAACGATGTGTTATTAAATTTCTTCATTCGCTTCTCTCTCATTTCAGTCATTACTCTTCACGCCCCAACTTCATAAAATGAATACCAGTCTTGCATATACATTGAGAGTGACGATGAAAGGAACAGCATTTCAGACCTTACATATCTTCTCAGAAACGCCTAAATGTCAGTCGAAGGCTAACGAGCTTTTTTCGTAACCTAATGATAAAATGGAACTGAGTCTCTTTCTTTTTGCTCTTATCTTTTCAGCTACGTCCTTGGAAGACGGATTGCCTTCGTTTGTCCCTTTCCCTGTCTCTGGCAGCTGTCCGGTGTAATATCGTTCTCTCAAGCTAATTGTATCTCCTTGGTTACTGCTTGTCACAGTTTTCGTGGCGAAGTGAAGGCCTTTCGACCTCTCCTCTCTCTGCCGTCAATTCATTTACTCTTTTTCCAACAATTGAATCACCCCTTAAATCTCATGAATCACACATTCATGAACCTTCCAGCAGTGATTTTAACCATCATTGCTTTTTTTGGGCACTACCGTGAAACTGCATTTGAATTTTGGCTCGATGTTGAGGATAACTCCTTATCCTGAGCAGTTTCCGGATCGGCGCCTTATCACTCGTTATTTCGTTTCACGGGTTCTTGGTCGCTCCGTCTCCCTACGTCTTAACTTCTCTAATGTTCCTGAAATGATTACGGTTGTACTCCTGACTCTCAAACCCACTTTCTTTGCTGATGGTGTCTCAGCTATATGAATTGTCCCACTTCAATATTTATAATGGGTCTCAAAGTTGATGGGTTGTATAATGGCCGGCAAACATTTACGTCTGCTGTAAACAACAACACGAGTCATAAAAAAGTTCAGAAAGAGAAAACCAAGGACGGAGATTGCGTATGGACTACAAATTTTATTTTTATTATTGAACGCATCGACAGCCTGTTCTATGGCCATTTTTCAAGATGAAGTTCTAGTTCAATTTCAACATTCAACACTACTACCAAAACTGAAAACACCTCTCTTCGGATAAAAAATATGTCATCGTTCATCGTTTTCTTATGATTTCAATGGTCGTTCCTGTACATATCTTTCGGATAAACTTCCTTACCATTTTTTTGCGGTTTTTCACAACTACGAGCCTATGACAAAGTTGGTGCTTGGTTGATAGTTGATACATTGAGGATAGATATAGTTGGCTTGCGATTTTATTGTGGCCATTATTTGGCTTGTATACTAACTTTATGGCGTTTTGTCAATGAATTCGCCCGTTGCTTTTATTTCGGTCCCTCAGATGGACAATTTATTGAGTTTTATCGTTTTTTGCTCTCAAGGAAGCATGTTATATATACTTCTTTCATAGTTGTCAAAAGTTCTTAGTTGACATTTTCAAAAGCCGTAGCTCTAAATTGAATGCAACGGTAAAGCTTTTTAAATTAAAATTTCAAATAGATTGTCGATGTATAGTTTTTTCAAGACCACCCAGAACGCTCAAGGCTATTTGTTTACTAAAAAAAAAAGCTGGGAGGTTGCGTGAATCAACGTTAAAACACTTTCAAACTATGAAAAATATGGTTTGACCTGGGTATGTACGAGTGTTAGTGTTACCGGGTGATATCGGGTGTTAGTGTTACTTTTCTGAGATACTTTACGTGTTTGCGAGTGCTAAAGGGGTAAGGTGATTTCGGATATTGTTTGATATACTACTTCTTGATATAATTTCATATTGACATTTTCATGTCTTTCATAAAATTGACATTTTCATGCCTTTCATATTATGTCACATAAAAAAAATCGTCACGAAATTTGCTCACGAAAATTGCTAACGAAATTTGTCCCAAGTCGCCACAATGATGATTAGACCATCAGAAGTGAAGTTGTTCGTTATTGGAATTAGGTAGGTACTTTATTAAAGTAATTTAAAATTACAGTTTGATATTACTTCCCAGTTTCGGCCCTGATCATCCTAGAAAGCTGATACTCGGTATACAAACTCTTGAGGGAACTCTAAATTCGAATTATGATACGCAAATCACCTGAGTGGCTCCTGAAGCCAGTTTCGGCCGTGATCGTCCTAGAAAGCTGATACTCGGTATTCAAACTGTTGAGGGAACACTACATTCGAATTTTGACACGCCAATCAGCTGAATGGCTACCTTTATGGAATGGACGCTTCACGTGTTTAATTGTTATGACATCTGACTACTAATACACGTGGTGTATTTACATGGGTCGGTCCTCTGTGTGAGTTATCAAGGGCACTTAGTCACATGTCGCGGTGCACTAATCATAATTCAGGTGATTTGCGTATCATAATTCGAATTTAGAGCATGAAAATGTTTCAATGTGTTGCAGACTCGTATGCAAGCGTTTACTTTGTTATGTGCCATATGAATTTTTCTGATATTCACTCTCACTCACAAATGGGTGAATAGACGATTGAACATTGATATTATTCAACTCATTGGTATTATTCGGGGAGTTTCATTCCAGAGTGTAATACAACTCGTTGAACCTGGCATGAAGAATAATCACTTTCATCCATCACTACAGAGGTCCCGTCGAATCCACCGTGACTCTCAAAGCTTCCCCGTCCCGACTTTCACTGCGATTGAGTGGATGTTCATGCAAATGGCCTCACTTCCTTCTTACACAAACCGTACTCGACCTGAGTGTCCTTCAACGAAGTACACGACAATGCTCCCACGTTACTCGCTGATGGTAGTGTATTGTTGGTTCGTCCTGTCCAGACAGGTTTCAATTCAATAATTTCATGAACAGTTCTATATTTCCACTATTTTTAATCAAGAACTTTTCAAATCTGATAGTACGAAATTTATTGCTATTTTTGGCCGTTTTCTAATGAAACTGGCACCAAGAACCGTCATCAGCTCTGGTTGGCCCGTGACACGAATCGTTCCTCGAAGATTCTTTTGTTTTATCCTAACATGGAATACTGTGCTAAATCATACGATGGTTGAGTGAAGAGAGAATTGTTCGTTTGCAAAGTACTTTCTGATTTGGTTGCAATTGGGCCGTACTAGACGTTTGTTGGTTTATTATCTTCGATAATGAACCATTGGAATCGCCCAAAGAAAAAAAAATTTTAACCCCCCCTCAAAATTTGTTGGTTTACGTTTCAAGATACGTAGATTCAGAAAATCGAATAAAAAAAAATCCGTCCGTCCGCCGTACGCCGTACGCCGTCCGCCGTCCGCCGTACGCCGTCCGCCGTCCGCGCCACTTTGCCCAGTTAGCGTTGAGTTAAAATTACGAAATTTTTTTTATGGGTTCCGACCAACCCCACAATGGTCCTCGAAACTTTTCATAACCCTAGGTCAAGGGGAAGGGGTTCAAAACGAATTTTGAAAATTTGAAAATCTCATATCTCGAAAAATTCATATAGAACGGTATGTTTTTTATTTCATATTTAGATAGAGTTTGTTCCGTAGAATTTTTTAAGACCATCCGCAGCTTCGTGGGACCAGCCGTTCGTTCACAATGAGGGCTCAAAGATTGTGCCTCACAACACGATCGTGTATGAAACTGTTGAAATACAGGTCCATTTTCATACTAACAAGCTCTTTGGAACATCATATGGCTTAAGTGATGTCGAGTTTGTTGTTCTGAGGTGCGTTTCGTGCTACGGAAATGAAGGTAATTTCGAATATTTGTTGGTAGGTACTTCTTTTATAGAAAAATTATTACCGACGTAGTATTAAAAACCCCAGATTATATCGTATTAATTAATCATAATTAATAATAATTATTATTAATAATAAATACGAATTATTAATACCTAACAATAAATTATAATAATTTTCACTAGGTACCTACTTGATAAAATTGTTAATAATTAGTGATAATTGATAATAATAATAGACATTTAGACCTAGTGATCTAGACAGAAGGGTGATCTGTACAAAGAAGATAATGAACCGTTGTGTCAAGAATTTGCAGAGTTTTGTGTACACTGGTATCGTAGACCCTACGGAGGCCAACCAGCCGTTCTCCCATAGCAGGATTTAGGTCAGGCTATAGGCCAGGGAGCATGTTACTGTTGAATATTGCGTCAGAACACCCGCATACAAGTACAAAATAGCGGTCCAGAAGGGCGGTAACCCGTTCTACCCGCCTATAGTCTGATCAGTCGTACATTGCTAACATTCCCATTACGAGCAGTGGCATAAATCAACTGCTCATTGAAGTGATTGTGGATTGCGTTGTTCAGGTTTCAAATTATAAGGTCACAAAATTGAAAAACTTTCAATCCCACACAGATCCTAACTGAAAGCATTGACGCTATTCAAATACAAATTGGATTTGGGATCATACTGATTTGAAGTAGTTTCACCTCGTTGTCTTACGTACCACTTGGATTATATTCTCCAGTGCGTTCTAGATTGCTCCGATCTCGCGATCCTTTCTCCTCCCCCACTTGTGATTGGTGTTTTCACGCAATACAGCTTTGAGGCGTTACATTAATTTTTCTCGGCCACCAATCTAGAAGCCCGGCAGTTACTTTCCCTTCATTCTGTGTTATAATTTTTCAAACTCTTCAAAAAAGGTTTCAATTGTTTTATGACGATATTCGAAGAGTAGGGGAAAGGAAGGGATATTATGACGTCAAAACGCCCCACCATTGGGGGTTTCTACGTCACAAGACCTCTAGGTCATTCAGCAATGAGCTTAATAAGCATATGTTGATATGTTAACATTATATGCTGTAACTGATTTATCTTGATCATGGCATTTAGAATTGATTACTGCCAGCAAATGTTTACTTTGTTTCCGAAATTATCCACTACCGTTTGAGATAGTGCGAGTAGCCATACTTGTTGTCATTTCGGCGCATGGCCAGCAATTCCTTCTACGCACTCTCACTATTATTGCCTGAAACAATTGCCATTTATGAATTTGAAACACCTATTTATGACGTATTTTGGTGTTTGCAGTCTTATAAACTGTCACTCCTTTCCTAGATCTGAGCTTGTCGATTTACCATTACTGATGGTTTTAAAAGTCCTCTATCCCGGGAGATATTATAATAATTTGACGTTCGGGTTCTACAAGATCTAGAATCGTCACCAGCCCTCTAGCCCTCTGATCATTACTTTTCATCAAAGATAATATATATTATGATCTATCAGCAGTGACTTTGCTTGCTTAGGTACTAGCTGCAATCCCCAAATGAAGAATTCTCCATTTGGGAACGGTTGATTCGTGGGACTTACTGAAATCACTGTTTCAGAGGAGTGACCTTCGTATATTATCTAATGATTCACTCATCGTACCAAATTCATACCACAGTCATTCGTGTTGTATCCAACAAGTTGTGCACGTTTACTGATTAACCGCGTTCTTCTTGAGTTTGGCCAACTAGGCACGTGAAGACTGTCGTGAAAATATTCACATGCACCTTTTGTTGAAGTTAATGAGCGTGTTTATGTCTTCCGATCAGACTCAGCCAAATCGGAAATGAATACTGATACGTGGTGTCAACACTACACTTCTTGG
Source organism: Stenodema calcarata (assembly GCA_963920205.1). Classification (NCBI taxonomy): domain Eukaryota; kingdom Metazoa; phylum Arthropoda; class Insecta; order Hemiptera; family Miridae; genus Stenodema; species Stenodema calcarata. Next base: position 13,168,409 of record OY986049.1, on the reverse strand, counting down.
CAATCATAGTAGCCAGGATGTCACGAATAATTCACTTCTGTCACCTCGGCCGAACATGGCGTCAGTAATCGTTCAGAACGGCCAGAATCCTCTCCACGACAGCTGTTTGCGTAAACAACAGCTTTGCTAGGAACTTTCCCCCTAACAATAGGGTTTGCTGGATGTTCCGAAAAATTACGGAATGTTGTTGAATCGACAACACTCTCTAGTAACCTGTAATAGTTCACGTCTACGCGGGGGTCTTTCTGTTACGTAAATATTCGTTCGAATCGATTATTCCTCAAACTTTCTCATCGCCTGGGGTCGCATACGATCGGAATTCTAGGTCTAAAGCTTTCTTAGAAATGTGAGATGTGTTCGGTTTCTTTTGTTTGTGTTGCAGATTAAATCAATTCCCCGTGATGTGCACAACTTAAGTTAGGAATGTGCACCTATTAGTTTGCTCCGGATGTTTTCTCTTCTTGAACATGGGCGGATCCAGACATTGATTTCGGACGGGCAAGAGGTTCATAACCTTACTTACCTAAGTTTTTTAGCGATTTATTTTTTTCTATTGCATATAGCCCTCCCCCCGGCTCCGCCACTGTTATAAATGGCCAAATCAATGATTTTGAGCGATTTGGCTTTTTTTATTATCTTCATCGCTTTTTACACGCCAAAGACTTCCATGTTCCGGTCATTGGGTATAAGGGTGAAGGGCTCACGACCGATAAACATTGACCAATTATGGAAAAAGTGGATAATTTCAAATGGATCGCTCCTTGCTTCATAAATATAGCATACCTACAACAATATTGAAACACCTACTCAATCAAAGTTTTCGTGAAAGAACTTTGAAGAAATGTACACTGATTTTCGTAGTTAGATCAGGTTGCGGCGATATTCTTTGAATACTGTTAGGCCAACGGAAAGCGCTGACCAATAAGGTCAGCCTGAGAGCACGAAATATTACTAGAACCTGGTGGGATACTGCCAAGAGTCTGGGCTCCGCGTTATAATATCCATAATTTCTCATATTGTTTGCAAAATTTCTCGGTAGTTCTTTTGTTAATGCACGAATCAAATACTGTGTTTTGCACACCAAAGACGTCCATGTCCGAACTCAACCTTAGTATACATTTAGCAACTATATTTAGCAACCTATTTAGCAACTCCTCGAAATTTGGAAGGTGTCACTATCTTGAAAATCTATATATCCTGCCGAAACGTTTGTCATTGGGCTGCGCCCAGACAACTTCTTTCATATTGCCGATTTTCATGACCCCCCCCCCCCCCCCCCGAATCTGCCACTGTTCTTGAATTGATTTTCACAAATCTACGTAGTTCTATCTGGTTTCTTTCTGGGCTATATATATAACTGATGGTTCGGATAATTTTGAGCGAGTTACATCAGTATGAGCTGCAAGCAGACTAAACACTAGGAGCAGGGGAGATCCATTGATGCCGAATCCTTCCAGTGTACTCGAGCACCCCACGCGGCTCGATACGGCCAACGCTTGCGCGGAGCCTTGACCCAATTTTCCCTCTAACCCTTGACCTATCCCGTATATATAGTATGGAATGCTTCCCTGTATATTCCCTTCCCGCCCACGTGTCGTACCTCCCACTTTCCCTCATTCGAACAGCACAGACCGTTTCCGCGCAATTCGTCCTTCAGCTTTTATCTGTTTTTAATTGGGTCATTCGAGCGGCCTCACACCTTTAGAGCGGTGCTCGAACTGGGTCTTTGCCACTAAACAATCATTGATTGTACGTCAAGTCGTGATCATTGGAGGTCGAACAGTAAAATTTACTGTTCGACCTCCAATGATCACGACTTGACGTAATGTAAAGTGACATCAACTAGGGAGGGTATACTGATTCTACACCACTTTCGTTGACATTTTCCTGGAAAACAGTTCATTAATCATTGAAACACTACGGATTCAAATTTCACTTTATAACAATGTTTGGTTTTGATCAGTAAATATTCAAAAACCATAAAAGCGGTAGCATAACAAATGCAGAAATTATGCTGGAAATGCAGGAGATTACTATTGCTACTGTTATTGTTACTTCAAAGGCCGGATGATAATGATATTATCGTGAGACTTTGTGGATTTGATCGATTATCACGTTAGATCAACTTGTTTCACCAGCCTCTCCATGCTCACCAGTCCAGCCTCCTATAGCGCCTCCTGAAGATCTGTCTCAACCCCCCCCCCCCCCCCCCCCCTGGGCATATCCGCGCAAAATTTGAACTGTTACTTGTGGTATTGTTAAGTATTCTTTTTTGTATTAAGCTCGACCCGTATTATAAATAAATATATAAATAGACAAACATGTCGAATGGTCATCAATCCCTGAAGTGGATCGTACCATCTCAAGTGCAACAATAATGTACCACTCAGTACATGAGACATAAATCACGGAAATAGTACCGCTTAATATTACCAGAGGTACCGATGGCCAACTGCCCCAGTCTGTATGTTCTTTCACAATCACTTAGATAGAGATTTCTTTTCGTAACATCCATCGGATATTAGAATTGTAATCTTTTACGCCAAGTCCCTGATGATTATCGATCCGTTAAATAGCATTCTTCGAAGCTCATGATATCGACATTTTGTGAGACCGACTAACATAAATTCGTTTTACCACTTTCATAACCAAAATTGGTGATCTGAACTATTTGTTTTATAGAGGAATTTTCTTACGTCATTGAATTTTGTTTGATCCTACATAACTGAAAAGGAATCCATTGATTCGGCACAGTCAGTTGCTTCTCGCTTAGATTACTAGATAGTCTCAGTCCTCATTCCAACTAAGTTTTGTATTCTCGACTACGTGGTATGGTTTTGTTCCAGCCATTCAGTTTCAAAGGGAAATCACTGCCATATAAGTATAAGTATGGGAGATTAGGGAATTAGGTATTGTTACTATGTATGCCTAGAGTACCCTCATTATTTTACATAATTGTACTCCCGTTCGTGTTTCTACGACAATATATTACTGCCTATCAACATAAGTGCCTATTTTGGTTATTGTGTCAGTAGATAGCCCCTCTTCAGTACCTTTGCCGCTCCTTTATCACATGAATATTCTTGTCTTTGTGTGAAGTACCTCCATTCTATATTCATCAGATATAATAAATATGTCAAGCGGCCGATATAGGATGGAATGGAGAGTATGGTGACTCCAGGCGTTTTAGGGCTTCCCTTTAGGACATACCACAATTTCTTAACTATTGGTGATCTGAACTATTAGTTTTGTAGGGATTTCTTTGACGAATTCATAGAATTTCGTTTGATTCTACATCACTGAAAAAGAATTTATTGATTAAGCGCAGTCAGTTACTTCTCACTTAGACTTTAGCCTGCAATTTTCGGAGGTGGTAGGGAAAAGCCTTCTGTACAACACACCAAAATTTTAGCCATATACAACCCCTTTTCGGGCCTCCAGTCGCCTACTCTCCATTTCCGCCTACTCACTTTTGGCCCACAATTTGGGAAAACTGGTTGAAGGGCAAGAAGCTTAAAACTTTAACGGTACAAACCAAAGCAATACCGATAGAAACACACCGTTTCCTTAACTCCAATATTAAAATTCGCCCTGACCTTGAATTGGATACGGGTAAATGTGTTAATCTTCAAAGTGGTGTGTATTGTAAACACTCCGATCCGTGGCTTTTCAAAACGACTTTAGTTTGCACCTGCCGTCACGTTTTCAAAAATTCCGACAGGATGAAAAACCCGAGAAACCCGTTCATCGGTGGGGACAATGGGATGAAAAAGGGAAGGAACGCGACGCGAAAATCCATACAAACGCCGCAAGCTCAGTTTCTGAATAGGAGGCCTCGCAGCTAAACGATGAATCATTTCTGGCCGCTTTTTAGCGGGACTTTTTAGGTGCTCTCATCACCGACGGTCTTTCGCCCGTGTGACAAACTGTTAGCCCATGAACATTTCAGTTGGGTCTTCCACCTACATTTTTCAGAAATATAAAACTGGTGGTTGAAGTGTGAAATTTGTGGCAGAAATGGAGGTTTCACGTCCTCAATACTTCTGAAATTCATGTCCTCAATACTTCTTAAACGCGTATGAGCACATATTGGCAGGTATGGTTGATACTTTTCTGTGTCAAGCGCAGATCGGACGTAGGTTCTCGGCGTTTAGCTCCCTGGTCATTCTCATATAATTTGAACATTTGGCTTTTCTGGACCCTGCACGTTGGGGACAAAAATAAAGCAACTTTTTGAATAGAATTTGATCTGAAATGTTACTATAGATGTTCAGAATAACACCAGTTGTCAGTTTTTTCAGTATTACCTACTTTCTTTCCATCAATTTTGAAAGTTTGAACTCAAAAGGAAGTTTTGTCACGAGTGTTGCCGTAATAAGAAAGGCTGAATGGAGCCAAATGCTGCATGGAATGCGTCTTCGAGCTCTGAAAACCATTCAGCAAACTATGATTTTCTAAACTAAATTTAGAATGACAAGAAAAGCTGTCGCAAATTGATATAAATCTATTTATTGTACCCAAAAACTGTTATGGGGACCTGTTCACGGTAGGTAACACTCGTGACAGGTGCATATGACTAGTTATATAGGTAGGTACACATTACAAAGCTCCTTAGTTATTTATAGCAAATTCAGTCTCATCAGAGTCAAACAGTTGATGGTAATTTACTTCAACCGACCCTGGGAATTTATAAAAAAAATTGTGTTTCCTTTGATTACAATTTTGGGATCAAGCTGCACTTCCAAAATCTGTGTGTAGTCTATATCAGCTTCATCATCTTCATCCACCCTGGAAGGGGAATTCCATTTTCCCACGACCTTCATAATGGTAACACTCATGATGTTTTTACACAAAAAGGTTAATCTTAACCTAACGAAGTGCTGGACAGATGAGGGGCGACCCAAAAATGAATGTTCCTAAACTAAGTCAATCAATCAATCAATAACACGTTTATTGAACAACAAAATATGCGATCAATTGTTTACAAGACGTGATGCCGTTTTGGTTCTAGGAACCGTCAGCAGGAGTACCGTCATAAGATTATACTAACCTGAAAATAACATAACTTTTAAGTAATACGTAATAAATACTTCAAACAAAACCTATAAATTATTAGTTTGACCAATCAGAAGGGCGCAAAGGCACAACAGAGCCGGTGGTCGCTTATGGGGTATTCCACCGCATATTAAATTTCCTAAATTTGTCATTTGTAACAAAAAATCATTTCAATATTAACATAATATATCACTTGAAATATAATCATAACATCATCAATCTGGACTCTAACTACCCTCATCATTAAATTCCGAGACGAGAAATTCTCTATACTTCCATGCTACTCTAAAATAGGCACAAAGCATAGACCAGTTTTTTCCATTAAGTATGTCGAAACACTCCTCTCGTGAGATCAGCTTTACCGAAATATGCCCTGCGATAGTAGCCCAGTATCTAAGTATTTTGCAGTTAGCACTCGCATGTTCAATTGACCCATGTTGAATACAATACTAGTACTAACACTCATGATGATGGTGATGAGCTTCAGACCCACCCCCTTCGGACAGTAACACTCGTGACGTTAATAATTATTATTCTTGAGGATGTGCTAGGTACTTTTTAACGATACCACTGCATTCCTCCCTCTAAAACCTACGAAGGTGAAGTCAGAATAGCGATATCTTATTCCTTTCTCAAACTGGAGCACTTTGAAAATGACGAACCGTGGTTGTTACTTGAGATGTTCTTCATGGTTCATCTGCTCTAATCTGATAACGGAATGAGATATCGCCATTCTGACATCACCATGGTGTTCAGCGTTGAAAAATCTACAAACTGAGGTGTTACTCGGAAACATTTGTTAGGTATCCAATACTCTTCTGGTATTCAAAACATTTTTGATTCCCCCGACCCCCCTTCTACCCCAAATGTTACACTAAGCAACACCTCAGTACTCCGCAAAAAATGGAGACAAAATTTGTTTTAAGAAGACAGTAAAATAGATTTTACATAAAACCAGTAATTTCTTCGAAATTGGCTCATATAGCCATGCAGCATGACTGTGGATTTCACTGTCTGGTTGCACCGCTAATTTCGATCTTTCGTTTTTTTCTCAGACGGACGATGACGACGATGATCTGGAAGTGGAGACGGAGGAACCTCAGGAGACGAAGGAGGAGGCCAAGGGTAACCCCTGGCAGAGAACAGGTAGCTTCGGGATGTCCAAGGCGGAAATTGACCACTACTGTGACACAGCGCTCCAACGTAATACCCATTCCCGTCTCTCCGATTGCTGCATCCTTTGAAGCGAATTCCAGAGCATCGTGATCCCATCTCTTCCTTCTTGCATCCCTTTTAGTCCCTTTTCACTGCATACCCCTCGCTGGTGCTACGAAATACCAATATTTATAATTTTACGTCATAACCGTTTCCCTTATTCTTACGTCGAAAAGTTTATTTAAAAGCGGAACAGAGGTTAATATGAAGTTTCCTCCAACTACCACTGATGTCGCATATCATCACATCCACCTAACATCTACATTTGAATCTTGTGCGTTGAGATTCGGGTTTGAACAAATTTTTAGGGGGTTAAACAATTTTTTTCCTCAGTCGATTCCAATGGTTCATTATTGAAGATAATAAACCAAAATACTTACTGCCATTCGAAAAACTCTACAATTTCAAGAATGAAAAGTGCACAACTTTTTAAGTTTGGAAAATCACGAATTAGTAACTCTTATTACGTTTTATACTAAAGATCTCACTCCTAACTTCCCCACCTTACTCCTCCATCACTTTACATCCTCTTTGATGTGCACATTTTGTAAAAATCGACACGCGTTTCATTTATTTTATTAATAGTTTATTTTTATGTTTGTTCCCGAGGTCTGATTTTATCATAATTTAAACAGAATCTACCCGGACTACTCGTACTCTTGAAAATCAAACCAAATGCGACTAAAACAGTGATAATCCGGTTCAATTTTTTCAATTTCTTATATAAATTGGATCCCATTCGCGCTAGTCATCTTAAATGTGTATCTACTTAATTATAATTTGTGTGATTTTAAAAAACAGCTCGCTTGCTCATCCATAATGTACCTACAGATTCGTACCCTACTCTACCCTGCTGACTCCTTTTCGCATGTCTTTCTCCTTCTCCCTCCGCATGTCACAGTATTGTTCCAAATTTTTAATTATGATTTCAGCAAGAGATTTTTCATGATTTCATATGTGACTAATATCTATGATGTATTGAACGTCGAACGTTTTCCGCACAGTCTTATTGCCGAAGGTAGGTGATAGTTTTTCATGTATATAAAACCACTTCAATCTCACTCGACGGTCTATTCTTCTCAAACTCTTTATGACCATGACATCTCTTGCTTATTGCTATGCTGGAGAGTTTCTAGCAATATTTTCCAAATCACTTTTGTTATTGTCTTTTTCGCTTGTGTAAATTGTTACTTTGTTTTGTATATAATAAGAGCATGTATAGTTGTGAATTATAGCCTAGTTTTTAGTTTGCTTTTGGTTCACATATTCAATTTTATGGAGTTATTTTGACTGTTTTCCGTAATTTTTTGGAATGGAAAATATAATCCCGTGGCATTAAGCGTATCCTGAAACAAACAAAAATTACAATAATTTATAATAATATGAACATATTATGTTCATTCCGTGAATGTTGAATGAGAGGTTTTGTTTTGTATGTCATAATAAAAAAATGTTTGAAAATAGCTGTTCGTATTATTATCATTGTTTTTGTAATTCACTCGTCATCGCATGACGAAAAACGTGTTCTGATTCAAAGTTGCCGTCGTGATGTCCGAAGTAGTTTGATCCAAGTTTAGCCGATGCGCATCCTCAGTAAGTAACCGTACATATCTTATTCTTCAGACCGACTCGTCCGTTGTGATTAACTATTTATTAATCCTTAACATGCATTGTTATTAAAATTGATGAATGATAATAAATTTGTTGGATCTTCCCGATTAATCATGTACTGCAACTCAAACTAATGAATTTCGTGGAAAATATTTGTACGGTAACTACCTAAAAATTATTCCCGTTAAGATATTTATTTGAATGGGCTTCCTAACGAATTCTTCGCACTGGTATAACCTCGGAAATGCTGCTAGCGCTTTTTTACTAACAACAATAGATAATAGTTACTAATATCAATTGAAAGGGTGCTCCAGATGAGAAGCGCTAAACTTGAGAAATCAATTCTACAACTGTTTTCTAACAAAATATATCTGTGGAAAAATTTCTCACTCTTTTTATAATTGCCATTTTGGATTTTTGTGCACCAAGACATTGTGTACAAGATAATGTGACTGTAAAACATTTAATGTTGAAAATAATACTTACTGCCGGTGGAAAGAAGAGGGTTGCATTCCTAATAGGATCGAACCCGTTACATACCTCAGAAGCCTAAACTTCGAATTTTTCCAATATTTTATAACACTCGTGTTCCAAAAAAACAACCAGAAAACCATTATTGAATAATAAATTTTATTGAAGATTATTTCTTAGATATTTCATTAGGTAAATCATATGACATATATTGGGTTACACATTGTTACACTACATCATATTTTAAGCACAACATTTTTTGTTGGAAACCAGGTGTGAATTGTGGCTTGTTTCGTGCTTGCTTCCTATTTGGGTACCATTCCCTTATTACATCGTTGCCACCACGCCAAAAGCGCCAATCTGAGTTTTTGGTTCATTTTCGTTTTAGTGCATTTACAGATAGGCGAAAGAAATTTCATATTTTTCACAAAATCCGTTGGGAATGACGAATGTGGTCTCTGGCGAATGTGGTTTACTCGACTCACTTATACCCAACTTAGGGTAACATACCCAAATCTGCAATAAAACAAAAATGACCGAAAAAACAGAGTGGCGATTTTGGCATGGTGGAAACTATATTGGTCTCCCTGATGGTTCTAATTCTACCTATAATTTGTGTTGCATGTTTTGTTCTTAGCGAGAAGGTTAGTGTAGTTGAATGTATTAAATAACACTAGTTTACCAAATTTTTGGTCGTTCTTGCATCCGGCCGGAGCTTGTCGAGTTCTTATGTTTTTTGGGGTACTGAATCCGAATTCAGCATTTCAGCTTTTTTCGGGTTGAACGCTCTCCAATGCTGATTTACGTTTAGCTGGTGATCCGGGCGAGGAAGGTCCAGAAGTAATTACTGCATTGACGTGTTGAACATCTCAAGTAATAACCATGTTTCTCCGTCTTCAAAGTGCTATTATAGCACTATAATAGTGCTAACGGAATGCGAACCAAATTCCCAATATCCCAATTCTGACCTCACCACCATCGTGTTCAGCGTTAGAGAACCTTTAAAACGAGGTGTCACTCGACAGACTGTTTCATTATTGGAATTTATGGGAGTTTTGTGACTTTTGGCAGTGAATTCTGGATGGTCTGGAACAGATTTTGGTATGAACATTTTTCGGAAATTCAATTTTGAAATATTTTGGATTTTTCGTCAAAGATTCGCTAAAATAAAGTGATATTCGGATTCAGCGATACATTTTTACATAATTTAGGCACCTTTAGAAGGTGTTTGAATTGGATTGAGGTATAACTAAAAAATAATGAAGTTAACAGATTCAAAAAACCTTAAAAACCAGATTTTTTCTAAAAAACGAGCAAATCCGAAAAAATGGACCTCTGATTCGGTTCACCACCCCAAAAAACATAAGAAATCGACAGCTCCGGCCGGATGCAAGACTGACCCAACATTTTGTAAACTAGTGTAATTTCTTCAGAAATCGAGCTGATCATAACTGCTTGATTTTTCTGCGCTATACGAGTTTGTAGGTGTAAACGGAGGAAGACAACACGACCGATGCCACGATGACATTTGGAGTTATGTACCAGCATTTAGAATTCGTGCAACTCATCAATGAAAATTCGATTGTTTATATTTTCACCAAAACCGATACGGATGATGTTATTTTAGCGGTTTCACATTTTGAAGTTAATCGTGTAAAATTGACAATATGTACTATTCTACGTATAATCTATAAATTGGAACATTGGTTTAATAATACATACTATTATTTACGTTGGCAAATGTAATCTCGGCCGGAGCCCACAGTTCACGGCTCATGCTGTAGGTCAGTGGTTCTCAACCTTTTCACTACTGAGGACCAGTTCGTACCCTTCAGAATCCGAGGTGGACCACATACGATAGAATTAATATTTCAACAACAGTTTCATAGGTAGGACATAAGTCGTTTATAAATGTTTCATGAGAATATTGTTTTTTTATCAGCCACACATAGTTCATATAGGTATGTAACAGAAATTGGATATCGATATACATATCGATTTATAAAATCCCTACAAAAGTAGATACGATTTATAAAATCCCTACAAAAGTATGAACTCTCTTAGTTAAACTTTTTTTTTCTTTTCTGTATTAAATACAGAAATAAATTTTATTTAAAAATATTTATATATATTTAAACCTTCTTTGTATAATTGTTTTTATTTGGTACTATTTGCTCGAATTGTGATATGATGGTAAATTCAAGTCTTTGAGCCAACTCGTAAAGCAAAACGAAGATAGCCCACCTAATTATTGGGCGCGTAAGAATCTGCCTACAGATGAGTGTGGTCAACAAGATACTGCAAACCCAGGTCAAAATTAGTGAATTTCACCGCTAAAAATTCTAGGATGGAGCAGTTGCCAACCAATTCTGGCAGATCCAAAATTAAAAGTCATTAGCGCTTCGCGGACCACGTGAAAATTACCCGCAGGTTGAGAATCACTGCTGTAGGTAATGCCGAATATCTGATTGGTCTCACTTCGTTGGGTGACCTAAACTTCCTTACTACCTACCATTCCTTTAATTTGGCTTAAGAGTAGACACACCAGCTTCGTAGTCCACTAGAAGAAGTTTTACTATGTCCACCTTTCTAGTCGTAAGTACCACAATAATTATTACAGTATCTTTGGCCGTTTGCATGTTAGCTTCAGTTTGGGTCGTTTTAACCGGCATCTTCCACGCCGAAAATAACTACTGTGGAGGTATTGTATCCTCTATGATTTTCGGTATTTGTCGAATGCTACCTTGTGTTCTGTCTGTTTTTGTTTCTTCATCTAGATTTGAACTCTTTGTCCCCACCAATTCGAAAATATTGAGTTGGAATGAATATAATAATCCATGTATGATTGAAATTTCCGCCGAAATCACTTTTTCTCTCAAAATCATGTATGATGTATGTATTCAGCTAGGAATACCACCGTTTCGAATCAACTGTTAACAAGTTTTCTGAATTTTACAGTTCTAGCAAGTAGCATTTTGCCATTCATTTTAGATTGATATATCTACACATACTATTCGCACACTAACTTATCTCATAATTTTTTTCGTAGTGAAGTATAATAGCTGAGCTTCTTCAATTAATTCACGTCATACATGCCTTTTCGCATCTTAGTCAAACCTAACAGAAGGTTAAGCCTGGAAAAAATTCCTCAAATTTCGAAAATTGGCACAGGTATTCCTTGAGGATCACTGAAGTCTGAAGTGGAGTTTCATAAGCACTAAGAAGTAGGTTAGAAAAGTAATTAAGTTCCTCCCCACCACTAGGTTACTCGCATAATCCTTTCTCCGCTCCGTAACTGCTAACGGTAGGTACAACAACAAAAAAGCGGTTTTGTAGATTATGCCGTCAGCCTTGTTCGGTCAGTGTAAATTTTTTTGTGAAACTATAGTTTCAGATATGTTTGACAAAAAAGTTTAAAAACGACCTATAAACGCTTTTCACTCCTCGAGCTGCTCTCATCACCACCAGCGGTGATTTTTGACTCTAGGCTCAAAGCGACAACTTGAGTAATTTTCAAATCGGCGGGAAGTTTTTCCAGGTTAGGCGTAATTAGTTGCCTTGTATAGAATCTTTCTGTAATTATAATGTGGTACAGTGATAAGAGTTGTTCGTCCACAGCTACCATTATAAGTAATGAAATTCTACATTCAAATTGAATCAATCAACAATTTTTTCAAATTTTTTGATGGTCTCTTGCAGCGTATGATCTGGCGACCCAATGCCCGAGCCGGAGAGCAAGCATGAGGCGGCACACAGTGGTTGTGGTCGATGGCGGCTCAACTAAAGGTGGCAGCCTCAGTGTTCCCCAAAGCCGGCCAGCCTCCAGACAGACCAACACGCCAACGGACGACTCCCTGTCGTGCACTCTGCCGGAGATGACCTGGTCCAGGACCTCTCTTCAGGATGATCTCTTCAAACTGGTAAGGTCTGCAGCATTCCCGTGTCCACCTCAAGCTAATGAAGATGCCCTGCCCCCATGATGTGGCTCTCCCAGATGACCATGTTGCAGCTCCACCACACAAAGAGTGGCCTGTACTAATCGTAATAGTAATCAAGTTTTATCTACTGGTAACCCATTCACGTGGGTGTCCGACCAGTAGCAATCTTGCCACTCGTCCTCGCCAATGTTCCCCCAGCCTCCATCAACTCGAAGGCAACGTAGCTATAATCATCAGCTTTGATTAATATTTTCAGCCGTATGATTGTACATTTACCTACATTTTTTCCACCTATGTTTAAATCGCTAAAATAGCTCACAGAAGGAAGCCGTTTCCTCTTTGTTCCCCTTCAGGCACCACTTTCTGAAGTTCAGCCAATCACTGTTGAATTACTGCTAAGGACCCTAGACTAGGGATGAGTCTCGATACATCTATGTTTGGAAACATCTATGTTTCTTGTTCAAACATCGATGTTTTTTGAACATACATAGATGTTTTTTGAACATACATAGATGTTTTTTGAACATACATAGATGTTTTTCTTCTTAAACATCGATGTTTATTATTGGTTTTTTTGAATTTTTTAGTCCCTTACCTAAACATAATAGGTACCTACCTACTTGTTATATTAATCAGAGTACAAACAATAAACACATCTAATCTAACACTGAGAGCAATCGACTTTTCTGATTCGACGATTTTGATCAACAACATCGATGTTTATCGAGTATGTATAATTATATTTGTATGATAATAAATTATTCTTTAGGTGGGTATATAATGTATAATAGGTATATACATTATTATGTTTTTAGGAAAATAATACATAATATTGTGATACTTACCTACCCTCCCAATTATTTATTATCATCATACAAAAATAATGATACAGTTTCGATAAACTTCAATGTTGTTGATCTGAATCGAATCGTATTCCGAAAAATCGATTGCTCTCAGTGTTAAGTTATGTGCTTTTGTTGTTTGTTCTCTGGTTTTAATTGTTTAGTTCGTTATTCTGTGTTCTAGTAGATGCTCTGTTCTTTTCAATTTATAACTTCCACTAACTAGAGTAGATAACGGCAAAAAGTGGCAGTTAGCTACATTTCGAGGGAGTAAAAGAAAAAATGCTCGGCAAAGTTTCGCCACTTTGGAAACAGTTTGAAGACAAGAAGTAACACGAACTTAGAGCCCCATTGAAAACATCTAACAAGACCGTTTGGGATTTTGGAAAGCTATAAAGGGTACATTCCCTATAATTTCCGTCAAACTTGTGTCATTGGTGGCAACGTTTCTGGTGGAAGTTATAATTTTTTTGTTTAAATTAATTTTTGTCTACTTTGTCTTATCTGTCTGATTTCTAAAATAATTGAATATTAATTTCATTCACTGAGTAGGTATCAATAATTGAAATTATTCCACTTGGTCTTGTCTGATTTTTAGAATAATTACATATTAATTTCATTAAAATTGAATCAGTTGAAAGAACTTGAGGACCTATTTAAGGTGTTTTATTTTCCTAAAAAAGTCTATGTTTTTTTAGACATTGATTTTTCAGGAGGAAAAAACACCGGTGTGCAAACATCGATACCCACCCTTGCCCCAGATCGGTATTATTCAAGATTTTGATACACTCCCACAACGGGTACCTTTTCTTCTATGGGGAATCTCAGTATGTTAGACGTTCCCATTGTAATGTTTGGTGATTGAAATGTCAGTATTTTGCAGTCTTTCTCATGCACAATGAAATATCTCTCTGCAGATACTATTAAGTAGTCGAGAGTTGATGTGAGAATGAATTTATTTTGTGAATCTATGATGCTCAATATGGTTGTGTAATAACACTAATAACTTGACAACAAATATAACTAATGATGCAACACACAACAAAACTATTTCCCATTCAATCTAGTAACCCTCATGTGGATTCTCATTCACGATGTATGGTGCCTACGTGTCTTACGAAGAAATTTACAAGGGAAATGTTTTCAGAGCCCTCAAGGCCATCTTGTTTTGAGAATGTCAATATCATCAGTATCACCTATTTAAATCGACAAGTCCTAAATAATTACGCTAATAAGAATATTTTTGGACTTCATTCCTGACGTTAAGTTCTTAACATTAAAATACATTATTGCTGTACAAGGTGTAGGTAAATATAAAATGCAATCACTGTCAAAATCATGTGTTATTACTTACTCTTCTTTCCAGAAACAGTGGCAGGAAGAATGCCTCTCGCTTACACTTGAAGAAATCGTTCATATAAGAAGCGTTTTGACCAAGGCTGAGCTCGAAAGTCTTCCAGTTGAAGGTCGGGTAAAAGAAGATGCCGAGAGGAGAAAGGTATTTGAATTTCCATGACAGTCACGCACAGTTTTAGCGAAATATGAATGTATGAATATGAATTTATTGACAGAAAGAAAATATTTACATGTAAAATGGAATAGACCTACAAACGCAGAAGAATTAAATTTCCTTATACCCACTAACCAAATAAGTTCATAAGAACTTGTGGCGGCTGGTAGAGCAGATCTCAGCCAAAAATATTTAAGCGATCAAACAGTTGCAAAACGGAATCTCACCATAAATTAATTAAATTAAATTCTTTTATCTTGCTCAGAATTTGTCAGGTTTGGTTTAAGCTTAGACAACTCAGTATTAGAGGACGCAGCCTGTATGGACAGGTTTAATACCCGTTTTGCAGACCAACAATCACAATTGAAATAAAAACAGTTGTCTTGCGTTGAGCACATCAAACTCATGATGAAGCAGTATAGTAGGGTATCGTGAACTCTTCCGAAGTGCTACCTCAAGTATGGTATTATGCGGAACTTGCAAGGATTTCAGCCTTGCCTTACCCGATCTTTCCCATTCAAAAATACCTTCGAAAATACTTCTACAAAGAAAAAACTAAGCCATGATAAATAGTTCTCAGTTGTAGAGTAGATACAAAATTTTGGGCTGCTTTAATTACAAACATGAAATAATTTTCTCAGTTTAGAAACCAAAGTATCAATATGGAAATTAAATTTCAAGTTACTTGAATTTTTAGTTACCTACATATCAAACCACCGTCATGTAAGAGAATATTTAATATTCCAAACCAAACTATAATACAGTATTGTTACTCTGTCCGGTCTAACTCTGTACCCACCGTGTAAATTTTAGTGGAAATAGACAATTTTTCAACGACTCTTGTCTTTTGCCTTCTGACATAGGTTTCCACAGTTTGGTGATTTAGTTCGTATTAAAGATTGGTTATTTACAGCGGCGAAATGTTCCGGGAAGTGGCTCTTGGTCGTCTCAAAAATTATACTCCGCTCTCCCCAATTCTAATCCGCCTCGAGTTATTTATACAGTTCCGTTCGTTGTGTGGGTTTAATGATCCTGTAGCCAGCCGTAACTCTGGTCACAAAGCTGCTGTGCACTGGAAGACGTTTCTCCTTGAAAACAATATTACTCGAGACCGCCAGTAGATGGCAGCTCTGCTCCCCGAATGATTCACTTGAGTCGTTCTTTCTCGAATGGTTGGTTTCCAGTAAGTGAGGGGTATATACAAGTGGATACCCGGTTCATTGATCGGGTGGTCCGATGCATCTAGTGGTCACACATAGAAGCCTAACATTGCAGAGTCCAGTCAAATCTCCCCGATTATCCTCTACTCTGCCAATGTTAAGCCTTCACTGTGAGAGTTCTTCTAATAATAAGTAAGAAGTTCGAGTTCATCGAAAAGCACAGTCGTTCCCGGCTTTCACCTCTCAGATGCAATCATGATCACCTTTTTGGTGCAAATCAACCTGACAGGACAAGACTTATAAAGTACCACGTAGTACTCGTTTTTTGTTTGTTTTTGTTTCAGGTCTGCTTTTTGTGCATGAAAACACGTTTCGGCATCTTCGGACCCTGGGGCCAAATTTGCAGGCTTTGCAAGAGAACTGTATGTGCCAAATGTTACTCCAAGGTACCTACTTCTTTTGACTACCTACCTGTACAATAGTGTGGTGTTTATCCTCCACGTGTATTCTGATACGTACCTATTTCGATTTCCATAATTTCACCGACCATCATTGAAATCAACATTTACATTGTAATTATTCACTTTGTTCCATTTAATTGAACTTTGAAACACATTTTTGAAATCAGCGTTGAATTTGCTATAAGATTTTGATTCTTGAAAAATACCATCTAATGACCATAACAACAGCTCTAACATGGATGAATTGGAAAAAATTAAAAACCAAACCAACTAAAATAAAATCCTGGAAACTGCCAAATTTCATGAAAACTTCTTTATTCAATAAGCTTATCAATGGTATGATCAACTTCGAGATTATCTTGTTCCTTCAATCAAAAATTCAAGTTTGAATGCAAAAAAAGGTGGAAGAATTTTAAAAGGGGGAGTTTGATCAGAGGGTAGAAAAAATGGTTTGAGTGCAAAAATTGTTTGTACATAAACAAATTTGTGATGCGTTAGTTTTGGACCTTGAACTCATTAAATGTAAGTAAAATTTACTTACATTTAATAGAAGTAACTTTTACTGTTCAGGGTCACTACTCCCTCAGTGAAAGTCAGAGACGATAAAACAACTTTATATCGCCTAACTTTTATTGCATTTAATCGTGAATTTTTCATTGAGGAACAAGATAATCTCAAAGTTAACCTCAAACCTTATACAATAAAGAAGTTTTCATGAGATTTGCCAATTTCCGCTTATTAACGCTCTAAAGATTTTCAGAATTTTTATTTTTCCAAATTGGTCTATGTTTGAACTGCTGTTATGGTCATTACATGGTACCTCTCAAGAATCAAATTATACACCAATATTATAGTAAATTCAACGCTGATTCCGAAAATGTGGCTAAAAATTAAATTTAAGTGGAGTAAAGTGGAGCAATTTGAGTTTAAAAGAGAAAAAACCATGGTCTTTCTGAAAAAACTGCTCTTCTCCATGAAATTTAACTTCTCAATTTCATAAATATCAATCAATTAATTTATTCACAATATTGCCTGGTAGGCTAAGTAGCATTTTTTCAATTTCAAATTCATTTATACATGTTTCATAAATATACAATATTTACACTCCGGCGCAAGGGGGCTAAAGCCCCCCCCCCCCTCGCCCCTTCATTGAATTTCTTCATGTCAAACTAAGTGTGCAAATAAGTCGTATGATATCAAAATTTGATCCTCATTTAATGAGGATCATATATGATATAATATATCCTGATCCATGATCTCATATATTATATGAGATCATGGATCACGATATATATGATTTGTATTTAAGCAGCTTAATAATGTGCAATTTGACCGTCATTTATTTAAAATGTTTGAGGGAGAATCCCCGTCTAACCAGACCCCTCTCATCTAGCAACCCCCACCCCCCTCATGGATTATCTAGATCCGCTCCTGCAATATGGCACTAATATCCCCTGTACATAGGGCTTGGCTCGTGCTGGAGGATTAGAATGTGTGAATATGTTTAATAGGTACCTATATTAACTATTAAAATACTATTTCGACATTATGTCGTTGTCATACTAAAATAAATATTATGATTACATAAATATTATGTTATTTAATAACAACAAGATAGAAAAATAAACATTAGGTAGTTCGAGTGCTATAAATATTATATTTCTTAAATGTTTATCAAAACTTTCCCTGAATTTCAATGGCGGTTAGTTTAAATGAACTTGAGGCAATAGATACCTAAATAACTCAGAAGAATGACCACTTTGAAATTCCGCTAATTGTGAGTTCACTGGTAATAAGACCTGACTGTGGCTCATGAACCCAAATACCTAAGCTGATCAAGACTCCCAAAATGGATCCACACACGGGTGTTGGGTGTTTTGAGGGATGTGCTGAAAACTCTGTTCTTCTGAGTCTTCTTGGGTTGGTTTGTTGTACCTAGTTAAATATCATAAATTGCATGTAAAACGGACGAAAAAATGAAGACAGTGGAAGAGTAGAAATGATGTATAGTAGGTATGCATTGCACCTTGATTTCTCTGTTATTAATCTCTGTTGTATTCCAGATGAGGATACCTACCGAGCATTTCGCTCATGTACCAGTGGTCGCTCTCAGCCCCAGCATGCTGAGCCC
This sequence comes from Stenodema calcarata, assembly GCA_963920205.1. Lineage (NCBI taxonomy): Eukaryota > Metazoa > Arthropoda > Insecta > Hemiptera > Miridae > Stenodema > Stenodema calcarata. The sequence goes on along the minus strand of OY986049.1, from coordinate 13,150,015 downwards.
TAGCGAATCTGAGGATTCTTTCCCACGAGCGCTTGTCAACAAGCTCATGACGACCGAGCGAACTGGCGTTGGGAGCGCACCAACTTCGCCGAAGATGTCGCGGTCTGCTCCTCCTTCGCAGATGTCGACGAGTCTCATCTCGGACGGGCCCATATCACTTCCACCTTCCTCACCTTCATACATTCCTAACGACAAGTAAGCTGCAATTACTGTATCGATTGATTACTTCGTGTAATTAGAGACTCGTTAGGTTGTGAAGAGAGTCGTGCAGTGTTTCCACTTTAAGGAAAATATTCCTTGGTCTTTAAAAAAATAAAAGGTGAGGGGAAACCTGAGATGAAAGTTATGTAACTGCAGGGTTACCAAATTGCCCTCGAAAAAATTTCCTCAATATCAAAATATACCCCCAAATTCGGTCGTGACTATCAAGAGAGATGCATTTTCAAATGGAACGGTATAGTTGAGTAGAATTCAATTTTTAGAATTTTTTAAGGACATCTGGTGGTTTGTACGACCAGCCGTTCGTCCACAATGAGGGCTCAAAGTTGGAGAAATCGAAAGTTGTCAACATGATGGTGAATCCTGCAGCAGCCGTTCGAGTCAATGTTCGTACTGGGCCAGCTGATTCGAACAGCACAGGGTTTTCAGATAACTAGTGAATTAATAATAATTCTTAATAATTTACGCTAAATCTATCATTTATTGATCTATACCGAAGTGTAATTTGCGCAAAGAAGATCATAAACCGTTGTGTCAAGAATGGGCAGTTTTTTTTTTTTTTATTCGATTATTCTGAATCTACGTACCTATGTTGGAACGTAAATCAGCAAATTTTGAGGGGGTAATTTTTTTTCTTGGGCGATTCCAAAGTGTATTATTGAAGGTACACCAAAAAGGTATAAACCAAAAACGACTGTTTTTTAAAGTAGGTATGTCTGGCAACCTATATTGGAGTTTCTATGACAAAAGTGAAGATTTTATGAAAATTTGAGTTAGAGTGAAAAATCAGGATTCCACGTGTAACAAGTGAGATCTACGGACCAAGGGTTGAACGTGGGTCTGTTGATTATATTTTTGTACCAGCCATTGTAACTACCTAATAAATTATTAGTACCATCTCAAAGCCCGCATTGCTATAGATCTATGGTCAAATGATTTAATTTGGAATTTTCACAAAAATATGAACACCATCATGAGTAATTGACTTTGTACCTTTGAAACTAATATCATATTCTATTGCATGTACACCCTTTTTATATAAAATATTTCGTATATTATTTTCAACTTGATTGGGTCTATAGGTTGTACCCAGGTCGAGGACCACTCGCGGTCATCAGGAGGTGAGACGATATTGGAGAAGCGCTCCGCTGCACTTAGCTTTCTTGGCCATCCGTTCAGATGTTTCGTTCCATACATAAAATCTCAAGTGACGTGGACTCGTCAAAAAAATGTCAATATTGTGTTTCCCATTTTTATTACGAGCTGTCCTCCAATTATCTTCAACAAACGGAAGCATGGTTTTCCATAAATATTATGTTTTAATTACATTTTGGTATAAAAACGCTCCTTACGAGAATATGTATGTCTCGTAATATACAAATATATTTTTGAACTGTAAATTCATTCGCTTCATTCGGTTTTGCAGCTGCAGCCGCGCATTAGTGTGCTCGCCTCTAATTAATAGGCACCTATGTGTCTTATGTTAGAATTACATCATGATTATCAACCTCACGGAATATAATAATATTATACTATACTGGAACATTGCCCTTCACACCATGCAAACATTATGAAACATACTATTCCTATTAGTTTCCATCAAATACCACCAGTAAACGAGTGCCCACGTAGAATCTCCATACACTTCTCCATTCCTCATGACTTCTCACTGGTTACAGTTTTGTGACTGGGCGTAATGTGCGAATTTTTGAAGCAAACCTACTTCTTGAACAACGTTGACCGTACCTCAATCTATTCAAATTTAATTTAATTTAATTACTTAATTATTTAAATTTGAACGAATTTGATATTTTTCATACGAAGCCAAGATCAGAATCTGATATCAGAATATCTTATATCGTCGGACATGACATATTTATGTATTATATACTTACATAAATATATACTTACATAAAGGTGTCTTAACTTAATTTGAAATACTTCAGGGATCAATTCTACTACTAATTTTCAACCAAACGTGTCTCTTAGACTTTTTTATGCACTCTAAATGCCACTTTTTACACTTTTTTTTTCGTTGCTTCGACCTTAAGTCATTAAAATGGCCATACCTTCCTAATTCCGTCAAATAAATTCAAATGTAATTATACAGTTTGAAAGAGCGTTAAATTTCCCACCTTCCTGATGCATAATCACAAATTGAGCAGATTCAATGCGTAAAAACGAGACCGAAGTGCAAATATCGAGATTTTCCGAAACATTTGACGTTTTTCTATCGGTTGTGTCGTTTTTAATAATTTTTCTGTCGGTGAGTCGTCTATGGAAAAAACTTGCTTAAAATCCCACCTTCCTAACGGTGTACTCAGCACAAATAAAGCAACTGACTTTAAGGGAGAAAATGACGTTTTAATGTGGCGAAACGAGTGATTTTTCAGCAAAATCGATGTTTGCCATTAAGATAGCATTTGTTTTGGATAGGATTGGCATCGTTGATAGCATTTAATTTTCCACAATCGACTGATGGGTTTCCATTCGAGTCAAATTATGAATAATTATTTGTTTTAATAATAGGTAATTAATAATGAATAATTTTAATGCTCTGCTCAAAATTTATAAAATGAGACAAGTAGGTGCTCCCGTTACAAGATACAAATTCTGATCAAAGAGTAAAAAAAATATTTCTGTTGAGTTGGGGAGGACTGGGAGTATCGCCATTTGTGAAACTGATGGAACTCTCAAAATTTGCACTTCGGTCTCGTTTTTACGCATTGAACCCGCTCAAACTGCGATTGTGCATTAAGGAGATGGGAAATTTAACGCTCTTTCAAACGGTATACTTTATTAAATTTGAATTTATTTTACGGATCGAGGAAGTAGTGACCATTTTAATGAATTAAGGTCAAAACACGAAAACAATCTTAAAAGTTGAAAACGCTTTTTGTTAAGAGACGCTTTTTGTTGCAAACTAGTCGTAGAATTGATCTCTGAAGTCCATAGGATTTACGTTGCTTATAAAGTCCTCGAATCAAGGGATTACGATTGTCCCGAAGTGGACTTCATCATATGGACTGAGGTAGCGACAATTTTGGGCACATTGCAACCAAGTTTTCGAAAATTGGGGAAAATGGATTTTTTTTTTTCTTCAAATTCGAAACTCAACAATTCCCGAAAAATTAATTTTATGTCTCATGATCGAATATTCGGAGAAATGCGCTCATACACCTCTACTACATACTATCAACTTATTTATGAACCATAAAACCTACACTTGAACGCTATTTGTCCCCCAAATGATTTATGATTCCGATGTAGGTATGTTTATTTTCACAGATTTATGTCCCTATTGTTAATTTGATCGTTTGCTTCAAAAATTTGCTTGGAGCCACGAGTAATCATTCGGTGTTGTCTCGACTTAAGAGTTGTAGGTTGTACACAACATCCAAGTTTTGGATGTAAATAACTTTCAACGTGGCTGTTAGTTACACAACACTAATAGCACCTTTATGTTGACAATGTGGTTGTCCCAGTCATCGCAATAGCGTTCAACTTTTCGAGGTCTACTGCCAGTTTCAAAATTTCATCGTATAATATGGATGTGGGACTTCAACATGCATTATCACTGTGAAATAAATGTCTTGTACAGCACAGTTCACTGTACGAGAAGAGCATGGCGTAGCCGTTTCTGTGGATTCCTTGTAGTGGTACATAGTGGAAACCTGTGGTATTCGACTGTTGATTTCATGTTTAAAATAACGATGATATAAAATATTATTTTCATGCGGCTAAAAAACACCTAACAAAAAGTGTAGGTAGTTAGTTACAGGTTACGGATGGGAATCCAAAAAATCGATGAATTGTTCCCGATGTTTTCCAGCCATCGATGTTTCACTGAGAGCATTTTTCATATTTTTATTTTGTTCCCAATTATTTCTTAGAAAGATATCTCAAACGTCTGCCATGCCCGTAACAAATTTGAATTATTCGAATCACCACCACAACTTGAAGACACATCGATGTCTGGGGATATCGATATAAAGTTTATTTCGAAACCCGAAATACCCCATTAGCTTTCAAATTCTAGAAGTTTTTAAAGTCAAAAATGGAATTTCGTTTTGAGCCTCACGGTTAAATTTCTACAAGCATGGAACATTTTTTAGCCATGTTTAGCATAGAAATTAGCTTTGGGAGCCACTCAGCTGATCCTGGGCATATGCTGCTCTAAGTGTGAGTCCTAAGGAGGCTTCATACCAAATTACAGCCTCATAATGTGAATAGCATAGACATTACTAATGTCACATTACCTGTAGGAGCCACTAAGCTAATCCGGGGCATGGGTAGCCTCAAGTTGAAGTTCTAAGGAGATTACATACCAAATTACAGCTTCATAGTGTGAATAGCATAGCAATTAGCTTTAGGAGCCCCTCAGCTGATCCCGGCCCTAGGCTGCTTAAAGTGTAAGTCCTAAGGAGGCTACATACCAAAAAAAGCAGTTACGAAGCCTCTTGGCGAAAAAAGGTTATTCAATTCTTGTTTAAAGAATATGAAATTCCTTAGAATTCCTTACAACCCGAGATAGAGCTATGCAAAACATCCATTTTTCCAAAAAGTGCAAAATTTGCACTTTTTGGAAAAATGGATTAAAATATTTAATATTATGTTAGGATCATAGTCTCGTACCGGCCAAACTACTGGTCGTACAAAAAGGTCTTGAGAGAAGAGTTTACAGAAAATATAATACACTTTTATTTAAGACCACAATAGTGCTTCTAAACCGAATTGTTTTCTCAAAACTAACCAATACCGAAAAGCGGTAAACCCGTATTCTAAGGTGAAATGTGCACGGCGTCATAAACAGGTTTTATATCATAGTCTTATGCTTTACTTTCTTATTCAGCGTACAATTCTGCGTCAATGAACCTAATATAACGTTAAATTCGGTGTAGCAGTTTGGCCACCTCACGCGTTCAAAGATTTTCTAACCTGCGCTACGAAAACACGTTTCTCGGTCTCTTTTGGCTCTAGCTTCAAAACGATTGGTCCGATCCAAAATTTCTTGTTTTCGTCTTAAAGCTAGTAAATTTTACTTTTTTACCCCGTATATGAAATCTTAATCAAGTCCCTCAAACTATCCATGCCAGCACGCTGGAAAGAAAAAAAAGTACTGTCCAAGTTTTTGGCATATTTTCGCTATAACTCCAGAAATATTTGTCAGTATTAAAATATCCGTATTTTATCTTAAAGCTTGTTCAATTTACTATCAGACCCACTATACGAATTACTTTTTTCCCCAAGAGGCTGCGTAACTGCTTTTTTGGCGTTTTTTGAACTAAAAGTAGTGCAAAAGTTCCGCTGTTTTTTCTATTACCACGAACTTTCAACGCGGTTTTCAGGGTTCAAATTTTGTTCAAATTTTTCACTCTACCCCAAGAAGTCCTTACAACATGTAAAAAAATTGTAGATACATGTGCATATGCAAAGTTTGCCTCTCTATGCTATTCACACTATGAAGCTGTAATTTGGTACGTAGCCTCCGTAGGACTTTAACTTGACGCTGTAAGCGATCAGCTGAGTAGCTCCTAAAGCTAATTCCTGGGTTATTCACTCTATAAAGCTGTAATTTCATGCCCCCCATGACTACCCCTTCCCTCCCCCCCCCCCCATCTGTATCCACCACTGCCTCCTAATACGTGTAAATAACGTCTATAATCATTTTTCACAGGTGGCGGATAGCCAAATCGAAGACACTCGGTCGGCAGAAGGCGGAAAAACTCAAAGGTCTTCAAATGACCGTTTGTCACGACTGTAAAACGATGGTTTTGCAGATCATCAAATCCTCCCGCACCACGCGCAACAACGCTATCCGAAATCTCACTCTTGATCTCTCACCAGTTTATTAATCCAAGGTCCGAAGTGATCATTATCACATTCAAATGTAACCATTCAAAAATCAAACTTGGAATTTAGTCAAATGCGAAGGAGAAAAAAAAACTTCTTTTTTTGTGTGTAAAGTACCTAGTTATGAAATGTACGAGTTTCCTTCACATAATAACGTGTACATTACAACTTGTAAATACACCCTTTTGAATTTTTATGTTCTTAAATGTTGCACACGTTCGAAAGCAATTACCTATTTAGTTTTAAGTTTTTGTTCAATTCTTATTGGTCTGCTTATTGTTGTTTGTTTTCTGGTTCCTAGAATTAAATTATTTGTAAATACGTAATTAAAACGTACCTACCTATTGTCGACCAGTGAGTACGTAATAAAACTAAAATAATATGGAAACTTACCTAACTCTCCAATATTGTCTAGATGTTCAGAATTATTTTACTAAGTAAATGGTGAAGATGAAACTTACGTGTAAGTGATAAATGTATGTAAGGTATCACGCTATTCATTTTAAAATATATCACCTTTCTCTCCTCCGTTAGGTCGCGAACCCTACTGTACAAAATCCCTGAGTGTAGCTAGATTCCTCTCCTTAGAATATCGTGTTGTACAATACACCAAGTTCTATCAAGTATATTATAGAAATGTAATACTACCAATTATAGACCCTTTGAATTCAATATGTAACGTGATGGTAAAACCCTGAATTATATGGAATTTACAGTGGGCGAACTGCCTCAAGAGTTTTATGAAAAAATGTATAAAGATTGTTGTAGAGTGTAATTTTATTTTTTTATGTGATTACTTGTTGGTCACTGTCATTATACAAAATGGCAAAACTGAAAATTTTAGTACAAATAATTGAGGGGAAACCTCATGATTGAAAATGGTAAACCTGCTATACACGGTGCTCTAAGAATATTTTCAAAAATGTTTCGTTGCTGTACACTCATGAACGAAATATTCAAGTAGGACAGATTTATATACTAGGAAAGATGGAGTATCAAATTAAAATCGTGGTACCTTTGAATTTTTGGGATTTAATAGGCGATTTCGCTAAACGTCTCATAATAAGCCTAAGTAGTTAAGTTCGAAAGTTTTAATGAATTTGATGTTTCTGGCAATAAAAATTATATATTCAAATCTATATTCATAAAATCACGTGACCTGTGCAACTGGGAATTATAAGGATTCCGATTCGAGTGAGTAAGGTGTCTACTTCAGTGCAACAAATGATTGTGATTATCAACACAGACAATATTGACCAACTTGCTGTTGTATGGTTTAGACATCTATGGCGTTGTAAAATTTTGGTTTCGTCGAAAGATAAATTACTTTATTTGTGTTCTACAGTTTCTGATTGTGAGTCAAGTGCTTACCCTCTCTGCAATGCTGACCAGTTCAGGTCAAATCGTGCACTCGAAAGTTCCTCGCAAGTCAGGCCCTGTGAGAAGTATAGCCGTCATATCGCTACCACCACGCCAAACGCGCCAATCTGCTTTTTTGGTCATTTTCGTTTTAGATTTACGAATACGAGAATCGAATTTCTTATTTTTCAAAAAATCCACTGGAAATAACGTAAGTCTGTCCTAAAATGGTGTATTCAACTCAGAGTAGAATCAAAATTCTGAAAACGGATTTGTACACTGTATGCATGGGCACACAGCTGTATAAGTTCACATGTTTAAAAAAGTCTGTGCGCAAAACATCTTGCAATTTTTTTAAAATGATTTCGTCCAAATTATGGGTTGATATCTTATCAAATCCATTTTCAGATTCAAAATATGTTGATTCGTTGTCCTGTGAGGAGTCAAGGAAAAATGTCTTCATTTTGGTGCTTCCGCGTGATTTCCAACAAAAAACGTTACGTTTAGCCTTAATGTCCGAGTGTTCCAAATTACTAGTACTAAACGTGCTTCAGCTCCTGCCTGATCAACTTATTTGGCTTACAGAAAATTACCTCTGTCGCTATTATTTTAACTTAACCCCCCCAGTTCTGCCACTGAACTTGGTAGTGGTAAAATGTTGGGAGCGGTTCCCCATAAATAATTTTGCCTCGCAAATTGCTTTAGCAATTATTACAGAGATTATGCTTTAGACTATTATAGAGACCCATAAGTATTTTATTAGCATGTCCCTGTATTTCTTTGAATAATCTAAAAATTGTATTTATGGTACACATCAAGGACGGTTTCCAATGTACGAGTATATCAGCTAGATTCATCTGCAGAGCTGCGTTTGGAAGCCTTCGGTGGCAATACCTGCCGACTTTCTTCTAGGTCCCCATATTTACAGTTCTTCGTATTTGATAACGTTGCATTTCGGTTTGATAACGTTGCAATCAAATTTCTTCGTATTTAAGTGAAAAATATATGAACAGAACCAAAGCAAGGAACACTATGAACGTGTACAGCGACAAAATGAACGACGACAGTCCTTGTTTCCAATAAGAGGACAACATGCCGACGATACCGGGAAATGAGTATTGGGCGAAAAATAGGACTCCAAACGCAGTCGCGCGAAGTTTCCTCGGGGACTGAGTGTAAGTGAAGTAGTACGTAGATATTTTGCCGATCCCGTCGGCGAGAGACCGGAGAACAATTTGGGGCACTGCGTACCAAATCGATGCTACTTGAGCAGTGCTAGTACTGGTTATAGCGAATGTTATGTTATCGTTCTTGTCGTAACAGACGAATAAGGTGTACGCAGCTCGTGGTAAAAGAGAGATATTTTTTTGAATTGCCAATTTGCCGTCAAGGAACAGTTCCACCTTCCAGTCCCCTTTGGACAAAGCCAACCTTGGGGATTCCGACATTTTGGGTACGTTAATTGAATACTCGTCGTTTTCATTGAGGACGACGCCATGATGATGGCTCGAATGGCTTTTCAGTTTTTTAAAATATATTTTCCCGATGTTCACTTTAGGAATTCCATTTAAAATATCCACCACTGGGAAAGATGACGTTGGTACTTTCTGTTTCGGTAATGTGACTATACCATCATCTGATATAATGTGAGAAATCATAAAACCGATGGCTGCTTCTAACAAAGTGTAATCTTGACTTGCGAAGGAACCGTAACTGACTTTAGCAGGAAACTTGAAGTTTTGTTCATTTAGGATTGACAAAGGTTTGACGTTGCTAATTTCGAATGACTCCCCTAGGCGGAGAATGATTGTGGGGCCGAACGGGGTCGTGATTGTGACGTTTCCTTCCATAGAGTTTAAAAATCTCACTGTTGCTGCTAGGGGGCTGTTTGGAACGTTACCATTTTCTATGTGAGACTGCAGAGTAGTCGTCGAAAGGTACGCGAGCCCCAATAGAAATATCGCGCTGCCAATTAACTGCAAATCAGTCAAAATCAGATTACACCTCTTCGGAGCGACAAATTCAATGAGGTATTCGAAGAGAGGGATCAGCATCACATCGACTGCGTGGTATATCGTGATCATTGACAAACTACTGAAAAAAGCGTTTGATTCTGGATCGATCCAATCATTCTGTTCCATCCATATCACATCAAGAAACTCGTTGAGGCCGAAAAATAAGCTGAATGGAAGGAATATCAGTGACATTTGAACCAGTTGTAAGGCGCTGTCTTTGGTTTCTTTGTAATATTTTGCGTCTGAATAGTCGATCCACTTGCTGTTAGCAGGCATTTTCTTCCGCAGAAACGCTCTGCTCCATAGAGCAGACGCTATACAGCCCACCACGCTATCAACAACACCAACTTGAACACGTTTCCTCCTCACTTGTTTCTTTAAAAAAATGAGTAGTAAAGTGTACAACAATACAACAGAACCCAGAAGAAATACGCGTATAGTCAGCTGAATCTTGCTTCCTCCGAAGTACTGTTCCAGTTTCATCAGAAGCCCTGCAACACCTGATCCCGCGTAACGGTTCAAAAAGAAAACAAAGTAGAATAACTTGAGGTTTCTGAGGGAGTGGGGTAGTTTGAATTGTTCTGATATCAGTGCAACGCGCGTTGCCTCTACAGCGAGGATTGGAAACCAAGAGTATATTGCGGCTATGAAGATATTAGTCCTCGTGCTTGGCGACAAATTCGGTGCGTGAATAGCCAAACAAGCTACGGCAGGGGCCATTGTGCAAAATATGTAGGTCGCCAACACTACCCAATACTTACCAAAGGCGTCATCCGCCAGGTACCCCATAATGAAAGACATGATTCCAGCGAGGAGCATCAAAGTGTCTTGAATGTCACTGTGGATTGAAGCTGGTGAAAACCATTTGGATAAGTCGTGAGTGATTACTTTACTACTGTATTGTGAATAGTAGACGAATCCTTCCACCATTATTGAAATTTTCCCGAATAACGGCCATTGGACGTGGCCTTCCGATCCATGGAAGTGAAGTCCGTGTCCTCCATGTCCTTGTCCTCCAGTTCCGTGTCCTTGAAGCTCGTTCCCCTGAGTATCTAGTGTAGAATCCAGCCCGTGAGACATTTCAATGTATTCCTAGGTCGGCACTAAATTGTTATATGCTTGGGCATCCGTACAACACATTTCTCTTGGAGTCAGTTCTAATAATTTAATCTGATTTCTAAAGTGATTTCGATAGACCTATCTGTACCTGTAGTACCTCAGACTAATTAATAACACTACACTAAGGAACTTCATTCTCTCTAATTTACTGAAGATTTACAAAGAGTTGTTACGAGGCAACCGAGTCGGAAAATGAATAGGTACTGAAGACACCCAAGGTTGAGGTTGACAACACGTTTTATGACACAATTTTCCTTTTAACCTTTTTCCTAATAACTGCTCAAAACGTCAAGGGTGCCATGTTCAATTGTATGCTATTTGGGCTCTAAAAAAGGACGTCGGAGGAGTATCAAATTGTGGAATCCTCGATCATCCCCATCCGTTCTATTTCCTTGTAGTCTTGGTTTCACTTGCTCCCCGTTTATCGTCATAAAATTTGAATGTCAAATGCTGTGATCATTTTCACCCTGCATCTGTATTTCGAGCTTTCAACAAAATCTTCACCCCTGTAAACGTCCGTGTCTATCATTGGACAAGCGACAAGGGCCCTGGGAAAAGGCGGAGACGATCCTTAAGGTACCCCTCTACGATCTTTTTGTAGGTACCTACTGTTTTTCTATAGCATTGGGATCATTGCGCGACAGGAAGCTGTTAATTTATTCACCCGATAATAAAACACAATTTTCTTATGTTCAAAAATATAAATACTGAAACTATTACGTTAAACAAATTATATTTAAGACACAAAAAATCGTAAAAATTTGAAATTTTCAATATTTTGGCTTATTTTGGGGCTTATGCGCGACCGGGAGTCATCAACTGATCTAAACCAAATGATACAACTCTACATACAAATCTAAATCTAACCCAATATTTTTAGGCCAGGAGAAGACGTTACAAACTATTGCATTACGAAATCATCTAATTCGAAAATTAAAAAAAAAATCGCAAAAATATTTGTTCATATATTGTTAAACATTAGGGCCTATGTGCGACCTGAAGATGTGAACCGATTTCGATCATTTTGGTGTTCTTTTTTTCTATACCTATAGCCTAATTCGCCACTTTTCCGCGCTATTACAACTTCAGAATAAAAAAATGCCCACCCTACTATACAACCACTAGATACCGCATGGTATGCATTTCGTAGTGCTGATTCCATCATAAACTTGAATCACTTTATCAAACACCTCCTCACTGGTGCCACCGTTTCAGGAAGTGAACTAATTTCTACATTAATTCAAGTTGACGTTAATTTGTACAAATTGTACTTCAGCTCATTAGGACTATTTTTCGTATATTTATGTGCTTGCCATAGATACAGCGTGATCTATACAGAATAGTTACCTGTCTATTATGCTATCAAGGGTTAGCACAATATTCCTGCTACTCAACTTGCTAATAAGATAACAGAAGTCGACAGCAAGTTCAGCTTTCAGCAATTTAATAATGAAAATCAACGTGTACATTTCACATAAGAAGATATTATCTTCTTCAGTCCATCGACCGATTTCATTAGATGACATAGAAAACTAAAAGTTACAGCATTTTCAAGTTTTCTGTTATTTATAAATAAATCAGGTTGGATGTTGAATTTCTATATTTACAACATGTAATAATTAATACAGCAGCTACTCGACACAGCTGAGAACTTACGTGTTAAAATAATAGTGCAGTTCACGATTCCTTGCTATACTTAGTTTAGCAGACATAAATTTTTCGTAACCTCACTAATGTCGGGAATTTGCGAAAACACTGGTTGTGCAAAGGCATCAAGCTATCCATAGTTCAATGAGTAAATAATGTAAGTGGTATGAATTCATTCAATAACTAATTAATAATTAATTAATTACAAGGTTAAGGCACGTGATGCTTGCTCCACTCTTTTTTTTTTAAATGCAATGAACAGTCGGGATTTTCTTACAATTTATACACATAGGTTTTCAAAATATTACATTAGGTATATATATAATGTATCTAGTGATAAATAAATTAGGAGGTACAGAGATAAGGTGGGTACCAACGAACCATCAAGGTGGAATAATGGTGGTTGAGGATTGTCATAATTGTTGTTTTAATTAATATCACTGGGAAAGTTATACTTAGGATCGTACTAAGCCTAATTATATACCCAGGAAGATGACAAAGAGTTAATTGATAGTGACTCCACAACACTTCAAAATGGGTAGGCTATGTAAGTAGGCTATCCAAATTATGAAGAAAAAAAAATCTAAAAATGTAGGTAGGTATGTAAGTGTGTCAAAACAATCTGGGAAAATTTGTATGAAATAGATTCATATACTAGGATGAAGTAGAATGAACAAATTTTCCAAAGGCGTAATTGTGTACCTACATACTAACCAGGTGTCTGCGCCTGCAGTGACCCCCCGAGAGCCACAAATCGGCTGCCAGTATATTATAGTAGTTGTCAGTGCGAGCCTTAGTGGCCAATGGCCACAAACATTTAGGCAGGATATCTCCATTTTCAAAATAGTGACACCTCCCAAATTTCGAGGGGGAGTTCGAACATGGACGTCCGAAGTTATGAACCTCATGACCCTCAAGATCAAAGTCTGGATCCGCCCCTGTGTAAAGTGTAGTCAAAATTGAATGAGTCGATTTATTGATAAATTATTGATCTTTCTGTAGAAAATGTCAGATAGGCGATCGACTTGAAGTTAGGTATCTACCTACCTAGAAGTATTCGTGCTAAATAAATCTGCACAACGTGAAAATTATTCAAAACAATATTATGAATGAACCTTGTGCCTTTCATAAATCTATAACGATTTAAGAAACAAAGCAATCTGACTAGTTCCGCAAAACCATAAATTCACATTCTTAGCTACGCACATGAATAACATAATTTAGGTATCGAATTTGGAAGTTTCACAACTCGACACTGATTCTGGCTGTGTGACTTCCCGTTTAAAATAAGTACGAGTACACCCTTAGCAACGGGCCTTCTCCTTGAGATCATGGCCAGCTCCAAGTGTGATTGAGTTTTAATAATTAAGGTTTGTTTCGAAAAGGTGTTCAACAATAGACTAGAAAAACTAAAGTGGGATTAGTCTCCAAAGAATACACGAATTCTTGGAGCTAGCTATATGAGTTATTACATTAAAAGGAAACAATACTGCATGATAGGATTTGTAGCTGTAGTAAACTTGATGAAACGTTTTTTGGTTTCAATCGAGAAGAAGTTCAAAGTGGACGTTGCCTTCGCCACCACGGTGAGGATTCCTGAGGTAGACAGCATTTTTGGTCCATATTCGGCATTCGACTGCAATTAGTGTGTTCACTGCAACAATGAAATACTAGTTAACACAATTTATTACTACTAACCGACTAGTTATCCTAGATCGCGTGTGCTCGGCGTGCATTGAGAATAGCTTGTCTATTAACATCTCTAAAAGTAGTTTTAGAGCTGCGGATATAAGTAAGAGGGGGCATTTGAGCGTAAAGTTGCTGGTTGATGGCCAGTACCTCGGCCAAAAGGGCTCTGGGGCCTGGACTTTGGAGGGGTTGCTTATATGACGCATTGGAGTTGCCAGAAGTGCCTTCAATAATATGCACAGCCGTTTGTGTATAATTTCATATGTATAATTTCAAATGGCAGTGGCACCTGGTTAAATGTTATATCTTATCCATTATGAACATTGAAGGCAGCCGACATCAAGGGCTATTGGAAGCCTACGAAGTGTGGCTGATACGCCGCATGCTGAAGATCCCGTGGACCGTCATTATTTACAGAAATAACTCCTTGTCCCGAGAGTCGCCGTCCACTGTTAAGCGGATGAGAGTACCCCAAGCATCATGAGAGAGCCCAAGCATCACCTCTTGCAAGCAATTATAATGGACCAGCAGAAGGAGAGTTGCTGGTGGAGAAAGAGCATCGTGGCTGTCAAACATCAGAAGCTCGACGAGAATCAACCGAGTAGCAGAACCGTTTACCCCGGCGCAAGACAATAATTTGCTGAAGAGATCGCTTAATTCCTGCTCTTTGTATTTTCATGCCTCTATACGGTGATTAGATCAATAAAACTTGAAACTTCATGAGGTACCTACTTGGAACATGCCAATTTTGACTCGATTGAATCTTGTGTAACTGGTTTTACCGGGCTCTGGCCCAGATCGAGCGACTAAAGTAAACACCAAACCAGCTGTGTGCTAAATATGGCACAACGCTGGAAGAAATACCAACAGCTATTTTAATAGAACCAAACATTTTAGTTGGCAATGTTTCTTGCAAATAGGTCCACATATTACGTAAGCAAATTACCCAGGCTTACAAAAATAAAAATGTCGCTTGTATTGAATATGACCTTATTTTGCCTCATTAGGTCCTCTTCAAGGTCATCTGAAAGTCAAATAGCCGGAATAGGTCACTGAGAGGTTATTATGGGGTGTAACACACCAACCATCTTGGAGAAATTTCAAAAATATATATACACATTTTTCAGATTTTTCCGACCATTTTTCCCGATTTGACCTGGAGAAGACCTTGGCCATGACCTTGTAGACATAAACAAAAGTCATATTTGTAATCAGCGACATCAAAAACCTTCGTCCAAGTTTTTTGGATTTTTTCAATCATTACCTACATGATTGAAATTCGGAATCAATGACTCAAAAAACATCAAGACATGTCTTAAAAAAACATTAAGACATAAAAATTGATAGCACTGGTTTACAAAAAGTGTATATACATATGGGTTGCATAATGCTTGCATACACTTTTTGTAAACCATTGTTTTGTAAATACATAGTAAACAAAAATTCTTACGTAAGCAAATTCCCGTAGCAAACAAATATAAGTAACCACTGCCCCCCCCCCCCCCTTCAGCCTTGGCTGCTTACGTAATATACGTATAGACGCCCCCATAACCTGCTTTGAGGTACTGGAGTGTGGAGTACTGGAGGTACTGGAGTGTGGGACCAGCCGTGTGGGACCAGCCGAGCAGAGTACTGAGTGGGTGAAATTCGAAGAGTGAAGCTCATGTACAGGTTTAACCATTTAAGGTGTAAGATGCTTACTTGCTGGTCTCTTGAAGTGAACTGCTACCAAAGGACTTAGATACCCATCTTGATTGGTAAACGGGTAGTAATAGCCTGGAAACCCTCTCTCCGGATACATGACCATAGGGCCAAGGTTCTCCCTGTCGCCAGGGGATTCGCCGTGACAGCTGAGCCAAGCTGTATTCAACTGTAAAATTAGAAATAATATAACGTAACAGTGGCTCAGTTATGCATAATAATATTATGTACAACTGGCAATGGTTTTGGTAAATACTGTGCAGTCAATCCCCACATTAAGGATAGCCAAGAGAACGGACCAGTTCGTCCGTTGTTACTGAGTGCTTAGAAAATTAGAAATTGAAGGAAAAAATTAGAAGTTTAAAAAAAATAAAATAGTTTTCACTATAACGTTCGAAGTCAGAAACACTGTTGAGGGGCACTACGGTGTTACAGAATTTTATAACCAGTCTTCCACCAGTTGGAAAAGAAATGGAGAACTGAAGCAGGTCAACCCACGTAGCCTTCACTAACCGGTAGGTTAACTCCATCGTTTTCAGATCCAACACCAATCGCAGCCGACCAACGGGTTTTTCTTAATAAACCTTTAGACAGTTATAAGATTGCTCCAAGATGAATATTTTGAAATTTAAACCGACAAAGTTTAAGGGGTTCATTAAAAGTGGTGAACCATAAAAGTGCTCTAGCCATACGTTCGTATCTCGGATAGTCAGTATTTTAGACCCCCTGTCCACGTCCGTACCGTGCAAAGGCAATCCCTGCTTGTAGTTGAAAGTACCCCACAAGGTGGTTGCTTCTTCCACAACAGTTCAACAAAGACTTTTCTACACAAGAAAAAAAATTGCCCAAATTCACCGCGAATTGTTCGACTACCTGAAAAAATGAACGAAAACTCCCTCAAACAAGACAGGCAAATACAAAAGGCTGAAACTTGTCTTACAAAGCTAAGATGCGAGGTATATACGACTACAAACAAAACTTACTATAAAACCCTAAATTCAAATGAAACCCGCAAATCATAGATCTAAAAATTCGGATATTCCCTGATTTGTTGTTTTTCGTTTCTGGCAAACACCGTGTGATAAATTATTGGAGATACGGAGGGGACATGAGACAAATGGATTTGGGGTTACTTGTGTTGTGAAAACACGTGATAGTTCGAGCTCAATCGATGTGCATTTAATGACATTTTCGTTACTACTTAATAATATCCGCACATCAGACTAACCTTTGAACTGTTGAAACAAATGCATCAAAACTACTGCATTACTCAACGTAATCAGCATGATTTAAACATGGCGTTATCTTACTAGAAGAAATTACGCGTAACTTAAATCGGAAGGTGGTGATGCAGAAGGCTGCGTTAGTGCAAACCAACCTAAATACCCTAAGAACAACGGTGTAGAGAAATAAGCCGAAGAAACACTTTTGATAATGCCGCATATTTATTTATTTATCTGCCGCAGTCGGGTTTCCACTTGGTGGCTTTTTTCTATAGATACGCAATACGGCTGCTTTACTTTTCAGCTGACCTATTTGGAATTGGTATTCCTGACTCAGCTGAATGTAGATAATCTAGAAGATGGCAGGGCAGTTGGACGTAAAGCCACCGTATTTTTTTCCTGACTCAGCTAAATTCCTGACTCAGCTAAATGTAGATAATCTAGAAGATGGACGTAAAGCCACCGTATTTTTTTCATTAATTCCAGCAGAATGAAATAATTTCCAAAATAGGCGTTTTGTAGTGTTTTGGTAAAGCGATCCTGCCAGCTTTTTCCAACCGGTGTATCTTAAAACTCACCCTTTTCTTGTCCGTGATTCCTCTTATGTGCGCTTTGAGATCTTCAGGCATATCATTCGGTAGTTCATTGGTATTGTTGTAATACTCGGGAACCCAGTCAAATATCTGAAACGTACAGAACGCGTATGTTGTAGGCAAAAACGGCCACAACACTCAAAAGGTTAAAAATCCACAGAATTTAACGATACACGTTTTTATTTGATTAACCCCAAACTGCTCAGTGTTGCTCTAAAGCAGGGATGGCCAACTGGCGGCCCGCGGGCCGCTTGCGGCCCGCGGTTACGTTTTATGCGGCCCCCGAACAACTTTTTAAAAGTATTACGGTAGATATTTTTTAACAGAAATATAAAATACAAAATTTTCTACAAGAGTCCAGGTTAAGTTCAAATTGTATATAATTACGACCTGATAATAAATATTTTAACAACTAGCAAAATAAAGGTTTAATCAGTAGGAAGTATACTTTGAGTAGGCCTATAAGGCAAACACGCCAGTGCAAAGTGACCCAGTTTTCCAGAAAAGACCAGAAACTGGTGTCGAATTCTGGAGTAGGCTGCCTGAGGACAAATATCCCAAACTACGTGATTTTGGTAAAAAAATTGTTTCAATGTTTGGAAGCACCTACATTTGTGAGAGCACTTTTTCCTCGATGAAATTTATAAAATCAACTCACCGTAACAGACTTACAGACAACCATCTTCAAGATTTGCTTAAAGTGGCCACCACCTCGACAAGAATTGATTTTGACAAACTTGTGAACGATTGTGCTCAGTGTTCTCACTAGTGGTTTTTTTTTCAGTAAAATTGTTGATTTTGTTCTGCTCAACTCTTGTATGATTAGTATATATTATTTCAACATTAAAGTATGTTCAATATCCATAGCATTTGTTTATACATTAATTTATATAGCCTAAATTTCCCTTTAAGTTCTTGTGCGGCCCCTGCTTTTAGCGAAAGTATGGAAGTGGCCCTTTGGGCAAAAGAAGTTGGCCATCCCTGCTCTAAAGCAACACATTTGTACTGAAATAGGTACCTATACCAATTTTCCTCAATTCCCCAACGTATTGGGATTTGAACAACTGGACACACCCATAAGAATGACCACTTTTTTCGGGCAATGGCCGTTTTCGCGTATTGAGCACAACAGTTATATTTGAATCATGAGTGTACCTACATTTAACATCCAACCCTGACAAGAATATGGTTGTCGTTTGTTCATAAGGTAATATCATAAAGAAATAATTAACACAATAGTCTCAGCTCGTGGGTAGAGGCGGATTAACTTAATTATTCGAGAGCTAAATAAATAATAAGTTGGTCTGAATCATCAAAAATATATTATCGCAACGTGCAATACATACACCAATTTTTAATGACAAAACTACTACAATATAGATTTGAATAAATTCCTGAATTACTTCAAAACCTCGTTCATTGATGCAATAACCGATTATTATAGTTTTTTTTTTTTTTTTAATTCGGCGGACAGAAAAGTGATCGAATTTTTATTTAAACCGCTCAGGCCAGTTACTTCACAAATTCGCTCGGTACTTCATTCTGGTTTCCTGAAACGTTTTGTTCTCTAATTGTTAGCGACAACATCTGAGAAGCAAAAAACAGCAAAGGGCTGGATGACCGAGACTATCAAGATATTACTGTGGATTTATTGACATTCGAAGGACGAATGTACCGATTCGCTAAACCTTCCTCTCGCCCAGAGTTTGGTTCGAGGTTTGTCTTTTTTTGGGTGTTTGTGTGTAAGCCCTTTTAATGTTCTCATAAAGAACGCCAAGGTGAGATTAAGGTGGAGAGGGCAGTCAATAGACTCAGTGTTGCGATCTCACGGAAGAGGGCGGTTTTCGCGTGACTCTTCCATACGTGGGTGTGACTGGGCCCTCATCTGGGTAATGGACGACAAATTTTTCATCCTCATTGTCCTTCGTGTGAAATATTGGTAGTGCAAATTTCTACTCGTAATACTCGTATATTATCCTCTTGTCTTTCTTCCTCGTCCAATAGTGTATTTTTTGTGGTGAATAGTGATTTTGAAATGTAAAAATCAGTACCTACTGGCCTTCAAACATTGATGGCTCTGTTAACCCAATCAAACCATCAACTAACAACATAACCTTGAGGTTTCATGAGGGGAAGTTGTACGAATTAGTAGGGATGATATTTGAAAATTTATGTTGAACCTACTGATAATTTATGTTACGTTGCGATTCATTCAGTTGGCACTGACCCTGTTAAGTTTTATGAGAACGCAGGGTGAAGAGGTTGAGAAGCCGAATTGTTTTTTCGATACGCAAGCCCCCCAATCGGGCATGTCGACTGGAACGTCGCAAACCTTTCCTCCAACCGGTGGACTGTCGTAATCGCACATCTGTCTGGCACCTTTTTTCTTGGGCGGATCCTGATATTCTGAAAAGGGTTAAAATTTGTTAGGTATGATATACAACGATTACATAGGAGGATGGAATGGGCGGGCTTTGTAAACATTTGGGCCTATTACACCATGGCGCTGTTACTTTGGTAATTTCAACAATTATTATGGGGAATCAGAAAACGAATAATTATCCCTTCATTCAGATGTTGGGTGTAAACTAAATTGAATTTCAAGTTCAAAAGTTAAGTTTAAGAAATATAATTCCCAACAGGTAATTCCATCGGTTCGACAACTATTTGGACAAATAAATATTTTCTGATGGACTTTGAATAAATATCAAAGTTTTGGTTCACTTTCAAGCTCGCATATACTTACGAGTCATATACTTACTAGTCACTTGCGGTGTTCAATTTAAAGAGTTCAACTCACCTTTCAGAAACTCATTGATCCGGTTGACCCATTTGTTTGTGTCGTTTTGGTTGGATGGGATTGCATAGATTAGCGAGTTACCCATGTCGTACCCATCAGGAAATGGCCGAAATCCTAAACCTGAAATGGCAATTTAAAATTGTAATGATCGACCACATCAATAAGGACCGGGAAAAACGATTACAGCGTAAAATTCGATTCTGAACAAATTTTGTCCAGCAGTTATAATAATTACATAGGAGAATTAGCCGTTTTATTAGTGGAACCAAATAAATCAATTGATAGGTACTAGAACATCAATGTAGGTTGAAAGTATGCCTTGAGAGTTACAAAAAAGGACTATAATACTTTAGTGATACGTTTTCTTAACTAGCCATTTGGTTTTGAAAGAGAGAATTTTAAAAAGAAAGTGTTGAATTCAGTATGAAACATGTAGAATTTGCTCCAGGCGAAGAGGTTATGGGCCTGTAGGGTACTTATCCAAGACCTACATTTGGATATGACAATAGCCACTACACAATGTTCAACATGTTTTCAGTTATCAACCCAAATAAAAAGTGCTGTAATAAATATATCCTTTCTTGGAAGGGAACGTAACCGAAGTGGCGAAACAAGTAATTAAGGGCTGAATAGCGAGTATGGAGGGTGAATGTGTTTACTCCGTTATCATATCAAATTACTTGTAGCTATTTTCAGCCAGCCCGAAACGCACAAGGTTAATATACCAACTTCATTCAGATATTCCAATAATTTTAACTACGTTCAAAAGTTTAATAGCTCATATGGAGAACTGCAGAATTCCACCATATTCGCTCGAACATTTTTGATAGGTAATAAAACGTTATCATAAGGTAACACTCGCTACGTTAGTAATACCTATTAAAAGAACTGTATTTACCGGGATTGGTTCCTATTAATGATTCTTCTAAAACGTACGTTGGATGATCCTTGTGGATTGTTAGCAACAAGCCGTACATGCATATACTGAAGAATATGGCGATACATATGTAGAGTATAATATAGGCAATCAGCAGCTTGACTGAAACAAAGTACAGATTAAAATTGAGAATCGTCCGTCAATGCAACAATTAGTTGGCAAACAATATGATACACATGCATAGGTACATGACTGGGTGATGAATATAATTTTAGTAGGTAATCATAAATAATTATTACGACGGTCAATAAGTGGGTCGTAATGATCAGAAGAAGGACCGAACATGGTTTAAGACTACGAAGTATTTCGACTCCTGTTGATTAATTGGGTATTAACTATGTAATGATTTCATATCAATATAATGTATTATCAATATCAATATAATATACACACAAATTTTTATTATAAATTTGTAGTTTTCTTCATTCAGGAGGTATTTTGATTATTTGATTGAAACTGCTCTTACACCCGAGAAAACTTCGAGTATTAAATAAAATTTCTCAGCAGATCTGAGGAAGAAATGTTTCCAGTGAAAGACAAATTATATCAAGAAGAAAAAAATTATAGTCCAGCGAAAAAAAGATTTCTTGATATTCTTCTCATAGGTACTCGTACTTAAATAAACTGTGCGGATGTTTTAACATCATTGCAAAATAATTGCAATATTTTACGTTCAGTACAAGTTCAATTTTGGTCTGATGGTCTCCGATTGTTTTTCTCCCAGACTCCTCATTTCCAAATCACGGTCTGAAATTTTTCATCTTAACCATTGCAGTTCCATCTTGAAACCTTCCAACTCCCATGGGTAAAACTATACTTTCAACTTGCACGTATACAATAATTGTATAATAATTATTATTAATGCAGGTACGTGAATCTTAATCGTTCGAACTGTATTCTAGACGTACCTCATTCTAACCGAACTGAATAGCCCGTCTTTATCTAGAGTTTTTAGATAAGATAAAACAGTGTTTGTGGGAGGGATAATACTCGTACCATACCTACATTGCCCCAGCTGTCCGCCAACCCTCTTATCGAAAGCGATAATACAAGTGAGACACTGCTGTGAGAGAGGCTGCCCATGTAATAAAGAAATTTCGCGTATGCTGGTTAGACTTCATGTTACTCGTAATATTAGCCAGCAATTAACAGCAACACGCAATACGAGTTCATTGGTTAGTTACCGACTAGACTGTTTCCAAAATTGATTAAATGATACTTTTGAGTTGTGTTGTATTCTAGATTCAATATTCCTAATTATAAAGAGCTTAAGTGCAGGGGTTTTCACGTTATGCCCTTGAGGTGCACTAGAAGAATTAGTCTGAAATTTGGCTGATTTAGCTCCTAAAGAGTATTCTCCTGCTCTGATCGGGCAGGAATTTTCAGGCTTTGGGAAAGAAAGTGGACCTTCCTTCTGGAGTAAATGCACCTTTTTTATCCAGAAATTCATCTGATTAAATTTTACTATGATTATGTCATTCATTTAGTCTAAACATTTGTGAACGGGCACATCAAACAGGTCATCAATACGACAATTGCTCATATGAACTCAGTATGGGCTTTCTCCGTTAAGAATTTCTCATCTTCATTCGAACAATATTCGTTTGTATTTTACAAGTGTAACACAAGCTAATATTTTCAGGTTCAACCCACTGGTCGTCTAGCTAGTGCTTCAATACACTGACACTTTACGACAGATTAAGAAGATCCAATGTTATGAAAAATCTCACATTGGCAAAAATTGTGCACACAATTTTGAAGATGTTGAATTCGTGCAAAAGTATTGGAAATATTTTTGATTAGCGTGAAGGGACCACGACCGTTCAATATTTTGCATAAAAATTTAGCTCAATTGCACAACATTTTCTAGCGACATTTTTGCCAATGTGAGGGACCCTTTAGAGTTGATAATACAAAGAATGTTGAGTATTAGAACAATTTTGCTTCCATGAAATGTTCAAGTCATTGAGTTATTACTCCAAGTCAATGATAATTCAAATGAGGGAGCTGCCTGTCAACGCTTTGATTGGTACACAACGGTCTCATACCTATTATTCGTATGCAAAGTTTCCGCAACAGCCGTAACTTTCCCGTGAAAAATGAAACATGTCCCATCACTTCTCATTTCATGGCCTTGGAATTTCGAAAATCGATTGTTTTTGCCTCCGACCGTGTGGATGAATTATGACACCACAGAATAAGTATGACCATCCGTGATGTGTCTGTGGCTTTGAATTAATACCTATCTTCTCGCCTGAGGCAACTTTACAGCCACGACTTTAGCGCCTTGCGTTTTTCAAAGTCTTGCTAAAAAATTTAAAAAAAATAAAAATTCACAGTCATACAGCAAGGCTTTAAGAGCGAATTTTTGAAGCAGCGAGTGGTTTTATGTGGAATGTCTCCATTTTACTGGTTTTATTGAGAAAAAAAAAAACTTTTGTCTCGATTCTTGCTGTGTGACACCTCAGTTGCAGATAGATTTTGCAACGCTGAACACCATGGTGAAGTCTGAATTGCAATATCTCATTAAGTTATCGTATTTACTCATTTTCATTTTTGGGATTTATGGTTAAATTTCCCCCCTTAAAACTATGGTTATCGGAAATGCGAGATTTAAAAATTTTGACCGAGAACATAGCTTCCTTTTCTTCGAAAATTCGCTAAAACGGCCACATACACAATTTCAACGAAATGAAGTCCCAAAACGTCGAAATTCTTCCTCTCTAACATTGGAAAATGTATGTACCTCGATGATAATTCATTACGGAAAACAAGAATTTAGGAGTCAGGTTAGGAGTCAGGAGTAGGTTCTCATCTACGGTGTTATGGTCAGAGCATGAGACTAAAAACGCAATCTATTTAGCTCTATCAACTTAGAAGAACAGCCATTGACGCGTGCTCCTTGTCCAGGCCTTGGGTTCACATAATTTTGATTATGCATTAACTGTATAATATACAGTTAATACATAATCAAAATGATTATTATTGTGATTCAATAATTATCATTGTTCGGCCCCCAGAGTTCACCTCTGGAGACCTCAGTTCAGAGACCTCAGCCCTAGTTCCCATTATTCCCGCTACTAGCGTCTTTCCAGTTTCTTCAGCTCACTCCACACAACTTCCTCCATACCGAAATTCCTACACACCGACTCCATAACTTACCTTCACTTGCCAATATTTACCGAATAAAGACAACTACACGATTTCCCCGACACACAATAATTTCCGATTATTATTTACCGAATTATAAATGCCAGTTGGGGTAGCATGCTGAGAGAAAGGGCAACAGATGAATTACCTTATGGATACTAATGAATATTAAGGTCGTGATGTGACCGCCATCTTGTCTCCCCACCCGAACACCTGTTTCTCAGTCAGTCTAATCGCTTTACCAGTATAACTTCGTGCTCCCAAACTTCCTATATTTTTCAGTTGTATTTTCCAATAAAACTACCGATTTACCGATGCAAATTGTTTTGTGAATAATCCCGAGACTATCGTTCAATCATATTCAATATTATTGTGACATGACGAGCGAGGAATTGGAGAAGTTGCAGAATGCCCAGAATGCTGATTTGTTTATAGGTAGCCAATAGATGTGCATGTGACGCCATAATATCATTATGCCAAATTTGTGATCCTTAAAACAAAAGAACAAAAATCAAATGAGCAGTGATCCTAAATGCCTCAATGCTGTTTAAAAACTTTAAATTCGTCACTCGAAAGTACCTTGCAACAGATTTCAAATTTTTGAGAATTATACACGCCAGAGAGACCAGAAACCAAATGCTTCACACAGTTTCAATAGCACAGTTTCAATTTTGTGAGCATTTGGAGACGAATGCGTCAATGGCATCGTTTGAAGCGCAAGGCTATGTTTTAAAAATGTACAAAATGAACACTTATGTGACATGTGAAATTTGTTTTAAAGTTAGGTACATCAGTAAGACGAAATTTAATGTTAAGAAGGAATCAAAGAAGAGATTTGATGTTATTTTATTGTATAGATTTAATATAAAAAGATCGATTAACAATTGTATTAATTCGTTTAGGTTTATGGTGAGAGAGGGCCTTAAGGTCCTATGTAATCCTGATTATATAATATATAGGTATTATATTATAATACCTATAAAAAATGTCAATCAATCTCTCTCTCCACCCGCTTTCATATTTTTTCCTTTGTCCCATTTCTATCGATAAGCACTAGGGCAAAATCAAATCAACTACGTTTATAATCCATATGCATATATATTCTTACAGAAGAATTTCTTGTCCCTTTCTTATCATCTAGGCCTGAGAGGAACGAAAATTCGGATTGCGAGACTCGTCGCCAGTGTTAACGACGCTATAACGGTCTGGATTCCTCGTTCTCGTTTACAAACCATCTCTCATGACGGAACTGGGGGAATCCGCAATGAGAACTGCAAATAGAGAAATCTGAAATTCTATCGTTATTTAGTGTATGAAATCTGTTCCCATCAATAACAAGATCCCCGTCCGTCAAAATACGAGTGGAGAAGAATAATAATGATTGTAGAGCCGTTACACCGAACTCAATCACAAAGCTGTATCAGCCAAACCACTTAACGGGCTTCTTGTAAATTAAATCGAGTCGATGTTTAACAACGTTTAGCAATTGTTCTAATCAACCACTTGACTTTTTGAAGGGTTGATTTCATTAGAACTGCCACTGTCGCCCACAATAAGTGCTACAACTTGTGGTGATTGCATATTCAAACTCATATACCCTAGTGATGGACCATAAATATCTGAAGTACTTAATGTCAAGTAATGTAATTTTATGTTTTTTTTTTTTCATCTTTCTGAAAATATAATTTAATTTTGAACGTTTATATGTCAATAAATTATAAGTATTCTCTGACATTGATTCATTTCGGTTATATTATTCATAATCGACGTGGAAAAATGTTTGAACCTTCTCCTTTAAATTTCATGTTTTTGCAGAAATCATCTTTATTTTGTAAGTCATGGGGAAATTTATAGCTAATTTTGGGTTATGATTTGACACTGTAAATAATAAATAGGGACCAATAACCCAATTAACACCAACCACTCCTCGAGCATTTTGAAACTCAACCAAAGCATAACAATTATTGTATAAGCACCACCGGGTGAGTTGTTATGGATCTCGAGTTATATAACTGGTTTTTTCCGATTTGGCACATTTGAGAAAAATTGTACATTGTCAATCAGCGGAACACATAACATGTTTAGAGTGGAAAATATGGGAGATAATAATAATTAATAAGGGGGATAATAATAAGAATAATAATATCCCCCCCCCCCCCATATTTTCCACCCTAAACGCAATACTAACGATGGAAATTTGTCCTGAGCAAATAATTGGGGAGTCCATTCAGTTCACGCAATCGCGTCTTTTTATAACATTGGCGTTACCATTTACCGGAATCAAAATTAAATTATTCATCCCCTTGAGCCATTAAAACATTGCGCTCAAAGTTCATCCACGCATCAACTTGTGGTGCATGACTATTAATCAAACCTTCACAATCGAGTTTTTCCTACGCGATACCTCCAAGAATTGCAATTTGATCGATGCAATCAAATTGTACGTTTTGTTGTTTACAGCCTGCTGACCGGACGTAGGAAATGATGATAAGATTCTTCGAATATTTCAAGTTGGGGAAATTCCGATGAGGTCACCAACGTAGAATCCAAAGAATTATAATGATGCTACACTTCTTATTGCTTATAATTCTATAATATCAATAATTGTTATTAATAATTATACATTCCTCAGTCAAAAAACTAACACTCGCTGAGGTTTTCAAAAGTAGAACACTTGATGGACTCAATAGGAAGTATCCCTTTCCTAACCAACTTATACACTAATTTTCTATGTATGCTGTGTATTAATTGGTCACGGTTTGGGGCAACAGTGATATTATGGTTGTATTGCCTACAAAGTGTTGGCATGTTGCCAAAACATGTTTATTCTCTCGATTGATAATGCTTAATGTTATGATAACACTGATTTTACAATTTTTCTTACGATTTGATTTATTCGGGTACTTAACTCAAATTGGAACAACCCCACCCGTCCGACCGACCGTCAAATAAATGACGAAATTGTTAAGGTGTTCTAAAAATTGGTTCAATGTCTGTCTGTGACGAGGGATCCTTGCAATGTTCATAGCTATACGACAATATGTCATCAAACTGGATATTCGCCCAAATTCGGCCGCCTACTCTCGGGGCTGTTCGCCCAAACCAGACAACATCTATTTATATAATAAAATCGTGTCTGTCTGTCTGTTTATATAATATAATCTATAATATAATCTACTTATCTGCGTCGTCAACTAATCTATATGGTACTAATCTGTTGTTTGGGGGGTGTTTTTATTCAGCAACCCCGTCCGCTTGATCTATCAAGCTGATATTCGCCCAAATTATATTGCCTGGTTTGGGCGAATAGCCACAGAGAGTTGGCGCCGAATTTGGGCGTATATCCAGAATATCCATTAACTGGATATTCGCCCGAATTGGACTAACAGCCGATACTTTCTTGGAGGCCCGATTTGTCGAATATAACTAATCATATGTCATAACGAGACAATGGTACGGATGTGCAGGATACTAGAGGGTTGGGCCCTGAAGGTTTTATTATAGCAATATCATCAAAATCGTACTGGGTGGCGTAGCAAATGTGAAATCTTCCCGTACTATCAATCAGATTCTTTGTTTTGGAGTCGAATTAGGTATTCGTGTAAAAACAAGTCTAATGTAATATTATAAGCACTAAGCCTCCCAAATGACAAAAATGGTTAATATGGCCGTGTATTGAATACAAGGAGCGGTGTCACGGCTTGGCAGAAGTTTTATGTATGGGTGTTGTAATGTTTGATACTTGCGGGAGAGGGGGGAGGGTCTAGAATTGAACAAAATTTCCATTTCACACCTAATGGTAAAGTAAAGTCACAGTTTTCATATGTTTAACATTAAGGGTTGGGCCCAATAATATCTTGTGAACTGGAGAGAGTCCTAACTACCCCTTGGACTTCATGCAACAAACATCTTACCACAATGACACTCAGAAGATATTTTATACGTTTATGAATCACTCACGCCACATAATAGGAGTTCTTCCGCAGTAAGTTCCCTCTGAGGGGTCGTACAAATAGCGCTTGAACTTTTCGGTGGTCGTCAAGTTTTCTCGGGGTTTCGCGAATTCCCATTCGTAATTATGCCCATGATGAAGGTTTGTCTTCGTGTTATTTTTCGTCTCTCCCGCCCTCTTCACGACGCCCGCACTTTTCGACATGTTCACTCTTCACTACGAACACTTCAACCAATTGGATCGGTATATTTGTCGACAAATATGTTACTCTTTCTTGACGCCAAGCAGTGAGCGCGGTGGAGTTGATATCGCGAGCGCGTGGTTTGCTGGGAAGCCGGCTCGGCGGTTCTGTCACAGCCTCAGCTGCTGCCTCGATCGTGAGGGATCCCCCACCACAGTTCGCACTAGAGCGCCGTCGCGTCCTTCCAGGTTTCGCTTCTCACCTTGGTGAGTTGCCGACCGTGTGTGATTTCCATATTTACACTGACTTCTGTTTTGAGGGATCCATCAGGTTTATGAGACCGTGATCGTCTTGGAACTGGTAAACAGCCAAGAGCCACGAGCAGATTCCATATCCGATTGAACCTTTCTATCCGTTTTACTCTACCCCACACATTGGCGCATACTGTACGGGTGGGGTTGTCAGGTTTTTAATAAAGCGAGCCGCATAAAAATAAACTGATCCCAGCGCCGCCGACCTCAGCATGAACCCGATTTTTTTTTTTTTTTTTTAATACTAATCGATATACAGGGTGTTGAGCATTTGGTGTAAAAGTTATAGGAAAGTAACTTGATGGGATGAAGCCAACTTATGTTATTGATATGCTAAATATACAGAGCGTTCGGCACTTGATGTAAAAGAAAATAGGGTGAAACTAGACTAAAAATTGAGAAGAACGCCGCCAACCGCACCTTTCTAACTCAATCCGTTCCTAAGATATGATTTTTTTGAGGATTTTTTCAGAAAACCACGATTTTTGCCACAAAGACCAACGTTTCTTCACTTTAAAACAACTTTTTTCTACTTTTGACCACATTTTCGGATTCAGCGTTATTTTCTACAAACGCCTACTTCACATTCCTCCTAAGGACCGCAATATAGTGCAAACAATTATTGTTTGAAAATTTAACATTTTGAAAATACTTGTACGTTAACTGCACTTCCAATAAAAAAAACGTCTGGAAGATGGCAAATCTCGTGAAAACTTGCAAATTCAATCAGCTTTCTAATGGTATGGTCTACTTTGCGATTCCTTGTCGATTTCTTGAAGAAATTTAAGTTTGAATGCGGAAAAACAGTAGGCACCAATAAAAATACGAGTACCTACCAGAAAATTAACTAGGTAACAGATTCTCAATTTTTTTGTGGTTGCCGATGTAGTGATATGATTCAGATTGATAATTCCAATGATATCAGGGCAAAATGGAATCCTCGTTGTAAGTTTGAGGTCGTTTTAATGAGTTTTAGTACACTATAGCCCATTATTTACTCACTCTTGCCTGTTGTACAGGTATCTTCACCCTGAATTTCACTAGAAAGTAAAGAGCAATCAACAGTAGGTAGGTAATTCTTTGAGGAACGTGCCTTGCAAACGTTTCAAAACCTGGTTCTTGCAGAGCAATGATGGTTTTGGTTGACGAGTCCTTACAGGTGAACAGACAAAATACTTGAAATGCCATTAATCATATTTAAATTAGCCTCATCACTTGCTTTCAGCCTGAGTATATATTAAAGTTTTACACGGAGTGTTTTTTGGGGGGATATTTCTCTGCGTTTGTGTATTGTTTAAACAATGTTAACCATTATTAACCGTTTGGGTAATTTTTAAACCATTATTAACCATGTACTAAACCCGCTGAACTAGACGTTCAGTGGCTAAGAATAAACTAAGTTCAAATAACTATGTGTCTTGTAGTGGTGGATACCACTCAACAAAATCGCTATTTCTGCCAAATTCCTTATTTCTGGGATTTGTAGGTTATTATTTAAATTTGAATAGGAAGTTACGCCATCATTGCCCCCATGCTATTTTATTTACCATAGACATGAAATGTACACCATATGAGGACTTTGCACTACGAAGACAGGTACGTTCTTCATTGCTGATTGTGCAGTTTTGAAATGGCGTTACTTCTCCTGTGGTGGGGTTATGGACCTAGGTGTGGGCCCACTGCAGTTTTTGTTAAAGGAAATCCCTGCGAGTTCATCTTTCTTCAGTAGTGACGAGCCAGGTGAAATCCATTTCAGATCATGAATTTTCTATGACTGGATGATGTTCCACGCATTCTAAGTAAATTCCAGGAAAATCTCACCATTCACTCGATTGAAGACGTGGAGATTTAGTCGGTGCTTCAAAAATAGATCAAGGCAGTTGAATCTGCTTTTGCGCACACCAGGCGTGTTGGATATATCCGTATTTAAAAGTATCCCACTAACCTTATTCTTCCTACACTCAAAATCGAAAAAACTTGATTCATCAAAATAGATATCGGGTTGACGGGTATTTCTTGTAGTTTAATCCCCTTTACTCATTGACTCTTTTCTAACCCTTCACTCACAGAAGTACAAATTATCTCTACTATATTTTGGGCCTCAAAAATATATGGGGTTACGGTTTAAATATTTAAAACGTTAGCCTAACGAAATAATGTAATTACACAATGTGTAGAGTTGATAATTATCTAAGAGTTTAACTTTAGATAGAGACTTGGGCGTTCTAGAGATTTGCAACGGTGAAGCGTGACGTTGGCGTGTCTGTTGACAACATATTGTAGAATGACCATTTGACAATTGACTCCATCGATAGTACAACGAATGTGTACCATTTTATTTTATTTCTCTTCATTAACCAGATGTATCCAAAGATTCAACATTACTGGAGCATTGGCGACGGCATTTATTTTTAACGTGCTAAATATTAATTTTTTCCCATCCAATCCATTTATATTTCCCATCCAATCCATTTATAATTTTTTCCCATCCAATCCATTTACCTATATATCCATCTGAACCTCTTTTTTTTTTTTTTTCTTTTTTTTTAACCTTTACTGCTGATAATGCAGCGCCAGGATCGTAGACAATGGATGGTAGGATACAGATTGTGTTGGGATACACTTACATGAATATGACTGTATGTGAAAATTTTATATAGAGTGGAAAAAGGAATTTGTTGGTATGATCTATCGTAAGTTGTGTTATTTAACTGTGTTACGAAGTTGATACAGTACGAGGGACAAGCAAAAAGTAAGAACACAAAACGTTTTGCGCAGCAGGAAAATTTTTGTTTTCGAATGTGGCACACCTGCGTTATGGGCAGAATCGTTCTGAACAAAACAAGAGGTCACGCGTACGACGGTCAGTTTGCTTTTGAGATCATTTTGAAATGTGCGCTTCCGTGTTCCCGCCACCTCCGGCCCGACCCGATGATGTGTGCGCAAAATGGTTCGTTTCTCCCGAAGGAATCGGGACATCTCTTCGTCGGGGATCCTCACGAATCAAATTATTTAGGATCATGTTCCTGATCTCTCATGTAGAACTGTGCAAAACATAAGTTCAGACATCTTTGGTTATCGCAAACCTCGAGTTCGGGAGTCACCACAAACGGACGGCCACTTCTTTTTCCGTCATGAACATCAGTTCTCACGCTTTTGAATTCCCTACACCATTTGGCTACGTTATTGCGGTTCATTACCTCCTCTCCATAAACAGAAACAAGCTGGCGACGAATTTCTGCTGGTTTTTTACTTTTAGCAAAAAGACAAACAAATCACGTCGCGCACACAGCATCGGGCCGTCGAGGGGTCGGAGGTGGCGGGAACGTACACGGAAGCGCACATTTCAAAATGCTTTCAAAAGCAAACTAACGGTCGCACTTAAACGCGGGACCCCTTGTTTTGTTCAGAATGATTCTGCCCATAACGCAAGTGTGCCACATTTGAAAACAAAAATTTTCCTGCTGCGCAAAACGTTTTGTATTCGTACTTTTTGATTGTCCCTCGTAGGTATCACACAGAGTGGCCCGATTCTGCCCATCTACGAACTTAGCCTTTCAATTAAACAATTTTTCGAAAATTTGAGTTTTACAAATTCGCTAATTAGCAGTCACTAATATATTAGGCCGCACTAATTATTCACAAATTGGAAAATATTTAGATTACTCAAGTTTGTCATTGACACTTTATAGGTACCTACCCAGAACAAAGTGATCCAGTC
Source organism: Stenodema calcarata (assembly GCA_963920205.1). Taxonomy (NCBI): domain Eukaryota; kingdom Metazoa; phylum Arthropoda; class Insecta; order Hemiptera; family Miridae; genus Stenodema; species Stenodema calcarata. The sequence goes on along the minus strand of OY986049.1, from coordinate 13,117,545 downwards.
GAAATGATATGAACGTTTAATGTCTGGTTGAGTGTTTTACAGGTGAATTTCGACAGTAACCATTAAATCCGACCTACCTGAACACTATGGAGTGTTGACGTTAATGATATTCCGCACAATAACAAGTGCATATCTGGTCAAAATCTCGTCTGTTGTATCAGATCAACAGTAACGCATTTAAATTATGCGTGGGTTCCACGAGAACTTGATGAATGAATTCGGCTCGAGGAAGTGAAAACGGGGAAGATGTTGTGCTTGTTGACTGAGGGCTGTTCCCACTAATTCCAGAAAATTGGTCTCAGTAAACGACAGGACCACAATCACCTTAATGATAACGATTCGTTCGAAGCGCCTCTGACGACGTAATCACCGCGTAGACTGACAGCGTGAAAATGATTGTTAGCATTGAATAAAAAATAAAAAATCCTTAGCCATTGGTACTTCTGTATACTTGAAATAAACCGGAAAAGATGTAGGTATGAATAATCCAATAACTGTGTAATCCAATATACTTAGTGTAAGATGATTGTGTTGATTGGTTGATTGATAATATGAGTCGGAAAGTAGGCGTATTTTGTTATGTCGTATCATATTACAGACGCCCCACTAAAGCCGTTCTAAGAGTACTCTTATCATCCGTTATTAATCTTCTTCATTTATTTCTGGTATTATTCTTGATATTTTACAGTGACAGTGTCAATGACCCAGAATTTTCCATATCACGGCCTGCTCTGAGTATGAGTTTTGGATAAACTCCAAGTTGTACTCTTGTTATAACTTACACACATACCTAGTTGTAATTATTTCGGATATAATATATTATCACCTTCCTCCACGAGGTACATACTTCAAGTAACTCTGGTTACATTTTCGAAATTCCAATAGGACAACCCTTGATTTGTTCACCAAGGTTCATTTAAATTGGACCAAAATAATATTAAATAAAAGGGAATTTCATTACTCTGATTCTATTCAACCTATTTTTATCAGAAACGGTACAGTTTGATCTTTGGAAGAGTACGTATGCATTTCACCACAATCGTTACTTCTGCACGTGCGTGAGCTTGAAATCAAACATGTAGGATCACATGTAATCGCATGTAATCGCATACCTATGTAATGAATACTTACCAGAGGAAAGAATTGTAAAGACCCAGATAGAACAAATCAAGCCATTTATTAATTATATGACAATTCCTTCATACAAAAATACACACCTATTTTGCACATCATTCTGATGTATAATTAGAATCACTTGTAATAGTGATGCCATTGCAGTTCTATGTTACCCAGTTTTGGCTGGACGACTCCACGTGAAATGAAGCCAGTTATAGGAACTCTAAGCTGGGTTATCTTCAGGGATTAGCCTGTTCGGCTTCTTTTTTTTCGTGAGAGACAACCGTCGATTGTGCTAATTATTTATGTACATATCAGTCGTCAATGAGGTATTGGAATTTCGTTGTAGCTACAATAGTCTTGCTGTCATTCGTAGCTGCTGGAACCCAAGCCCTGCACTCGATGTTGATCACAACTCCACCTGAAACAAGCGTCATTTGGTAAATATACATAGCGTCAAGTAATTCAGTGAATCACAGATGAGTTTTAAATAATTTTTATAAACAGTAAACAGTAGATGGTTTGATATGTACGAGTACGTTGAGTGGGTGATTGATTGATACTGGATTTGAGGTTCTAACACCACAACCTACTGAACATATCAGTTTAGTGCACCATTGGACCCAAAGCAAAAGAAGAATCTAGAAAATCGGATGAAAGTACCCTTCTCTTCCCGCATCCCTTCTCCCTACCACAAAAAATCCTACATGCCCCATGTAGTACATGGCCCCATGAGAATCTCATCAAAACTGCGTGGGCACTTTTTGGCTCTCTCCAACCGATTTTTATGAAATTCGCCAGTCTGTGGCAAAAGGATTGCGGGTCAGATTACTCGGATAGCCGCTTGAAATTCGTAATTAATCGATACGTGTTCTTCCTATATGGTCCTAGATTAGTTGAACTGCGGTTCTCAAATGGAGGTTGGGTCTAAATAAAAGTCACCACAAGAGTATCATTCAAAGGCAAGAAAACCCTAACGACACATGCGATTAGGCCGAATTAACACTACTGAACCTCGGGGCGTCAATTTAACAAGCTGAGCTGTCAATCTTTCAAACGATTTCAGGCAGAACGGTAATTAGAACCACGTGAACCGAAAATGTTTGTTTCCTTCGGTGTTAAGGCGTCATCAAACCCAGGCCGGATGGTTCCGAATGAAGTAAGCCCGTCTGAATACTAAACCTTCAAATTAAACCGACCAGAGTCAACAGGAAATTGTGCGTCCACATAGGCATCGTGGACGAGGACAAATTAAAACAGTCGACGCAAATTTCCGCTGATTTGATTTTAATTTAAGCCTATTTCAGGACCTGAAAACGCTGCAAATTCTTGCAGAACGGTTTATTACATACATCACCGTATTGTCGTTGTAAGTCCCATAACTTCTCGAAGTAGTTCAAGTAATGAGGTAAACTGTTGTATGTTCTTTTGAGTAGGTGACCAGGTGTTGTTCTAATATACATTAAGCAGAACCGACCAATGAATTTTGAAATTTAAAAAACGTCTTATCTCGAGAATTTCAAATATGACGGTATAGTTTTCTGTACAAATAGAGTTCAATTCAAATAATGTCTAAGACCATCCAGCGCGTTTTACGACCAGCCATTCGTTCACAAAGAGGGCTCAAAGGCTGAATTTATAACCGAAAAATCGTTAACATGAGAAAAATCAAACGGCGGCCCGTCGGCCCAATTTTCACACTAAGTGATCATAACACCTGATTCAAACAACGCAAAGTTTTGTGATTGTTCTGAGCTACTTTTCTTGTCAACGGAAAGAAGGCAATTCGAATATAACATAATATATTATTATGTTGGCCAGTTCTGGTTATAAATTATTGCTGACGTTAGAGGTAAAGTAAAGTTTCGGAATTATATTATTTAATTATAGAAATCAATTTTAAATAATTCATCTTAATTATTATTTTCTATAATAATTATATAATTACATGATAAATGAATGAAAGGACTGTCCAGAGCAGTGATCTGCTCAGAAGATAATAAACCGTAGTAGAAATATGTGCAGTTGGTTTTTGTCCCACATGAATAAAATATAGAAATGCTTTTATGTTTCCAAAATTATATTTAATATTATGGAATGTGGTTCTCTTCTTCTCTTGATCATCAGTTTTGTAAGATTGTGACAAAAAGTGATTTTGCAAAACTACTGTAGGTATCAAATATCAGTCTTACTCTTTGTGGTTATGCTTGAGTCAGCTTGAACGATATAAATTCATAACTTTTGTAGAATTGTATGAAACTGGGTCAAGATAATATGAGTCGAGGGATTTATTCATTTAAGGGTGGAGGGGAGAGGTGTTGAATTTATGAAACGGCCGAGATGATTCACCAAGGGATTCCCGTTTGTGAGCTCTTTCAGCATCCTAATATCCGAATACGGCCGTCTCTGAGTTGGGGGAAAAAGGGACAAATCTGGTTTCGGGTCAATGAACTGCGCAACTCTCTAAATTCAGGGAATGTGGATTCGTATCGAAAGATTTCGTTTATTACTCGCCCCATACCCTACTCCCCAGTTGTTTAATTGTAAAACTCCTCAAATCCTTGTATTTATTTCTTGCAAAGAAATAAATACACAATTTGCCGTATGAAATATAACGAGAACGAATCGCGTTTTCAATTTGGCACACTTAAGTCAGCAAATATTCAGTTCCATTTACTACAGTAGTTGGTCTTCCCAAATTTATTCATAATGCCGCTACTTACGAACTGGTGCCTCCAAGTATACTGCCATTATCGGTGGAAGATATCCCTTCGTCTCTGAGCCAGACAGGAGGTAACTGGGTATGCCCTGTTGAGGGAGGTAGTGGACTGGTCCAATAAACTCTATGTCTGAGGGCGTTTCTCCTTCACACGAGACCCATACGGTTTGCCACTGCCATAACAGAAACCTCAAGGTTTACACAAAACTGAAGATATAGACAAAATAGCGCTTAGATAACAGTGGCAAGTGCTCAAAGAAACACAAAATGGCCGAATACTGTTTTAAGTAAATGCAGACAGGGTTTCGATTTAATTTGTAGAGGTTATTTCACGAAACTTGACATGTTCACTCACTCAATATTGGCCCTTTAGGGCTACATTACTATAATGAAACGTACATGAATCATGGATTATGCAGTAATGAATTCCAGAGAAAGTGTGAGAATGCCAGACCGTTTCACATAGCAGTGCTCTTACATACTCGTACTATTATGAAAATGTATTATAACAACTCCGGAAACACTCACAGTTTTTGGATTAACTTGTGTTACAGATTGAACGTAACTCTTCAGTGCCTGCGGCATGCTCTTGGGAAGGCTTTTTGTGCTATTGAAAAACCTTGGTTTCCAGTTTTCCGACTGCAAAACAAACAATCAAATTTATGAACTCACCTTAAAAATTTAAATAATATCACAGAATTTCCATTTAATGCATGAAAAGTCCCTCCTAATTTGTACGGATCGAATATTGTTCATTCGACATTTCCTCGAATGTCATTTACACGAGAGGATTCTGGGATCAATGAGCGGTCCGTGTAAAACTAGTTTCCAAACAGAATGGGAAGGTATTTATAAAGCAAGAACTAAACCGTGGGTATCGAAATAACTCGCAATCCAGTTGCCACTGGTTACTGGCGCGCTCCTGGAAACCTTTCATAATAATTGTGATTCAGGGTGGAAGAAACTCCAACTTTGCAAACGTGATACAGGAAATCGCGTCACTGTGAAGTACGTCTTACCTTTGATATGTTTTGGAGTAAGAAAAGAACAAGCTGGATGCAAGGCATAACATACTATGTTACACGTAGGTTATGTTAATTTTCGAAAATTGCTGATATTTTTTACTGAATGTAAAAGTTAGACTGTAACTTTTTCGTTATTGCAGCTCATTCATACAATGATATAATGCAAAACGAGAATACATGACATTGTGGTTTAGTTATTGCTGTCTGAGGGACTACAGCAGCATACAGTTTCAATAAGAAAAAAAGCTCTGATCAATGAACATTTGCTCTTTGCATACCATTTCACCAAATGATTGTATGCACTCACATTGAGCGGGTAATTGGCCTTACAAAAACTGCATGGCTTGATAGGCGGCTGACGTCTTGGACAAAAAGGAACCCGCTCTGTACGAGTATTGATACTAATCCCGTATAGCCCCCATAAAGATAAAATTACCCGAGGAGAATACACGAAACGAGGTTTGCAAAACGCCAACAACCTCAACCGTTTGTCGCCCTTGTTATCAGAGAAGTTGATTGTACTTATAATATTGTTCGCACGTGTACCACTCTCTTGTGTTATCTCATGAAATAACATATGACCATGAAATTACAACACACCGTCTCGATTATAGGGTAAAATAAAACCATTACACTCATGTACAAGAATATTCCACGTATTACAATGTAAAATTCAAGCTCACTGAATCTGTTCACGAGATTAAACATGTTATTAACAAGAACAACAAAATTATTTTACAAATAAATTTGATTGATAACACGATTGTGAATCGTCACAAACAAATTACACGCCCCCTACTAATGTATTCCGGTGCCTCTTCAATGACCTCATGGGCCATTGACATAGAATGGTTCATCTACACATTTGACTTTTATCTCTTTGGCCTTCTCTCTACAGTCTACAGGTGCAGAAACACTATATGAGTTAGAAGAGGAAATTTCATGGTCTTCGTTTGGAGCGGAGTTTCGACCGAAATAGATCAGTTGTTGAATTATTCACCTGATAACAACTAATAGGCCAATCGAAGGCGTGCTGGTAATATTTTTGTCGTGTAATAACGGCTAGCCGAATTCCTCGACGTCCTTTCCCAAGCAGCACAACGACGTCGGTCTGACGTCGTAAGAGGTCGGGAAATCCGACCTGACTTCGGGCGACGACGTCGTACCGACCTCACCACGACCAAATACCGACCAATGTGGGGAATGATTTCTTGGTTGTACCGACGTCGCCGCCCGACCTCAACTGACTCAATACAAAACTGACATCTTCCGACGAGGAAGGTTATCTCACTCCACGGAAATCGTTAAGATGGTGGATGGTGAAATACTTGGTGTGAATAAACGGTTCCTTCTAACTCCCGTATGTAATTTCTAGTCTCTTCAAATCATCCGCGGAGAAAAATTTAACGTGAAATCCTCGATTCTGTCTCTCAAAAACCAGTGCCCTCCGAATTTGAGACGTTGTAAATATTTTTTTCAATTTGGTAACTATTGTGAAAATGTTACGACGACTTATTATTTCGCTGGTTTCACTATTAAACTGCTGTATTTCCTTGGTAACTATCAGAGTTATTACTAAATTTGAATTTCAGAAATGAATATATTGGAAAATTATTTAAATTAACATCTAACCTCAACCTAACCTGTAATGGAAGATGGAAAAAGATGGCGAACTAGGGATCGAACTGTTTGTACATATCTCTGTAGTGGCGCCGACCAGAAGTCTACCTCTCGTCGGCTGATGTACAAAACATGTACAGAAATCTATAGTAACGTAGTTCCCAAACGGTACAACAGAATGAGCGCCTGTAGCGTCCCACCTGCGTGTTATCGCCATCGCCATTTCACTATAGATATCCGACGTTGTGGCGACCTCGTCTATCTTTACTACAGATATCCGACGTCGCGGCGACCTCAGCGTTATGTAGTACAGATGTACGACGTTGTGGCCACCTCGTCAATCTGTAATACAAATATCCGACGTCGTGGCGACCTCTCTATCTGTACTATAGATTTCCGACGTCGTACCGACGTCGTGATGACGTAAATATTTGACATACAGATTTCTGACGTCGGATATACTACAGATTAGGTAGCAAGTCGTGAAATCCGACCAATTGTGCTGCTTGGGTTATGCAACTTTCGAAATTTCCACGTAACAGAACTTTGTACATGTACAACATAACACGTAAAAGGGACTAAAGAAATGTTAATTTTGATAAGTTAATTGGCTGAAATGTACACTTGGTGACCTACACTAGTGGAAATCACAGTAGTGACGTGCAAGATATTTCCAGAACCGAACGGGCGTCCATTAAACTTAGCTATTGGCGTGGTTTCAAATAACGTAAAACTCGAGACGTTTAAAGAACTAGTGGATAATTTTACCAGCACTGCATTTTCATGCCAATTGATGAATGGGATAAAACGCGGGCTACGATCTTAATAATGAATTATTCAGCTCTAAAAAATGAGTGGTCGGACAATTTCATCATTAAATTCCTCGAGCCAGAAGAGTTAGAGAAGTAAAGGTCATGTTCAAGTCTAGAGTTAAACCTACATTTTGAATTGTTTGAAAAAATATTGCCTGTGCAGCTATCGGCCCCATACCACAATTAAGCTTCCTGCCTTACGATTAACGGATTACAAGAATCGGAAATTGGGAAGTCGTTTGTAATCACAATTCATAAATTTGTAAGATTTAGGTAGACAAGATTTTCGTTGGGTTTTACGGGTCACGAATTCGGAATCTTGAATGACATGCTCACTCGTTAGGAATTCCCTGACTACTCGGGCGTTACCTATTTAAAGAAACACTCGTTCAAAATAGACAAGTTGGATTCAGAAGCTCTTAAGAACCTTTCACTCATCAAATTTTTGGCCTGATTTTGAACCTAGTTCATTACTCCGCTGTACAAAAATACCCACTTAGTATATTTGATAGTTAGTTTCTAAAACCACTTACAACCTTATTATGAAGGTGGAGGTGGAGACAGTAACGTTGTACCTAACGTCAGCCATTGAAGTTCAGAAGCACACGTAGCTCTGTATGCATAACTTGATGAAAAAAATAGTTGATTGATATGTGCAAAACGCTGCAATTTCCCACGAAATGGTTTGTTCTTCAAAAATGGTTCAAGGATAGAAATGAATAAATGTGAGTAGGTTCTGAAATTGTCACCCTCTTCTGTTATTTTGAAACGGTATAATAAGTTCAATCATGATTAACAATTGATGACGCTATTCTCAACAGGCGAAAAGTCATATCGCAATCAACAGGAAAGTTACTGTTTCATGGTTTCATCTTAATTTTTGAACTATTTTCCAAAAAGCGCTCGCGAGCACAAATGCTCCAATGAACACAAATATCGTTACGAATACTCGACACCCCCCCCCCCCCTCCCCCACAATGATCTTGAACAATTGATGGAAAATTGTTCAACCGGTACTAATTTATCTATTTTAATGTCCAGTAGTCACCTGAAAATCGACGTCTTAGTGGAAAAACTTTTGTGCTTACAGAGTGAAGCTTACATGAAACTTCGCATTTTCACTCGTCGCCAAAACAAACGGACTAAAATAAAAAAGTCGTTTTATGAGAACAAATTGATTGTACACCATAGGAGACCTTCAAAGTTGAGGTTTTATTCAAATTCCGACAAGTTGTTTAATATTTTATTTTAGTTCGGACGACTACAGTACTCGTGAGAGTTGGGAGACGAACACAACCAACCTCCTTGTCGTACTTCCAGGCGACACAAGTTGAGGAGTTGGACAGTGTAGTGATGGTTCAATTCGAAGGATCAGAGGTGGTTTTCGATTTAAAAAACTGCCGTGCCCCAACAATGTCTCTTTGAGTTATTTCTAACGGAGGAGAATCTCGAGGAAGAACGAGAATCTCAAAGGCGAGCGGAAAGTTCGCACGGTTAGCAAAATTGTTATCACTTCACGCCCCCTCGGTTGGTTCCAGTTTACGTCATCATTCGAGCTCGAGCGTTAACAATGTGTTCATACAAATCTACCTGACGTACAGAGACAGTTGACGCACGCTATGTGCTATAATATTAGTATACCATACGTCCGTAATAATTACTTTCATAATTATTATGAAAGTTTTTGGTCACGTCGTTTTTGAAGATCAATGCGGAGTACGTTGAAAAGAGCCAGTCTGCAGCATGGCCTAATGGGCGAATTTTGTCAATTAGCTAGCCTAATCAATCTATCTGATACTATTCTGTATCTCTTCTATCTGCCCAATTTATTTACGTTTTAAAGCTTTCGTTGATCTGACAGGATTTATTCCAACTTTAAAGTTAATAAAAACTCCAATCTGTATGACCTATTTGCAAAAAACAGTTTTAGTTATTGAAACGATATTTTTTAGCCTAAACTCACAATTTAATTCCCTTTTTGGAAATGTTCATATATTCAGCTAGGAGGGCTGAAAACATGGGTTTGAAATCTTCAAAAACGCCGTATCTCGAGAACATTCGATAGAATGGTATACCTACTAATTTTTACGAATTTGAATAGATTTTGTATGAGGGAATTTTTTAAGGCCACCAAGGTTCGTTCACATTGAGGACTCGAAAACGGAACCGAGAAAAAATCGAACAATTTACATACCTACTCAGGAACAGCTGATCGAAAGTCTTCGTTGTCACCACGCGAAAAACGCCAATCTTCTTTTTTGGTCATTTTCGTTTTACTGGGTCTACAGAAACGCGAAATGAATTTTTTATCATTCAAAAATCCACTGGAAATTGCGCATGACGGCTCTAGCATGGTGTGCTCAACTCATTAGTCCCCAACTCAGGGTACTTGAAAGTGCACTAGAACAATATGACCAAAAAACTCTGCAAATTCTTGACACAACGGTTTATTATCTTCCATGTGCAGATCACCCTTCTGTCTATACCAGACTGTGTTGCAAATCGGCACCATACCATATTCTCACCGTACTCATACCATACCATACGAATTTCTTTTCTATCATACTGTACTAAATCATACATACAATAATATCGGATAATAATATTTATTATTGGAGGAGGGACGCCATTCCGAAAAACCTCCCATGGCCAAATGGCGTATGACCACAGAGGTGCTAAGCTTTTCAATGCTCTCCCGTGGGAACTGCGCGCCACGCAAGAGTGCGGGAAATTCAAGAGGGAGCTGAAAAAGCACTTTGCTGCCTAGCAAAAAAAAATTGAGATGTAAAATTATGTTCTTGAGTTAATGTTTAACCTTTGTAGCAATTAATTAATTTCTTGATTGTCTATTTTTCTTCTTTTTTTTTGGCTCTGTGTCACTAGAAGTGTTTTTCCGTTACGTTTTTGATGATCTGGAAATATTAAGCAAAATATGTAGATAGATATTAAGCAAATTGTATAAATAGAAATAAGGTGTTTTTTCTTTTTGTTATTACAATTATTTTTTGTTTGATGTGGAACTATTAATTGTAAGCTTTTAGTATTAACTACTCCCTTCCACAGCACAAGTCTATGACTTAAAGTGGAGGGTTGCATTTTTCCTGGATTAGTATAGTACAATTGTATGCTTATAAATTTCACTAATAAATGCTTTAAAAAAATATATATATATATACCATACCATACTTATACCATGTCATACAAACCGAGTGAATATTGCAATGTCATCCATTTCTGACCTATATTTAAAATTTCAAGTATCTAGCTCATCATCAAAATTTAATTTGTTTAAACAAATATGTATTATTTAAACAATTTTACAGACAAGAAACCGAGTGAATATTGCATTGTGATCCAGTTCTGAACTATTTTTAAAATTTCAAGTCAACAGCTCATCATCAAAATTTAATTTGTATTATTACAAAAAGGTATTATTTAAACAATTTTACAGATGACAAACCGAGTGAATATTGCAATGTGGTCTATCCCCGACTCACGGTTAAAATTTCTAGACTGTAGTTTACCGGGAAGATGAAAAAAGGTAGTTTTATTCTGGGCGTCTGGAGGTTCACCCACCTAAAGGGCGTTTTACGACGCGAAGTTTAGTGTTTTTCCTAAACCTTTGCGCGCTCACTGTAAACGAACGGCTGGTCGCACAAAAATCCAATTGGTCTTAAAAGATTCGTAATTTTTCAGGTCATTCAATAGGGGTTGGTCGAAACCCATAAAAAAAACATTTCGTAATTTTAACTCAACGCTAACTGGGCAAAGTGCCGCGTACGGCGTACGGACGGATTTTGTTTTATTCGATTTTCTGAATCTACGTATCTTGAAACGTAAACCAACAAATTTTGAGGGAGGTTAAAATTTTTTTTTCTTTGGGCAATTCCAATGGTTCATTATCGAAGATAATAAACCAAAATGAAGTACGAGGTATGCGGTGTGGGAGGGGGTGCAGAGACATAAAAGGTCTCGTCGTATGACGCACTAGTTGGCCTCCTGCCAGCCGTATTACGTCATACGCTCGTGCGTCATAGGCTCTGACGTACTGGTTGGCCTCCTGCCAGCCGTCTTACGTCATACGCTAATGCGTCATAGGCTCTGACGCACTAGTTATCCTCCTGCCAGCCGTCTTACGTCATACGCTCGTGCGTCATAGGCTCTGACGTACTTGTTGGTCTTCTGCCAGCCGTCTTACGTCATACGCTCGTGCGTCATAGGCTCTGACGCACTAGTTAGCCTCCTGCCAGCCGTCTTACGTCATACGCTCGTGCGTCATAGGCTCTGACGCACTAGTTAGCCTCCTGCCAGCCGTCTTACGTCATACGCTCGTGCGTCATAGGCTCTGACGTACTTGTTGGTCTCCTGCCAGCTGTCTTACGTCATACGCTCGTGCGTCATAGGCTCTGACGTACTTGTTGGCCTCCTGCCAGCCGTGTTACGTCATACGCTCGTGCGTCATAGGCTCTGACGTACTTGTTGGCCTCCTTCCAGCCGTCTTACGTCATACGCTCGTGCGTCATAGGCTCTGACGTAATGGCCCGCCGGTGGCTTGTGTTCTGACGTGATCTGAGGGAAAGGGTGAATCAAGAGAACAAATTTTTCCCGTTTCAGTTTATGTGCCAAAGCAAAGACATGAAAATGTCAAAGAAATATGTAAATAGGTACCTAAGGCCAACTGTAATGTCAATTTTCTGACAATGAGTTTTCGACTATAGTTTTCATACCTTTTTACTTAAGTACTTATTGCAATTTGAGACTGATAATGAGCTGTTTGCAAATAAAAAGTCTGATGACTACTTTATTACATCTTATTAATCTATTTTCAAGTTCCGATTCACAGTTGAATGTATTTTATGTAGATGTCGTAAAATTCGAAAACGATGGAATGACGAAACCTGTCGACTACTGACTCAAGTGATACTGTCGACTTCTAACACATGTAGGTCGACTACTAGTGCAAAACCATGTCGACTACTGAAGAAAATGTTGGTCACTGGTATCGACTACTACCTAGAGCATTGGGATTTTTTACAAAACTTGTTTTTCCCTTTTCAAACCATGTTGAATAATATTTCCCGCTGCCAGGTCTTTTAGGGAAGGATCTTGGGTACACAATGAACAGGTTTGCAATGAGAAAAAAACCGAGTGAATATTGAAATGTCATCCATTTCTGACCTATATTTAAAATTTCAAGTATCTAGCTCATCATCAAAATTTAATTTGTTTAAACAAATAGGTATTATTTCAACAATTTTACAGACAGGAAACCGAGTGAATATTGCATTGTGATCCAGTTCTGACCTATTTTTAAAATTCCAAGTCAATAGCTCAGCATCAAAATTTAATTTGTATTATTACAAAAAGGTATTACTTATTTAAATAATTTTACAGATGAGAAACCGAGTGAATATTGCAATGTGGTCTATCCCCGACTCACGGTTAAAATGTCTAGAATGTAGTTTACCGGGAAGATGAAAAAAGGTAGTTTTATTCTGGGCGTCTGGGAGTTGACTCACCTAACGGGCGTTTTCGACGCGAAGTTTAGTGTTTTTCCTAATAAACCTTTGCGCGCTCACTGTGAACGAACGGCTGGTCGCACAAAAATCCAATTGGTCTTAAAAGATTCGTTATTTTTTAGGTCATTCAAAAGTGAACTAAACATTGCACGGTTCAGTTAAATATTTTGAGATATGACATTGTCGAAATTTTAAATTTCGTTTTGAACCCCTTCCCCTTGACCTAGGGTTATGAAAAGTTTCGAGGATCATTGTGGGGGTGGTCCAAACCCAGAAACCAAAGTTCGTAATTTTAGCTCAACGCTAACTGGGCAAAGTGGCGCGGACGGCGGACGGGGGATGGTGTCTTGAAACGTAAACCAACAAATTTTGAGGGGGGGTTAAAATTTTTTTTTCTTTGGGCGATTCCAATGGTTCATTATCGAAGATAATAAACCAAAAGCAGATTGGCGCTTTTGGTGTGATGTTACCGTCTTGTTGTTTGTATTCCTAAATTGCAGATCTTTGAACAGTGCCTCACTTTGCAAAAATGAGCAGCAAAATCCTAAATTTTCATGGCCAAACAGGGATTTTTCAGCGTGCATCGTCAAGGTCAGATATTTTCTGGTATGACCGCAGACACAAGTATTGAAATCTAGGGTTTAACAAAAATCTAGGGTTGAATGAAAATAGAAACAAAAAGTTTTATATGCGTACATTTAAAAAAGTATGTGTAATATACCATATGTATACCGAACCAGCCGAAATAAACGTAGAGCACTTTGTGTGGGGATTTTACCTACATTCTTCTTTAAAAACCTTAGAAGTCTTAGATTAATTACGTATATATAAAGGATAGGATCAATAATGATCTGGGGATCAACCCGTTTAGCCGAGCACTCTCCCCAATGTATATTATACTGATTGGTATGCCTGTGTGTAGTATCGATCTAATCCACGACTACACCATCGATGTGGAGCTTAAGTTTACTCATCGTTAAGCTTTTTCCAACCGTTTACTTCTCATGCCACGAGACGCAGTGTAAATGTATTTATCGTTACTTCCCGTATGTTCGAAACACACATAATTATCCGAGACCACCTGTACAATCTGTTCAAATGCGACTGGGGAAAATGTAATTTCGGCAAGAGGCGGTAGAATTACTATTTACAATTATATAATTATATCAGTATGTTGGGAAGAATAAATCAGTACCTGATGACTTCATCGTGGTGTACACGGGTATATCTTTTTGACTGCACATCATGCCCACATCATGTCTAGGTATTGTCCCTTTCTACCAGAAAGTCTACGTTATAAAGGTCTTACCTGAGCAGGTGTATAGTTAGGCTCTAATTTTAACTTCTAAGCATATGGCCATTCCAAGTTACATCATACCTTGTGAAGTTCGAGGAAGATGCACGGAGTACCTTTCTTATAGCCAAAGTGATTTTTACTTGTGCACGGCTTGAAGTGATGTACTGGTATGTTGCATATTTTGCCTTCGGTTGGTGGTTTAGTGTATGAGCAGTTTATCAAATTCTCCTTCCGTCCTTCGGTATGCTTGGGATTACTGTAAACTAATAAAAATGAAAAAAAGAATTACAATTGGTTTTTTGCTTTAAAAAAAATCATCTAAAATAACACATTATAGGCCCTACTACTTGGTACAATTTGAATAATATACCCTCGAAAGGAATTAGGGATGGTGCAATTCTCGATAGGAATAATCAAGAAAGTAACCATATTATGACTCTTGTCATAATATGGTTATCACCGCGCAAAAAGCGCCAATCTGTTTTTTTAGGACATTTCGAATTTTCGAGGAAAAGGAAGCTATTGTTCTCGGCCCAAAATTTTTAAAACTCGATTTTGCACGAAAACTCTGTCTTCGCAATCGGAAGGGTACCTATATTCGTAGATGGGCAGAATCGGTCCACTCTAAGGGGGGTTTTGCAGAGTTTTAGGGGGAAATAATTACCCATTAATGCCAAAAAATGAAACAGTCTGACAAGTGACACCCCATGTTAAGATTGTTTATACGCTGAACACGATGGTGAAGTCAGAATCGCGATATCTTATCCCGTTCTCAAACTGGAGCACTTTGAAGATGGTGAAATGTGGTTGTTACATGAAATGTTCATCATGGCTCATCTGCTCTAATCTGATAATTCATCTGCAATTCTAATTTCACCATCGTGTTAGGCGTTGAAAAATCTATAAACTGCACTCATGAGGGGTTTCACGGCAAACGTTCGACAAAAAATTTGTTATAAAACCAGTACATGGGGACATTTTTATAAAACCAGTCAGTCCTTCGAAAATTAGGTCTTATAGCCATGCTGCATGACTGAGGATTTTTTCGTTCTAGAGTACCCTGAGTTGGGTAGTACTGAGTATCTAGGGGTATCTTGAACGCATTCGTGAGCCCTTGGAGGGCAAATATCGATCTGAATTTTTTCAATTACGAATAGAGAAAGCAGGGTTCTCAAAACCCCATCCTGATCCAAATCTTCCTCCTTAAAGAAACCTACTGTACAGCTTATTGAGTTTTACTACAAACATGTCATGCAATTATAAATTAAATTAATTTAGAATCTAACAATATTGGCATTGGATGTCTCCCAACCTCCAATGTCGTCTATGGCCTAGTTTAGGAGAGAAACTGGTTAAAAGATGACCAAGGAAGACGGCTTGTTAAGAAACATGATCTGATGAGAGGAGTTTGGCCCCCTACCGTTGGAGAAGCCAGCCAGCCGATAGGCGCCATAGCACGTCTACCCCTCTCCACCATAAACTCTCATCGATTCGCACTTTTAGTAGGTATCTTGGTTAAAAGAAAAGAAGTTGAGGTAAGTTCATCAGATGCAATTGGTGTTAAAAGCTCAATAGTCCTACCATGTTCTGCTATATTACAAATTTCATCCCATTGAAGGGTTATTATCGACGGATTATAATCCCCATTATCATCGTTCTTTCGTAGTTCTATTCATTTGTCATTAATTACTTGCAATTTTACAGCTCAAGAATACTTCGAAATATTAGGGAAACTTCAAATCGGGGTTGCAAATGAAAAAAATCCACAGTCATGGCTATAAGAGCCAATTTTTGAAGAAATACCTGGTTGTATGTAAAATGTCTCCATTTTACTGGTTGTATGACAAATTTTGAGAACAATAGCTTTGCACCGTTGAAAACTCGCTAAAATGAAAGCTTTGCACCGTGGAAATCGTCTGAGCTAAGGACGAAGTGCCATGCACCGTAATATTGTACGAGTAAGTAATAGTACTCGTAGTTGATTTTTAAAAATGACTCACTGAAATTTATGATCAGAAAATCACTGAAGAGCTTCACAAGGATCTTGAAGTACCAACTGTTAAAAATTGCTTGATTGCTAAATACTACGCGTCCTACCGAAAAGCTTCTTCCCATCCGAATCTGCTCATCAATCAAATACCTCACGACCGACCCTTACCCCGACACCTCAGGCGCCTCAAGCGGAAGCATCACAATGACTTCGCCGAGGGCTTCAATTGAAACCTCCCAATAATGAGCGTGATAATTAACGTCTAGTCAACACACTGCTTTTATTTGTATTACTCCCGTTGTCTCCATTAACATTTTTTTTTCTTTATTTATTTAAAAAAAAAAAAAAAAAAAAAAATGTTAATGGAGACAACGGGAGTAATACAAATAAAAGCAGTGTGTTGACTAGACGTTAATTATCACGCTCATTATTGGGAGGTTTCAATTGAAGCCCTCGGCGAAGTCATTGTGATGCTTCCGCTTGAGGCGCCTGAGGTGTCGGGGTAAGGGTCGGTCGTGAGGTATTTGATTGATGAGCAGATTCGGATGGTAACATCGTACTTATTGTTACCAACCTTCTATTCTTATTACTGTTAAGTTTTATATATTCTGTTCAAGTCTAAAATACGAGTTTGTTACATCTTCAGGGCTTTGCGTACAGTGGTTCAGTACGAACAACGATCGGCTATACTAGGAGGTTGATGGACTAAACTAGTATATCGTCTAACAAGTTACTGTTATATTCCTGTATTATAGTCCAACTATATAGTGCTATGCACAAAAATGTTTCTAGTTAATAAAAAAAAAAAAAAAAAAAAAAAAAGAAAATCACTGATACTCGTGAGATATCAACATGAAACGAATTTTATGTTTCATACCACAAAGTGACCTGGGAAAAGCTGGAAATTGATCTAAAACCTTAAGACAGTCTTGGAAACGAGTAATCTGAGTTCGTACCCTTCTACGGGTTGAGCGTAACTTTTGGTGGTCCACAAACGTCGAAATTGACGGACTTTCTTCAGTTTTTCGCTTATAACCCCCAAAAAAACACGTCCTAGCAAAAACTTTACCATGAGACAAATTAAAGAACATTAAATTTGACGTCGATCTACTTGAATCAATCTATAAAGTAGTAATCGACGGTAAAAGACGATACTTTTCCCTATATAGGCTAAAATGTGCCATATAATGACCGTCGTCTGTAGTATCAAAAATACTCCTCCCATCAAAACACACTTGCAATCAACGTTGCAGAGAATTTAACGGCAACTTCACAAAACACCTCAATTTCAAAATTTGACCAATTTTAAGCCAAATTCCAAAAATTGTCATTTTAGAATATCTAGGTACATCTTGCGTTAATTAGAATCGTCATCAAAACCGCATTTATTGGAACTAATGAAAATTGTACCTTCGAGGAGGTTGTCGAGCTGATGACTCCAAGCGTGGTACATCGATATATTGTACCAAATTAGCGTGTCGTTTTTATCTTCATTGTGTGGGTAGAACTTCAGACCTGTAATTCAATGAAAAATTTGTATAGTCTGCAAAAACTCCATGGTATAATATATTATGTGCATTATAACATATTATGTGCATATGTGCAATATAACATATTATGTGCATATGGAAACTGACACACATATGCACTAAATCAGATATTCAGACAGGCTGAAATGCATGATTTAGTTAAAGAAGTTCTCGGATAATTTACGAAACGTATTTCTGTACTGCGAGTATTTTGGTTTATACTAGCTACGTAGTACGTTAAACTAATTTGACATAATTAAGGGTTAAAAGTATATTACGTTACTGTAACCACACCAAAAACTCCTGTCATACAAAAAAAAATCGACCAAATCGACCCACGGTTAATCCGCTCCCCGGTTAGCCGAGGTTCTACTGTATTTTGATTCTGCTATCCGTATACGACGGGTAATGGGTGATTCCGTTGTATAACCTGACGCAATTCCTGTGATTATCAACACCCCCCGATATCACGCTGCCACAAAACTTCAGCAACTTTCGATTGAAATCGAAATAGGATTGTACTAAATTCGAGCAACGCATTGCGTAAGTTACTCCTTGTTTACGAATTCCGCTGAAAATCAGAAGGAAAAAAAAAACTGACCCAATCGATTGTAACGAGATCACCCACACATACCGTCAACGAAACCTTAGCGATGGGTCAATGTCTCCATACTGGTTCTCACTAGATCAACGTATTCTGGATCACTAGAAAACGGATCACGGGGCTTAAAGGGAGTTGGGTGCCATTTCGTTTGAATGAAGAAATTGCATCGTAAACATACTAATAATATATAACATAATATATTATATTATGTTATGAATGGAAACGATAAAAACTATTTTCCAACAGTAACTGTAACTTACAAACAGTTAAGAACTGTAAATAACAAAATCAGCTCTGCAGCAGAACGATTATCATGTACACAAGGAGATACTTAAATTCCTGAGTTTTTGTAAAGTATATGTTTAGACGAAGAAACTCTGTACCAATATGGCTGTATAAGTACTTACTGCCAAATAAATAAATTAAAAAAAAAAACAGTACTGTAATTGTAATCAACTTCAGGAATCATCCATTGAGGAGAAGTGAAGCGCTGGAGCTCCATTCTGTCCATATTAGCGTGTGCAGAAGGCCCAAATTTACCAGTGAAGATCAAAACCTTATTCGCGGAAACATTGTTCTTACAGGCTTTTGCAGCAGGGCTGTCTATAATATAGACAGCCCTGCTGCAAAAGCCTGTAAGATGATCATATTATGATCATAAACACCATATTATATTGTTACTAGCATAGTGTTTTTCATCTGGCACGAACGCGAATTAAGTTCATCGTTTGTTTTCCAGGGTGCCATTTATTAGGTAAGATATGAGAAAGGGCTACAACCATCACCATACCTCGTTGCCTGTTTAGTTTTTCAATCCTTTTCCATGTGCAGGATCGCCTCATTCCCCAGGAGCATCAAGAAGTGAGCTGATCTGAGTAGTAATAACATCTTTGTGGATGCTTAATACCTACTAGTTATTTAAGAAAACGACTTATACCTTGTTCGTTAACATACACAATGTTCTTGTGGGTTTGAGTACTGTGGTCAAACTGGTAGGAAATTTAGGGAAAGGAAAAAAAACATGAAAAAGATTTCAGGGATAACAAGGGTGATTCTGCTTTTGCAAGTCACCTAAGCGAATCCAATCATGATTTTAGTTTTGATCTAACAAATAGACAGTATGTAGAATTCCCTCATTTTTGCCCAAAGGGAGGTATGTTGGATGTACTTGAAAAATTCGAAATTCTTAAGAGTGATAGGTCTGGTAAATGTCTAAATGAGGTGATCCCTCAACATATTTCACCGTTAATAGGTTCATTCCTGCAATAGCTTGGTACCCCCCCCCCCCCCCCACACACACACACAATGTTACCCTCACCATTGTTTAAGCTCCCTTTCACTTTGTCTGCCTTAATTGGCATTTGTTGATCCGCCCCTTCCCTTCTCTGAGCCAATAGGATTTAAGTTCTCCCTTCACTGTAACCTGCTTCAATACGATTGGATGATACCTTTCACTTCTGCTACTATATAAGCTGTATTTCATGATGTTTTTTTATTAACATACACAAGTTAGATTACAGTCACACACAGATCATAAATGGTCCTCAAAATGGAGAGTGGCACCACAAAATGCTAAAAATAGCTCATTTTGGATCTACGATTTTAACATTTCTGGATATTTTCTGAATAGTGGCAGTGCCTGGCACCACTAGTACTTACAAGAACATGTTTGATACAATCGTTAACAGCAGCTTCATACGTGCTGAGTTGAATATAAACTGAATTGTTGTTCTTGGCCCTTGTTGTTGGCACTATTGATAATTTTTCGTACACGTACGAGCTGAAATACACTCATATATAGTCAGTCGACCCACCTACTCCCCATCCCATACGTCCCACTCCTATACGTATTATAGAAACATTTTACCGGTAATATTGGTAGTGTAAACCGTTAGAAAACTCACTGATTGGTTCGGCGACCGAAAGAGCGAAGAGAGCCAGAAAAAACGCCGCTCGGTGGTCCATCTTTCGTAGAACTGACTGAAGGGGGACGTCGGGCCAGCAAGGACATATTCATCTGAGGTTTATCTGTGTAAACTGAGTGTTTCCTCTTCGACTTAAAGTAGGATGATCCAATGTTTTGATGAAACCAGGCACGAAAATCTCTGAGTGATTTCTCTGGCTGCTGAGTTTATCCACATTCAGTTTATCTTCATTCATCCCTCACAAACGCGTCAAGTTTCTTGTACTTTTAGAATTTCTGGTTATTTAGCAGGTAAATAGTTTGATTGAAGAAATACTTCTGTCCGTTGTTATCTAGTTAATTTCTCACTGATTGTTTTCCTGAAATGAATTTTGACAATTATTTCAGAAGATATTTGTTTGGTGAGTGTCCGACGAAATAATCACAAGTATCAATCTCCACGGTTTCTGTATCATCCATCATCTTTCTATGGTCTTTACAACTGACTTCAACAATTAAATCATCGTCGTACAATGAGTGGAATATTTTTCTCTAGACCCGAATGACTTTCGGTAGTAGGTGTCTGTTGTTAAACTTATTAATTACAAGTGAGGGTTTATTGTACTCCAAAAGCCTGAAACTTATTTAGATTGTTGGTAGGATTATGATTGCAGCTCTGCAGTTCCTTCTAATCGTCAACTTCGTCTTTGAAACATTCCCCAACCATGCATTTGAAATGCGTTCTTTTCAAGGTGTTATTATGATTAAAATTCAGGTTATGAAGATATTGAGGTGAAATGTACAGTTTACGATTCCCAAATTGTATATCGTCGCTTAAGAAGCAACACAGCCTAACCCAGAATTTGAAAAAATGAAGTTAAGCCTCTTTCTTATTCACAATTCCACTCCGGGTAACGTATCGTAGTCAGAATTTTAAAAATCAGCCGTAAAAGCTCAAAAATCACGACAACGTCAACAACGCTCAGCCTCTTTTTTCTATTAGATAAGCTGGGCAACACAAATTCCTAACTAGGTTCAATGGCCGTAACTACGTATCCTGTGAAGTAAAAAACTGTGAATTCAGAATGAATCACATCTTTTTTCTCGTTCATTCTTGAGATTGCTCTCGATCCTGGCCAAGATCTTCGAGCGACTGTTTCTACCTCTCCTCCTACGTTTCACCGGCCACTTGATTCCTGATCAACAGTTTGGTTTCAGGGAATCCCACTCCTGTCCTCTTCAGCTCCAAAGGCTGGTAAAATACATCAAAACTTCTTACCACAACAAAGAAATCTGCAGAACAGTGTTTTTTGATGCTGAGCAAACATTTGCAGGGGCGGCTCGTGGGCTCAGAAACTGGTGGGGCACCAGGGCAATATTTAGGTGCATACCTACCTATTAGGTACTCACTATAGGAACTAAACTCAAACTACCCTTACAGCTAAACTGCTTCATAATTAGTGGTATGCAGCTCTTAGCAAGTCAGGAAACATCGTTCTCCAAAGAGTTCTCTTGAGGAGAGGGAAGGTTACTGACCAGTATCCAGGATTACCGACGTGGAGGTGGCTGCAAGGCAATCCCACCTACCCACCCAAATAATTATCTTCAAAATGATAGGAAGAATAAAAGAAAAATTGTGACTGTACGAGTACTATTCAAAGAGTACATTATAAAGGTAGTCAAAAAATTATATTATTGGAGTTTCTATTACTGGGGTTTTTAAAAATTAGCAATCGCGACCATCTGCTTCCTAGCCGAGTGGTACCTTGAAAACCCCCTCTAAAAATGTCCTCTTATGCCCAGATTGCACATACGTTTTCTTATCCAATCGTATCAAAACATTTTGAACGATCACAGAACAGCAAGATTGATTTCAACTAGCTTTTAGAGTTCGTTGGTTAGCTCAAAAAAAGCTCGAGTCAACGAAGTCACCATCAGTTTCAGGGATAACAAATAAATCAGTATTCTCAACGGTTGGCTGAGCTACATAATATTATGTATATTACTACTGTTATTAACTGTTATTAACTTACAGAATGTAGAAATCAACAAATGAGATTCCCTTGGGCGAATAGTGATCCACTTCACGACTAGCAAAGCGTTCACGCGTTGCACGTGAGATATTAAATTTCAATGTTTAGTTGATTAATATTATGGAGACAATAATTCACTTTTACTATGATGAGTAAATACGAACCACCAGTCAATGCATTCAAAATAATATATTACAACGTCAGGCAACGTTTTGATATCATTCTTATCGAACATGGAAGAAAGCATGGAGGAATGAAACTCCCTTCTTGACAAGGAACGATTCAACGATCGATTGTTTTCGGCGTTCAACTTGATTCGATATTTTGGCCACCGCCCGGAATGGCTCGTATTGCGGAACACAGGGTGCCTTCCCCCACCCCAGGAAGCGCCCATACCTTCAACATTGAGACTGGGGCACTTCTGGTCGATCCGATAATCGACTTTTTTAATCGATAAATCGAAACAAAATCCGTTGAGGACACGACTTCTATCGAAGTCAGACGAAATAGCCGCCCGCCTGCAAGAGCTCAGTGGAAGTGGGTAGTCATGGAAGAAGGGAGATCTCCCTTCTTCCATGGTGGGTAGTAGTAGGTAAGATTTTTTTCTCCTTGTTCTATGTTTTTTCTGTTTTCCTTTGCAAATTTTTGGGTGGGGCGAGGGCCAAGGTGGCCTTATGGACGAGCCGCCACTGAACATTTGACAGAGTTTAGCATGAGGGACTGCTGATCAAGGTTAGGCCCCACCTCCCGAGAAACCTACTAGACCTTCTCAAGAGCTACTTGGATGGAAGAACTTTCGTCGTTGACGTTCAAAACGAGATCTCTCAAGTTCGAAAAATACAAGCTTCGGTCCCACAAGGTAGTGTCCTTGGCCCATATCTCTACATCTTATTCTGCCACGACCTACCGTTACCAGCTCATCAACATTTTTCGGGACTCTTTGCTGATGACCTTGTGTATGCCGTCAGTCGACCAGACGCAGGGGAAGCTGCTAATGTCCTACAAACGCTCATTCACGAACTTGGACAATGGTGCACAAAATGGAGATTAAAAATTAATCCCATCAAGTCAGTTGCAGTGACATTCACCTACCGACGTAGAATTCAAGATATTCCTCTGTTCTATAAAGGAGTCCTACTCCCAACCGCATGTAGCCACAAATACTTGGGTATCACCCTAGATCGTCGTTTGACATTCCAGGACCACGTTTCTAATCTAATCAGTAGAACTAGAATTAGAACTACTCAACTTAAGCCACTACTCAACAACCGCAACCTATCTCTAACCAACAAAATACTTATTTACAAAACCCTCATACGCCCCATTTGGACATATGCCTTGCCGATTTGGGGAACGTGTTCAGAGTCCCAATTCAGACGGTTTGAAGGGCAGCAAAACAGCATCCTACAGCGCAATATAATTCACACCCCACCCTTTGTTCGAAATTCATCTATAGATATACAACGACTTCAAAATAGAAACACCATCCGAATACCGGCTTTCCTCCATGCAAAAATTCAGCAATAACCACTCCACTCACATCAACCAACTCCCAGCCGACGGATTCTCGCCATTCCCCAACAGACGACTAGTCAGACCACGACACATCCTAGATTTCGTTGATTGACAAACAGCTGATAGGTATTTGATGTATAAATACGATTTACAACCGCATTAAGCGCGCTTGCACATTGTCAATAAGGTATGATACATTATATTGTAACTGACTTAAACAAATGAATTTAAAAAAAAAAATTCTTGAGATGGTGTTTTGATCAATGTAACCATTTGGCAGTAGGTATTTCTAGATTATTGTTTCAAGTAAGTAAGTAGGTACTTGTACAAGTAAAATTAAAATTAAAATCCTTTCAGATCATAATTTTACAATAATGTCAACAAGAAAGTTTTAGACGAAGAAAAATATCCTGAATCTCCACCGAATCTGAGCCTTGAACATCACCCAAATCTCACAAATTTTTGATTGGAGCATTAATTCATTTTAAATCATTGTAGGACACTACTAGGGGTCTACAGTAAGCTAAAAGTAGTCATTTTACTTTATGTTGTGTGAAATTACTGGTAGGTAGTTTTGGAATAAAACAGTATTTTGTATTTCCTGAAAAGTTGGGAAGATTGGGTTAGGCTGTATTGCTTCTGTAGCGACGACAATATTATTGTCTTTCAAGAATTCAATTTGTGAATTTCGTATTATTTACGTGGATCTGTGTGGCGTATTGTATTTGTTTATGTTGTATGTATTAAAAGTGAGATTAATTGCTTCAGATGTGAGTCGAGTAGGAGGGTTTGAATTGTACTGATAGGTGGTATAGAGTGGAGATGTTACAATAAAAGTCACAATCATCCACATGGTGCTGAGGAGGCATTGCGTGGTTACACTACCACGAGGCATGTTCCCTCATCTACCCTCACCCTTATTGACGTCACTACCCTGGGTCATGGCCCTTCAACCACTCCGGATTCAACCGGTTGCCTCCTTTACAATTTTAGCATCACGACAAACCCCGTCTGGCTTTCATTCAACGTTTCACCGGTCTTAGAAAGCTTTTCATTGTGGAACTCCTTTTCGTTGAATTACCCATTAAAGTCTTGGGTCGTATAGAAAGCACTATGATTCGGTATTCATGTAGCGTTACATTCAAATCGTCATACAAAACTTAACTCCATAGGTATGAATTACTTCAAATGGTTTAAAAAATAGCGAAAAACTCCATATCAACACTCAACACTTAGGTAACATCAATGATCACAAAATGTATATGGGACCTTACATGTAGCTCTAAATGCTTTCATTTTCTGTACCTATTTAATTAATACATCTGGGGAAATTATCCACGAAAATAAACTCCAACAACCTACTAAAAACAACTCAATAGGTAAATCATTTCAACAAGTAACCTGCCTGAAAATATGATAAGCACCTATAAATTCTTGTTTATTAGTCATAAATGAAGAACATTAACATTAATATGCATTTGCACAAAAATGTATTTAAAAAAAAATTGAACTAGTTTGAAGAACTAGTTTGGCCATTCCTGGTTTTATTAATACTGAACGTCGAAACTCCCAACTGAAAAATCATTCTGTGGGGTTGGGAATGATCTTGTTCTGACATACTTTTTGTGTAGACATACTATTGGGCAACCTGATCCGGAAATTCGGCAAAATTGCTATAATGCCATTTCTGAAGGTAGGTAGGTAAAATATATTTCCTAAATGAAAAATATTTCCTACTGTAAAATATTATTAATGATTGTTAGCTACTTATACATATTCATAATTTTTATTAATTAACTCGATATCTGAAAACCACGTTCTGTTCGAATCAGCTGGGCCGGTATGAACATTGACCCGAGAGGCTGCCGCATGATTCGCTGTCATGTTATGGACTTTTGATCTGCTCCAACTCTCAGCCCTCATTGTAGACGAACGGCTGGTCGTACAAAGCTGAGGATGCTCTTAAAAAGTCTAAAATGTGAACTCGATTCAAACGTTAACTTAGAAATATACCGTTCCATTAAAATTTTTCGAGTTGTAACATTTTCTTGAGTGAGATTAGACAAGATGCAAAGCCAAGAGAATTACCTGAATAGGAAATTGGAAGGAAGGGTTCAAATAATTTCAGAAATGTCAGTCCGATCCGAAAGAAAGCAATGGAAGGCCAATCAGCCTATCGGCGAAGGAAGAAGGCCAGCAAAGATTCAGTGGATACGCCTATTGCGCAGTCGGTTCCTTCAACGCCAGCGGCTTATCGCCAATCGTCTACAGGAAGAAAACGGCTTCAAAGAGACAGGAGTGCTGTGGTCCGTGAGAATATGAAGCTGAGATAACAAGTGGTCAGGCTCCAAAGGAAAGTGAAGAGGCAGCAAAAGCGCTATGAACGACGTATCTGCCCTTCGACGCTTCAAGTCCAATGTTTATGAAAATGGGGTTTTTGCGGAACCCCCCTATTTTGGACCTTGCCTTTTCGATGGTGAAGTCCAAAATTTGTCAAAATTCGAACCGGAAGTGGGGGAAATTCTGATCATAAACATACGAAAATTGGACAATGTTAGGGTAAAACGCCTCAACTCTAGGATGAAAATGCTTCAAAACTTATTTATTTTAGCGCTGGTGTTAAGTTAAAACGCCTCAACTCACCAAAATATTGAGATGAGGCGTTTTAACTACGAACATCTACATTATTTTGGGCATTTTCCTAACAAAACATTCGTTTGATTGAGTTTTTAACGTTAAAGTGACTGCCTCACGAGCAAGTTGAGATATTTTACCTAAAGAAACAATCCCAAAACGGAAGCTGGAAATTTTAAAATCACTTTGACTGTAATTAATTAATTATAAATCGATTAATTTGCGTTGAGGTCATATCGATATCCCACCAAAAAAATGGATTTTTTATAATAAGTTGCAGTCGACTTACATCAAAGGTTTCGGTGAAAAACTTTGACACGAATTTCTGGAATGTTTTGAATTTTGAGTTTAGGCATTTTACCTTAACAGGGAAGGTAAGGTTCCAACAGCAAGCACCAGTACTTACTTAACACCAAATCTCCTTGAAAAATTGTCTCGGTTCTAATGGTCGAAAACGACGAAAAGGAAATAAAAAAACTCTGCAAATTCTTGACACAACGGTTTATTATCTTCCTTGTGCAGATCACCCTTCTGTCTAGATCACTAGGTCTAAATATCAAGATCCTAAATGTTAGATTAATTATTATTATCAATTATCACTAATTATTAACAATTTTATCAAGTACCTAGTGAAAATTATTATAATTTATTTTTAGGTATTAATAATTTGTATTTATTATTAATAACAATTATTATTAATTATGATTAATTAATACGATATAATTCTGGGTATTTTAATACTACGTCGGTAATAATTTTTCTATAAAAGAAGTACCTACCTACCAAGAAACATTCGAAATTACCTTCATTTCCGTAGCACGAAACGCACCTCAGAACAACAAACTCGACATCACTTAAGCCATAATATGGCTTAACAAGCTCTTTGGAACTTAAGCCATAACAAGCTCTTTGGAACATCATATTACGATGTTCCAAAGAGCTTGTTAGTATGAAAATGGACCTGTATTTCAACAGTTTGAGTCACGATCGTGTTGTGAGGCACAATGTTTGAGCCGTCATTGTGAACGAACGGCTGGTCGTACAAAGCTGCGGATGGTCTTAAAAAATTCTACGGAACAAACTCTATCTAAATATGAAATAAAAAACACACCGTTCTATATGAATTTTTCGAGATATGAAATTTTCAAAATTTCAAAATTCGTTTTGAACCCCTTCCCCTTGACCTAGGGTTATGAAAAGTTTCGAGGACCATTGTGGGGTTGGTCGAAACCCATAAAAAAAATTTCGTAATTTTAACTCAACGCTAACTGGGCAAAGTGGCGCGGACGGCGTACGGCGGACGGCGTACGGTGGACGGACGGATTTTTTTTTTATTCGATTTTCTGAATCTACGTATCTTGAAACGTAAACCAACAAATTTTGAGGGGGGGTTAAAAAAAATTTTTCTTTGGGCGATTCCAATGGTTCATTATCGAAGATAATAAACCAAAAGCGATTTCTCTTTGGAGAAGTCGTTAGCATGCAGCTGCAAGATAATAGGTACCTAGGTACTAAAAAAATTGGTTCACAAAAAACTAAACAACAAATCGCGGATTTCATCGTTGGAGATGGCTCATGATTAGTGGTGGATTTGATAAGACATTTGAAAAGAGACGAGTGTTAAAACTATCGATAGTTTCGGTTTCCGATAGTATCGATGGTTTTTCCAAAACACTCGTCTCTTCTCAAATGTCTTATCAAATCTGGCTTCTTTTTGTATTGTTGTCGTCTTTCATGAGTTTTTTTAGTGAAGTGAAAGTATTCCTGATGAGTTCAGTACGAAAATCAGATGCTTTATACATGCGAAAGGCTTATTGCTGAATAAACTTATAAAAGTTCCTTGGTAACAAAAAACGGCTTACGGTTAGGTCACTTACATGTCGATTTTGCATTGTAATCTATTTTATTATTGACCTAGTTGTGAATTATCACCAAAATCCTGTTGACGTGAGGGAAGGAATCCGTAGGCAAGAAAAAATACTCACAATTGAACACAATTCAACACTTTACAACGCTGGCAGAAATGATGCCGTTACTTTTGCATTACTAGGGGTCATTACTTTTCCATTACGGGGTGACGTTTCATTACTCGGTGACGTTACTGTTTCATTACTAGGTGACGTTACTGTTTCCTTAACAGGTGACGTTACTGTGCCATTAGTATACAAAACTGACTCAAATATCAAACTCAAAACACAATAGACTTATACACGTTTTCTACTCAAATTTGTCTTCTAATCGAACTATACAGTAGTATAATCTATACTACAACCATAATATGATAATATTATCATCACTTTATCATTAAAACTGCCCGGGAAAATCCAATGGTTTGTACCGAAACCGCGAAAGTCATTCTGCCGAAAACAAAAAGAAGAAACTCCATGTTGGCATCCTCTAGGCTCCATGCATCCAACTGTTTGGCCACCAGGTGCGCTGGCTACGCATGACTCATTTCCAACACAAAATTGTCATGTCTGATTAAATTTTTGGTTTGTTTGACCATTTTCGCCTGGGAAAGAACTGGAAAAGGCAATTAGGTAAGAAAGAAGGCTAAAAATGAACGAGAATAATTACCGTTATTATTATTGTGTTGAATGAACTGTGTTGAGAATGTTCCGAAATAGTGATAAACCCGTGGGCCCTTGAATTGCGTATATATTTAAAAAAAAATAACATGAGGTAAGGATCATCTTGATAGGTACTAATTCTAATACCAATAACTGCTTGAAGACCAAAAATTATCAGACAAAATAATGATAAGAATAAATGAATACAAAAGTGGCGCTGATCAAGAAAAAAACATCCAGAGGAGCTGATTATCGATCGTTTTCGATAGTCAGAAGCTATCGATAGTCCTATCGATAGTTCAACACCACTACTCGAGTAACTTGTACGGCCTCCTTCATCAGTGTGCGGATCCGTGTGTAGTATACGTAGTACCTGCAGTATAGTAGGGTTTTCTGTGGTGCGGATATGATTTCCTGAAGGACAGTGGATGGTTAGGGATGGTCAACCAACAGCCATTACGATGATTTAAACAAAAAAATGCCACAGATGGTGATTGACTTCATGGAAGAAGACGAAAACTCCTAGTGCCTTCCTGGAACAAAAGTATTAGAGATATTAAATACTTAATACTTCTAAATTTTAGAAGGAAGGAGTTATGAAACGGAAACGGCCCCTCCACCCATTCGTTCTTTCAGGACAAAGAAATAAACGGATATCGAAATATACATGTATGAGATTTATTCTACATACCTCCGGGTTCTTGATAGTATCAGAATACACTGAAGTTAATTGAAATATAATCGTAATGAACTTAAGTAGCAGAAGTGAACTTTAGGGAAACTGATCGCAGTCGATGGCAGAGCAGAAGTGAAGTTGAGCCGGAGGTGGCAGCGTACATAGCGCCAACGACGGTTGCGGTGGTTTTAGGAACTAGGTCCACGGCCATCGGTATCCACGGAGTATGTATCACGAGAGAGGACGGATTGATAATCTTGACACTCCCCTCCAAGTCGTCATCTCGATGTCCAGTATCCCGAGCAAGGCAACAAGCTTCCATTCATGACACTCCGTATTCAGCATAGCGTTCTCCGTATTGGTCGCAGCATTCTCCTGGTTCTACATATCAGTCTCCGGGTTGAGCATGGTGGTGATGGAATCGACCAAATCTTCCGACTTAGTCGATTCTAGCTGTTAATATCAAAATAGAATCTGATCAGTGTTTATACAGCATTAAATCTCTGAATTTGACAAACTTAGCATGATTTAATGGCTTAGTTAGAGTATCAGCTATTTGATCATCCGTTGAAATCCATTTAATTTGAATATTTCCATCTCTATGTTCTTGACGCACATATAAATACGACAGTCTAACCATATGTTTTAATGTAGAAGAGTCATCTACTTCTGCTAGTCTAATCGCCGGTTTAGAGTCTTCATAGATAATTGGAATTAAATTTAATCCAATCATTGTTGAACACATGGTCCTGATTGAAGCTAAGTCTCGACACGCAGTACTCATAGCTACAAACTCACTTTCAGCTGAAGAAAGAGCAACATGATTTTGACGTTTTGTGCGCCATACTACCGGATTACCAAATAAGTAGATAATATATCCCGTTGTGGAAAAGCCTCTTTCCGCAGATAATCCAAGAGAAGCATCTACATAACATTCAATGTTATTATTCCCTTTATCAGAAAACAAGAGTCCATAATTTCTAGTTCCTCTAAGATAACGCATGATCCGGATTACAGCTTTCCAATCCTTCAAAGTGAAATTTGACTGACGTCTACTTAACATATTTGTGGCATATGAGATATCCGGTCTAGCACCACCTTGCAAGTAAAGTAGAGAGCCTATTGCTTGTCTAAACGGAATGGAACTAAGATCACAAATTTGATTTTTCTCCTCCTTTTCAATCGATTTATCGAATATCATAGGAGTAGAGACAATTTTATCACTATCAGGATCAAATTTCATCAACATGTTGTCAATATGAGATTTCTGAAGTATCCCTATCGTTCCTTCACTCCGGTTTCTTATAATTTCTAAACCCAGGTATTTTCTAGGTTCCCCGAGATCAACTATAGAAAATTCCTTTTCTAAAACGCATTTAACCTGTTTAAGTTTTTGATTACTATTAGTAGCCAGAAGTATATCATCAACATAGAGTAAAAGAATAGCTATTTTGTCTCCTGATTTCCACATAAACAAACATGGTTGAAATGGGTATGGTTGGAAGTCCATCTCGTTCACAGCTTCTTGAAACCTGATATACCACCTTCTTGGTGATACCTTTAGACCATACAGCGCTCTGTGTACTTCACACACATGTTTAGTCTTAAATTTTTCATCCAGTTGTAAATAATTGTCATAACCATCCGGAATTTCCATATATACCAATTTATCAAGCGAACCATTTAAAAAGGCAGTTTTTACGTCATATTGAACCAAATCCAGGTCATATTTCGCTGCTAAAATTAATAGGAATTTTACATCTGGTAACCTTGCAACAGGAGCATAAATTTCTGATAACTCATAGTTATTATTATCAGCAAATCCTTTGACTACCAGTCTACTACGATACCTTACCGATCCGTCAGCTTCAGATTTCCTCTTATGTACCCACCGGGTTTTCATTACTTTCATTCCTTTGGGCACATCCTTTCTAGAAATGATTTTCCAGGTGTTGCACTTTTCCAGGGCCTGAAATTCTGTATTAATTGCATCTAACCAAAGATCAGCATCAGGTGCTCTTAATGCTTGAGCATAGGTTAAAGGTTCTTCACCAGAATCTTGAAGGAAAAATGTTTTATCTCCTATATCGCCTAAGTCTTCAAAGAATTCACATTCATCATTTTCATGAATAAGCACCGGATTTTGTTTGTTTTCGATGCCCTGTATGGAATCTTCTATCCTAGTTGGTATTTGAATTGAAATGGAATTATCCTCCTGATTAATATTGGTAGTTAGCTCAGAATCCTTGTTACTGGCACCAACATCACTATTAACCTCTACTGTAAATTCCGTTTGACTACCGGGTTCAAGAGCCTTATTTTCATTTTTAGTATAATCACCATAGGTTCGGTTTTCTATAAAATCTACATGTTTTGACCTAACCACCGTTTTATTTTTGTAGTGCAATAGATGGTATCCGGTTTCACCACATTCTAACAAGAATCCTAAGTTTGCTTTGGGTGCAAATTTAGAAGTGGATTGAGTATCCAAGATATAAGCTTCACATCCAAATCGTCTGATATATTTTACCGTAGGGGCATGATTTAATACAAGCTCATAGGGGGTTTTAAAGTTTATCGACCCATTTGGAGTTCTATTATGAATATAGATTACATGTCTCATGGCATAAGGCCAGTAGTGAGTCGGAATACCTGAAGAGATGAGATTGACCCGGATTTTCTCTTCCAATTCTAAATTTTGCCTTTCAGACACGCCGTTTAATTGAGGGGTGTAAGGCTCGCAAGCAGTTAATTTTATATTTTCTCGTTTAAGCAAAGCATTCATTTCACTAGTTTTATATTCTAAACCCCCATCCGTTCTAATTTCTGAAACCTTAGTTTGGGGGCCTTTTAATCTCCTGATTTCTTCTAGACAAGAAAGCAAAGCTAAGTTTACTCTAGTTTTGTTGCCTATTTCGTAAGCAAATACATACCTAGAGGCATCATCCGTAAATGTAACAATATATTTAGCTTGAGACCTATATGCCACCGGTTTTAATGGTCCCAAAAGATCGCTATGCAAACGATGAAATACAATATCTGATCTATGTCTTTTACTAGTGAATGGCTTGCGTTTGGCTTTAGCCATTTTGCAATCAGGACAATCTAAGATATTAGTATCAAATTTGACTCCTTCCAACTCCGGAATTTGTTTACCCGCTATCTTTAAATATTTTAGAGAAGCATGATTTAGTCTGTAATGCCATCCTAGACCTACATCGTTTCTAAATTGCAAAGTTTCATCCTTTTTAAACTTCTTTGGGTCAGAACTCCCCTCTAAACTGAGCCCCGGTTTCTGAATTTTTCTTTTAATTCCGGTTTTGTTTACATCTTTAGTGATTTTATCTACCGTATTTGTTTTCGCCGGATTTTCATCGCTTTCTGACTTGGTCATCAACGAATTTCCTTGCACCAGACTGAGTATCCTTAATTTTTCATCCTGATTTGCATTTATCATAGGAAGCGAAAAGGACAACCACCAAAAACGTCCATCAAAACTACCGGTTTTTAGAATGTCCCCTGAACTCGGATCTATAATTTCTAATTTATTTTTATCAAATTTCGCACCTAATCCTTTTTGCATTTGTTTCCTAATAGAAAATAGATTTTCTACTAGTTCAGGTGCATACAGCACACCTCTTAAAATCCCAAATTTCTTTAGTTCATCGTTATAATATATTATATCACCTGATTGTCTAATGATTAAGTCCGATTCCTTACTACTATTTGCACACGATATCCTGATTTCATTATGCAAATTTACTAAATTAGAAAATACCTTCTTATCCTTAACTATGTGTTCAGTAGCACCACTATCAGCTATAAACCTTAATTGAGGTAATTTACCATCCAACAATGACATCTCCGAGCCCCAAGAATGCATTGCTGAGGGCGTTTCCTCGGAATTAGGCCTGGGTACAGCAATGGCAGCCATCGTATTTTCGTCATCGTCATTATCATCATCGGATTCTTGTGCTGCATAATGAGCTCCGTCTGAGGTTGTTTTACTCCGGGTTTTTGAAACAATACTCCTCAATCTGTTCTGTGCTGGAGTCCTAGAGCGAGCTTTAGAGGTTAGGATTAACACCGGATTCCGTATTTGAGACCTCGTCAGTGACCATTATTTCATCGCCGTGAGTACGACGCACCGGGTTGGTTAGCGTGGACGCCAAAGCGTTAATCCTTAAAATGGACTCCTCAGAAACCTGCCGTATTTGATCCTTGATTTTATCAAATTTGCTTGCGTATTCCTTTTCAACCTCCCGCCTAACCACTTCACTCCTCTTTTGGATCTCCTCCTCCACGATTCTCCTTATTTCGTCAGAGTTCATTTTTCTCTCCGGAACAGATAATGTTACAGCACCAGATTAAATCTATATTTTGCTCCTTGTTAAATATAGTTCTACCTTAATCCGTAATAAACGAATCTTAAAAGACACCGAACTAAAATGACTCCGTGAGTTTAATACTCGTTGACATATCGTTAAATTACATTCTTACTTGAGCACCGCGCACGCCTTATTCTCTCCGAAATACTATTTTTGTCCCCAGGTCTGGAATTCGCTCACCTTGCGTCCCGAATCGTGATTTTTCGGGTTTTTAGTGTATAAAACACTGAGTGAGGTTGCAGTTACGGGGATGTTCGATCCGCCCCGCTATCCATGTCTGTATCCGTTCTCATAGAGATACCTTACCAGACATAGACGCGCTGTGCGTCGGTAACAGGGCCTGAACAACTAGCTTACACCTCAGCGACACGCACACACATAAATAAATTATGCTATGACTATCCCGCTGGTAAAACCCAATGTGAAAAATGCACGATTCATTACATGTTTCATCTCAGAGACTAATTCCAACCTATATCTTATTTCAAACTTTATTCGAAAACTCCGGGTTTGTTAAATTTAAATAAATCGGATTTTAGTTTCTTAAATCTCATTATTTATTAGCTTCTGCATTCAGCCGGGTTACTTCTGCTTGCCATCTGCGATACTTTAACTTTCCTGATTCTGCAACATCATACTGTTATTAATTTAAATACTTTACTTCTCTAAATTCACACACCACACTGGGGACATGAGCAAATTCCGACCTCGTTAGGTCCCTAGGCTTTCATGCAGAATAGTGTCTCGTGTTTGCGACCGGTTTACCAGTAGAAAGAGGCACACCGCATTAATTCCGAACTAATGTCAGCACTCCGGGTTAATACCAAGCTAGATATTTATCGAGTGGGTTTTCTTTTTTTCAACTTATAAATACCGTAACTTAGCACCTTAGTTAATTTAAATGTATCAAGGTAACACTCCCGCCGTATTCAGCCAACAATGTAAACAAAACATTCACCGAACTCACTATTTTGAACAGGAATCAACCGTGATCATCTGTTTTGTCTTCATGACATCCTTGTTACTACCGGTATAATTTTCTTACATGCACGAAATACACCACATATTAAAAGGAAAAGTCAGTAGTTCCACCTTATTGCAAAGAAAAGGTTCAATAATAATTCTAGCTATCAGTGGAAAATCAATTTGTTGTGATAACGAACAACAATCGATAATGCTGATAGAATGTTACTTTGATACTATAATTTCGATCGATTAATCGATTCTTCGTTGAATATTCGAATCCGGGTTTTATCATGAGCCGTTTTATCCGTATTCCCCACTTCGATAACTGTAACCTACCTTAATATCGATTTACATACATCGATCTTCTCTTTCTACCGACGCTCTAACGCATTTCTTTTTATGCGCCTCCTTACTAATTTTTCTCGAGATGGAATAGTTATCACCCGCACTCTCCGAAATTTAAGAGCGATTTTCATCGATAAAACTGAGTTTTTCATCGTTATATCCTGCTAGACTTACGGACCATCGACTTGACTCGGGAAGCACACTCAGTTAAATATTGCATCATCCTTTTTTGAAGCAAAATGTCCGCCGCCATTTTCCTCCTGATTTATGAAGCTCTCACCTGCATTTTCTCCGTTGTGCTTCCCGTCCGGATTACAGAGAAGAAAACTAGTATACTTCTCTAACTATTCCATAAAAACTATAACAACGAGCTTCCAGTTGTTATTTCCTGATTCGCACCGGATTCTCGAGAAAAATCACGAGCACCATTTCTCTGCATGGGACGGCTCACCCGTTCGCCGGCCCACCTATGTTAACATTTCAGGACAAAGAAATAAACGGATATCGAAATATACATGTATGAGATTTATTCTACATACCTCCGGGTTCTTGATAGTATCAGAATACACTGAAGTTAATTGAAATATAATCGTAATGAACTTAAGTAGCAGAAGTGAACTTTAGGGAAACTGATCGCAGTCGATGGCAGAGCAGAAGTGAAGTTGAGCCGGAGGTGGCAGCGTACATAGCGCCAACGACGGTTGCGGTGGTTTTAGGAACTAGGTCCACGGCCATCGGTATCCACGGAGTATGTATCACGAGAGAGGACGGATTGATAATCTTGACACGTTCATTTGATTAAAAAATATTCTAATTATTCTAATATTCTAATTAAGCGCCGCTGCAGGTCACATTTGGTTGAGTTTCCATAAAGGAACACATGCACATACAAATTTCACCAAACAATCAAATTTTGACATTTTGATAAAAGACTTGTCCCATTGTACGTTTCCAAAATTTTATAAGTGCTACTAACAATATGTCATACCTCTGTATCGATATAGGTATGTTCCAGCGCTTCACAGTTCCGGAACTTGTCCGGAAATTTCCGGCGCAGTAGCCGCGCGCAGGAAGAACTGCGTTCCAGCGCGTTGAGTCCCAGAACTCGATCATTTGGGACCACGTTCCAGCGCGGCGAGTTCCGAGAATGTTTCCGGCCAGTTCCGGGACTGTTCGGAAAGAATCGAAGGCAGGGCCCGGGAAAAGAACTTGAAAGGTAACCGGTCATCGACGTGATAACCTACCTAAATACTCATTCCTCTGAGGAATCTTATAATTTACATTTGGTCAAATGACGACTTAATTATGCCTACCCGACACTGTTAGGCGCTAGAAAAATGTAAAAGTCGTTCACGTTTTCACTTGGAGTGAGCGATGAGGAATTTCCTCAGTGATGCAAAAATGAAATAAAAAATAACTTATATTCTGATTGCTTTTTCCTGGTCAATTCAAATTACTCGTAAGTACTATATACCTAGTGATTTATATTGAATAACTCGATTTATGATAACTATAAGATACCTAACTGTTATATTAGGTATAGTTAATCAATGAGAATTATTCTGAATGACTTAGGATTTAGGCATTCAACATTTCACGATCCCATTCTAGCCTTGTCCATCATAATTTGAAGTTGGTGCCAATTTATGTGATTCCAATGAAATACAGAATACTGCGTGAATCGCCTTTCTATGACTCTCCAGGAAATATTACTAGGTATACAATTAGTCAAGGTAACGTAAAAGTAACTAAGATTGAAGAAGAAGGAGGTTACATTTGAGGGCGGGTACCTACATTTGGTCGTTCCAGCGGATCAGTCCGAGAACCGAAAATTTCCGGGACTCTTTCCCACCATTTCAGTTCTTTCTCGGAACCAGTTCCAGAACTCAGTTCCGGGACTCAAAGCGCTGGAACATACCTTATATCATACCTCTAAATCGATAATTCCCCCGTATCGTTGTCATCCCTACCGCTAGGTGGCTCTGCCATTTGTTTAGTTCGTCAGCTGATTGATTGATTCTGGCTTATCACCAGTAAAACGTAGATTTTCGTTTCAAGTGCTTCGTGTGTTGTTGTAAAGTTGTTTTGACCAACAGATTTGTTGAGTTTCGGCGATGGAATTACCGTTGAACGGTTGTAACTTGGTGATTTGTTCAAACTAAAGTCGCTTTACTTTCATATATCCGTACGGGTCGACGTTTCATCGTGGTGTCTATTTCGTCAGGCTTTCATTTTGTTACTTTCGTGATGTTCAAGAAAAAACAGGAGCTTCCTCCTCGTCCTCCGGTACCATCTATGAATCAAGTCATTGAGGATTTAGAGAACGCTTCACCGGATGATCCTGCGTTCGCAGGTACCTTAACACTCGCGACTACCTAAGATAATCGTGACATTAGAGTCCACTAATATAACGTTATATAACTAACTAATATAACGTTATGAGCTTGGGTACACGATGTGTCTACCCTATATGAGGTAAGAATATTCTTCCCAGTAAAGGCAGTGTGATGGTATATGGTTACGATTTCAAATACCGAATCGACGGTCTCACGGCAACTCCCCACATCGTCATTTTTGGGACTTTTTAGCAGAGCCAAAAACCCATCTGCCAATGACTATGTATACTGAGTAACAAGAAGTACAATCGGAAGACGCTTCGAATGGTATGCATACTTTACTCATGTTGGCCAAAAGTGACGATGTGGGGTGTTGCCGTGAGACCCTCGACATGTATACTATACCCTATTAGGGGGTCGTGGGGCACAATGAAACACAAAAGTTGGTTTTGCCTATAACTCCGCTCGTGAGACATGAAAATGTCTGTGCTCTGGCCTCCCTCCCCCCCCCCCCCGCGATTTTCTGACATCCTCCTCTTAGCATGATTTCCACGTTCAACGAATCCGTAACTAAGTAATTGTAACTCCGTCTGTGTGCATCCCACGGTAATCGTTCGCCGCTCGTTGGAATCGTCAGATTTTATAGAATAGTTTCA
The DNA here is from genome assembly GCA_963920205.1 of Stenodema calcarata. NCBI lineage: Eukaryota > Metazoa > Arthropoda > Insecta > Hemiptera > Miridae > Stenodema > Stenodema calcarata. The sequence goes on along the minus strand of OY986049.1, from coordinate 13,079,292 downwards.
TGTTTACCAGACGCACTTACATTCAGTGGCAGATGAGCTCTGCCGTAAAAAGGAGGAACGCCTTATCTCACAAAATTTCAATTTTTCAGGAGAGCGCTTCAAAGATTTGCACTGTTACGCCTTATCTCGATTTTCACAGAGTTGAGGTGTTTATCCTCAGAGTGTAAAGTATGATTAAATGAGATGAGTCGGGTTTGAAGCCACACATATTATTAAGGCGTTTATCCTTTGATCTGTTTGAGATGAGGCGTTCCACCTTGGAACACCACAACTTTTGATTTTTCCGATTGAAAATGTCACAATTTTCCAATATGAATTTGGACTTCACCACTGGAAAGAGCGCATGAAAATTGGGGTGGGGGGGTATAAAAAAACACGATTTTCGAGATAAGGGGTTCTTCCTTTTTACAGCAGAGCTGTGCAGGATGAAATAAACCAAAAATGAGGGTAAACAATGTAGTCAGCAGCACAACTATTAGTTTCAGATTTGTCTTGTTGTTTTGTCTAACATACCTATGCATTAGCCTTTAAGATTAATTCAGTCTGTTGGACTGCATCTTGTAACAAACCTGTACTCTATATTGACTGCATCTTGTGAAGAATGGTTTGCTGAGTTTCCCTTGTAACCCGAGGTTAGGCAATTATACCCACCCAGAGGGATCTCCTAGTCTGCTTTCAAAGACCAGGTACCCTCTAACGGTGGAATCAAAAACACGGGAACCAAGAACCTCTCAGCAAACCATTATACTTTTCTGGCGTCAAAATCTCCCCATTACCATCCTTGGTGAGGATCCCACAGAATAATTCTAGGACTTGCAAAGTTAGTGATCATGTCATCCACTATCACAGTCAAGACGTCTGCGTACGAAGTGCGTCAACCATTATTTTATACATCATTGTATGACCGTAAGCGGCCATTTTCCATAAAAATGAATTTTGTCTCATTGTGCCCCATGAAAAGGAGAAAGTTTAATGTAAGTCATCCATAAATGGCAAAACTTTTTATAAAATTCTCAAAAAAATGAGAATTTTTGCGAAAAAACCTGAATTTCAGTAAAATCCTTTGTGCAATAGGAAAATTTGCGTAAAATTCATTAAAAATACAGTAAATTTTAGAAAAATTCACAAAAAATGTGAATTTCTGAGAAAACTCACAAAAAGTTGGGATTATGCCTTTATTCGGATTCATATTCATATCTGTACTCGTATTCATATCTCTTTTCGTATTCATATTTATGAATATGGATTGGCCCATCTCTGCCTTGAGTAAATGTCAGGTCGCTATTCGAAAACAAATTGGGTACAACCTGAGGTTTCCTACTACATTTATCATTTAATTATTTAGTAGGAAATTTTCCTACTTTGATCGAATTTCGTGAGGAAGGCTACTGACGCCAAGTCACAGCGCCTTCCCATCTATCAAAGCGTTATGTGCTATTTAGACCAGTCAGGGCGGATCCAGACTTTGATTTTGTGGGGAGGGGCCATGGGTTTCATAACCTAATCTACCTATTTTCTTCCTAACTCCTACTTGATCATGGCCAAATCAATTTTTTTTTAAATTAATGAGATTTTGGTTTTTGCATTATTTGTTATTTTATTAAACACTTTTTGCACCCCAACGACGTCCTTGTTCGAAATCAGCCTCAGTATTGACCTATTGAGCAACCCGTCAAAATTTGGGAGGTCTCCCTATCTTGAAAATCGATATTTGTGGCCATTGGCTACAAACACCCAGTCAACTGGTACTATAATATTGCCGATTGGTTGGTGAAGGGGGGGGGGAAGTATTGAAACCCCTCGATGTTAGTTTGGTTTAACAATCACCTCTGCCAAGCGAAGTTTTTGAAACGCTAAACATGTGTTATCAAAGTAGTGAATATTTAGAGTAAATCCCACCCATTTATCACTCGATTTCCACTTCCTTCCACGATCCATCTTCTATAACGCCGTTTTCACAGGGGCCCCGGAGGTTGGGGATATCTCGAAAGACAGCACCTTCGCCATCGCCCAGGACTTCATGGATATGACTCACCGCCTCAAAGATCTTGAAACTCTACTCATCAAACAGAAAGCGGAGCTTGAAGAAAATTTCAAGGAACTCGAAGACATGGGGGAAAACATCAAGAAACAGTCTCTTCAGGCACTTCAACTGAATATTTATTGGAATAAAGAATAGGGATGTATCACAAAAACAGAGAGGTGAATTATTATAATATAATATTATTACCTTTCTTTCTCCCACACTAGTATAAAATGTTGAAAATACTTTACAAGGCACATCAATTGATACTGTAATATTGCACTTATTGTAACCATTACATTTTGAATGAGTAACACCTTACCAATTCGTAAATGCAAGTAGGACGGATAAGTTAACCTAAAGTCCATGTTAAACCACCATGTAGGATCTCATGCCGTACGGATCATCATCGAATGCTCCACCACAGCAACCGCCTGTAAAATAGAATGCATTGAGAAAAATGTTTCGTTCTTGACTTTGATTGGTGTGATTCACTTCAAAATGATTCTCTTCTTCGTTGTTTAGTAGATGTGTATTTTCTTTTTAAACTGGCCCGTGGAAATTTATTCAGGGCCCCTTGAAATATCAGTCGACTCCTGCCACCAAAGTAGAAGTTAAAAATGTATCACATTCAAAAGGTAGAACGTAGCCGTGAAAATTGATGTTTTATCGATGTTAGGACTTCTTTGTGTTAGCGAAACCCTCACCCACGCTCAGATGACAGGTACTTGTCCTGGCTTTTCAGTCCACAAGTTCCAATTGAATTCGTCGACTCGAATAAAAATTTGTATCCACCAATTTTGACAGCGTCAATTTCTATTTTGCATTAATGTGATGATCAGACTGTTCAGTGAGAAACGTAGGTAACATGCAAATATTTTCTCATCTTGGGTTTCCAAGGAAAATGCGTACTAATAAAACAATGCAGGGTAAAAACAAACAAAAAGAGTAAATGGTATTAGTCAATAAAATTTTTTGTTGCTTTGAAAAAACAATATTTGTGCTTCATGCAGAAAGGTACCTTCCCTCTTCTATAAATAACGGATTTTCATTAAATTAATGCACGCTAATAGATAACGTGAATATCTGTGAACGTCGATTTCGATTCAATGAGATCTCAATTAACAAAGAGTAGGGAGTAGTGTTTGTTAATTCTTAATGTTGTGCAAAAAATTATGAACCAATTCCAAGTGCTCACTCAATAAATAATGTGCCAACATTTGAAGCTCAATAATTTTGCTATTATTGAATGTGTTGTGGAACCCCCTCTGCCTCATGTGATTGTAAACTACCTTGTCTCGCAGAATCGCGCTTGCTCATTCGTTCGAGTTATTATAATTATTTATTTATACGATCCTTTGAGTGTATGATGTTAATTGCAGTTTTGTTGTTAAACAGCACTAAACTACTTAGGTACTGGGTAAACCAGTGGTTCTCAACATGGGTATCACGGACATCTCTGCCCACAGTGTATCTTATACATGGGCCTGAAACCGCCCAGAAGTAGGAAAATTGGAACTCCCCTTGGAGTTTCAAAAGGATGACTGTTGAGTTGACAGGTTATGGGGACATGAATGCTGTACCTAGTATCCATAGATGGTGGGCCTAGTACCTGGATACATGGTATCTATTGATGGTCTATACTATAAATCGGCCTCAAAGACATGTTCGACAAAAACCGTTGAGATCCGTTTTCCCCCCCCCCCGTTGAATAGAGCTTTTGTTTACTGTATGGATGGACACTCGTTATACTATTACTGAATTATAAGATAAATTATGAGCTTTTTCATACTTTTTTATAATAATTTGTCACTATTAATATAAGAGAAATGTCAGTGTTTGTATTCTAACATGATAAAATAAACCCTTAATTTGCTGAGGTGTTTTAAATGAAATCCTGAGAACGGTGGGGCCTCGTAGTTACCATGTACTGGAATGGAGATATCAGAAAGATTCCAAGTAATACCTTGAGAAGGATTCCAAATAATACATTGAGACGTAACAATCAAGCAGCAAGTTAGTACCTCCGTATGTACAATCATGAACTGTTATGGCCGAGCGTACTTAGAAAAGAGGACACCAGCCCTTTTTTCCATACCCACACCAAGAGCTGAAGGTTTGACTAACTTACAACTCGGGCAAAAATTCCACTGTTGTCAGGGGAATTGAACAACAAAGTCTGGGTAAGGGTTGATGGCGCCAGCGAGAACTCGTTGAAGGACATTCGATCCGAAGACACCTAGAGATACACCTAATGTTGAAAATTCCAAGGTATTAAAACCAAGTTAGATACTTGATCTCATTATTGATTTCCTATCAGCAGGTAAGAGCTTAGTAAGCGTGATTTCAGAATAACTTGTCACAGGGCTTTTGGTAGCTGAATGATTTCTTGTTAATAGGAATTATTAGTAAACTAGGGGAAATGCATAGCATACTTACCAATATTAAGAGAACATTATTTCTAATGCATTTTTAATGTTATATGTGCAGTATGGAATCCATCTAATGGATTCCAGAAATACAAATGAAGATTCAGGTGAATATAACTAGGTTAGCTGAGAAAGTGCGTAACTGATACTCGCATGCACAGGTTAGGAAAGATATAAAACTACAAGCAGCAGGAGGCAGCTAACCAACATGGAATCCAGTGTTCAAGCCAGGAATCATTCCTGGTTATTATGATAACAGAGAGCGTCGAAACAAGTAGCGGCTGAGTAAGGATTATTTGCAGAATAAACTATATCCTACTAACTTCATAGAATATATTCTAAATCCATATTATAGAGTGAGGGGCAAAAGTTGGGCGGCTCCTATAACGCAGCCCCACTAAAGAGACTGTCATGATAGAAAACTCGTTAATTATTACCATTTTAAAATTACAACCGGTAACTAAGGGACGAATTCAGTTGGATTCACATGATGCTGAACTGCGGCATGCGTACGGCCAGGTGATTGGTGGAGAAAGCCAGTGGAGTGGGGGAGAACGTTTCAGCAGATCTGCACTCCAGAAGTGCGCAATTTCGTGTTATCATTCGTTATCAATAATCTGTGCTTCAGCTTATAATATAACTTCAAATTTTGAAGTACGGTAGTAGAACAGATAACATAATAATAATATTATTATGTTGTTTATTTTGATGATTATTAAATCATTCAAATTTTTTATGTAATATAACATACTATGTAATATATAATAATATTATATATTACATATTATGTAATATATAATAATATTATATATTACATATTATGTTATATTACATAAAAAATTTGAATGATTTAATAATCATCAAAATAAACAACGAAGTTCTCATTGAGTTAATGAAGCAGCACCCAGAAATCGATAATGCGGTGGGAAGATCACTGTTAAAAAAGCTAAAGAGCGAGAAAGCTGATCTGCGCGAACTTCCGCATCCATGTGAACGGCGGACTTCTCTTACCCCCTCCCTTCGTTTTACGCATACCGCGGTTCCGCATCCATGTAAATCGAACTTTATTCGTCCCTTAGTTACCGGTTGTAAACTCTTGAATTTTATCATCCACCCACATTTACCCTGAATAAATCCTTAAATCAGGTTCAGTGTATTCTCTCTACTACAATCCCCATGTATTTGTACGCTAAATTCGAATCTGATGTCCAAAAAAGTCTTCCACCCCTAAAATTTGCAACTATGGTCAAAATCATCTCCTAAATAACAACTACATCGGCGGAGCAAGCTCACAGCCGCAATTAAGGTTACTGATAGCGGGTACAAACGAGAATCCCAATCGCATTTCCCAAAGTTAAGTCACAGGTTCGATCATAACAATAACAACAATGAGTTAACAAATAGCAGAGATATAAAAGTATCAGAAGAAGCATGTGATGGAACAGCCATTTTCTGTTATATTATAACAGAAAATGGCTGTTCCATCACATGCTTATAAGCATGAATATAAATATTATAACAGAAAATGGCTGTTCCATCAAATGCTTCTTCTGATACTTTCACTTCTACTTTAACTGCTTCCGTTTGTGCTGCACCTGACACTCCCACTCTTGATGTTGCCATCACTCTTACTGTTGTGGCAACTGATAAAGTCCATAGGACTGGGAGACCCTTATGTAATCCTATCATGAGGGTTATGCTTCATCGCCGACACAGCGAGTGACATGTAAGACATTGTGATTGGTCGCAAACCTTGGGCTCAGCATTACAAAGTATATGTCATATACTCTTGCACTCCGGCATTTGCGCAATCTAATGAGTGCAACAGTGACTTTTATGTCTGCAGAGAGGGTGTGAATTAGCCCCCATAGAAACCACAGGATCCCGTGTACACAAAAAGCCAGAATAACTTAGATGGATCCTGTACGAAATTGTTACAGTCGCTAATGAGGAATAATTTCAACCACGAGTGCAAATTTTAGGAGAGTAAGATTTTTTTCTTTTTCATAGGTACCAGATTCGGATTCAGGAAAAAAAAAAAAAAAAATACAGAGGGATACTGTGTAATGTGTTGAAAGCCCATCTTTGGTAGCTGATATTCTTAAGGTGGATCGTGAGTACAGGGCCGGCATTTCTAATTATTACATGGAAGAGCGATCCTCCAATAAATTTGAAAAGATTTTGATTCCGAATATTGCTGACGACTGGAGCATATTACTCTTTGGAGAGGTTATTTCGGGTATTTGTTCCTATAGACTTCTTGATGAATAAAAAGGTCGACAAGGGACTAGAGAGGAAAGTGACGAGACAGCCACTAGGCTAGTTACCGATTAATCCCAGTTCTGGTGGTCACCTCATTACACCAATTATTTTGTACAGTTACGGGCTCACAAGGATATATACAGAAGAGTGGCCTGCAGAACCAATTGGCAGCGTTTTTGGCGATGTCAATCAACGCCGACTCTCACTACTATACGACTGGCTTTTCTCATTTTGTTCCCATGCATACGGAATTCCTGAAGCGAACCAAGTACAACCAAGCTGGGTGAGGTAAGCTACATTCGCCACAATACAAGGTGCGTCCTTAAGACACAAAGATGGAGTTCCTCCTCCCTTCATTCATTACCACCCCCACCTCAATTTATGTTCTGGCTATTATTCTGGCTATCAGTCTTTATAATCAAATGATGTGTTGAAATCGGTAATGAATTGGGAACTAGTTACTTACTAGATTTTTAGTGGTCTCCTTAAAAATGACACATGATAAATGATTATCACTTACCAACTCAGTTTAAAAGCTACAGAAGGCAGTGCAGAACGAAGCTTGAACAAGAAGGCAACTCACCTTCAAACAAAACGTGTCTTCCAGTTATTTGTAGCAATGAAATAAAACAGCAGATTCACTGGGAAAATTGAAGTCAACAAACCAACAGGAAGAGTAGGTATGTTTGAATGGTATAAGATAGAGGATTTCAAAACTACTACATTAATTTCTATCAACTTTTACTGTTGAGGACTAGTCGTAATTAATCCATTTGCCATCATGCATCAAGGAGTAAATGACATTAGATGCTGGGTGGTTCTACATGCTAGAAGTATCCACCTACAATACTCAAATTGAATATGCTGTAATAACAGGTAAAAATAAAGATCAGTGCAATAACGAATTCCACTAAGAAGTATACTCGTACATACAAAGGCACTGGCTACCATCTCAACGGTGATATCACTCTGGCCACCTTGTGAGCTTATCGATGTATGTGAGACAGTGACGGTATCTATTACTGGAGAAAAGCGGGCCTACGATGTCGAGATGGACTTGTTCACCAAGGACGATTAAAGTAGCTGGAGGACTGAAGGTACGTTGCTGAAGCTTCAAAGCCCTACATTGCACTCAAGTAGGGCACCACCTCTTGGACATGGATGGCAGGAGTGACAACAGACTGTCACAAACAAGTGCCACAAATGCGATTGGTATTATGGGTGGTTGTTAGTATCATTTTGCTGTGTAATTTTGTATTCATTTGACTCTTCTACTTGAGCAGAATGCTTCCAGATCATGGAATTGCTGGGTAATATTGCCAAGTAATTGTTTGTTACTCATGCGTTGATAATTCCTTAATAATATGCATACTGGAAACGGAATTGCTCATTATGTCAGCTTTACATTGTAAACAGTCACAAGAACATAATCACCATGGAAATTATGATAGACTGAACTGAATTGGCTGAACCCTCGCTGAGCCTAATTGTAATTGCCCTTCGCTCAAATTTCGAGTTGTTTGTATCCTGTTCAGCAATGGCGATTCTTTAACCCGATTTGGCTATCTGTTTGTCGTTACACGAATAATGAAATCGATACCACAAGGACTACCACCAAGCGATTTACCAAATTGCACTACAGGTAGCCCAGCAAATACTTGACATTTTCGTCGGCTCTAGTGCATTGTGTGCGAGAAAACTAGTCTGTCAACATCCACAATCCAGTGCTTGCATGCATCATTCCCTGAAGGTGAACTGCCCTAACTACGTAGGAATAAACTACCTAGGTACTAGAGACGCCTACAATTTCAAATGAAGCTGCATCAGCTTTCTGAATTCTTACTTTTGCTCAAGGTTCAATTACCGAAATTTCTATTTTCCTTCTTCTCCTAGCTGCATAGGAAAATGAATACAGTGATTAGTTCATAGGTATTTTCATTTTGAATGACACGAAAAATGCAAAATGGCTTGTAACAGTTTCAATATAACGATACAATGTAACGAATTGACATCAGTCAAAAACTTGTTGCTACAGATTATTATTACAAAAAATGACCAAGTTCATTGTACATAACTTAGTAAAATTGATTAATTTGTGAGTAACACGTTCATGGCGAATAATAAACTTCAGGAGCTTTATATTAAGTTGCTCATTGGGGTTAAGTTCACACTCATTAAGTGTGTTCTTACGAGTTTCCATAATACATTCATACAAGTTTGGAAACATTTCCCATTGCAAATATTCGGTTGGTTGAGTAGCAGTGTTGTTCAAGTATAAGTACACTGACACTGTAGGTTCAGCATATTGGGCCTGTGAATGATACGGAAGTTTGGAGGAATTTTGGTTTGTTGGGACTGAGAAATGAGTAGTGAAGGATCCAAACTGTTATTGAACAATGAAATGCCCTTACGAGGAAGAGCAGTGCAGGAGTTCTTCTTACATCATAGAGACTCAACACTGAGTCATTATTGAGACATTCAATGAACTTTGTCAGGGAAGTTTTTCGTCTAAAATGAGCTTCCCAATAGAAATGCCTCCAAAGTTATGAGGGAGCTGAGAGGAATCAAATTATTCCTGATGAGATAAACCATACTCTTGTAAAAATACACACTATCGGGTTGGTTATTCCATGCATGACCCACCACAAGTTCAGGTAAACAATGTAACTAAAATTACACAAAGTTCAAGGGTGAATACTAATTATCAAAATTTCTAGGAAACAACTTCTCAAGAGCTAAACATATTTTATTAAAAATTCATTAAGTAGTACATTTTCAAACATAATGTCACACATTGGATTGTAAATTTCACAAAGTTCTTATAAGGTAAATGCAATATCATCTCACAAAAATATTTTTCATCGAGTGAAAATACTGGATAGGATACCCACGCTGAGTACTTTAAAATTTAATATAGGTACCCACCGCCCAAGGGATTAGTTTACGATTTTTGTTTTAAACAATTTTAAGTACCTACCTAGTACGTTCATTCTGGTAATAAACTCTCTTTAAAAAAAAAAAAAAAAAAAAAAAAAAAAAAAGCTTTCAGCTCACCCACATACAAGGACGGATACGAATAATACAGATTAATGACTAAACAATGAAATCGTGGACGGATTACTCACGAATGATGTCATAAGTGAATTGGCACATTTCAAACTACAGACTACAATGTCGAAAGTAACCTTGACGTTATCAAATCGACAAAAATACAGCGAATTAAAGCCGAATAATTAAGAAGAAAAAAATACTAAATTTATCAAATAGAAACTAAATAAGAAGTTATGGATCAGATCCCAGAATTTGTGTTTAAGGTGAAAACCGTTTGATAGAAATGTATAATTCGTGTTGATTCAACCACCGTAGACCATAATTTGAAGAAAAATATATATAACAATATCTTAGCCTAAGAAGCAGCACCGCGTATCGACCATTTTGGCCAAAATTAGGTTATAACCAGAGACGAGTAAATGACCTAAATCACCTATGCAAATGACCTAAATGTGCCGTTTTTTTCAAAAATGACCTAAATTACCGAAAAAAGTGGAAACGACATATTTAAGATGTTTTCAGGGTGTGAAAATTTCCATTTAATTACCACTCTCTTTTTCAACGAACTTTTCTACTTGCTCACGTTCTTCGGCCGTTAATTAGGTGACGAATCCTTGCGATAATCCCATGGGAAAAGTTATTGGAGATCTCGTTCATTGAACTATTCATGGACACTCCAGTCATCGTCAGACTTGTCCCACTCCTCCCTCCCCGGGTATACCAGGTATAGTACTTTCCTCATTCGCGAGTCTGTACTGCTACCAACCATGTCAACAATACGAGCAAAGCTGCTCTTATACGGAACTGGATAGAGGGTTTTAAAGACTTCGCAGTGGAAGGGGAGAAGCTTTTCTGCAGACCTTGTGGAAACTCGGTAAGTTCTGAGCATTTGTACCTATTATTTAGAGAAAAATTATATGTTGTTCCAACGTACGAGTAGGTATCTTAAATGGAAAAGTTTGTAATAAAAAGTTGAATTGTCGTTTGTACATATGGACTGTTTTTGATTCTCATGGAGTTCTATGTATATTTTTTAATGTATCACAACTGATTACGATTATTAGGTTCTGGAAAATGAGGGGCAATGACCTATCTGTGCAATATTGGCAAAATTAATGACCTAAATCTTCAAAACGAATGACCTAATTGACCTATCAAAAATGACCTAAACCATGAAACTAAATGACCTATAGTTACTCGTCTCTGGTTATAACTCATTCTTATTCAAATTTTCCCGCCGCATAAGATGGTTAGCATGAATTTGCTCTCTGTAGACATATAATAATATTATATGTCATATTATGAACAAACTTCGAAAATTATAACAGGACTTATCAACAATCAACTTGGTTGGGCTCTTGTTTTTTGGTTCTCCTGAAAAACAGGCGTTTGGTTGATACGTGGTGTTGTTACTTAGGCGACGATATATACCTACGCATTAAACGAGCAAAAGACCTACCCATTATACCCAACATCGTGTATTTCTCATAATATGATAGTATTTCTCATTGTATTATAATACTGAGACTTGTAGGAAAGGATATTGGTGATAGACTTGCAGTGCAGCTAGATTACGGAAATTACCAGGCTCGAAAATGTGGAATTCTCAAAATCTTACCACCACATGAGGGTAAATTGGATTTACAGCGTTTACTACAAACGTAAACATAAAGCATGACAATTCTCAACGACAGTATTAGATTTTTTGTTTACTTTTTAAAACGACCGAGAATAACCACATGGATTCCAATCAGCTGTACATACGGGTCACAAATTATGGATAATACAATAATATTTGTACGCATGCAGCAAGAGATACTCGAGGCTTCTATAACCACCACCATAAGCACCAGATACCAAGAACATTCTACTGAAACGTTGGTTATCACAATTAAATAAATGTGTTAAGTACATCTAAAACAGGTACAATACATCATTCAGGCGTTTGGAAACGTCTATTTTGATTAATTCCACGCACAAGTCAATGCACGCCAGCTTGGGCAATCTAACGCAGAGCTAAGCGAGGCGAACTATCGAACTATCCCACACCAAGGCTCCATAGTTGGACATTTTATCAGACTTTGAACAGTTAAAGGTATTTTTTTCAGTCTTGAAATTAAGATCGATAGGCGTGTATGTTTTGGTCCCTTTAAATAAATTGAGGTGTTACACTTGAGGCTTCAGTGTACATAATTGTTCAACAACTTCAAGTACTCAAAACTTCACTGTTCTTCTCTTTTAAAAGGCAAATTTTGTTATCAATTTATTTTAAAGTTTCAAAATGGATTTTTCGTTAAAATGTTTTTAATGCGAATACATGATTGATTGCCCTAAAATAATTTTTTTTTTTTATTACATTTCCTTAGTAGAGATTCATAGGAAGATGAAAGGGGAAACTTGAGATTGTACGCATGGTTTGAACATTAATTCTTCAAAATTCGTTAATAAATGGGTATGGGTTGGTTATAGCGTAGTCAACAATAATGTTTGATCACATGAATTGTATACAGAAGAATTTTGAATGGCAGCTGAATTTAAAATGAATAAAACCCCGAAGTCATAAAATATTGAACTTGCATGTTGGTTATTTCGAATTAAAGATGGTCGCAAAACCTACTGGGATCATCAAACCAGTGGGATTTTTTGGTGCCTAATTAATTTAAAAAAGTTATATCGTGTGATGAGATTCGAATTTATAGGCTGCAATGTTGTCACAAACATGCAAGTTCCTAGTTTGAATACTGCCTGAATAAAATTAAAGAATTTCCAAAAAGGAACAAAACCACGATGAAAATTAAGAAATGTTCCCGGTTTTTATTCATTTTAGAGGGAAATTTGGCAGGGAGAAAAATTTACGAATACTGAACTTGCCTCTTGGTTTATATTTGAGGTGATTCTCAATGTATTGGCAAGGGCAGGCGAAGAGGGCCGAGTGCCTGGGTTGGCCAAGGCCTGGCTCGCTCCTATCGCCGAAATCTAGTTTCCTTTTAACGAGCATCTTGACCCATCGGGAGGAGTAGCGGAGAAATAACAGCTTAGCTCGCTCCTAAACAACAACAACAACACCATCCCCAAAGGAAATGAGCAAGGCAGTATCTACATTTTAGGTTAGTTGCAAATGGAAATTATTAAGCAAAACACAAAAATGCCACACATGAAGGAAGTCGTCCTACTAGAAAATCTGGAACGGTTGAAATTCCGCAAACCAATCCTATAGTTGTTTTGCGATTGGAACTGGCAATTATAATATCCACGATGAAAACAAAACAAAAAACAACTCCCACAACATCGCAGCTAGTTCTTATAGGAATGACAAACTCAAATGTTAACTAGTACCTACAAAACAGTTGTACCTAGCCTGACGTCGCCGTGATGAGGTGAGATTTTCAACAAACACTGATAAATGATGTATATAATACTGCTACAAAATGTGTAATAAACAAAATGCGGTAATGGTTAAGAAAATGGACAAAACGAGTTATATTGCACTATTGATGGAATGTTGTTACCTAACCTACTAGGGTTAAAACTTCTTGAATGGAAAAATAATAGCTGTAGATGTCCAGTTCTGCAACCTCACTGTAAGTACTGAGGTACCGTTTTAGGAATCAAATGAGCTCGTATTTTCTCGAACGACAGCATCAGTTTACATTATACAATCGGATAAAAAGTTTATTTATTCGCGTCCCCTACAACCCCACATCTTAATGCACATTTGACCCCCACATCATGCAAAGAAAAACGCTCAACCACATGCACATAATGCGTCCATCCCACTCATCGCTACGCTCATAATATACCAGTCAATCAACTCATTCATTACATGCAAGTACACACACAAAAAGTTTTTTAACAATATTTACAAAATAACAGTAGGCGCCTATAATACAACTGGAAATGTCTAAATTGAAATTCGAAAATTTAAATACCTAATTGATTTTATAAATTGATAAATAATCAAGATAATTGACATTAACGCTGTGATACGTAGTATTATGGAAAATTAGTGGGTGGACGAGTTCTAATTACCTAGTTCTAATAGATCCACCATCCAAGATCCACCAGGACTAGCATCTAACGTGTGCATTAGTAGTCGACTCAATTTGATTAATAAACTGCCCTCAACATTTAATTTTATGAAATCCCCCTCTCTCTCAGCCAGTCAGTCCAACAAGGGCAGCAATCCCCTTTGTCTTTGATCGGTTTGCTAGCTAAATAGAGCTCTATATGCTGACAAGGGCATAGGGCCGTAGACAAATGCAAAGGGCACGAGGGATTGGCTAGATCTTCATCCAATGTCCAGTCTAACCGCCGACGAAGGTAGTCCTTGCACCAGCGCTGCACGTATCGGAGGAGGAGCTGCTCACCTCTCGCCTTTAAAAACAAAGTTGGTCGACAAAATAGAAATAATGAAAATACCCGTCATAGGTATCCAAGTTGCGATTACCGATGATTGCTAACGACGACTGTAACATACATACTGCTATTACAGTTTCCAGTAGAGTGGAGAATGAGCAACTCTGTATCACCTTTAAACCTACAGCAGTTCTGTTGGTCGGCTCATAAATCAACTCCACATATCAATAACAACGTTAGAACTGAATGATTCTCGTCATGCAGAATCAACCCAAAAGTGGATTGGCCACTATGAGGAATAAAGGATTCGTCAACCTCAAACCTGAGATCACGTCAATAGTAACGTTATGTAACGTTCGTAAGTCGTAACGTCATTAAATTATGAAGAATCCATTGTTACCTGCTTTCTGGACACCCTAGTTGTTTGGGCTCCTTGGATGATGTAGTCTTGGTCTTCAATGTCCATTTTGTTGTGGAATTGTTCCCGCTTCTGTTTTTCTTCTCGAGTTTCTTCACGATTCAAAATCCTGCCAGCCGCTTCCTCCCGCTCAATGACCTCTTGGAGCTTTTTCTGTAACAAACTCAATAATTAAGTGACATTGACCAAGTTAAGTCGAAATAATGAGTCAAATCAAGTCAAAATAAGGATGAGAATCAAGAGTTTTTCATAGACATTGTGTACTCATGTCAAGATCGCGTATTCTATACAATGTACAATCTGACCGAACAATTGATGTTAACAAGGAATTTCAAGAATTTTCTTCTCAAACCATTTTTTATTGCAATTTGGAGAAAACTGTAGAAACTTGAAATTACATCATCAGTTTGCCTCATTTCACCGTGAATTTTATAACTAGTTGCATAACGGAACGTGATGAAAGCCAAGAAGTTGGGGTGTAAGGGACAAGAGAAACCTTTAAAATGTAGTTCAAGGTCGAATTAAATGTGTTCTTCGATCTCACTAGAACGCAAAACAAAACTATAGACGCTTACTATCAAGAGAAAGCTGTTACGTGAATACCAAATCGATACGTGGCTGGAATCATGGCAATTATGTTAATACAACTTCTAGTAATTTTTCGTTACTACTACTAAATTTAATTGTCATTCCGACAATTGGCACACGACGTTTGGGCCACTTTTAAAATTCAACACCACGCGAATTGGCTCAAACACTTATCTTAAACGATTGATTCAAGAGAAACGTGCACGATAGTCGTTTATAAAACCAAAACTGTTGTAAGATAATCATCAATAAATCGTTGGATCGTACTCTAAATCGTACTCTTTTTTGTTTTATGAACGCACGATAGATCTCTAATAATATTGATACATATTATGTATCAACAAATTGTTGCCTATAAAACAAAACGTCAATCAACAATAGGGTTTCAGCTTTTCGACACTCGAGTAGGTACTCATTATAGAACTCGAAATCAATTTGAAAGCCACTAGACACTCAAGGGCATTCAAGTAATTACCAATTACTCGCAATCTTGGTGAGCTGAAAAAAAACCTAATGAATTAGAAGGAAAAACGTTTTAACGATAGAAAGGGCAAAGAACGTACCACGCAGTCTGTTGTATCGAAGTAAATGAAACAGAGATTCACTTTGTGACAAGAGATTTTACCTCGGTCGTCCAACCCGAGTATAATTTTATGACGAATAAGGTGTTTGTTAACATTTGCCATGCATCGCTCCAAGTTGTGGTTCAGCTGAAAGGCACAAAAACACATACGTCAGCTATTAGCCTGTGAGTTATCAACAGCAACAGTAACATCTATAAATAACATCCACACACACGAAAACACCCGAGGTACTCGAAGTATTTTGACGCTGAAAGCGATGGAGTGGTCCGTTTCGCCCCATCGCGTCAGGAGTCTCTGTAAATGGACAAAGCGAGCAATATTGCATTGCATTTTTGACAGGGTTCAGACCCATAATTTCTATCCATCTTCTGCTATTGAAAACGATTTCAAGATGTTTCATACTCCCAAAAAACAATTTCAAGATGTTTCTTACGCCCAAAAAACAGGGGTCCACATTATCGGATTGCGACCTATGATTTCCACCCATTTTATTGATCTGAAAACGATTTCGAGACGTTTCCTTGTTTGTGATAATAAACAGCGTCGAAAAATGAAGACCCCAGTAGGATCTGTTTCATGCGCAGCTTGGCATCCCGATAGGACGTTGTTCACTTTTTCGGTGACAGCCCAATGCTGTCGGCTAGGGATGCAATATCGGAACCAAATAATCGATTATAACATCAAATTATTAGTCGTAAGCTAAAATAATTATTAGTCGTAAGCTAAAATAATCTGTGAGCGATTAATCGGTATTGAACAATCGATAAATCAAATAATTCGATTAATCAAAAGCAAATATTTGATTGTAAGTACTTATTTTATATATAACTTTCCGGTGGTTTTCTTCGTCTATAGGTGACGACCAAGGATAAATTACAAGGCTAATGAAGATAAAGGAATGGCAAAACGAATAAAATGGCATAAAATGGTTTTTTATTAGAAATTGAGGGACATCATTTGACTGACCCTCGACATCCCTCAACATTATTCTTACTGACGGTCAACAAATCACACACTTATTATTATTAATTACCTACCTATTAATAACTTTTATGAATTATTATTATTATTATTATCTGAAAATAATTACTTGAGATCTGAAAACCATGTGCTGTCGAATCAGCTGCCTCACGATTCACCCACATGTTAACGAATATTGATCTGCTCCAAATTATTTGAATAATCGGTTATTCAAATTATTATTAATTGGTCACATCGACTATTAGCTTACGATTAATCATTTGATGTTATAATCGATTATTTGGTTCCGATGTTGCATCCCTCATAACCGCTCCTCCACAAAAATTTAAGTGAATTGGGAAGTGTTGACGCAAGCGTGAACTATGACATCAATTTTGTTCTTTAACTCATGGATTTCTGATGAATGAGAAGACAACGAGAACTATATTCACAGAGGATGGTGGTAAGTATCATCAAATTAGTGGCTATCAGCAATTATGTTATGGTCTAATCAGAATCATTTAATGGTAACATGTATTGAAATTTCTTGCAAAACTGAGTGATATCCGCTCCTCCACCAAAATTTAAGTGAACTGTGGAGTAAACCATGACTTCAATTTCGCTCTTCAACTCAAGGATTTCTGATGAATGAGAAGACAACGGGAACTATAATCACGGATAGGAGGATGATGGTAAGTATCATCAAATAAGTGGCTATCAGCAAATAATCAAATAGTCGAATAATCGATTATCCGATCATTCGATTATATATTTGCCCTACTGTCGGCATTCAGGGTTAGATTTCTGGGGCCTAGAGAAATCATGCTGGCTTCCAGTTGTGCGGTATAGCCTGGAAGTAAAGGGCTATGATGATTGCAAATTTCGACTGTGAGTGTCATAGAAGCATCCATGAATACTGAACGTTTTGCATACCTAATAAAAACTAATTAAATAAATAAATAGAAATAAAAAAATGAATGAAAATAATAATAATGAATGAACTAATTACAATTATTGTAATGTAAATATTGACTGCATAAGTGCACATCTACTACGAGTATATTCCTAATTCTTAGAACGTAACAGGAAAACATAACCATTCAAGGAAAAATCTATTCCAGGTCAATGGAAGAAGGTATATTGCTAGGATCTGATTTATTATGCAGCTAGCACCAACTGATCAATATACCCGCCCACCACAGAGACCCAATGAAGTTTACTCGCGAACGTCGACTCTCATTGGACGTAGAGCTGTGTAAATATTGTATGGCGAGTTGAGTCGATACAACGAACCAACCACATTCATTTCCTACATCGCCGGAAAATTCTTGCGAGAGCTGTTTGACTGAGGATAATCGCCAACGCCTCAATCATTAGATAAACAAAATGTGTGTATCATTTAATGATGTACATATCGTAATTGACCGGTAGATGTTATAGAAAAATCATTCATTCCAATGAACAACATATTATACTCAATCTCACCTTGATTTTCATCCACATGCAAAGAAATATTGCAGCAGCATTTAGGACCAGCCAGAGAATGCCCAGCCCAAACAGCAGTAGTCCAGTAAGTCCAGAAAACAGAAGACCCAGCAGTACTACAAATGCTGAGAAGATCCATACAACGAGGACCCGTTTGTAGCACACGTTGTAAATTGTGAATCGAAAATCGTTGGTGAGCAGTTCCATGATCTGCACATAGTCTTCGACTGTGAGCTGAAATTTGAGAACGTAAATATTCAATTCTAAATGGAGAAAAAATTATATATTCCTTCGGTCATTATCAGCTGCTAATAAAAAAATATATATCCACTTTCCCGAGTGCACTTGTCGTAACCCACAAAAGGCGGGAAATGAGTTTTTTGTACTAATGTGTACAGTACACCTATAGTACACGGTGTACTATAAGGTCTTGGGTACAATCACCTGTGAATTTCATCCAGATCTGACTTGTCAAGTAGGTACCGTAAAATCAAGTTTCCCTCTCCACTTTTCGTTTATAACCGAAAATTTAAAAAATTCAAATGATTGAAGAACATTAAATGATTTTGTCGTAAGCCACAAAGAAACCTTACTTGAATGATGGGTTACTACTTGAAAGATGATCTTTTACTAGCTGCATTTATCGTAACCCACCAACATTCATCCTTCGTGTGAGTTCCGACCAATGTAACATTGTGGCTTACGACAAATGCTCGTGTCACTAGTATCATCACGTAACCCACACAGAAGAAACTCAGGTAGGTTCCGACAATCATGCATCAATGTTCTTGTCGTAACCCACAAAAAGGTCTTCAGTTCGACATCTGATCGCTCAGTTGTCGGATCCCACATTCCTGCCTCCGATTTCATCGGAGGGTTTTTTTCAAAAATTGGGAATAACTATTCGCTCCTATGAAGGCCAAGGAAGGTGGATCAAGCGTGAATTTTTCAGCCGCTAAGAAGTTCAGAATCACGAAGAGTTCGGAGGGCTTCTACGTCAAACTCTCTTACTATCCGGAGGATGTCGAAACTCTCACCAACAGTGGAGCGACGTACCAGACAGTGCCTTAAGAAAACTGCCAAGATGACGACCAACAAGAACGCGAGAGCGAGGAGATCAACGCATCCTATTCCTAGGCAAATGAAGAACGACCTCATCGAGCTAGTTGACACATTCGTCTTACCAAGGGAATACCATCAGGAGTACCAGACGCTGGTGGAAGTCGAAGAACTCCCGGATGTACTTGGCGAAACCGATGAAGAAGATGACAGTGAAGATGAAGAAGGTGACTAGGATGAATGATCAATTTAATGATCGCTAACATGCATTGAAATACTTACTAAAATACTGTCTTTTTTCAAATTTACTGATTACTTTGCTCAATAATTGAATAAAAATAGCATTTTTTTCGTGTTTCAAGTTTTACATCATGGTGCCTTTTCCTTTTCTCAAGAGTTTACTTCACAGAGGAACTTCCAGATCAATGACACATGATTCATTCTAACTTTCTTCTCTGAGGAATGAATTCGCCTGGCGACTGGAAAAGCTTTTTTTTTTTTTTCTTTTTTTTTGCTGTCGCATAATATGTGACATATTATTATCGTAATCGTATTACCTTAACAGTTCCTAGTTTTTATGCTCTTTTCATGCAAAAAAATTTCTTTTGTGGGTTACGACAAGTGGTCCAGCTGGAGGTGGTTTTGGTTTTTCAGCTCTCCTGTAAAATTTTATATTTGTAGGTTACGACAAGTGCGCTCGGGAGAGTCTATATTATTAGGTACATAATATATACCTATATTAAATATATATGCTTCGTTATTTATTATATAATTTGGGCAACACTTACAGTGAGGCCTTGGGCCATCAACTCTTCCGGTACAAGTTCTGGACGGAACTGGGCTGGTGTTACCCACGGGAACTTGGTATTGACAGGTAGAAGGGTAACGATGATGTCGCCATTAGCTGAAACCATTCAACGTTACCATACAAATTGAAGCCGATTTGAGGATGATAGACAAGCGATAATGAATTAGGAAATGGAACCAGTGAGATAATGCGAATTTCTAGTTTTCATACAACATTCTCACGGTGCATGTTACAATTTGAAAATTGATTAAAAGTTGGAACTATAATTGTGAAACGTCCCATCGCAATCACGGCCGGCGAGAGGGTGGGGCAGGGGGCCAACGCCCTGAAGCCCGGTACGTATGTATTTCTTTGTCAATAAATAATTTTTCCCTAACTTCTACAAAAGAATTAAAAAAATAATTTAGGCCTATGCCTACAAAACAGACAAGTTGAGAATTAAATAAGCTAAACTTTGTATTTATTATTTTAAAAAAATTATTATTTTGTCAATGCGGCTGATAAGGTAGCCATATTTCAATGTTCTATTTACGTCCATGTTCATGTCAAGGTTAACAGTGAAAAAAAGTTGAATTTTCTATCTAAATTTCAGATCTAAATTAATCTTACAGCTCGTTTTTCCAACTTGCATTTTGTGTACTTGAAAAAACTTGGTAACAAATCAGGAAAATAGGGGGGCCTGGGATCGATCAGCCCAGGGGCCCGAGACGGCTCTTGCCGGCCCTGATCACAGTAGTGCCACTTAAATTCCAATCTTCAATAGACTTTGGTTCGTACTGGGAATATTTGAACAAATTGTAGTTGATATAAAAACAACGGAATAGAATGGACATTTTACCATTTTGCCAGGCGCTTAGATTTATGGGATGCCTATAAGCAGGTTAAATTTAGAGGGAAAAGGCTCAGAAGAATTATTTTTCTAAAATAGATCATAGGTTTTCCCACACAAACGATAAACCAAGCTTCAAAGCCATCAAATTGGACGAGTAGGGGGTAAAAAGTGATAATCTTTCAATAAATTAATGATTATAGTAGGAGCATTGAATCTTAATTTGATGGGATCCTGAATCACTCCGCTCTGACTCACTAGAACGTTTTTTATGTTTGGCTGAGGCTGACATTCCAAGATAAGAACTTGTCACGGGATGATTTAGAAGTGTCCAACATCGCAGCCCAGTCAAATCCTAGGCATGTGATATCAATAACGACTTGGACGTATCTAGAACGAGTAGACTCCAGGTGCACGCTACGAGTTGCAAGTCACGAGTCAACAATTCTCTAGGGTCGCGATAATACATGAAACTCGTGTCAGTTGATGTTCCGGACACACCCCAAAAAATGCGATTTCGTCGTTATAAATAATTCAACAGTTGGATTGAATTAGTCGACTCGCCAAGGAGATGTTTATTCATACTATCACAAATCACCATTTGACGACAAGGGCCCTCCACGCGTTCTATGTTTAAATACGTTTTTTGGTAAATTCAACATTTCCGCTCAAGGAAAAATTATCACAAAATACCATTTGTGTCTTCTCAATCAAGACAAATTATCAGTACGAGTTTCAAAATCTTTGTGAACAAATTTGTTTCCTTGTCTGACTCAAACTCCAGTTCCAATCTTCAGATTTTTATTATTAAATTTTCTTGAGGTGTTATGTTGGTTCGGCTCTACACGGTATCATATGAATTTCATCAAAATGGGGCAACCACGTTCGATTGTTGCGACATTTGGGCAAACGTTAAATTTATTACTCACGCATATTCGACAGATTGTGTTGAAATTCACCTCCGAGGTTGTTCCCTAGATAAGCGTCGGAGGGGGGTAATATTTTCAAAACCCACATTAATGCAGCATAGCTTCAAGAGCGAATATCTGGTTTTATGTAAAATGACTCTATTTTACTGTTTTCTTAACAAATTTTGTTTCCACTTTTTGCCGAGTAACACCTCAGTTCATAGTTTTTTCAACGCTAATCGCGATGGTGAAGTCAGAATTGCGATATCTCATTCCGTTATCAGACTAGAGCCGATGAACCGCGAAGAACATCTCAAGTAACAACCACGTTTCTTCTTCTTCAAAGTGCTCCATCCAGTTTGAGAAAGAAATAAGATATCGCAATTCTGACTTCAATATCGTGTTCAGCATAAAATAACTTTAAAATGAGGTGTCACTTGTCAGATTAAACTTAGCCATTCAATTGCCAATACAGATGTTTTATATAATATATAAAAACGTATTATGTTTTATATCGAGGGTAATACGGCAACACCCCACATCGTCACTTTTGGCCAAAATGAGTTATGTTCCTATATACATATGATTTTTTGTGTCTTTTGGCAGTGAATTCATGATGACCTGGAACGGATTTCGGTATGAAAATCTATCGGAAATTAGAGTGTTAAAAATGTTGGACTGAGATCAATAGCTTCCTTTTCTTCGAAAATTCGCTGATAGAGTTCTAAAAACGATATTTTTACACGTTTCTGAACACCTTAAACCTCATAAAACCCTTTCGTGGCTTATTTGCAAACATGCTGTGGAATACTTCCATGGAATTGTCAGAGATAAATAAATCTTTGGCCCTCGCATGATTCATTATCTATTTACAAAAATTGACCACAGCACAAACTAGCGGTGCAGGAGGGGGGGGGGGTCGAATGCAAAGACAATATTCTTTCTGTGTTGTATCACTTATTGACCAATTTAAACTACTACGACTAGTTTTACTATCGTGCCGTTGATTCCAAACTTCCAACTAGTTTACACAATCCGCTAGTTTGCGTTCTAAAATGACCAATTACCTTAATCTTTTCTTGGCCACTTGTTAGTTGGAATTACGCAACGAAGTTAGTGACATCAGGGCGTTAAGAGAAATGTGATTTTCGAACCAGGGCCACCTACAGTGTGCAACCGATTGGAAGACTCGACTCAAGGCCGAACATTTTCAAGTCACGCCAGGACCACAGCGATATTAGTTTACTATGTGAAGCACGGGAGAATAACAATTCATATGCATCTCAAGAGAAGAATACTTATCAACAATCAAGTTTTTTTTTAAGAACCACGTGGTGAAAAAATGCAACTATATGAAATAATCTCTTTACAAATTACATGTGAACGTCCTCAATCAATATGCATTGTTTTTATTGATTAGGCGCTTTATTTAATAAACCTACCAACAATATAAATTAATATTTGACCTTGACGGTTGTACTAATCCAATTTGACGTGCTTTTCTGTTTTTAATGAATTTTCGAAGATAAATAAGCTACTGTTCTCTGTCCAAAATGATTAAAACTCGAATTTCCGAAATCATTTCAAACCAAAACCCTTTTCAGACCATCCTGAATGCATTTCCAAAAGACACCAAAAATATGAATTTATATGACTAGGTAGGTAAATATGAATATGAATTCCAGACGATAGTTCTCGATAGAATTGAAATAAACAGTTCAAATTTGCGCAACAAATCCGTCAGAATCAGGCCACTCTAAGGAGGGTTTCGGGGAGTTTCAGGGGGGACAAAATACCCATAAATTCCCAAAACGAAACAGTCTGACAAGTGACGCCTCATTTTTAAGGTATTTTTACGGTGAACACGATGGTGAAGTCAGAATTGCGATATCTTATCCCGTTCTCAAACTGGAACACTTTGAAGACGTAGAAACGTGGTTTTTACTTGAGATGTTCTTCGCGGTTCATGTGCTCTAATCTGATAACGGAATGAGATATCGCAATTAGGACTTCACCATCGCGATTAGCGTTGAAAAAACTATGAACTGAGGTGTTACTCGGCAAAAAGTGGAAACAAAATTTGTTATGAAAACAGTACCTACTTAAAACAGAGTCATTTTACATAAAACCAGTTATTTCTTCAAATATTCGCTCTTATAGCCATCCAGCATGACTGTGGATTTTTAATAGCATTACACCTAGTGTTTGTCGTGTTTGCTTTGTTGATTTAGTATAGACTTTTCACCATACAGCAAACAGTTTCGAAGAGTTTGAATTGAAAGATGAAACGTCTGCCAAGATGTGGCTCATCAGTTATTTACCTCGTAATCATGCCATGATCGTATTTAGGTTCATCTTCGGTACACAATCAGGAGACAAGCACAGAAAATCCCATATTGGTGTACATCGCCAGCAGGATTGCTGTCTAAGTGTTTCGGGAACTTTCATGACGCTATTAACGTACCTTCCGGAGCATGTCGAGTATTGGAGGCGACCACTTTCTATCGAATGGTGGACCTCATCCACATCAAACGGTCGAGAGAATTGATGATGTCTACTTAATAGTGACGACGGAAAGTGTTTTTTAAAACCTTTAGAAAACTATTTTTTCCTTATTTCCTTAATATTTTTCCTTAATAAATGAATCCTCATCCCCCTACTTTCACAGTAAGAATACGCCCGAAATGGGAAAATTTGACACTAATTTACATGGTTGGTTTCCATGTCTATGTAGTTTGGTTTATGACTTGTACTTGTCACATAATCAAAAGCACTTTTTTTTACTTACTTACCATTTAGTCTTAATAGCATATAAACTTACAATATTACTTCTTCGATATTCCGTGGGTCTATACAAGTTTATTACTAAAAGCATATTTAAAATAGGACTTACTAAACCCTTGTCGTATGATTCCTGACGAATTGTTGGTTGTGCCATTGTGGTCGTGTAAGTTTACAACGACTACAGCGTCACTCGTTGGGGGCGACACGGGTCGAGAGATGGACCGGCTCACCTGAACTGGTTCAGTAGGAATAACAGCTCCGCTGTATTCATCTCCTCCTAGCACAGAACACATTGAACCAATTTACTCCATTGAAATACAATCGTACATACATAAGCCATCTCGTAGATGTCAGAGCCTCGTGATTCGACAATAACATTCCCAGCACATTTCTCTCACACTATCAAAATTAATCCTGACGACCATTCTGATAAATCCGTACCACCATTTTCACCATTCTTGAAACAATTCGTTCCTGGATGTTTATAATTTCCAAAAGTAAGTAAAACTGTTTTCCAGTATAAAACCATGTACCTGTACGGGAAAGAATAGTAATGGCCTATTCACACTCAGCCGTGACGTGACTGTGATTCTCGCTGACGTGAGCTCACAGAGTTTTCAATTCACAGCGGTTAGTATTAAATAATTTTTCTTCAGTATTAGAAAGTACTAGCGATCGGGCCCGTCGCTGAAGGGCAGAACTCGGGGTGTGTCCATCTACCTCTGTTACCTGTCCCGGACAGGCAGAACTCGGGATGGATCCATCTGCCACTTTTACCTGTCGCTTTACGGATTATACCTCTTACATCTCGTTTTACAAACCCTTATAATCTTAAATACCAAAAATAATATTCATCTGTCTCACGGAAGGAAGAATATAAATTTTTATATTTCGGCTTCCCTATAAACCCCCACCCCTGTGCATCGGATTTGGAAGTGAACCCCCCTATGTCCTTCCCCGATCACGGAAACATTTATATGCGGGAGAAGGGTTCGATCGATTGAGCCGTTTTTGGGTGATTGAAGGACAGACAAACAGACAGACAGACACCAAATTCAAAATCGGAATGGTTCGACTCCATTTCACGCGAAACGAATACCTAACTAGTGAAATGTTTTCGCAAATACACAAGGAACACGAAAATCGTCTCTAAATTTAGTTATATAGATTAAGTACCTATTTTCAAAAATATTGTATTTTGGTGAAGTGTTCGTTTAATTACCTACATTCCGTCCCCGATTAAGTCCCGAATTCTAGCTTACACTGTCCCAATTTACGTGGAACAGACTTGGCAGCCCTAGTCTAGTGTGAATCGAACTTCCTGGAAGAATTTTTCCAGTTTCGCCGGTCACGGCACTTTCACGCCGCGGCTGAGTGGGAATAGGACTTGTTTTCTTCATAAATGGAATATTTACATACAATTTTTTCAAGTTACAAGTTAAGGTTTGAAAATTCTTATAATTGCATTAAATTATTGAGATCAAAACAATACACAATCGCACATTCTTACATTTCGTTGAAACCCCCAATTGTGAATAGTTGGTAGATATTGCATGTGTCTGATCAAAGCAATGCACTATCATAAATTGTTAAGTGATGTGTAAATCGAGTTTTTGAAACAAAAGGTCTAGTAAAATGAACACCGTCATCCATACCTGTACATACCACTTTTCAGTCTAGTAAAATAAACACCGTCTACCATACTTACCTATACACAGTCGAATGACCTTTTTCCAACCAAATGAACCTTCGTTCAACATGTAAAGATAACAATTGCAACGAGAAGCAATGCGGGTGGGACTGCGTAGAGAAGGAATGCGATATCAGGGACTTCGAGGCTAGAAGTACCTACCTACCCGATATCGCATTCCTTCTCGGAGTTCGAGTGATCAACGATCGAGACAACAATTTCATTTGATTGTTACGAGGATTTGGTTCAAGTAGCGTTTGTTTTATAGTTAATTTTCTCAAGCAATATCAAAATAAAAAATATTATTGAACTTCAAATTGACTGGTTGGATAACAAAATGTCCAAACTTTTTCCTGGTATAGGTACCTCCTATGCAAATAAAACTCAGATAAGAGAAGACTCATTCTCGGCCCGATGCGGTGTTTCAAATTCCTTCCATACGGATCTTACATCGGGTGGCATTTCCAGGTAAGTACTGATTAGTCTTGGCGATGAGTGAGTTTTCATCTGGGGTACCAAACCGCTACTCAGAGGATCGCTCACCCACATGTTTCTGCTTTGTGAATTATGTAAAAATAATAAGTAATGAAGTTTAGAGAACAATTAAGCCGATGTTTCGTCCAATCACTGGGTGCCGATTCGGTTTCAAATCGTTAAAATAATGTAGATTTTGTACGAGAACGATTTAATTTCGTGCAGGTCCCAATCGTATTTCCAAGGGCGATCAGTGGAGAAAAGGTAAGGTGCGCTTTACACCTGACATTTACTATCACCTATTCAGAAAACCCCGATCACTGAGGATGAACAGTGCATGTGAATTCATTTCAGAAATCGTTTGGAACATGGATCGGAGGCTGACGTACCATTCTGACGCAACGGGCTTGCAGGCTGTTCAACAGTCGATGATCCCTTGTTTCGTTTATCCTCGTCGTCGAATGAAACCCATTTTTTCACCGGAGCGGCTTCGGTTTTCACAGCTTCCGCGCTCATAACTGGTCCTGAGGGAGAAAAGCGAGGCAAAACTCAGTGGTCTCCGTGAAAACAAAACAAAAACATGTGACGGGTAGAGGGGGCCTACAAGATTCGATACTCATTCTAAATGATCGGCGGTCTCCCGGAACCCAATAATGGTTTGTAATCGGCGCAAAAAATATCTGTAAACACTGCACGAGGCCATTAGAGTTTAATCACAGATACCTACAAAAACTTGATTACATTTACCTACTCGTCTGTCCTAGACCTACATACAGGTGGTGGCCGACTACAGGTGGGGCGTGTACCTTGAGGAGTCACCGTATGTCAATGGACTCAAATAAAATCTACTAACCTTTCCCATTAAACGGTGTCAAACTACTTCGTTCACAACGCGAGAGAGGCTAACTGCTAATGGAAGTGAAGGCACAGCAGTTAGTTTCCGTGACAAGCTAAATGCGATGAGGATGAACGATACACGACACGGCCATGATGAAAGTGGAGACGCGACTGAAACAGATTCTACTTCACCTTCGCCACCTGCAACCGATAGCGCTACCTGTCCTGTCTGAATCCGCCTAAATACGAATTGAACTCAACAGGTGACCACTAGGGCGGCAATAGGCCAAAGGAGGAAAATGTTCTCGCCAAATCAAATGGCGAAGTTTGGCTAGAAAATGAATTCTGATGAACCACTGTAGGGGGCAGCCGTATTTACTTCCGTATTAACTAAGTAAATGAGGCGTTTAGGGTAGTGTTTGCCTAGGAGGGGCTTTTGGGTTGCGATATGATCGTTGAAAGCCTAGAATTAGCCAAAGATAAATACTTTCTCAACTCTGATACTGCTTTGTTGTCAATTCTCAGTTGTAATGCCAAGGTAGGTAAAGATGACAGAGCTGGACTCTGTGATCAAGCTTGATTTTCATTTTGATTGTCCACTCATTTAGATGATACGCCTTAGCTCACTCAAGTATATTGAAAATGATTAATTAAATTGTTATCATAAGATTATAAGTTGACTTGGGTCTTCAGCTCTAGTGCTCTAGGGCACTATACAGGGTGTTCGGCACTTGGTGTAAAAGAAAAAAATAAGTAAAACTAGACTGAAAATGGAGAAGAACGCTGCCAACTGCACCTTTCTATCTCAATCCGTTCCCAAGATATGATTTTTGTAAGGTTCGTTTTAGAAAACCACGTTTTTTGCCATTAAGACCCACGTTTCTTCACTTTAAAAAAAACTTTTTTCTACTTTTGACCGCATTTTCGGATTCAGCGTTATTTTCTACATAAGCCTACTCCACATTTGTAATCAAAAACGAACTCCTAAGGATCGCAATTGCAACCGTTCAAACATTGACAATTTAAAAAAAAAATTAAATTTTTGGAAATACTTGTATGTTAACTGCATTTCCAAAAAACGTGCTGGAAGCTTTCTAATAGTATGGTCTACTTTGCGATTCCTTATCGATTTCATGGAGATATTCAAGTTTGAATGCGGAAAAACAGTAGGCACCTACAAAAATACGAGTACCTACCAGAAAATTAGCAAACGGATTCTCAATAATTATTGTTTTGTGTTTGCCCTTGTAGTGATATGAATCAGATTGATAATTTCAATGATATCAGGGCAAAATGAAATCCTCGTTGTAATTGAGAGGTCGTTTTAATGGCTGGGATAAATGGACTTGAGTTACATAATACGGTAAAAGGTGACAATAAGCACATTGTAAACCATCAAAGCCGTTTATTTGCCTTAAAAAGACTCGTGAACATCATGACCAAAGACACTAGATGTCTTTCCCGGTGTTCTTGTGTCTTTGGGCCTGACGGACCAAAATGGTAAAATATAAAATTTCGTTATTGCACTCAGATAGGTAGATGGCAAACCCCATTTAATATTGGTACGTACGTGATCTTCACAATATGCATAAGGTGGGTTCTTATAGCTAATTCGTCAACTCTGGATATCCTCTCCCTTTCAACCAAAGTTCGACTGTTTCACCCATCAGAATTTCAGAACTTTCAATTTCCATAACTACCATCAAGGTGTAAATAAACTTCATTTTGATTAACCAGTTAGAGTTAGAAGGCACCGAGCCAACTTTAATTTATGACTGAATTTCTATGCAGCTTATTTATAATAATTATAAATGAATTTGATGTTGTTCTTACAGCTTAGACAATCGTTCGACTTTCAACTCGAAACCTACGACAGTGATCTTATCACCTCCACGATCTTACAAAAGATCCAAAAATACATTGAATTGTACCAATAAGAATAATATGTAATCATTACAAGTGTAAATAAATGAAACAATCAATACCTTACAACAATGGCTAAGATATTATTTCGGCTATCAAGATTAGTTAATCATTGTATATTATTATTAATCCCACCAACATGATTCTTACAATTTCAACTATTACAAAAATATAAAACTTCAACAGTTGAATGATGCAACTTGTTTCAATAATATACGTTATTGCCTCACCTCCGAACGAATGTTGAAAAAGGACAAATCATAACAGATCCATCTTTACGTTTTTCAGATTGGTTTTACTTTTGGGATAACAAATAAACAATACTAATGACAATTTTCTCAAAAATATATAAGTTAAAACTATAAATACATTACCATTGTTTTCCTTTGAATAAATAATTCTATACATAACATTGGCTCCACGTATTTGAAAACTATACGTCATACTTTCGACAAATTCAAAGGACAGGATAATGAAGTTGTGAAGATGTAAGTTTTGCAGTGGTTTGCTCCTCTACAAAATGACTCAGGTGCATAAAATGGATACACTCTCGGAATGAGTCACTGGTAATTTAGACAATTTCGTACTTCTCAGTGAAGAAAATTGATTCTGTTGAAAACTTGACGGGCGTATCGTCATCAACTTGCAGGACCTCCTTGGGCTGAAATGAATGGAAACAATCAATGTAAGACAAGTAGTACTATTGAAGGATTAGAATTGAGTTGAATCCGACCATTTGTTGAAACAGTAAAATTACAACTCATGTAGAGTTCTGTAATCAATGGTTTGTTTGTGCATTGATAAAGAAAATACATGTTACCTCTTCAACATTTTCAACAGGCCAAGAGGAACTTTTATGACTATTTTTATGCTTTGCCATTTGCCAATTTTTAGACCAAATTCAATATTTTGATCGACGAAGCATGCATGCTTGCCCCCATTTCGGACCATCTTGACACGAAACCGACGATATTCGAGGAACGTCCAGAAAGTAAGTTTACTAGGGCTGTGTAAGACGAAGAGAATGTTCACTACTGGTAGGTAGAAAGGTTCCTAACGTTCTAAACAAATCATCAAACGCTTCAGTCCGTTACAAAATGTCGTCACAGCAGCCAAACGTGTCAAACAGTTCGTCCTCCAATCGCTCCACCTACTGCAGGTGTGAGATACGCACGCGAATCTCTTGTATGGTATGAAAGCGAAGGTGAAACTATTTTTGACTGGTGAGTCAAAAAGGGAGTCTCTGCAGTGGCGCCATACTTATTCATCATCAAACAAAAAATGCTAAGTCCAATTTTAAGAGAGGAAGACCATGGCATCTGTCTTTTTATGCCTAAAGGAACCACCATAAATGCAACTGCATACGGTGAGACACTCATTAAGGACAAAGGGAGAGGAATGCTGACTGGTGGTGTGTCACTCCTTCATGACAACGTTAGGCGGTATCCTTCATGATACCGCCCCGTCTCACTCAGGACCTGCTTCTTTCATTTGGGTGGGATATTGTGACTCACCCATTCTACTCCTCAGACCTGGCACCATCAGATTATCATCTTTTCGAAAAATTGAAGGAGTTTTTGGGTGGCGAACGATTTTCAAATGACGAGGAGGTCCAGTATGCTGTCGAAAAAATCTGCCTCGGGAAATGGAGCGGAAGGTATACGACGAGGGTATAGAAAAACTGGTCCCTAGGCTTAAAAAATGTATTATGTATTGACCTCATGTAGAGAAATAATGACATGTTTTGACACTTATCTTGTAAATTTAATTTAAATATATTCAATGTGTAACATGTCATGATGTAACCTTACTTTCTGGACGTCCCTCGTAACTCCGAATTTTCAGCTCTTAGAGATAATTGAATATTACCACAGGATGCTCAGCAAAACATGGGGCTTACCCCCAAAGCTAAAGCTATTGTCAGGCTCATGGCCACATATGCGTCAGTCGTATGGTGGCCAAAGACGAGCAAGGCTACTCCACAACTCGGGTTTACCAAACTTCAGAGGCAAAAATGCCTTGGCGTTACAGGGGCTATGAATACAACTCCCACGGCAGCACTAGAGGTTCTATAGACCTCACTCCTTTCCATATTTATATACAGGTAGTCACTTGGAAATACTGGACAAAAAAAAACAGAACCAGTGACTGTCATTTCCCGACGCAATGTTGAAAAAGATGAACTTTGACCTACCCTTCTGGATTGCTGGAAGAGAGGACTGCCTCATTTTGAACCAGGTTCACTTGTGTGGTACACGGATGGATCTGTGTGGGTGGTATGGCAGGCTTGGGTATCAGGGGCCCAAAATTCAGTCTGGCTAAGCCCTTGGGTCCTGCGGCCACCATCCATCAGTCAGAAACCCATGCCACAGAAATATGTGCACAAGAGATTGCCAGGACACGACTCAAAGGTGCAAGAATTTACATTCTACCAGACAGCCAGGATGCATTGAAGGCAGTTTCTGCCTTTTCGCCTCAAAGCTGACCTGGAGTTGCCTGCATTCTCTCAAAGCCGCTGCCCGGGGCAACAAGCTGACTTTGCTCTGGGTACCTGGGCATGAGGGAATTGAGGGCAATGAAGAAGCCGACCCTCTTGCCAAAACGGGGTCGGAGTCCTACCCAATCGGCCTTGAATCCCAGCGGGGATCACTAAGAGTTATATAACTCAGCAAGCTAAGAACAAAAAGCGTGTAATCTATCAGCAGAACATTCCGAAGCAGAGGCAAGCCAAGAAGTTAATAACTATTTCCAAGAAACGTGCTAAAGTACTTCAGTCCCTGAGGCGTAAAGACCTTCGCAAGCTCTCAGGTCTCCTCACTGGCCCTTTAAGGTACCACCTTCACAAAATGGGTAAGTTCAGGACAGTTGAATGCCACCTCTGCCGCGAGGAAACAGCGGAGCATATATTTTGCGAATGTCCTGCTGTTCCATCACCAAGATTCCAACATTTGGGAAAGGGTGTCTTAACACTCGCCGATATTGCTAAGGAGATGCTTGAAAATCTCCTTCACTTTGTGAAAGACGAGGACATTAGTAAGGTTCTGAACTGAGTTGGGGATTAAGTCAAAATAGATCTCTTGGTCTCAGTGACGTGGGGTTCATCCCGTCCCTCTCCGGGAAAGAGAAAAAAATCGATGTTTTTCCAACCGGTACCCATCCCTAGTATTAGGTTAGGTACTTTTGGAACTTTTTCTCAAGGACCCGTTTCATTAATGTAGATAACAATGAAGTGAGACAATATGTATTACCTTGAGATCTGCGTATTGGTTCTTCGATACAAAAGATACGGTTAGGGGGAAAAAGTCGGAGGGAATGGCAGTGGCAGCGCTGAATTCCAACGATCCAGATTTGTTAGTGTTGTCTATGACAGTCAGAGTCCACTGGAGAAGGTTCTTTCTTCCTTCGTGTTTGTATTCACCATCACATTCAGTGACAACAGGATTGCATCCGATTCTGTACAAGAAGAACAAGTCAACCTGGGAGAAAGCTATGAAAAATGCTTACACTATATTTACTATCATTTCAACAGGTTGTGGGATTTAAGGGCCTGCAGGTCCTAGGTTGGAAAGTTTTTGAAGGATATCTGTCTCAGGCTGTGCGGTTTCCGAGCTCGGGATTTAACGAAGTTCTAGACTTTAACTCTGGAGTATTTCTCTGGAGGGCGTTAAAGAAGTCCAGAATTTAACTCGACTCTGCCGGCCCTGTTCGACTCCAGAGCCTAAAAATTGCGTACCTATGTGTACATATTGACGTAAGTCAATAACTCTACTAATCTTCAAAAATGAGGATGGTGACTTTACTTGGAGGTAAACATTGAGTTCAGTTTAATTTTTTCATAAGAAATACTAATTAAAATTTGAAAATGTTCACAAGAAACCAAGAGGCGATATTTCCCTAAAAATGTTTAAAGATGTACGTACGGTAGTGGAATGTTGATTGTGACGTCGTTCAATTCTAAATGAGCGTGCTCCAGCTCATACTCGATATTAACGTCACATCCTCCTTGACCGTTTTCTGACGGCCAACAGTTTACTGCAATAAAACATGAAATCAATAACAAGTAGGTTCTAATAGAGCATTATCCAGTTTAATAACCTTGGAATTGGTTGGATAAATAAATTTTATTACGGAGGAACTAGGAGTTAACGTACTTGTCAAGGGCAAGGCGGACTCGTCTTGTGTCTGATACCTCCATTTGAGAACACCGACATCTGTACCCAATGGAAACGGTTTCGATGGATTTTTCAAAGCGATCGTGGACTTGGATTTGAAGAGTTCCTTATCGACGTTTGGATGAGTCTGTGAAAGAATGGAATGAGTTAATAGATACCAATCTCGAAGTTATTTACAACAAAAAGTTTCCATCCAACAAAATGAACATAACTGTGGGGGCTACTTTGGGGAGCTGGGACTTGCAAAAAAGTTAACAGTATGCGATCAAAACCCCTAACCATTAGCCATACGCTGTGGTATATAAATCACGACATCTTCTAACCTGGAGTTGAATTCCTCTTTTGTCATTATTTTCCACGAGTATTTTGATCTTGGCCCATTTTTCGTCAGTAATGCGGAGAGTGACCAGACCATGAAGCTCCAAATTCTGCACTCCTCCATCTTTGCCGACTTGCACGACAAGTTTTTCTTCTTGTTTCAGGTGAACTCTATAATTGAAAAAAAGAAACTCGATATGAATTTAAATCCTACCAACTAACAAAGAGTTCAGGAAATCAAATGAGCATAATATGCTCATATATTATATGAGATATACCCATTATGTAATAGGGCATACAAATTGAAAGATCAACGGGGGACGGTTGAGTCATTCAAAAATGTGAAAGTAACAAAATAGCAATGTGAATAAGAGAGAGCTACACTCACTCGTCGGTATGTACAGCAGGGCCGACAGGTATCTTTGCTGTCACAGATTTAGAGGAGATCTGAGGAGAAGTAACCTTTTCTCCTTCAGATACGAGCTGGTCGACGAAGAATTCGACATCACGCGATTTGCCTCCGAGTTTCATGGCTTTCGTGGGTCCAGCAGTTTTTCTAAATACAATGAAACGTTTATCTGAATAGTAAAATTCATCTGATTTGAAAGAAAAGTCTCGCATGCATGAGACTATCGTAACCCGAATGGATGTTTCGGATTTCAAAAATATAAAACTGCCCGAGCGATATATTTGAGATTCGTACACCCAATATCCACTAAAATCCACTACATCGCATCTGGAGTAGAAAGAAATTTTAAAAATGTGGTCAGAAACCTCAAATCCACAGTCCTGCAGCATGGCTAAAAGAGCAAATTTTCGAAGTAATAACACGTTTTATGTAAAATGTCTCCGTTTTAGGGGGTTTATAACAAATATTGTCTCCTTTTTTTGCCGAGTTTATGGATTTTTCAACGCTAAACATGATGGTGAAGTCAGAATTGCGATACCTCATTCCGTTATCAAATTAGATCTTCAAGTGATCTAGAGATAGATCTTCGAAGTGCTTCAGTTTGAGAATGAAATAAGACATCACGATAACTGACTTCAACATCGTGTTCAGGGTTAAAAATCTTTAAAATGATGTGTCACTCGTCAGACTGTTTTATTTTGAATTTCTGAACAATCCCCCACCCCCCCCTTAAAATCCCCTTCAAAGTGGCCCGATTCTGCCCATCTACGAACTTAACCTTTTGATTGCCCACACAGATTTTTGGTGCAAATTTGAACTTTTTATCTTGCAATTTTTTGTCTTTTGGCAATGAACTCAAGAACGTCTGAAACGGATTTTTCGGAAATTCGAGTTTAAATAATAAGTTTAAGAATAATAGCTTCTTTTTCTTCGAAAATTCGCTAATTAAACTTAATAGCTTAAAACGTTAACAAGAGGTGGAGGGTTATATGAGTACACTGACTCATCTATGAAGGTGAATTTGAACCAGTAGTGATGAAGCACATTAGTTGTACACTCCATGTTCACTTGATGAAAAGACATGCACAGAATGTGGCTAAGATGACCAACTTACGCGGGCGTGTACACGGGCTTAGGCATTTCCACCGGTGTTTCAATAACAGGGCTGGTGAATGAGGAAGATGATCCAAAGCCTCCCATCTGTGACATGTTGGGCCCTTTGCCGTAGCCACTGCCTTTCTTGTGAGACTCCATCCTGGCCCGTTGTAACTCCTTGGCCTTCTCGCGCATCTTGTTTTTAGCTTCTCTCTCTTGCGTCTATTAAAACAACAATAATCAAATAGAATTGAATGGGATGACAACGTATGAAATTATTGGTTGATGGTAGAAGTTCCCGAACCTTCAAAACTAAAGGAACCATGAAATACATCATCCCCAAAAAACGTGGAATATTCTCGATAGTGAAAGATGGCTGATTGAATCCTGAAATATCTCAATTTCCTTCCATAACTGTTTTGAAGGAATAAATCCTCTTGCTGACGAGATTCTACATCTCTCAGTCTAAGTGGTGGGAGAATAAGTATAAGGATGTTGAATTATGACTCAAAAAATTCGAATGTCACTGGCCACTTACAAAATACATTAAGAAAAGTACACTAACACCCATAAACGTTAGTTAGAGCACTTTAGTTTTAAAATTACTTATAGTTGTCTCAAGTATTGTAGTTGTCAGTACCTGTCGGACTGCTTGATAAACCTTTTCTTCGTGAGAGTCCATTTCGACGTAAGTACGGATTTGGGGTAAAGTAACGCTTTCTCTGTATCCCAAAGCGACGATTTCGTCAAATGCAAATATAAGATTGAATCCGTTTTCAGCTATTTCAGATTCATCCATATTGCGGCAATATTCGGGGATCTGGAACAGAATGTAGAAACTTTGAGGGGAAAGGAATGCGTGTACTGTAAATTTCGGCAACAAAGTAGAACAGCTGAGTAGGCCATTTCCAAAACGCGCTAAAAACACATTCAAAAGAAACCGAGCACAAACCGCAAAGAACTTTTTAATTTTTCAAAGAAACCATAGAATTTCTGCTGCAGGATTTCATCACTTGTCGAGTCCAAGAAATGTTGTTATTTCAATTTTAATTTGGAAATTAGCGCGTTTTGCATCGGTAGAGAGTTTTTGGCTTCTTGAAGCTGGAAGGTCGGCCATTTGTAAAAATTGTCTAATAGCGAAACGAGCTAATTTTGTGTCCAATTGCAAAAAAACGCTAATTTGGAGAGTCAGACGTATGGTCATAAGAGTAGTAGGTGTAGTCTTTTTCGGACGTACACTATAGATCGGCAATTAAAATCATCCAAAAAACAACTCCGTTGTAAAAACTGGCCCGCCAAAAAACCTTCTCAGCTTCAAAAAGGATTGATATCCATTTTGCCCGCCAGCCACGTACATAGGATGCTCGCTGTTGAGTGTGCATATAGAACCTGATGCTCCTACTCCTAACCTCCACCACCAATGTTTTCCTGTTCCCTGTCTTCTTCCCACAACCCCGTTTCACCATCAGTCACCGTCGGTTTCACGGAATATGTTTCCTCTGTTGCACCTGCAGGGAGCTTTTCGCTTCTTTCAATGCTGTTGGCGGGAGCTTTTTGCCAGATAAACAAGCCTGAATTGGAGCATAACTTCACTGTAGTTGTACCACCACTGATTACTCGTGACCACCAGTAATACTTATATAATTCTTAGACGCCTTGCATCCGCGATGTCAGCCAGCCTGAAATGGCTCATTACTTTACTGTTGTACCACCTCTAAGTACTCATCACCACCACTACTACCTGTATCATCTAATTCTCAGAAGCCTTGCAAAAAGCCGAGGAGGACAAAATGTACAAAAGGCACTCCCTTGGAGCATAACAAACGTGTGTGCAAAATTTCAGCTCGATCCGTTCTGTCTGCTGGGTGTAGAAAACAACAAGAGAAGAACACGTAAAAGTTGAAAAATAGTGACTTTAAAACTGCTATACCCCCGACACCTGATGGTCCCGAGAGTTGAAATTTGGTTTACGTCCTCACAAGCACCTGGAGAGTTGGTGTACAAAAAATCAACTCCCGAGACACCCAGGGGGCTGAGCTACAGAGTGACAAACCCAAGTTGTTACATTAGCGTAACTTGTATCAGTCGCCTCGGTTTTCTTGGCAGGCGGTCCTAATATGGAACTTTTTTGTTGTTTTGTTAGAGACAACCTTCTAAAACGAAAAAATCCTGTTGCAAGGGTCAAAATCAGGAGAAGAGGGTCGAAAAGTCAGAAAAGCGATTTTGAAGAGAGCTATTTTTATATTCAGCGCGTTTTGCATCGAACTATACCCAGCAGCCATTGTTGTCAACAGCTTTGAGCGCTTTTTGAAGCTAGGATGGTTTTTGCTCACTTTGAACCTGAATAATAACACTTTTTAGCGCGTTAGGGCAGAGCCCTATACATTAAACTAGTTTTTCGATGGGTTTGTCTCGTTTTGACATTGGCACCTATCACAGGTACCTATGTAGCTGACGTAATTCTGAATCCAACGATAACCAATACTTTTTTTTTCTCTTCAAAAATCGATTTAGGGCGTTTTGCAACTGGCCTACTCAGCTTGATTGCGAACTCTACGCAACGTTTTTACACTTTTGGGTTGTACGATTGCCGTGATACTTTCAACAAACTTCTACTTATTGCAAAGAAGGGCTGCTTGGGGGGAAATAATTTCAATAACATCCTATGTCTCAAAAATCGCAACTGTTCATGGGACCCAAGAAACATCTGACGTTCCGCCTGACATTCTGAGGTATGG
Source organism: Stenodema calcarata (assembly GCA_963920205.1). Lineage (NCBI taxonomy): Eukaryota > Metazoa > Arthropoda > Insecta > Hemiptera > Miridae > Stenodema > Stenodema calcarata. The sequence goes on along the minus strand of OY986049.1, from coordinate 13,041,092 downwards.
GGAAATTGTTCTAGATCGTTCTCGATATTTAGGCAAGATTTTCCCCAATAGGAGTGTTTCAATCGGTAGAAGGCACCCGAATGATACCATAAATGAAAAAATGTCCCAAAAATTGAGTTATAGGAAGTCACTGATACATTGACATTCCAGAATTATTCTGGAATATTTACATGGTAGTAAGTATGTTCGAATGATGAACCACAGGTACACAAAAGAAGACTTACCACACGTGAAAACAGTCTCAGCGTCTCCAAATCCTCCAATATGTTGGAAGCCTTAGTAGTAATGAGGACCATGTAGAGTTTTTCCAGAGGCTGATACACGTAGCGCACCGAATCAGTTTCAACAAAAGTGTGTTGTTTCCCGGTCGACATCAACTTAGGAAAGGCTGCCAGTAACCCTTCAATCCTAGCTTTAGTCATTTCAACAAACTGGCGTGACAAAAGAGCTGTGGAAAATACGAAATAATTATAATAATCACCCAACCAGTTCTACAATTCGTACAACGAAGGGAGGTGTCAAAACTTGTAGGAATTCTAACACCATCCGCAGTAGCTTCACCATTTACGAGGTATGTAGTCTGTAAAACAAATGCCATCGTCTTTCTAGTTAGTATGAAGAAACGATTCCCTCATTTCTGTTAATCCATCAAACCCTCTGACATCATCAGCGGAAGGACGGACAAAATGGCACATCAGAGAAGTCGAGTAAACAGAAACAACTACTTACTTTTGCCAGCCTTCGTGCAAACCGCAGCAGCGATCAGCACCTGGAATACATTTTCAATTGAATTTGACGGTAAAGAATTTCGAACACGCAAATATAATCGCCGAAAGAACTTGCGAACTGACATGCAGTTGATAAGCGGTATACGCCGTTCCACTACAGCATTGACATCCAGGATAATGAAATACGAATATGCGTTGGAGTTATAGTTAACTTACCATCTTTAATACGTGTAAAATCAATTATAATCACTATTATTCAAGTAGGTTTACACATAACACAAAAAGAACAGAAGCAGCTGTGGATAAGGGTAGGGATGGCTGACGTGTTCACAACTAGGGATGTATAAAAAATATCGATATATCGAAATAGCCGATATTTTTCTTGCGATATATCGATGTTTATTGCGGAATCGATGTTTATTGTTTTATCCCGATATATCGGAATATCGATATCAAACTGGCACTATCGGATCCGATATATATAATAATACAAATATATTATATTTGCATAAATGTATAAATATTATTATATTATATTGCGTTTAATGTCCAATGAGTAGCCAACAAGTTTCTTCGCCCTAAGGCTTCTATCCTTGACCTTCCCTTTGACTGATAGTTTTGAAAATTTTTCTGCTGAACCTGAAGGTTCTGGTCCTCTGGCAACACTGTAGATCGTATCCTATCACGGACACCCTTGGCAACGAAAATCGAGCATCCGGAAGAAGAAATCAAGGTAACAAGCGGAAGAAGAAGAAGAGCATTCATTCATCCGCCTTAGAGCACTTTTACACAAATTTTAGCACAAATGACAATTTTGGGAACCACTTCAGCGTTAGGAGAACAACATGGAGCTACTCTGGGTTGGAAAAGGAAAAATTCCATTTAATGGAAGGGACCACGGAAGAAGGAAGGGACTTTACGGGAGGATAACCCTCGAACGTGAAACCTTCCTCATTTCGCTGTAATGTGCATTTTTGTATGGGTGGATTTATATGCACACCTACATCCACCTACAGAACATTGATGTTATTGAGATATTGATTTATAAATTGAATCGGTAATCTGGAATTTTGAAATTTGGATTCTGTTGGGAAGAAAATTAGAAAGAAAATACATATTATATCGAAGACCGATATATTGAAATATCGATATTTTTTACCGATATATCAAATTACTATTTTGATATAATTTTTAAGTATCGATAGTCGACCTATCGATAGTTTTTCTCGGATTGCATCCCTATTCACAACTTCGCGTTCAGAATGATCATGGATGCTACTATAAACTATTGATGCTAAATGACATGGTTGCTAAACCTTCATCTTTCGTAGCTCACAGCGTTTCTGCAGGTCACTTGGCAAACTAGGGGTTCTGGGATACCAATGACTTGTACTCGTTAATTTGTGCTTCGTTGTTTACTACGATGCTCAACCCCACAATAAACTCTTTTTTATTTTGGCTGTTTTGTTTTGTTGATATAAATCATTCCGCGTCAAATACCTCAATTGAATGATACTAGTTGATTATCCAAGATCAGGCGGCAACTGACTCCTCTGATGCTCCAGTAATAGTGCTCAAGACTTCCTGTGACTGTTATCCTTATACTTTTGATCAACGACAACCAGAAGGTACCTAATTTGGGAACTCTATTTCCATTTTCTACTCGGAGTTTACAATGAGACGTTGGAAACGGATAATAATAATATTATTTCCCTTTCTTTGATACGACGAAAACTGGAGTAAAGAGAGAATTATGTTTGTTACATGATTCTCCTCCGCTAATGTCCTCCGCTAATGTGCTGACCACTTCGGCCTTTTTGCAATCCCCCCCCCCCCCCATCTACAAACCTACTCTATGTACTCTATCATGGAAGAAGGAACCCTTCTTCCATGGTACTCTATGGTCGGTTCCTCCATACGTAAGTAGGTTACGTATTTAATACAAAATTTAATACAACGTAAAATATTTCCAAGTACTCGTACTACCTACAGAAATACGAAAATATGTCTTCGGTTTGCTTCATGTTTTCTTGTTTTACGAAGTTCGTCAACCCTCGTACACTTTTCACTCCAAAACGTAAACTTCTCACTGCAGATTGCTCACTAGGGTGGCAATATGCCATAGGGGGAGAAACGTTTCTCGCCAAATTTGAACTCTCAACCCACCAAATGGTGCAGTTGGAAAAGACAATGAGTTTGACAAAGTTTTAGGTCGATACGACAAGTAGAAATGGCGTCTCATCGCATTTTAAGTTTGAAGGCACTGCAAATGTTTGCAAAATGTTCAGTTTTTATTTTGTTAGTCGGATACCCTTGGGATAGAAACCTGAAATTGCTCTCATTCTGTATATTTATATATAAATTATAATTTAATTGCGAACAACCCTTATTCTAACACTATATTCGTGAAACCGAACAGAATCGAGGTTATTAAGAATGCTGTGGGTCAGATCGTGACATTTTAAAGAAAATGTGACTTTTTACGCATGTATACCCCCAAACAATGCCACGACAGACCATTGAATAGTATTCTACACCTTCCCCTACATTATTGGCGTGGTTGCTATCTGGAAATACGTTGCTAGAATTGTATAAATAAGGAAGGATTTCATGAAACGTTTTCCCGGAGGAGAGGGGGAGGGGGTTACGAGCTGACCCACAGAATTCTTAATAACCTCGATTCTATTGGGTTTAACGCAAATAGTATTGAAATAAAAGTTGTTCACAATTGAATTATCTACAGAATGCGACCAATTACAGGTTTCTAGCCCAAAGGGTACTCGAGTTAGAAAAGAGAAACTGAACGTTTTCCAATTTATTTTCAGTTTCTTTAAACTTGAAATGCGATGAAATGCCATTTCTACTTGTCCGATCGACCTAAAACTTTGCCAAATTCAGTTTCTAGCTCAAGTGCTGGGTGATCAAGTTGAGAGTGATCAAATTCGAACTTTGATTTTGTATTGCTCACATTAGGGCACGAGAGGAAACGGCTGCTATAAAATTGAAAGTCTTCATTTTAATCAGATGGCAACAATCTTAAGGCATCAATCTTCCTGGACAAAGTACAGTTGGACGAAGACAATAATTGTTACTAGTTAATAATTGACCATTTCATTCAAGGTAGGGAGACCTATTTTACGTAAAGGGACCTGGAAACCACCCCTCTCTCGCCCTAAACCGCCTGGCATGAAGCAGATGCCTCCCACTTTGTCGAATTCTACCATAACAGTTATAGTAATAAAGGTAAGATGTGGGAAATCATCAGTTACAAATAATCAATCATCAGTTAAAAATAAAGGTAAGATGTGGGAAATCAGCCTAGTTACTAGACTGATTTCCCACGTCTTACCTTTACTTTCAAATGTCTTCTTCGAATAATTTTTTTTAAAACCGGAATTGATTTGAAATTTGAATTTGATTGAAAGATATCGCCATTCTTACGCCACCATCGGGTTCAGCGTTAAAAATTTTTTATAGAATTTAATTCTATAAACTGAGGTGTCATAAGGCAGTGATAATGGAGATATCGCAATTCTGACTTCACCATCGTGTTCTGCCGCAGAACTTCTGCGTTGACAAATTTATGAACTGAGGTGCTACTCGGCAAAAAAGGGAGACAACATTTCGAGGGTCTCACGGCAACTTCCCACATCGTCATTTTGGCGACTTTTTAGTAGAGCCAAAAACCTTCTGCCAATGACTATGTTTACTGAGTAATTCAGTAAAGTAAATCATGAGAGTTACCTTAGGTACCTAACCTATACTTAGTTAGATCGATCCGGCGGGGGAAGACGCTTCGAATGGTATGCATAACTCATTTTGGCCAACAGTGACGATGTGGGGTGTTGCCGTGAGACCCTCGATTTGTTATAAAACCAGTAAAATGGAGTAATTTGACATAAAACCAATTATTTCTTCTAAGATTTGCTCTTATAACCATGCAGCATGACTGTGGATTTTCGATTCATGATTTTTCAATATTTTCTAATATGTCTGGGGGGGGGGGGGTTTCCTGGCTACACGACTATTTTTTTTTTTAATTTGATTGAAAGTGCGATCAGATTTACCTACACAACGACAAGATAGGTAGTGGGTTAATTTTGAACACGCGCTTATAACGTAACGTAGGTAATTATTAACGTCTCAACGTTTGGTGCAAGCTTAGATTTTTATTTTTTTTTTGTCATTTTAAGATCCTGTCTTTATTTAGGTAACTGGGCTAGTATCAATGCTACGATTTTCGGGGGGAAGTTATTTATTCATTTTCTAATTTATGTAAATGAGATGATATATTATATCATCTCTTTTGGAGTGAACCCATGTTTGGCCATTCATTAGGAATTCATATTCATTCGGAATTAGTATAATATAACCTCTGGGGCTATTTGCCCAAACCAGGCAATATAATATAATATAACCTATAATATATCTAATCTACTTATCTGCGTCGTCAACTAATCTATATGGTACCTACTAATCTGTTGTTTGGGGGATGTTTTTATTCAGCAACCCCGTCCACTTGATGTATCAAGCTGGATATTCCGAATAGCCACAGAGAGTTGGCGGCCGAATTTGGGCGAATATCCAGAATATCCATTAACTGGATATTCGCCCGATTTGGGCTAACAACCGATACTGTCTTGGAGGCCCGAGTTGTGCGAATGTAACTAATCTTTTGTAAATAATATACATGTACCTACTTAGGTGTTTTGTATTCAAGGGGTATTGTCCTGTGTTTACACCTCGCACACGCTGTTCTCATTATTGGTCTGAACGTTGAATGAGTGTGTACTTATGATGAAATTGTTGCAACTTTGATTCGAATGTTATCATCGTCACAAGTCAGGTCTATGCGATAGGACTTGATTTCTTGGCATGAGGTGGATAGCGCCGATACCCGACGACGGCCTCAGACCGTTCCCCCCACTACAGGATTCCCTCACCTGGCAGACCGGCATCGCTTTCTGCTCCGACTGTACTCTGGCGGAGCTGCAGAGGGAAACGGCGAAGCACCTCCGGTTTGAACGGTCAGAGCGGCAGTAGATTAGGTGACGTGTATCGCCGCGCGGGCTCCCCCCCACTTTCAACTGTTTACGGTTTTCCTTTACCTGCCTCTTTTGTTTTGACTGATTCTGTTTCTGAACCTCCAGATATTGTGATATCTACGTTTTGTGCGAATAATTCCCGCGATGGTGGCTCATTCAGAGATGGACCCGATGGTGCGAAATCGGTTAAAACCCATTAAAGAGCCGTTTCAAACCGAAGTGAAGAAGTTTTTCTACAACAATGAAACAGGTGCAGTATGTGGCAGGACAGCATCTAGCTGGGGTAAGTGTGCACGCCCACTTTTCCGTTGCGTAGGTAGAATACCCGTATTTATGCGGCGAATAACTTTGGCCTCATGATTATTCTATAATCTGAGGTCTGTCGTACTTAATACGACGTTGTTAGGTACCAGTAATCCAAGTTTAAACTTGTTGTATTTAAATAATTAAATAATATGTTCTACACATTTAGTTATAAGAGGATTTTTGGATCGCAAACTGACAATCTTGTGTAATATAACGCGCGAAAACTCTGGAGTATCAACCAAAACCTGCTCAGGAATGGCCCATCATAGTTTAAAAAATTTCTAAATTCCTTAAATAACAACGTTACTTCCTGTTTTAGCCTTTTGAAATCGCACCATTGATAAAGATTCGGGATAAAGACTCTCTTACCTTAGCGTGATGGATAACACAATTCTAGAGGAAGGGCGTTTCCATTGCTACCTCCTCATAGAGAAACCTTACCTACCCAAGAAGTTTGTTGTGATCTCAGGAATGCGGTGAATGTCTCGTGCCAATTTTCAAACGGGCGTTCAGTCTTGAGCGTGAGTCATTGGAATTCACGAGAGCCGCTCACAGTTGGTATTTAGTATGAATATGCAAATAATCCGTAAAATTGAAAAGTTGGTCTACCGCGTTGTTTCCCACCTGTTATAAGCCCCGCCAGACTCCTCAAGTGCTTTAGCTCTCGGCCTCGGCCCCGCGCGAGTCTTCATCATGACGAATAAGACCCGGTTTTTGTATTTAAGTAAAAACGTCTCGGTTGTCCCAGTTTGAACGAAGTTATCAAAAGATTAGGGAAGAGCGAGTTAACTGGTCAAGGTACCTGTTCCAAATAATGAACCTGCCCTACCTCAGCAGTGAAAACTACTATGCTGCCACTTATTAGAGCTCAAAAAGCACTAATTCGAGTTTTGGAAAATGTGCGTAGTAGGACACATACTGCTCCGCTCTTCAAGAAACTTGAATTCTGTACAGTGGGCCAATTATTTATAAAGGTGTCTCTCTTACAACTTAAGAAAGAAAATAAAATAATTGCAATTAACCATGCAGAAGTTACCAGAGCGCAGGTTGAATTGATGTGCCAAATCCCTAAAAGCAATACCAGTTTCTTTCATCGACAGTATAATTCTATAGGCTGTAGATTTTTCAATACTTTTCCTACTAGGCTCAGGCAATCTGTGGTTCAGGTTAATTGGGAGTCTCTAATCACTAGCTATCTCATTTCAAACAATGTTCAGCTCCACCAATTTACTACAACTAATGTAAGTAACTAACAATTAAAAAAAAAAAAATCCACTGTTTTTTTCTTCTAGCATTATTATTAGGCATCAACATATTGTTCTTTCCCCTATCTTCCAACAAACTTAATTGAACTTCTATACTATATTATACTACTACTTTTTTTTTTTTACTATTTTTTATTTTATTTTTGGAACAAACAAGAGGCAGAGTTTACCTGGATTTGTATTGCTGACTCCTCTCTCTATGCGCGGTTCTTAACCTTTCAGAGAGAGTAATTTTTCCAGTCTACAATATGATATAAGCGTACATTTATGTTTGAAATATGATTTTATTTTATTATTGTAATTATTTTGTACTTGAAATGGAAATAAAAAAATAAACAAACAAACAAACCTAAGGTTCTAAGTGCTACTGCTCAGCAAATTTCCAACTAATCGTTTTCAAACTTTTTTTATTATGTTTTCAACATTTATTCTAGTTGCTGTAAAAAAGCACGTTCTTAGTGAACTAGGGGCTAGATATAAACCATCATATACGCAAAACTCCAACTTTTCAGCAGAGCCAAAAGAAGTTTCCGAAATTCATTTTATCCTGTCATGAAGTGCTATATATCAAAATAATGGTTGTGGACCACCATTTTTCTTTCATACACTGTTCCTACTTTGTTTCAAACTTGTGTTCATAAATGCCCAAAGTGAGCACATATGATGAAAAATCTCAAAAACGAAAAATTGCACTCGAGAGTAATACTCTCGATAGAATTGAGATAAAAATGTCAAGTTTCTACAAAAAATCTGTCTTGGCAACCGAAGGGCTAAGTTCGTAGATGGGCAGAATCGGGCCACTTTAGAGGGGGGGGGGGGGGATTACCCGTAAATTCCAGAATGAGACAGTCTGACAAGTGACCCCTCAATTTAAAGGTTTTTGTTTTACGCTGAACACTGATTTTTATAAGTTTGAAACAAAAAGTTGAACTTAATTTTTAAATCAAGTTCAACTTCTTGTCTCTTTTTGTTTCAACTTTGTTTATTAAAACAATGGTAGCCAATGGACTGACCCAATATTTCACGTCAAATAGAAATTAGTCTATTAGCCTTCCAAAAAGCCCTCCATTAGCCCTCGTCCCAATTTTTTAGTGAAAATTTAAACCAAATTTTTTGATGAATTTCAAAAATCGGACGACGCAGAGGCCTTTTATTGTAGTGCATTTATAAATGCATTTCAAAACTCTACGTCAATCACCACCTGAGATATCCTTCAAATATCGTTCAACCTAAGTCCTGCTTGAGGAATGTATCAAACTCTTTGATAAAATTATCTCCTAATAAATTTTATTTACGCTCATTTCACCTACATTTACCGCTGGTTCATGACCAAAGGAGTTTATCGCCAGACCGTTTAATGCTTCATAAACATTGCAGGATTCTACTACAAATTTCAATGTCATCCGTCAAATGAGTTGAAATTTAATTATTTTGAATTATTCAATTATTTTGAATTATTCAATAATTAATTATTAATTGATTTTCAATTACTATTTATTTTTTGGAAGCACTTACGTACAGAGTAGACTGAGTAATCAGAGATCACCCACAACAAACGCTAGAGAAACAAAAACGTTTTGAATATACTTTTTAGACACTATGCGGCGGTCAACAACATCATTTTCTCTTCCTTCATTTGCTTTTGTTACGATCCACAAACGCTGTTTACTCTGTCTGAGCGAAATTGGTCAATGTCAGGAAAAGTGGGCTAAAAAGTATTTTAGGTCGATATGCGATTCTATTTAGGTCAGTGTGGTTGTGGATCTCGTGAGATAAGACCGGGCCTTGTATTATTTGAAGCAGCTTGAGAGCAATGCATTCCCATCATAATAGTGGGGTGCATTGCACGCATACACTTTATTTCCATCAAGTTTTTTAAAAAAATGTAAATAACGGTAGCGCACGACCGTCAATTTTATAATTGACAAGACGCCAAATTGACCTTTTCTTCGTCAAGAATTGCTTGAAAGAACGTTTGAAATATCTTTGAAGCTAAAATTGATTTTGCTCAACTTGAAAACAGCTAAATAATTGCTAGAAATGTGGGAGTTATACAAATTTTTATATCCGGGGTTTTCGGATTTGAAAACCGTACAAAATTTTGATAATTATTAAGTAAAACTTACTTAGCACTTCATCCTATAAGGCTGGTACTAGCAAGTCATGATTGGTTCTAAACTTAGTTATGAGAAACCCCTAAATAACTAGCTCAGCGATGGTCTCGTCAGCTACCCAACTAACTTCCAGGACGATCAATTGATTTATATTTATGCGATTCGTGGGTTTTTACTTGTACCTAAATACGTCGACAATTAATTCATATCGTGAAGTACCCACTAGGTTTTTGCTAGAAAAATCCTGGTTTGACTCTTCGAAGTTCACCATCGAGATTGATCTATTAAAAAATGATTAACCGTTGTGTAAAAATTTGTAATAAGCCGCATATCACTTACTGACCTTGAATGATCGTCTCACATTACTCATTCCTCTCAGAATATTACCATATCCTTCTATTACATAAGCGGAGACGAAATGGAGTTAACTTCCAGCCAACTGAGATAGCTTTTAATACAATTACATTTGAAGGGGCTCCCTTCCCGGATTGCATAATTGTCCCATTTCTCAGTGGAAGTAGACTCTTAAATTGTTGTGCCAACCAAAATGTAGCATTCTTAGCAATCCTGGTAGGTTTAGCTATTCAATTGTCTAGCTATTTGCCCAAGTGGGAGTGTTATACAACCAAGAAAATTTTAGTTCTTTGTTGATAACGACCACCAAGCGATCTGAGCGGCCTGCAGTAATCAAGTGAAAAATGTTATTTATACAGTTCTCCTTGTAACTTGCTAATAGCTCAGTGATGGTCTCGTAAATTTTCCTAATAAATTCCTAGCTAGTCTAAAACAAAACTTATTTTCATAAATGGTAAATAAAAAGTTGTTTAAAATTGATCCGTGAGTTCATTTAACTTTTAGCTTTTGGTTTATTAGGTAATGAACCTTTGGAAATGAACCTTCGGTAATGAACCTTTGGAATCGCCAAAGAAAAAGAAAATTATCCCTCTCAAAATTTGAGGGCTTACGAAATCCGTCCGCGGCACTTTGCCAGTTAGCCTTGAGCAAAAATTACGAAATGTCGGACAAGTCCCACGGAAAGGCCAGTCCGGACCATGGGGAAGGGGTTCAAAATAATTTTTGAAACTTTGAAAATGCGACTCACGCAAAAAAAGTTTGAAAAACTCTGTGCCACTTTGCCCAGTTGGCGAAGTCTAAAATCACGAAATTTGGTTTACAGGTTCGGACCACACCCACGATGATCTTTGAAACTTTCTTAGCCAAGGGGAAGGTTCAATACGAATTTTGATATTTTAGTTCAAGTTTGATATAGACTTGAAATTTTCAATATACGTCAGAACTGAATGATAATGCAATATTAAATTCGTTGCTTGTCTGTAAAATTGTTCAAACAATACCTATTTGTTTAAACAAATTAAATTTGGATGATGAGCTAGAGTCTTGAAATTTCTAACATAGGAAGAGGATGGATGACAATGTAATTCTCACTAGGTTTCTTGTCTGTAAAATTATTGTAGTAATTTAATTACCAGTACGTTCTACCGCGTTTCAATATGTAACGTCCCCGCATGGTGAGATCTGTTCAAACCGTTATAACGCAACTTTCGGTATAAGTAACCCTGAAACTGTGGATTAGGGTTTGAAAGGATTTTGGAAAGCAACGACCTCAAGTTCAAGGTTGGGTTTGTTCTGCCTACCTGAGACATCCGGCAAAAACTATTTGTTTAAACAAATTAAATTTGTATGATGAGCTAGATCCTTGAAATTTTAAACATAGGTCGAGGATAGATGACAATGTAGTGGATGAGCTGGAATTTCATCTATCATTTAATGATCTAGATAGAAGGGATCTGCACAAAGAAGATGATAAACCGTTGTGCCAAGAATTTGCAGAGTTTTTACTTGTACCTTGACTCAGGAAGACTGATACCATGCTGATATGCGTAGAGGCATTGTGGGCATACGATATAATATATCGTATGTTATAATAGTTTAGGTCTGTATGTGTGTAATGTAATTTGCAATGAGCTCAAATGTGGGGGTTACTCACGAGATAGGCCTAAGATGTTCACTTTCAGCAGCGTTGAATCCTTGAAACAACCATTGCTTCGGCTCAATCAAGTTTTTATTAATTTACTTTGTGCTTACGAGTTCACCAAAACAATTCGTGCGCTACATTCACTCGCATTTTGAGTTGTAGACGTTTCAAGAATGGTATAGAATAGGAAGCCATGTGATACACCTTTGTGGAGTTTTATCATGGTGTTCACCAGAGACTTCCAGTCTCAATCGGTCGTCAGACAAAAGGCGTGTGGCCATCACTAATGCCTTCTTCCATTGTTATGGTGGAAAAAAATACACTCCGTTGTGCTGATGAAACATTATCTTGCAACATTATTCTCTAACACTATTTGATGCGAATCGATGATGTTGGCATGATGACCTCATCTCCCGTGCCCAAGTTAACAAGCGCCAGCTCAAGCATTGTTTAATTTTTTCCCCACTTATTTGGGTTGTCTCTTATACTAAAGCACCTCCAAAAGTCGTATGATTAAAATGTAATAAACAGTCAAACTTTGAAATGTTGTAAAACTACTCATTTTGTGTTATGTTGACCGGAAGATAAGAAACAAATAGATATACAATAAGTGTATATACATTGATTTTACATACTTTTAGTAGTTAATTCATGGTATAAGAATGCAGTTAAAGCCATTCGGCGTGCTCAAAAAAATTATAAAAAATTGAAGGTTTTTCCCCATTTTTTGCTAACTTCGATGGCATTGCGCGACCGAAAAACAAATTAATAAAAAATAGTAATTAGTGTTTTTTCACGTCTATGCCAATAGCTACTTTTGTGCACTACTTATAGCGATCTGAAATAAATAAAAAGATTTTTTTTTTTCGAACCCTCTAATAATTATGGTAATTATGTTCTTCATCAAACTAACTGTGTACTGATATTTGCTATTATATTTTTACTGTTATGCCGTTGAACGTGTTGTGCGGCTCAGAAGGAAACAAAATTACTACTATTTCTGGTTTTGATTATGTGCCAAGGGGTCTTTGTCAGGTTGCCCGACTAATAATAGGATTACGGACATTCATGGCTATTTCTCTATATAGAACATTATCCAATCTCTGACGACATAGTTTTCGTCTACGGTTTCCAACAATGAACTTTCGAACAAGGATTCAACGAAATTGTAACCCCGCCTAACACCTGTGTCGCCAGCTCATGGTAATTATTATAGATTTATCAAGCAATTGAACTGGGTTTAATGGAGACCATAACCAAAGCAAGTGTACGTATTTGAACTACGGTCTTACTTCCAAAGTAGGTACTTACTGATATTAGTATCGGTTAATGGTACAGCTCATTATAGATAAAGTAACGGGCTCCCAATTATCTTTCTAGTCCTCACGGACGGCAAAACTTTCAAAAAGTCGTTTCTTGATTCGGACATTCAATAAATTAAAAACATTTCAAGAATTCACTGTAACATACGACAAAACTTACAACAAATTTCAACATTTTCAACATTATGACTATCGACAATAAACCGATGGAATCGACCAAGAATAAATGCCGTCCGCGCCACTTTGCCCAGTTAGAATTGTCCTAAAATTCAGTCTGTAGGTAGGTACAAGTAAAACCCCCGGAATTATATTAATACAAATGAACTCAAAATAATTTCTCAGCAATATAAATGTTTCAATTATCATATATATAAATAAATTATAGACCATCACCGAGCTAGTCCCCCCCCCCTTCCTCCCTCAACTCTCTTCATTCGGATATGACCACCTGATCACCTGTTTGAACAATATTGTAGCTCATTTAATTTGAGACGCTCACATGTTTGGTCGTTTTTCTTGTTAAACATGTCGAAACAAGTGCAAAATCCGCGCAAAAACCAAGGGACAGTTCAAACAGTGGCGTCACACTAGTTCGCCCTCAAGCAAAAATTTCAAAACCACCATTTCAGTAAAAAAAAAAATTAAGGCATCAGTGTTTTGGGATCACAAAGGCATCGGCAACACCAGAACCCACACAACCAATGTCACGAAGCAATTGTTGGACTCATTTGGTTGGGATGTTTTGAACCATCCCCTGCATTCCCCCGACCTGGCGCCTTCAGATTACCATTTGTTCACTATCCTGAAGAAGCAAATGGGTGGAAAAAAATGGAGAAATGGAGAAAATGGACAAAGGAGGTAGTGGCAGAGTTTTACGAGGCAGGCATCAAAAATTAATCTGCCGTGTCACATCCTGCCTTGAAAGAGATGGTGACCATGTAGAAAAATAGCACACAAATATGTTAATGTAACCAAGTACTATTTTAATCGTTTTTTGAAGCCTATATTTTTGTATACAAAAATTGAGTAGGTACACTTACCTTCCGGATACGCCTCGTGCATTTGCTGCTTACTAGTTAGCTGTCACAGCTGTCATAATATGATAATAATAATAATATATATTATATAATTACAATTAAACAAGTGTTAATCGACTTTATAATGCATTTAAACTATTAAATGTACTAGAAGTTCTCTCGATAATGATGCATATCAGTTTTTGTTATGCTGGTCTGGGCAAGTTCTGATAACACTGATTTACGCTTGACTGTGAAGCCAAATTCCTGACGAAACATTTTTCGATGACAGCACGCAGACCCCTGAGTCATACTGTGAACCACTGGTATAGAGGACAGTACCGTAGACGAGAAACACCAAATCTACATAACAAATCGAGGGTGAAGTGGCAACATGACGTATCTCGTGTTTTTGGCCATATTGAGTTATGGTGGTACTATAGGTACAGCAAATTTCTCACTGAATCGATTGGTGACGTTAGTTTTACCGTTTTTCCGCCTGAAACCCCCAAAGAAACGTGTTGTAGCAACCGGCTGCAGCGTCACACAATCTCATAGTAACCATCGACCAACTTTGTTCTTCATCGGCGTAGGAGGGATATGAGGTAGGTACCTATCAGCCAAAAATGGAATTTTAGCAGAATTTTGGTCTTTTGGTTTTTTTTAAATTCCCACTGTTATTGAATTGAAATAGGAGAAATCAGTTTTTTGTGTCTCCAGCAAAATCTGGGGAAATGAGTTAGGCCTTGGGGTCACTTCGAAACAGGTCTACTAATCTACTTAACCACCAATTTTGTCCCCCATCATATTTCAAATGTGTTACAGTCTTTGAAGTATTAAACTGAAATTTGAACTCTTTTTGTGCAGATAACCTTCAATCACACTGTTTTTAAAGGATTCCGATCGTTAAATTGACAAAGGGAGTCGTTAAAGTTGGCGGTTTTGATATTATCAGATGCAACTTGGATTTCAGTGGCAAATCCTTCACCGAAAATGAATTTCAAGTGCGCCGATTGAGATGAAAAACTCCTTTGCATACACCTCTTCCAATCTGATTCACAAACCGGTCAAATTCCTTCGGACATCCACTCGTTACAAGGATTTCCTTCACCAACAGGCAGATTGAAGAGAAACAAGAAGTTCAAAGAGAACTCTTATGACGTTTAGACATGCATTTCGATCTTAACAAGAGTTGTTGCACATTGTGAAGGCTACCTTCGGGAACGCGGAAGAAATCAAATTGATATGTTCTTATGTTTTTTTTTTCTCTTTGGGAATCATAATTTGAGCGAATAATAATAATCTCTGCTTATGAGATATTAATGTAATCTAAAAGAGTTTAGCAGTGTGGCGTTCAAGCGATACCCTTGCTGTAGAGAGGTTGAGTATTGAAGTGTCCACTTCAATTGGGCCTTGTAGCGATTTCCACTGTGATATGCGATATGATGTAATTTGCACATCCGGTTTTGTTTTCAATAGTGCATTTCAGGTCGGTGCCAATGAACCCACTTTCTACCACTTTCTCTTCTAAGCAATCGTTCAGATCAGCCACCGACTAAGAGCGATTTGGAACTGGCAGCCTATTAATGAGGGCACCTTGCTCCTCCCTGGCAAAGGTCAGCAGCAACATTGCAAATAGAATAGTTATGAAAGGATAAATTTTAAAAGTCCTCGGAATCTAGAAATACTGTTTATTTCCTGAAGCTATTTAGTATATTGTTGTAGGTACACAGGTACTCTTTAGGATTAGGGCTCGTTCATTCAGCCCAAATTGTTGCATCAGAACGGAGGATTCAATTTAATTAACTCTTTCGTGGGTCTTATTCTTAGTACTTTATCATAGTCTCAATATTTCCTCAGGTCCAACAGGTTGTCACTTCTCTTCACGATTTCTTGCTTAGGAGGTTGTAGTAAAAGGCTGTACATTGATTTTGGGCAGAGTTGTTCTCCTCTAAACGGGTTTGTCCTTCTCGGAAGCTTATCTGTAGCACCATTACGCGAGTAACATTCCGTATCAGTCGTCACCGGAACGCGCTTGACTACGTGTTTAAGCAAGAAGTTATCGGTTGCCTTAAATTCATCCAATTCAAGTGAGTACTGTAGACAATTTCCGTATTCGTATAGTGGTACAGGTGGTGCCTTCCTCATTCTAAAATATAGAAAATTGACACTTAATAACGAGTTGGAGAACGAACTAAATCACTTGCGACGAAATCGTGGAATCCCATGCTAAGGAAAACAAGAGTACCTATTTGAAAAAATCGTTTATTTCCACTGAAATACGTTACACTGATAGACCGGTTTCGGTGATTAAACTATCGTTAGTAACCAAACAATTTTTATATATTTTTTTATTAAGATTGCCACCAAGTGAAAGGAAACAGCTTCTTATTGGCTGTTGAAAGTGAAGGGGTGTACGTGTAGAGGAGAAGAGTGGGGGTCAAGCTATTATAGAAAATTATAAAAATGGACGCAATAATGAAGAAAAACTGGCGCAAATGAGGGAATTCGATAAATTGCCTGTCTGCAAATCAAAACTGAAACTGATTTAATTCATTCAAGTGAAGTGCAAAAGCTGATTCCCTCTTACTATCCCTAAAATCTTTTTTGTGTTCCTTAATCCTTTCCCTAAACATCCTACCAGTTTGCCCACAATACTCGAGTCCTATAAATGGAGAACTTATGTTTACCATTAATCAATGAAATGGACAGATCTAGGTGAAAATTTAGGTGACTACATCCAAATTCCAAAGTGAAGTAAATTTTTTTTTTTTTTTTTTTTTTTGAAAGATTTTATTGCTCCAAGTAATAACTTATTAACAATATTATTTTGAAACTAGGGCACATACTATTCAAAGCTTAGATACATCACTGAGTTTTGTTCATTTTTATGATGATATTGCATTCACTATACTGCTTCACCCGTGAGCAAGCTCGAGCGGTTTTGTACGCTTCAATCGTCTGGTGATATCACTCGTGTCAAGGAGTCGGACAGCTTCCTCGTTGACGTGAGACCTTAGCCGTTGAAAATGACGTACGGCTTGCCGCTTGATGGCTTCGTTTATGGTTTCGATTTGAAGTTCATGGTGGAGTCGTTCATTTCGAAAGTACCATGGTGCATTGACAACATTTCTTAGCACATTGTTCTGGAATCTTTGGATTATTTCCCGGTTTGATTGAGCCGTGCAGCCCCACAGCTGAGCTCCGTAAGTCCAGACTGGTTTAAGGACTTGGTTATACAGCGTAAGCTTGTTCTGGATTGACAGTTTTGACCGCCTCCCCATTAGCCAGTACATTTTTCTGAATTTGAGAAGAAGTTCCTCCTTCTTTTTCTTGACGTGGGCTTTCCACCGAAGCCTGGCATCAAGCGTCATACCGAGGTATTTGGCTTCATTGGCATGAGGAATCACTTTGCCATTGAGATAAGCCGGTATATAGTCGATCCTTTTATTGGTGAAATCGACATGTACCGACTTAGTTTCATTCATTTTGATTCTCCATTTCGCTGTCCATTGTTGTATGCTAGATATTGACCGCTTTAACTTGGTCATTGACTCAATGTTGCTGTCTCCAACTGCCAATATCGCTGTATCGTCTGCGAAAGTGGCTGTGGTGTTCATTTCAATTTCTGGGAGATCGCTGGTATACAGGACGTACAGGAGTGGGCCAAGTACACTCCCTTGCGGGACTCCTGCACATATCGGTTTTGGTTCTGAAAATGCATCATCTTGCTTTATCCTGAAGTAACGATTAGTGAGGTACGATTGAAGCAACTCAGCATACTTTATTGGCAGGGCCTTACGCAGCTTGTAGTTGAGTCCTTCATGCCAGACCTTGTCAAACGCCTGAGTGACGTCAAGGAAAATGGCAGAACATACTCTATTTTTCTCAAATGCTTCTTCGATGATGTGTGTTATCCGATGGACTTGGTCGATTGTTGAGTGTTTCTGCCTAAATCCAAACTGATGTCGTGGGATCAGCTTTCGTTCTTCAATAATTGGTATTAGTCTTCTGTGTATCAATTTTTCGAATAGTTTAGATAACACTGGTAGAAGTGAAATTGGTCTGTATGAACTTGGTTGCCCTGGTGGCTTGCCTGGTTTGGGAATCATAATGACTTCTGCTATCTTCCACAGCTGAGGGACGCTTCGAAGTTTGATTACCGCATTGATGATCATGACTATTTTTGCGATAGCTTTACGCGGTAGGTGCTGGAGGATTTGTCCAGTGATAAGGTCATAGCCTGGTGCCTTTTTTGGGTTGATATCCTTGCTGATCACCTGTTTTATCTCTTTAATGGTAACTAATGGGATATCAATGTCCTGATCAAGTGGAGGTGTTTCCTCTAGCGGCGGTTCATCCGCCATTGCGAGATTCGGAGTGAATATATTCGCAAGATGGTCTGCAAAAGTATTGGCTTTGTCTTGGTTGCTCCTTGCCCATTTCTCGTTTCCACTCGCAATAGGTGCAGCATGATTAACAGGCCTCTTGAGATATTGTGTAGCCTTCCAAAGTGAGTAATCGGTATCACGATGACTCGTTAGCTCTGTGATGAAGTGTTCATGAGTTTCTTCATTGATCTCCTCCATCAGCGACTTCAGTTCACTTTGTGTTTTGTACCATTCAGACTTGTGATGTGGTGCTCTGGTAGCTTGCCATCGTTTTCTGGCCTTTCGTTTTTTCTTGATTGCAGAGACTATTTCTCGTGGATAATTGATACCTTTGAGCCTTCTTGAGATTGCAGGTGTGTTGTCCCATGCAACTATCTGAATGCTGCAAACGAGATGTTCGAGCTCACTTTCCACATCATCTGGCGTGTGTATAGGCTTGCTCAAATCAATATACCTGCAAATGTCTTGTTTGAAACGTTCCCAATTTGTCTTATGATTGACCAAGTAGGGTTTGTGTGGCTTCTGTATGATTCGATCACTAAGCGTCAGAGCAATTGGGGAATGATCTGAACTCAAGTCATGGTTTTCCTCTACAAGAAGGTAGTTTGCTGAGATATTCTTTACAACGAAGAAGTCAATCAGGTCTGGAGTTTTGTTTGGGTCAGTGGGCCAGTAGGTTGGTTTCCCAGTAGAATGTGCCTCACAGTTGTCATCAATAATTGCTTGATGGAGTCTGCGTCCCTTTTCGGTGGTTAATCTCGATCCCCAGTCAGTGTTTTTTGCATTGAAGTCGCCTCCGAGAATGAAACGATTTCCAAGTTGGGCCAAGATGTTCTTGTATTCTTCATATTTAGTTTTGTACTTAGGTGGACAGTATATGCTTGCGACAGTAATCAGAAATGAATTAGTTTTTATCTCAAGAGCACACATCTGGACTGCTTCATTTTCAATTTTGATATACTCCTGATGGGCCAGGTTTTCTTTGATGATCACTGCACTTCCACCACGGGCATTGTTGCTCGGATGAATGGCATGGTAGCATTTGTACCCCTTGAGTCTGCAGAAAGATTCTTTGGTGAAGTGCGTCTCAGATATGAGACAGATATCAACATGATTGTAGTCTAGTGCCAACTGAAGCTCATTTTTCCGTGACGCGAGGCCATTGGCATTCCAGCAAAGTATTTTGACACTTTTCATGATGATTTTTTCGAGCCCTTGCGTTCAATTTTGCCAACACGCTCATTCAGGTTGTTAACACTCTGAGTAAGATTTGTGACAATTTCGAAAATTTGATTTATTTTAACTTGCATTTCATTATGGCTGGGATCGATAGATTGTCTCCTGCTTGACCGCTGTGCTAGCAATTGCTGGTTCTGCAAAACGTTTGCATAAGACATCAGATTTGAATTTGAAGTTTTTCCATCTCTCCCCTGAACTGACTTTTCGTGACATATTATTGGCTTTTTTGGCACAAACTTCCCTTGATTGGGTTTCTGCGGTGCTGCCTTAGCCTTTGTAGCTTGCTCTGGTAAGCTCTTGTGCCTATGCATAGCCTCTATGGCTACTGGACAGCCACGGTAGTTAGCCGTGTGATCTCCGTTGCAATTGGCACATTTTGCAGGGGTCTCTTTGGGCTTCCGACATTCCTCAGTGAGATGGCCTTTAGCACATTTAACACATCGAGGCGGCCTTGCACAGTAGTTTCTGGTATGGTTGAACTCCTGGCACCTTTTACACTGAGATGGATGTTTTGATAATTTGATAGGATGCACAGTGACGCGCCCCTTTAGGATTTGACTAATTTCGTAAATTTTGCTGATATCCAAATCTTTTTGAAAATCTACAATGCACATATCTAGAGGATTTTTTGTCTTCCACTCCAGTTTTCTAACTACTTGAAGGATACTGCTGGGACCAAATTGGTCTCTTAAGTCTTCAAGGACCTCTTCATTCGTCCAAGATTTATGGATTCCCTTGATCATCACTTTGATAGGCCTCTCCTGTTTGTTCTGGTATGTATAGTGCGGAATTTTCTGATCCGCAAAACACTTCGTGATAGCACGAAAGCCATCAGAGTCCTCAGTGTTTATTTTTACTACGTCATTGGACATGGTGGTAAAACTCACATTAGTGGTTTGATCCTCAACCATTTTTTTCAGGGCTGGGAAGGACGTTACCCTCTCAATGTAAACTGGTGGTGGTTTGGGCACTTTTTTAGGTTTTGAGCTTACCATGGAATGTTTTCTTTGAGAAGGTAAATTGGCCTTTTTCCTTTTATGACCCTTCTGGATCACATTCTCCCACTCGCCTGTCTCTTCGGCTAGGATTTCCTCATCAGTATGATATTCCTCTTCTGGGGGGAAAGTTACTTCACCCTGAGGATTTTTTCTCAGTATTTTCAATTTTGTTTGCTCTAACTCAGTTTCCAGCTGGGAAACCCGTTTCGCTTCTCTGATCCCAGCGTCATTGATATCTGTTAAAGTATTACATAGGTGATCAATAATATTAATTAACTCACCGACTAAACCTTTGACGTTTTGTTTCTGGAATTCCGCTGATTGACTCACAAGCGCTCGCTGATGCGACAGTTTGCCTCGAACTTGCGTAACAATCTCGGGAATTGTGACCTCCATTTCGCGCGGCCGCGACCGAGTAAACACCCGCGGAACGTTAACTGTTTTATCTGAGATGTTACCTCTTCGGCAGCTCGGACAAGACTAAGTGAAGTAAATGAATGGATCTACATTGTTAATTTTAGCATGATATGAGTCCAGTTGCCTTTCAGTCCCCTTCCACAAAATGACAGTGTGTTTTGTTACTGACAATGGTTTAATCACCGAAACCGGTCTAACAGTGTAGGTACTCATATTTCAGTGGAAATAGACAATTTTTCCAAATACTCTTGTTTTCCTCGAGTTGGAGAATACCTAATGCTAGTAACACTAATACTAATAATTAATGTAATGCATCAGCACGTGTCTATTGTTTCGGACATCAGCAATAATGGTATCATATTCTCGGTACCTACCCTAAGTATTCGGGATGCCCTGTAGAATACCACATTACGTAGGTATGTCCTTCATTCATGACATCATCCATCCTCATTCATAATTCGCCCGAGTTCGAATTAGTATCGAATTAGTCTTCAGATCTCATTGGTATTCTTAGTCAATCACCGGTACTCAAATATCACCGCCCCTAATTTTTTGAAACTCCTGAATTTTAAGACATTCGCTACGCAGTGATCTCAAATTGTGATTTTATTGCAATAAATAGGTCATATTTAACATAACTACTTACCCAGCAATTAGACGCCCAAGTACAGTTGGCCGACCGTTAATGACCCTTTTCAAAGTTCTGTCTGTAACCAATCGTCTGAGAGTTTCCGTCGAACTCGGTTTAGTTGAAATATTACTGTTGATGTACAGGGACTGGGGTCTGTACAACTCCCATCCTTGCAAGGAGTGCTCGCTTATAGGAAATGTGCAGTTACACCTCCTGGCCGTTTCAGCTTCTTGATCCAACTTCTCTTGTTCGAAGAATTTTGGATCTAGTTTGGGAATTACTTTGATCACATTGTCTTCTTCCGCCACGTCTTGCTCGTATACTGTGCCAAAAGAACCTGAAAAACACAGTTCCTTTCCCAATCAAGATCCAGATAATTGTGATAGAATAGGTTTTGAAGAGAAACTTTGTACGGAGATGCCAAAAGAACCTGAAAAACACAGTTCCTTTCCCAATCAAGATCCAGATAATTGTGATAGAATAGGTTTTGAAGAGAAACTTTGTACGGAGAAGTAGTTAAGACGAATGAATCGAAAGCATCTAATGGACCGTGTGACTGTTTCATGCTCTAAAATACTAGATGGACTAAGAAGAAGGCGAATCTGTTGGAATTCCGATGACAGTCATGGAACTATTTGCGGTTCAGTCATCCTCTTCAAATTTTAACCGAGTCGTACCTAGTAAATATTCGATTCTTAGGGTATAACGAGTATAGGTAATACGTATATCATCCACATCGTATTAAGGGCGAACCACAGTAGGGGCGTCCCATAAATGTAGCGTCCCGAAATATGAAAATGTACATAGTGCACATACTACATCTTCAGACACACCTTATATAAATATCTGGACAGGCAATCTTCTTACCTACTGTACCGATGCTTCCTACCGAAGTCATTCTGGATATACTGAATCTTCTTAATACTGGGGTTTCTCTCGAATTTAATTTGTAACGACTCTATAAAGCAATTTGGAATTTGACATTCCCTGAATAATCTCTCTCTTGGTTTTTTCTTAGGAATAATACCCTAAAATCTACCTACTATACCCTAACGAACTTCAAACGAAGAATCTTGGCCAAGTTTTCTACTTTCAATGTTATTTTGTCGTTACTCAGTAGTAACTCATGAGTTCATTTAGTCATATGGTACATATTACGGAGTGAGTAAACTAACATTATTTCTCGAATCCAAGTTTCAACCGAAATACGAGTTGTACAATACCTTTATAATAGCGCTGATATTATTTCAACTTTCTTTCATATAACGTCAGCTCTACAGGGTGGCTCACTTAACGTGAACACCCCTTTTATTTTCAATAGAAACAGTAGGTATATTTGAAAATAAAAAAAATCCGTATTTAATAATTTTTGACAGGGATTCAAAAAACTATGTTTGCGCACTTCTGCACACGTGCGCAGTGTGCGCAATCTACAGTAACTTCCTTATTTCAAATAAGAACCCCTATTTTTTATTACAGATTCGACTTCTACGTCAAATTTCATGAACTTTTTACTTCGACAACCTTTTTTTTGGGTGCACCTAGGAGCGTCCAGAAGCGCCCAAAGTTGGATAACCGCGTGTGTTCCTGATTTCGATAAGACGGAAAACCCAAAGTGTGGCACATGAAATTTCATTATTTTTCAACACTGAATCACGTGGTAATATCAGTTTTTTTAATGGACTCGATTAAACCGGGATTACAGCCTGAAACATGGCCGTTTTTAAGAAAAATCACGTTATCCTGGATCTTGATAATTTTATTTTTAGTTAGATGAGTTTTTAGGCAGGTGGGTTCTACGCAGCAGACCTTTTATTGTAGAGAAAATTAAATTATCAAAACTTAATAAGTTCATTATAAATATATAAATAGGTTATATATATCGGTTACATAAATTTATTTAATTTATATAATATATTAAATTAGTAACCTATCTTATCAATTTTAACGCAAGACCCCCATTTTCTACATATACTTAATTGTTATAAAACCTAAGAACTTACCTCATTTTTCTAAATCCCATAATTTCATTGCTCAAGTAGCCCGTTCAACATAAAGACACATAAAAACTCTGCCATTTCTTGACACAACGGTTTATGCTGATCGTCCTTCTGTCTAGATCACGAAATGATAGATTGGTCGTTCACAGAGACGATGAATTAATTACAAATCATTTGTATCAATACGATTCTGGGTTTTTATTTCCATCTACTCACTTAGCAATAATTTAATACAG
The DNA here is from genome assembly GCA_963920205.1 of Stenodema calcarata. Lineage (NCBI taxonomy): Eukaryota > Metazoa > Arthropoda > Insecta > Hemiptera > Miridae > Stenodema > Stenodema calcarata. Next base: position 13,017,388 of record OY986049.1, on the reverse strand, counting down.
TATTGAACATCAGTATTTAACATCAGTATTGAACTATTTTGGTTGCAAGATACATTGTACTACATTAAATTTTACTAGTCTTCTTGCGTGTTTTTCGTTCTGTTGGGCTGAAAGAATCGAACCTCTATTTTCAAAATTCTGAGGTTATTAATGGGTAGTCGATAGTAAGGGAAAAACAAAGGCAAAATTCTGACCTACATTCGTTCCCGATTAGATATTCCAATCAAGAACGAGCTGATTGGAATATCTAATTGATTGGAAGTTTTAGATAAATAGTTTCAAGCAATTCGCGCACCTCGTGAGTACTTACATAACCCACCTACCAGTGAAATAAATATTCGCAGCACGTTTTCAAATCTACCGTTCGTTTAATATCTTTGATATTTCTATACAACTTGAAGGCTCAATAATACAGTGTTGCAGTTGAGGACCTGAATTACAGCTTCGCCGTTCAGCTCTGTCCCATATCATCATAAGGTTTGTGGGTCCAACAGTAAATCCCTTCTGCGTACGTACTCCTGCCCTGGGGGCTGAAACTGTTGCTGATACATGGATGTGGGACGCAATTGAACTGCAGCAAAAGGATTTTCCCTTTTAGACAAATTCACCGGGTCAGTATGCAAGTAAATTTCTTCCACCTCAGGCTCCTTGTATATTATTTTGTCTACGAACTCATATGTCATTTGGGATTCGTCGAAATGTAGAGTTTGCTGTAGACAATTGCCATACTCAAAAGGGGGCGGTGGACGTTGCTTTTTCATCCTGAAAGTCGCCAATGGTCATTTAAATTTGAATAGATAAAATCACGGTCTACCTGTACAACATAGATCTTAAATAGTACATACCAGTTCGTACACTCAACCTGTCGACTTAATTTGAATCAATAATCAGCTACTTAGTCCTTTAATTTTTTTGACGACCTCAGCGTAACCAAACTAATTCCAATTACTTGAATTACTCGTTTCTTAGCAATTTATCGTTTCATGATAATTATGAATTGATAATAATTATCAATAAAGTTTAAAATAAAGTTGATAATAAATATTATTATCAACTTAGTGTGTACCGATTCATTCCAAGCATTTTCAGTAGCATAATCAGACATGATAATATCATGTGCACCAGTAATGTTAAATATACAATTACATGTCAACCAGTCTTGCTAGCGCTGTGGGTCTCCCAGCTTGTTTCTTCCGGCTCCCCTCGCCTGTTAACATTTGTCTCAGCACGTCCGTAGATGACGACTTGGAGCGTGCGTTGCTGTTACTGTAATTTCTCCGGGGCTTGTACAATTCCCACCCCATCAGCAGTTGATCAACTGGTTTAACTTTGCACGAGCATTTGGTCTTCGCTCGCGCCTCCTGACCAGCGCTTTCCATTTTCGTAATTTTATTATAATCAGAGAGCTCGGAGGAGAGTATTTGAAGTCCCGGTTTATCATCATTTTCATTCCCTTTCTTGTCTCTCATGGATTCTGAAGCTGATGTGAATCCAACTGACAACAGGCAACGTAATCAAAGTAGAACATGGTAGTAATGTTGAAAAAAAAATGTATTACAGGTCTGGGGTCTAGTAGTTGGGATGTATATAATGTAATATGTAAGTATCCACCTATTATGTGAAGATACGAAAATGTATGTTTACGAAATCGTAGTTGATTCTTTTTGTAAATTTGAAGACTTGTGAGAATCCGACTCCACGACTCCGTTCAAAGCCACTGCAAAATGGATATAATTGATACTAAACACTCAGCTGTATTGTACGATTTTGTAGCACATCATACTCGTAGTTATAGTTTCGTCCTCAATCAGATTGCATCTGATTGAGGCCATCTTGCAGTGGCTTTAAACGGAGTCTTGGAGCCAAAGGGGGTTGTAATACTGAACAATTGTCAATGACTCAATAATCACAACAAAAAACCAGTTTCGTAGTGGTTAAATAGGAGTGGCTACGTCTTTTGACACATGACCCATATTTTATTTATTTATTTATTTATTTATTGATTGGCATCCAAAATACAAGAAAAATTAAAAACACAAACATTACACTTCTGGTAAACCAAATAAAATTAAACGAACAGTTTATTATGATTTACTTATATGCTAAGAAAAAGAAAACATAACAAGAAACTGACGCCCACCAAAAAATAAGTTCCTAAGAACTTGTGCTATCTGGTGGAGAAGCTATGGCAGCAGTCGCGAAAGCATATTTTTAATTTTCATTTTTATTTATTTATTAACTTATTATTATTATTTAAATACATTTATTTATTTATTTATGTGTTATACTACTTCATTTTCTTAAATTATATTAAGGGGAATAGAAATCAAGAAAGAAAACATCCATTCATCATCTTCTTAAAACTTAAAACATTTGTAAAGGTACATTTTCGTATGTACTTGTCGAGTGCAACGCCCGGGTTGATTGTCGCTAGTTGCTGAAGCAACCGGTTTGGGTCGCCACCTGTATTGTACTCAATACATCTTAAATAAATATCTCAGAACTAGAAACTCGATACGAATCACAAAACAGTGCGTTGTTTGAATCAGGTGTTCTGCGAGTATGAAAACCGGGTTGAGGTTCTACCGGTTAATCCACACCTTCCGTGTGGTCTTGAAACATTCTCTGAAATCTTTAAAATCTATCTAAAATTGTATAAAAAACTAGGTACACTGTTTGATTTAAAATGTCCGAGGTATGAGGTTTCAAAATTTCATATACTTAAGGTTATGTTGCGGGTAAGGATGACCAACACTAGTCGTTGTTATCATTCGGGTTTTATTACGACGTTTCGATCGTGGAACACGATCCTAATCATGTATCCTACAAACAAAAATATGGGAGAGTTATTTATGAATTGAATAAAGGGTTAAATAGAGATGGTGACTTACAGACTAGTTATAAACTTACATGATAATTGTCCGATTGTCCGATAGCGACACAGGAATCTTTGACAAGTAATGCATGAGATGGATGGATGTTGTTGGGATGGATATTATAAATTTACGGTGTGGAGGTTACCCGCAATCTACTGTTTCCTAGTCACAACAACCTCCACTACTTAAGGTTATGTATGAAAAGTTCCTAGTGTCACATTTATATACGCCCATTTTAACGTACCTTTTCAAATTTACTTTTCTGATTCGTATCATGAAACGTACCTAAACAGATTTTGAGGGGAGGTTGGCAATTTTTGTTTTCCTGATCGATTTCATTATTGAAAATAACAAACCATAATTGTATACCGAAACTTACGCAGCGTTGTAGTACTTGCGCCTCCTTTCAATAAATTCATCTTCAAGTTTCTGTCTGAAAAACTATCGGCACCAAATGACCATCCAATTCGCACCCTCTTTAAAGAAAAGTTTGCATTTCGTCGATGTAGAACAACGATCTCCAACTCTCAAAATCATAATTAACTGCCAAGAATGAGATATTTTCTCCTTTGGTTTCTAAGGTTTGGTAAATTACTATATTCCAGTTCTGGTTTACACGTGTGCATTGGCAACATCAAGTGATGTCTGGAGTCACTTTTATAACCAATTTCAAGTAACGTACATTCAAAATTACGTAGTACGTTCAAGATTCACTCGACGTTTTAATTTTGCAACAGCCTTATTTGTTTGTTAATATTTATATCTACTATAAAATAGTAACACAAAATATTGTAATAGAATAATGACATATTACGTAGCAACCCCTCGATCCATAATATTTATCTTCCATAATGTCAATAGAAGATATTCTTTCAATTATTAACAGCTCGTTTTTTAACAATCTTATGTCTCGACGGCGTGGGCTACTCTTATGCTTTTACTACTTAACCCTTTCCTTTATTATTTTGATCACACATTAAATTCACGATTCCTTGATATTCATAACCATGAGCATAGCTCAGCACCCTGTTTAGCTACAGCGGTACTACAACAGTTTGGTGTGAAAGTTGACCCAATTTACCAAATAGCGCCAGTATATGGTTGTGAGGGGAAGAGTGTCTCATTGTAGCTGCTTCGGCTTAAATTTAAAAATTTCCTGTTGAAAACGACTCTCAACTCGTACCCTCACGCTGTTAGCTGAGATGATCGAACATACATACGAGTACTGTAACAGGCCTTCAACCAGGGTTGACAACGTTTATAACAAATGTTTCAAACAGCTGTTTAAAACACAAGCAAAGAAAAACTCGGTGTTTTCAAGAAAAAAACCTGTTTTATTTGCGAAGCTTAATACTTGAAATGTTAATTAACGAGTCAGTGAGCTCGATGAGTGAGCTCGTAACTCAAGTTTCAGTATTAAAAATAGGATCGTGCCTATACTGAGAACAGTCGCAAAAATGCTTTTATCACCGAATGAACTAGGTAGAAGTATGAATCAGTGATCTAGACTGTCATACAACAAGTGGAAGGATTACTTCCTTCAGCTCCTGAAGGTGGTTAAACTTGTCAGTTTTTATTTTGAGTGGAGCATTATAGAGCTGAGTTATCTCACCTGACGGAGGCTTCCTTTTTTTCCCAAGATCTCCCAATAATTATGATTGAAATTAGGTTCGTCACCATGAGGTCCGTCACCATGAGGTCTCCGGCTATGTTTCCTGGTCTGATAGAAATAAACGGCCCTAGTTTGCTGAAATCCTTGAAAAAGGAATAATCTAGGTACGGTGGATCCTTTCGAGCATTCTTAATAATGTCCACGTATTGTGCCGGGGTGTAAATCCACTATTTATTTTCTAGTTTTCTCCCGATAAGGGCATGAATGCTAACACACTATGTGTTACACATATCATCTGTGTGTGCCCTCTCTCTAGGCATTTCTGTTCTGTCGTGATTTTGAGTTCTTTACTCAAGTATAATGGTGCATTAGCTAGACATACAAGGTTTTACAACCCTTCTGGAAGGTTCCGGACTTACAGGTTATTAAAAACACACATAGAGACGAAACCAATCACCCAGTCGATAAGATAATTTGACTTTGCATGTATAGTGTCAATATATTGTAAGTCGAAAATATAAGCAAGGCTGAGTTTATTGACGCACCGCAAGGGGTTTCTATCAACTCCTTTGAAGATGATTTGTCCTGGTCGACGATGGTGATGTGTCACCAATTAACATACTTATTATGAACACGTGGGTGAAAGGTCCTTCTCCTACTCCAAGCGCATAATCAGAGGCTCTGACTGACTGTTCTCCAACTCAGATGTGACAAGAGGTGGGGGCTTCCATTCCAGCGCTTAGCGTTCCGAGCAGCAACCGAGTTTTTGTTCCGAACGAATCCATTGTGGTCGTCTCATTCGCTTGGCGTCTGGGCGTTTCCGTTCTGTGTTTACCTGCATCTATGACCGACATTTATACAGCCTTTGATGAAATGAATTCTAATATTCTTAAGGAATTTTCGTGGAAAGAAATTAGGTCGTTGTGGCACCTGTCGCTTCGCAGCATCGATGTTTATACTTGAAATAGCTGTCGGTCCCGTCGCTGACGGGCAGAACTCGGGATGTGTCCCTCTACCTCTGTTACCTATCCCGGACGGACAGAACTCGGGATGGATCCATCTGCCACCCACCTCTTACATGTCCCATTACAAACCCTTATAATCTTAAATACCAAAAATAATATTCATCTGTCTCACGGGAAGGAAGAATTTAAGATTTTTATATTTCGGCTTCCATATAATCACCCACCCCTATGCATTGGATCCAGAAGTGAACCCCCCTATGTCCTTCCTGATCATTCAGAAACTCCGGTAAATTCACTTGCGTGTTACATACATCAAAAATTGGATTAATGTGTAACACGATAGTGAATATAGGAGATTTTCTGAATAAAATTCATATGAATGAATAAATTTTATTCAGAAGAATGGGTTTTGTTTTCAAGTTTTCCACTTATTCTCTTTGATTAAATTTTGTATTAATAAAATTGTTTTATTCTATAATTACACGCCGTAATTGGTCGATACAGATGTAAAATGGACGAAAAATAATTTTGTCCAGCCAGATTCGTGAAACGACACACTGTGCGTCGGTCGGATGAAATTCCGTTTTGAACCTCGTTCTCAGCCAATTTTCGTTCTAATTTGATGCGGGCTTTAGCATTTTCCTTGTAATTCAAATCTCTAGATCAGTACAAAATGGATATTCTTCATTTTGTAATTTTTCATAATTCACTCCTGTTTGGACAAGTTGAAATTGTCGTAATGTATCCATTCTAAGTTGGTATCCCACATGAGTTATCTTATTTGATTATTTGATACCATCAGCTTGAACGAGTCTAACACTTGAATTGTGATAGTATCAAATCATCCGATGATATAATAAATGTTATGATTCAAATCCTGAATGTTTTCCTCGATTTGTAGATCGGTACCTACTTATGATTCCACTCTTCAACAAATGCATATCCCGATGTAATCACAATATTGCCGTTTATTCATTACCGTTTATTGATTGGGAACTTTCTTCTTGTTACAGCCAAAATCGTCCTATTCTACATCATTTTCTACATCGTACTCGCAGCTTTATTCATCTTCTGTATGGTCGTCCTGTACTACACTTTGGACCCAAGAATACCCAAGTACAAGCTGGATGACTCTCTCATTGGAACAAATCCCGGTACGTTTTTTAAACTATTCAAACGAACAGCTTTACAGGTTTTTCGAGAGCTCCACAAATTCGTCGATACCGAAGACGATGCGTGAAACGAATTACAATAACAATCATACCTTTCACAGAGCACAGGAGTCGACTCCAGCGCCCCGGATCAGCTGAGTGGCTCCTCAACCTAATTTCAGATTATAGTCTGTAAATAGCATGGAATTTCCATGATGGAAATTAGGCTTAGGAGCCACTCAGCTGTGTATATACATATTATACACAAGGCCTATAGGCCCTGGTATGTAGCCTCCTTAGGACTTACTCTTCACGCAGAATAGGCCTCATAATTTTGAGGCTAGAGAGCCAAAATTAATAACAAAAAAGAATAAATCCATACGCAGTGTCAATTTGAAAAGTGTAGGTACCGAAAGGACAATTGGACATCGAAGTTGCTAAACAGAGCGATGTTAAGGGGCTGCTAAAATTGGGCCGTTTGGGACGATGTGATTGTGAGGATTAGGCCAAAAACCTATCCCTGGCATGTTATGCAAAGGTTTTAAAAAATTCATCAACTCCAAGCACGTCTTCTGGTTGTGCTCCAGCTTCCGCAACAATATTTCCAAGAAGGATCGTGATGGAGCTTGAAATCATTGGAGATGAGGTTCACATAGTGGGAGGCGCAAGCCAAGATAATTATCCGGACGAACCTGAAATTGATATTGATTTAGTGGAACGCGACACCGAAGAAATTATCTAGTTTGCTTTACTTTGATGTTATTATTTTTTATATTGTAAGACGATTCGTCTTTATTTTTTAACCTTTCAACATTCTCAATGTAATTCTACTGTAATTTCTATATTCTCAATGTTGTTCTTTCAATATTCTTAATTTAATCATTTGAAGATGGCTCACAAAATAAGTGACCATTCCGACAGTTTTCACTTTTTTGAAAATTAGGCCTGTTTTTGCAGAGCTGTATCTTGGGAACTAATGGTCGTACAGAGCTTGTTCTGGTCTCAAATCGTAGCAAATGTAGTCTTATTTGAGAATGTATATAGTAATTATACCTGTCAGACTCCTGTAATGAGATAAAGAGCAAAACCAGAAAAGTATTATGGTTTTTTGGCTATAACTCTGGTCGAACAGCTCTTGCGTTACTGCTTTTCTGTTTTCTTGCTATTCATTTGGGTTCCAACAATATATAAAAATGTCATAATGACTAGACCTGTTGCAAGCCGTATCCCCTCCTCATGTCTAACTTGACTGGACTAAATCCCTTTTCTACTCTTTAAATCTTGTTAAACCAACTTGTACTACATTCATTCACTATATCGAAAGGATGGCTGAAACATAATCGCTCTTTAATATTTTCAAGTAAAGATCACTTCACCGAGGTAATAATTTGTTTAATTGAGTCCTAACTGAAGGCATCGCTGGTAAATACGTAAATATTGTCATTAGTTGCATTAGGTTCTGTACATTTTCTTTAACACGCTTCTCCGAGTATTCAGTTTCATGGACTGACATATTATTAGCTGTATCTTTGATTATTTATTTACTCATTTTCTAGGGCTGGGATTCCGACCTATGCCGAACGACTCGAACGCCTTGAGCTCTCTCATATGGTACAGAGGCACGAAAAGGGAAGACTACGAGGGTTGGGTCGACAAGCTCACTAACTTCGTTAAAGGTGCGTTTAACTGAGATTGGAAGATTTCGCACAAATGGTGTGAACGATGTACAATAATTGTTAGGTACCCGTATCAGCAGATGTTTTTCCGGAGTATGTACGTATGTTAAGTTATTACTTACGATAGAACTATAATAACCAATGCAAAACCCCATATCGAACTTACATCTATTGGATTTTTTGTGAAGCATCAAGTTTGAAGGACCTGGGCTCTACTACGCAGAGGGACTATAGTCCTTATAAGAAGACAAATGAGTAGCATTAAGTAGCGGAGACATAATAGAAGATACAATTTAATTCACGTTTGGCACGTGAACAACACCTAATCAGTTGAGTGGGTGCAACTAGTATCATACTGAAACACGCGATATTAACACTAGGGATGGGCCTCACCCTACTGGCACTGTGAATGCTGAAACCTCCTAGGCAGCAGATACCAAAGAGGGTATAGAATAGAAGTCAATTAGCACAGACACTCCTCTTCTTTGAATTGAGTTGGTAAACTTCCTTCCCAAGAGCAAACATGATGCATCATTCTATTTTCCTGATGAATAATAGTTGGCTCTAATTTACAAGATTGTGTTTATTTTCAGAGTACAAAACACCTGGTCTGACGCCAGGCAGAGGGCAGAATCTCGTAAGTTGCGACTATGGCCAGCCTGTTCCTGAAGGAAAGGTGTGCAGTTTTGACGTCAGTAGGAATTTCTACCCGTGCGTCGAGGAGAACAACTTCAACTACCATCTACAAAGGCCCTGCATCTTCCTCAAACTCAACAAGGTGAGATGAAAATGTTAGAAGGTACCTTCCAACCAACTTTCTGCATTGATATGTTGTGGGCTTGGATAAAAATCGGAAATTTGCGACGGTTTTAGGCGACGACATTTTTAACGGTTTTCACGGACAACTAACCTGCAGGTAGGTTAATAACTCCAACAGTTTCCCTGACGAAAAATATTCAACCTTCCGTTGAACGCTGCTGAAATCCCCCTCCTCTACTGCATAGCAAATATTTAGAATTTTTGTTAACTAACAGAGACGTCACCTATTTCAAGGCTGTGAGCCAGTAATAAGTACAATAATGTGTGTTGAACAGAAGACTGTTCCAGACTGTATGAACAGAATAGGTCCTCTCTGAGTCTAGCAGTTTCTCCAATGTGAAAACGAAATTCCGAGTCGACTATTTATGGGTAGAGATATTTTGAATCCTCTAAATCAAAATCTATTCAATTTAGTATGAATTAATTAGACACTGTGCGGTTGCGAGATGTGAATAAGCGAAATGTTTTCTTAAGTAATGTACAATGAGGGGCCAACATGACAAAATTGGGTAAACACTAGGGCCCCCGAATCACATGAGCGGAACCTAATTTAGCTCCCGAGCCACTTGAGAGGTGATTTCACCTACAGAATCAGCTATGTGGAAACTCATAATTAGAAGCCCACAAACATATTCATGAGTAGCAGAAAGAATGTGTCCCCGTTTAGGAATTTTATAAGTGCCAACAACATTTCTTAATTTGTAATTAATACATACCTTATTGGATGTTTTGTATTAAAATTTCACATCTGGATTAGGTAGGTAATCTTTGTATTATACGACTACAGAATTTTATAGAATCATCAATGGGGGAATTCCTAACCAACCTCGTTGCGCCAATTCCGTCTTACAGACAGCAATGTGGTCTTGGATGAAATTCTTATGACCTAAAAATGAGCCAAAATGTAATTTAAAATAACTTTTTAAAATTCCAACTATATTCGGAACAGGGTTGCAGTATAGCATTTTGTGTGAACCTGAGCCATGCAAGTATGACTCCACCTGTTTCACTACATAGACGTGTACATACTCGTACTATGAATACATTGTTCACCATAATCAGCTTACTTTAATAACATTTTTTCTTCTTCAGATTTATGGTTGGAAGCCGGAGTATTACACTAAAGAAGAAATTCCTAAAGAAATGCCTGATGCGGTGAAGGATTATGTCAGAGGACTAAATGGTCCTCAGGTAAATTACCTTTGATATTACTTTTTTTTCTAAATTAAATACCTACGGAGCTGTGTACTGCGCCAGATTTTTTATAAAATTGGCTATCATCATAATATCAAATATTATATTACTTGATGTAATGTATCAGAAATATTAATGCATGCAATAATCACAAATAATGCATGCAAATGGTAAATTTGCGTCAATTTTGTTTTTGAAAGTACAAGTTAGAACAATCCCGAAAATTATGGTCAGCTGCCTGAAAATTCTTCTCAAAAATGTCGGGGTCAATTAAATTTTTTTAAATGAATATCGCGGGTAATACAGTACATACGTACTGTACAGCAGAAGGATGATATTCGGAATCGAAAATTGACGCAAATTCCCCATTCTACTGCATTTTAATACCCTCTGTGTTCTCCCACCCTATGGCCATGAGCACGATGATGTAACATAAGTATTCGTGTTGCTATCTTCGCTTTATAAAATGAATAGATGTCACTTGCCTCAATCTGTTTGTCCTATATTTTTCCGAATGAGGGGAATGTCTTGTAATATTGATATACCAGTGTTAGTAATATCAGGTCCACTATCTATTGAAAAAGGGTGATCTTCCATTCGCGGAATAGACACATCAGCAGCAAAATAACAGGCACACTGGAAGGCATAAGAGGATTCACCACAAATTTACCTACTAAAGCACTTGCTCAACTATGAGCTTAATCAATAAAAATTAAACACTTAATGTAGGTCCGTGGAAAAAAGGGACTTCCTCTCTTCCATGCTATAGGACATACCTGTCGAGAGACGTACGTGCACTCGGTCGGGTTTAATTTTCAATCTAACTTGAATTTTGCTGCTCGGATGTTGACACCCAGCTAAGTCCGCAGTAGCTGTTTGTCGTTACAGGGAGTCACACAGTCACAGTTTCTTGATATATAATTATATAATTCAGTAGCCGATATTTCGAGTTAGTAGCTAAACCCATCATGTAGATTCATGTCCCAAAACGTAATTTTCACCGTTCTTTATTGCAGCTGGAAACTATTTGGCTCTCTTGTGAAGGATCGACAGCAGCTGACGTAGAGAATCTTGGCTCAATCAAGTACCTCCCACAGCCAGGATTCCCAGGTTACTTCTTCCCGTACATGAACAACGAAGGGTACCTCCCGCCAATTGTTGCTATTGTTCTCAATAACCCAAAAAGTAAGTGCTCGCCGAGTTTTTTCTTTGAATTGTCGTGTTTACTTGCAGGGTGAACAGGATGTCATTTTGATATCTGGTGGGGCGTAAATAGTAGTAAAATGGAATCTGTTGTCACTAGTCAGTCGAGTACTGCTTTGGATGTAATGGGATTATTAGGGCTGAGGTGGAGAGAACGAAGTGAAAGGCTGGTGGTGGAAATGTTGAAAGATTCACGACTAATCCTATTATAATTGGATATTCCAAGTGGTAAATTACCCAATATTTCAATTAAATAGAAGGAATAAGAGATCACTTACCTATCAACCGACTAATAATCCTTTCACCAGCAGCCTTTCACTCCCCTTCTCTTGACTCCTCCCCTCAAACATAGATAGGAATCAACCAGTGGACTAACTTCAGTACTCAAGAAGCGCTTCCCTCCAGAACTCGACTTGATAGTGACGACATATTCTTCTGAAAGCTGTAATTGTACTTCTACTACCGATGGAACTAAACCATAAGATTTAATACGTCAATTACCATTACTTTGAAAGACAGAATCAACAATTCAGGAAAACTACAGGCCTTCTATATGCACAGAACATGTACATCCACTTGACATCCACGATTGTATATCTGCCACGTACAGCCAAAATCTGTTATTCACTGCTACTCCAGCGGGAAAACCAGTCTGCCATCTTATTACTGACCGCCTACAGTTTTACAGCAACTGTGCTTTGTTTTGAGACATCGGAGGATTGCACCCTGGCCACAACTACACCATAAAAATGTCAGGAAGTGATAATGGTGTAATGGTCTTTTTCTACTCTTGAAATAGTTGAATCACTGCCGGCAAATTTCTGCCCAGCAAAACACCATAATATGATGTATCATTTGAAATATGATGTTTCAACTATTGTTTGATGCAAAGGTGTACTCATAGTGAAGTCCAAAAAATACAACACTAATCTGTTTATCACACAAAGAACCCATGATAGTCGTATGAGGAGGTTCTGACAGTGCTGAGTTCAGCGAAAAGCGTGAGCCAATTCTTAACTAGCTCTAAGTCGAAGAGGTTTTTGAAAGGTGATCATTCCCAGATACTGGCGAAACAGTCTTTGCGCAGTACAACGCCATAAATCTAGGCCCTTCGAGACGAAAGGCAACTTATCGATGTACAAGGGAAACAAGGCCCAAGGACGGAAATCCCTACGCTCCCCAAATCCCCAAATCTCCCAAAAATATTGGTAGTAGTTGAAGCTTTGAACCATAGTTATAGCCGGTAACTGTCACCTGGCATCCCTATTGCAGACTTCAGATCTGTGTTGAATTGGATGTACAAGTTGATTCGCTCAATAAACCAGTATTATTGTGTGTTATTTAATGTAAAATCATGAAAAGAGAGTTTTGTCTTCATTAATACATTTTATAAATCAATTTATTATACTATTTTCAACAAAGGCCCCTGAGTAAAAGCGAGAAAATTGGTATTCGAGAGTTATTAGTCACGTTGAAAATAGACTCTAAACCACAGAGAATTAGCAAAGTAATGAGTAATATAAACTAATGATGGGGTCGCAAACAACGTTAGAAACCTGAACAATACTATTATTGATTGATTTTGAGCTTGTAATTATTATAATCTTTTTTTCCAGACGGTATTCTCCTCAACATTGAATGCAAAGCATGGGCCAAAAACATTCACCACGACCGAAAAGAAAAAATTGGTATGGTCCAATTCGAAGTATTGATAGATTAGGTTACTTATACCATATTCTGTTGGCATAAACACAACTGTATTTACCTGCGTCTATTGTATCAGAATAAGGAAACCATTGAGCCTTGCACTAGAAAAGTTTAGAAGCGGGTGCGTTTTTAAAACAAACCTCGTATGAAGATTGACGATTCAAATTTTAAACAATGATTATTTTCTCTTGATTTGAATGTGTTCATAATCTTTTTTATTTTAGTTATAATAGAGCTCTCATATTGTACTTACTACGTACGAACCCCAAGTTATAGTTTTAGTTAAGAATGGCCGTCAACATTATTCAAGCATTTCAAGATAAGTCGATCATGCTCAATCTTGTGTCTCTCTCTATGCACGACATACTTATAAGAGTTTATTTGAACTTCTTCCGTCCTTCAAAACAAGAAAATAAATTGTTTTATTATAATATTTGAGATTTCTACTGGTTGAATATTTTTGTGGTTGTTGAGGTGGGTGTTTTTGAGTTGACGAATTCTGGCTGTATCCAGCTGTAGGATGCTCATTTTCGTCGCACTTTCCGGTCTTATAAAAATGAAGTTACTTCGGAACTATGGTGAGTGTGTGGATAAATAATTGGGTGGTTTAACCATGATCAGTATTCACCTGCAATAAAACATACTAACCTTACAAATGTAGCTAAATGAAAATCTGTATTTTCGTACGTAATCAAACCTACCAAACCTCAACTTAGTTCAATATCGGAATCACCCAATCAATCGAGTTATCACAGCTGGATACTTCACCCACCCAGGATTTCTGACTTTTCAAATCAAGGGTATCGTTTAGAGCCCAGACATGTACCTACTGTTAGGAACAGAGATGTCTATAATGATGACATCAATCGTGATTCTCCCTGGTAGATCTCTTGCTTTTTGTATTCTAGAAAGGTAAGGTTAGAACGGACCGTAAATATAATATCGAATGTGCTTACTTATCGATCATGCATCACAATCAGAACTTGTTTTCAGGTAGAAAATGCAGATCTTCCAAAAATGTATCTAACTGTAGTTTGATAGGCACTAGAATTGTTATTAATTGTTAATAATCGAAGCTGGATTATCTAAGGGAAGTTCAAGATGAATTACGCTGTTAGAATTAGATACTCTCGCGGATACAGTTGTATAAAATCTGCTTTTGATAGTCTTTCTGGCAATTTTTGTTAATTTGATTATTTTTATATACGTATTTTGAGGTTTAATTAGCGATGTTTTGTTACTACTACTACGGAGAACTATGTCAGAACTTCTAGAACTGTCGGAATCTCTTCTACTTAAAATCTCTACTTTTTCTTTTAATGTTGCACGGTTTTCAATTGCATAATTGGTTTAAATGATTGAAGTATTTTCACAATTTCTCGAACAAGTAACAACTATCAGAATGTTGGAAACCTCAAAGTCCGAACAATGTTAGATGATATTCAAACTCAGCCTGAATATTGAATGCAAATTTCGTAATTAGGAGGAAATACAAGTACCTCGGATATGCGTCCAAAATATGTTGGGTCAAATCGTCATTCTTTTAAAAAATCTTATAGAATTGTTAACTCAACTTAGTTGCAACGTACATAAGATTGTTAACGGATCTTAATACAGGATAACTGGTTGAATTTAACAAATTTTACCAGTGATATGTCACATTTCTTAAATTTAGTTGTGGCTTCAAAAACGCTTGTGTGAATATTTTTGTAAATAAAACGACTTAAAGTTTGATCGCCTTTTATTAAAGTAAAGATGTCAAATGTACGATAACAAATGGGAATATTTGGAGATTTCATTTTACAGTCCATCTCTGGGTTTGTTTTTAAGAAGTGTATAGTAGATGTACTTACTACTTACCCAGGTAACTATGAAGGTGAACAGTTGGACTATTTCATAGTGACTAGAATTGCCGACTGGTATCAGGATTTCTAATGCTTTGTTACGCTGAAACAGAATATATTATATTATTATATTCTAGAGGTCAAACGCGCATATTAACGCAGCATAAATATAAGTTTATAAACTGCTATAAATAGCAATCGAACAGAGACGTATGACCTTACACCGGTCACTTTTGTATTGAAAAATGTCTTGTGATTGAGGTGTGGATCAGTGCCACGCCAAGTGGCAATTCGTCAGGCAGTTCTGCGCGGACACAAAATTTTCAATAGGTATGCCAGTTTACGCAAAGTGGACATATTGTTTATAATCATATTATCATCATATATCATATTATGATCAACCACCAGAGTCAAATAAGAGTTTGCAGTTGCCAAGCACTCTCAAGACTAAACATCCCCCAAACCATAGATCACATGCAAAAAGGTAAATTAGGTGTTCCGGGCTGATTGCACGGAATCTGCGCGATGCATGTCGGCAAAAAATTTATAGTGTAGCTTCCACCTAGTTTTAACGTGCGTGCACCAAAGTTTCAAGAGCTAGAAGTGAATATTATATTCTTGAAAATTGAAAAACTAGTCCAAAGAGGCCATTTTTAAGGTTTCCGCGACTGACCTCGTCCACCTTGACATCATGCTGCTCAATGACCACTCCTGATATTTTTTCCCCGATTGCACTTATTTGTCAGATTTATTGTTAAGATTCAGAAAACAGAGTTTATATATATCTATAAATAGATTAGTTGTATAGAGAGAACTCGTCTAGAATAACGAACGGTATCGAGAGTATGTTTATCGGACATTACATTATGATGGTCGCATGGCTGGTCTCAGAGTGGCAACACTTTCAACAAGCCATGAAATGGGTGAATGCTATCAATGGGAGGATTGCAAATTTTGGAAACAGGTGAGGGAGTAAACTGCAGGCAGGTTCCCAGGTAGGACAGCACCAAAACAAGCGGTCTGGAAGATGATAGCAGGATGGACAATGTCAACATCTCGTCTACCACGAACCATTTCAGGGTCCATCTGGACACATGGAGGTAATGTAATTCGTCATGAAATCAGATTCCGAATGGAAATGAGATCAGAGTGCTGCTCTATCAAGTAAATTCAATGCAATATTATCTGGCCCCAAAGTAATCCACGATCTATGTCAACTAGCAACCCTTCATTTCTGTCCCAAGAGCGTCAAATGAAGCATTTGAGAGCAATTTTTCTGATGACGTGTCTAAGGAGTGGTGATCCGACAGGTATGTATCAACCTGATGATGAGGCTCAAGTAACCTGATGATTTAATATATGTGCACCTTGTGGTAGTGGTGGTATTCAATTGATATGGTCAAAAGGTTGAAATTGATGATTACTATACTTTTGTCTATTACTTTACTTTACCTGGAGGGAATGGTAAGGAATAATGCTACTATGTCAAAAACAACTGGTAAGAGCGCGTTTTGATTTACCAACAGATAGCAGGCAAGGCCACCATTTCGGCCAAAGACTAAGAACGGCAGACAATCACTTACTGTGGCGTATTTCAGAGGGAAGTAGTCATTTCTACCGCTGACGAGGGGGCAGGTGGTTGGGGATAACTGTTCTCTAGATGGAGACGAAATCCTGCATTGCTCAGGAATGAAGTTGCACGACAGGAACGCGTCTGGGAGTGGGAGTAAAACTTCTTCCATTCCACCGTCTTTCTTGGCCTTGTGGTACCGAGTATGAACGGGAAGCGTGACGGTTGCATTCATTGTGTTGAAACCAGGGATCAACTCAACGTGAAGATAAACATCGTGTGAGGTAGCGTTATCTGCTGGGGCCTCTACATCCACAAAGCCATCTACGGAAGCCATGATCTGTAAATAGTTTGCATTTAGAAAAAAAGGTGAACCATAATCAATCGAAGGTGTAGGATAAATAGAAATTTAGCTAGTTCTATAAAGGCCACCCTGATCACTGTACAGAATGTCCTTGTATCTGTTTGGAGTAATGAGGTCAAATATTGCGTGAAATCCGTCCTCCCCTCGTATAATTGACCGAGAGCTTTGAAATACGACATGTTGCCTCCGAATGGAACAGGGATTGTCCTCTAAACTATTCACAACTCAAAGTCAATAAGGAAAGTAGCAAACAAGTTGTTACACAAATTTGAGTAGACTTCAGGCCAACTTCAATAGAGAGGAACACTTGTTATTGGTTCTGGGACGCTAAAAAGGCCACTTCAGGTAATTATTGATAGGAACTTGATAATATCTACCCACTATGTAGTTGACCTACTAATTATCACCCAAGAGTTATAAAGGTCGGTTCGGTGTTCAGCTTGAATATAGGTAATAATGTCACTGAGTTAACTAACAATCCACCGAAAGCATAATATTTCACCTCATTGGAGTCACAAGGGTATTCCAAACACAACAGTGATCTACACAGTGAATAACTGTGGTCGAATTCTAACAGACAAATTGAGAGGAAATCGAATTTCATTCGACACTTGGATAGGGAGGAACTAGCTCCAATAGTACTATTAGTACAAGTTTTCGGCAAAGCGACAAGCATCACATAATTTACCCAAGGAGCTAAAACGAGTGTTTGGAAAGAGCTAGAAAAACTCCAAACCAAGTGAAAAAATCCAGTCATGCAGCATGGCTATAAGAGCGAATTTTCGAAGAAATGATTGGTTTTATGTAAAATGTCTCTATTGAAGAACATCTCAAGTATCAACCACGTTTCTTCATCTTCAAGTGCTCCAGTTTGAGAGCGGAATAAGATATAGCAATTCTGACTTAACCATCTTATGCAGCGGGTAAAAACCTTTAAAATGAGGTGTCATTCTTCGAAAATTCGCTGAAAAGTATCTAGAAACACAGTAAAGTTCCGTCCCGCCAAACAAACAAGTTGAGAAGAACGAACGGTACCGAGTGTATCTTTACCGGACGTCACGAAACGCGTTTTTCAGGTATCCATATATAGATATATCTCAGCTCCTATTTAACCGATCAACTTGAAATTCGGTGTGGTTTTTCTTTTTGCGGATAAAAGAAAGCCCTGGAAGTTTCAAGTCGATACGTCTAAAAGAAGCCGAGTTATATAACTTCAAAAACCCGGTTTTTTGCCCTCTCCTTGTTTAGTCAGGCAAGGTCACAACCTCTCCACCTTCACCGATTGACTTAAAATTTTGCACAGAGCTTCGTTTCAGCTTCATACATAGCCTTTTAATATATTTAACCCATTATCTTAACCCAAACATTTTTAGAAAAATACAGGAATTTTAGGCTGATATTGGCCACGTTGACGAGTTTGCAGCCTGGATAACAGGGCCAATCGACTTGACATTTGGTACAGACCTTCTTTGTAACATGAACTAGTGCCATTTGAAAGATTTAACCCTTTATCTCAACCCAAGAAAATTTAGGAACAAAAAAACTGAAATTTAGGCTAATATAGATCTTTTTGGAGTGGATAATAGAAAAAAAACCTGAAAGTTTCAAGTCGCTAGGTCTAAAGGGAGCAGAGTTAACTTCAAAAACCCCTTCCGATGTTTTTTCTTCTTATTCAGACGGTAAAGGCTACAACCTCTCCACCTTCACCGATTGACTTGAAATTTTGCACAGAGCGTCGTTTCAACTTCTTACATAGCCTTTTAACATATTTAACTCATTATCTCAACCCAACAAATTTTAGAAAAAGACAGACATTTTAGGCTAATATTGGCCACTTTGACGAGTTTACAGCCTGGATAACAGGACCAATCTACTTGACATTTGGTACAGACCTCCTTTGTAACATGAACTAGTGCCATTTGAAAGATTTAACCCTTTATCTCAACCCGAGAAAATTTAGGAACAAAAAAACTGAAATTTAGGCTAATATAGATCTTTTTGGAGTGGATAATAGAAAAAA
The DNA here is from genome assembly GCA_963920205.1 of Stenodema calcarata. NCBI lineage: Eukaryota > Metazoa > Arthropoda > Insecta > Hemiptera > Miridae > Stenodema > Stenodema calcarata. Next base: position 12,998,387 of record OY986049.1, on the reverse strand, counting down.
AACCTGAAAGTTTCAAGTCGCTAGGTCTAAAGGGAGCAGAGTTAACTTCAAAAACCCCTTCCGATGTTTTTTCTTCTTATTCAGACGGTAAAGGCTACAGCCTCTCCACCTTCACCTATTGACTTGAAATTTTGCACAGAGCGTCGTTTCAACTTTAGCCAGTGCCTTTTAAAAGATCTAATATAATCTAATCATCTCAACCCAAACAAATTTGAGAAACATAAAGACAGTAAGTTTAGGCTAATATTGGCAATTCGACGAGTTTACAGCCTGGGTAACAGGACCAATCGACTTAAAATTTTGTACAGTAACTGTTCTTCTTTATAACATGAACCAGTGTTACTTAAAAGATTTAAACCATTATCTCAACCCATGGAAATCTTGAGAACAAAACTGAAATTTAGGCTACTTTTGGCCACTGTAACGGGTTTACAGCCGATCAAGTTGAAATTTGGTATGGGTCATCTTGGTGTGGATAATGGGAAAAAGCCCTGAACGTTTCAAGTCGCTTTTGGGGGGATCAAATTTTATATTTAATATCAATATTTAATATTGTCAGTAGGGAGCGAAACTTACCTTTCCCAATCGGACCATCTCAGTTATCTGGTCTTTATTCACGTACAACCCAGTTGGTATAGTTTGCTTGAGGCAAACTTGACATTCAGAAATGTCGACATCGAATATCATCTCAAAATAGTAATCAACATTTCTAAAAACAAAAGAGTTAGATTTGATTATTACACGATGTTATTGTAGCGAGGAGTAAGTACATTGAGGCAAGTCACACTTATGGTGAGGCAATTGAACGAATTATTCCCAGGGATTATCAATGTAAATAATTTCCTTCCGACCGTTGTTGTTTAAACGCAAACAAACAACCATTAGTCACAAATAAGATGTTGAGTAGGTAAACTGAATAAATTTATGTACAACTGAATAAATTCAGTGGGACATAAACCGCCGAAAACACAAGTGTTCAATATTTTGCATGAACTGAGATATTTGTTATAATTCAAGAGGAAAATGTCCCTAGTGGATCAATCGCAGGTAAGTGCTTTTACATTACCTTAAAATGGGTTATTACTCACCTGTGGAATCCATCGTTTTTTATAGATCTTTCGATATTGAAAACGAACGGACAATCATCATTCGCAACTCCGGTGCCACTAACCGCGAGGACGTAAAAGAACGGCAATGCATAGAAGAACATCCCTAGAACATAGAAAAAATAAATCACTTGAGAGGTCTGTAGCTCAGCAAATAGCTACGCTTAAAACGCTTAAAAACAGACTTACTTCAATAATAATTATTCACAATCAATTATTGATTGTGGTACTTATAAGATGAAAGTTTACAGTTTGGTTTTGTCTAATCGTCATGATCAGCCTCGCAACGTACAAAGAATTTCAACATCATTCTGGTTATTTTGATAATATTATCATCATATTATGATCTCACTGATGGAGTAACATTACCCGTAGAGAGGTACTTCTGAGTACGCGAAACCAAAAAGATACCACAGTGCACCCACTTGAATCTTATCAGAATGATAATAAAGTGATAAGCAATCTTCTTCTTCTTCTTTGACTCTATATTCTGCCCAAGCGCCTGTTACAACGGACAAATGCAATGGGGTTGTTGGCAGATTCAGCAAAGGTCAAATAGAGTTACCTACAAGATATTGATGATTACACGCTCAACCCATTTGCCAATAAAATCTGAATAATATCTTTCCGTTCACACGCTGAGTTCGGCTTGCCCAGTTGTAGCACCTGATTTCTCTGATTGTATGACTCTTTTTCGTAGAGAGTTAATTTTGGTTTATTGGTTTTTGGTATTTAATGGTATTTTGGATAATTCTTCGATAGTAAACCATTGGAATCGCCCAAGAATGATATTTTTTATTCGATTTCCTAAATCTGTCTGTTTGTCCTTCAATCATGCAAAAACGGCTCAATGGATCGCACCCATTTCCTGTATTGAGATGTTTCCATTATCGGGGAAAGACATAGGGGGGTTCACTTTCGGACCCGATGCATAGGGGTGGGGGTTTGTAGGGAAGCCGAAATGTAAAAATCTTAAATTCTTCCTTCCCGTGAGACAGATGAATATTATTTTTGGTATTTAAGATTATAAGGGACATGTAAGATGTATAATCCGTTAAGCGACAGGTAAGAGTGGCAGATGGATCAATCCCGAGTTCTGCCCGTCCGGGACAGGTAACAGAGGTAGATGGACATACCCCGAGTTCTGCCCGTTAGCGACAGGGCCTAGTTATTAATAATAATTGAATGGGTCACACCAAAAACATAGCGAGAACGTGTAGCTATTCCTACTGACAGAGATGGAAAACAAAGTATGTATAGGTAGAAAAAAAGAAAAAAAAAGATTTATACCTATGTTCGAAAAATGTTTTGAATCGATACTCTGGTACACATCCGATTTTTATCTAATTAACTATATTACCGGTATTACATTATTACAATTATTACAATCATCCATATCAATTGTATGAGACTACTTACTTTATACTTCAAACATCTTCCTGTCGTGATGAGGCCTAGCAGTATCACGCCAAAAATGTCGGAAAGTAAATGACATTTCGAATTATATTTCTACATATTTGCTAGTAACAGCTAAAGTTTAATCAGTTCAAATTATCGGTAGCGAGCTCAAACTTTTATTTAAAAGTTCTAAATAATTTTATATAAAGGAAAATGTTTTATTTATTGTTCCAGGAATAAAACACCTATTTTTGCTTCCAATTTTTTAAATCGATTTTTCCAAAAATCTACTTTTGCTATCGATTTCTCCGAAAATCAATTTAAGTTACGATTTTGAATATATTTAAACAATTGATGCTTTTTTACTGAATGCCCATCCCTACATACTGACAAAATGGCTGGCAGAAAGTGGGAGGAGATTGGCCAACCCACACAATACGTTCCTTAAGGATTTCCACTGTGGATCACTGGATTCGATTTTTTCAACCTAATAGGCATCCAAAATTGAAGGTCGACAACGACGTTTCAAGGTGTTTAAATGCCTACCCTCAACCTAAAAAAAGAACGTTGTAATAATTATTACCTATTGGAAATGGTTCCTGGTAGATTCGGTCAAAAACGCTAATTCGGTCAAGGTTCGCGAAATGTCCGAATTTGAGAAAATAAAAGGCTCTAATAATTTGATGACGGGTTGTTAGGCATTTACGTATGGGCATCTCTCGATTCAAATTCTCCTCATCTTTCGGGAGTGGGAGTTTGGAAGTTTTCATTATCGTAGACAAATGATGATAATGACAATAGTCATTGTAAGTATTATCTTATGTACAGATCATCCTCCCGTCTAAATCAGTGTGAACATTGAACCGACCTGCCTCCGTATGATTCACCCTCATGTTGATGACTTTCTAGGGCTCTATTTTTGAGCCCTCATTGTGAAGGATCAGCTGGACGTAAAAAGCTCCAGACGGTCTTAAGAATTCTCTGGACTGAGCTCTATCCAAATGTGAACTAATTTGAAATGTTCAAGGGCATATCTGAAATTTTCAAGATATATCTTATACGACATTTACAAACATTCAAAATTAATTTTAAACCCCTCCTGGGAAAATTTTAAAAGATCATTCTTGGGCTGGTCCTAGCCTTTAACCCAAATTTCATAATTTTTTTGGGCAAAGTGTGGATATGACGATTTTTTGTGTCAATTCGACGTTCAGAATCTTTTAGATTCAACAAAAAATCGTCATACCCACACGTTGCCCAGTTAGCGTTGTCCTAAAATTAAGAAATTTGGGTTGTAGTAAAAATGTAAATGTCCGTAAGTTGAAAAATCAACATTTTACAGGAGACGAAAAAAACTTCCTAAATCATTTTAATGAAGCATTGGTTTAATTGCATGGTAATGAGCTTAATGAGTAGTGACAAACCACTTTTAGTTTATAATACTATATTATAAACTGCATAATAATATTATTTTACCTAATTCGCAAAGCCCCACTTTACCAGAAAAGCTCAAAACCTTATTTTCGAAAAAATGCAATTAAGGACTTTCACACTTCTACTATCGCTATGTATCTTGAAATGTAATCCATTAAATTTTGAGAGGAGGTTAAACGTTTATTTTCCTCGGTCGAAACCAATGGTTCATTATATTTAACTATGGTTCATTACTATATTAACCGCCTCAAAAAAAAAAAAAAAAAAAAAAAAAAAAAAAAACACCCTGAAAATAGCTTCAATAGGTTATCATAGATTCAGCAGGTTGAATAACTTAAATTGCTTTGTACCTGTTGTTAATTCGTACTGATATGATATGATCGCACATTCGTGCGATAAAGGGCCTCGATGACGTGGGGCAGTCCAACGCGGTAAACAAAATAATTAAAGTTCCCAGATAAGGGTAGAAAAGTCGTTTCCACCGAATAAATGCAATTACCACAGGATCTCGTTAGAATAGCAAGTTCACTTCGGTACTTTGATTGTGTAAAACTGTACGAATCGAACCCAATTACCGATCAGAGGGCTAACTATTTTCTTGGTTGATAATTGGTATTTCGCATGTAATTCTGACCTTTCGTGTAATGGGTGTTGGGTAAGTTGAATTTAAACGACCAATTTACGAAAGCACGCCAACTGCTTTGCAGTGGCAGACCTATAAACCAGCTGCAAAAAGAGTAGAGTTTTGTGTTATAAAATATAGCAGATACTCACTGCTCAACCCTAATGTTATTAATAACAATCTCGGTCGATGAACTAACTTTGCTTCAATTAAGTTGCGTCACAATACTTTTATTCTGAAGCTTTCATTACGTTTGCGAGTAAAAGCCTCATCCATTCATTTGTTACGTAGAGTAGGTATGGTGCTGAGAATGGCATTTTTTAGTCTTGGTGTTCAAAAATAACGAATAGGGTTGAGACATACGAATATTATTTGGAACCATGGTTCCAAATATGTATTGCAATACATTTTGAAACAAATTCTTCATTTTGGTTTATTATCTTCAATAATGAACCATTGGAATCGCCCAAGAAAAAAAATTACGCCCCCTCAATACTTTAGGGTAAACCCTAAAGTCATGGGTTTACCCTAAACTGGTAAACTTACGTTTTAAAATACGTAGATTCAGAAAATCGAGTAGGTATAAAGAAATCCGTCCGTCAGCGGCACTTTGCCCAATAACGTTGTGCTAATATTACGAAATTTGTTTTACTGGTTCAGACTAGGTCAACCCTAGGTCAATGGAAAACGGTTCAAAACAAATTTTGAAAAATTCATAGGCAGATATCTCGAAAAATTCAAATGGAACGGTATAGTTTCAATTTATTTAAATATTATTTAAATAGAGTTTATTTTTTAGAATTTGTTAAGACCATCCAGAGATTTGTACGACCAGCCGTTCGTTCACAATGAGGGCTCAACGTTGGAACAGATCAAAAGTCGTCAACATGAATCCTGTGGCAGCCGGTGGGGTCAATAATGCACATGGTTTGCAGAATCGAGTTAATTAATAATAAGTAATAATAATTAGTCGTAGTTATTAGTAATAATTAATATCACTTACCTATTAGTAATTAGTAATAGTTATGATTAATAATTAATACAAATATTAATAACTAACAATAATGATTAATCATCCACAATCATTTGCATTACCTACTTGATTATAATGATTAATAATTAATGATAACAATTATCGCGAATTTTTCATGATGTATAAATAAATGTTGAGACATAATTATTGGGCATTATATTTATCACAAGTATTATTTAGGGTGATATTTATTTGGTCGATGCAACCATTGTTCGACTTAAAAAATACGGTAAAATCTACAAACTTTGATTTTGATTCTAACAGAATCTGTGTGTGTTTATTTGGGATAGAATGTGTCGGCGTCGAGTCCACCATTCGACTCAAAAATACGAAAATTCGATTTCGACTCAAACACTCTAATCATTTGGGATGAAAAGTGGCGTTGAAGAGTCCATTATTCGAATCGAAAGAGACGAAAAGCAACGAAAAAAAAAAAAAAAAAACGATTTTAATTATAGATTTCTATAAAAAAAATTCTATCAACTTTATTCTCAATTTTTTGTTCATTATCTTCGATAATGAACCATTGGAATCAACCAAGGTTTATTTTTTGTTTGCCTCTCGTGGTCTACTACTCGTTCTTACAGAGGAAATCATAACGAATCGCCTAACGCACATTAACTTTTATGACACTAAATGGATCTGGTATGCAGATAAGTATCTGTATTAATAATTAATTATGGTTGGTTTTGATGGTTACGAGTGGGATGATTGCGGGTATTAAAGCGTGTTTCTTTCATCTACCGCTTTCATGGAGCTCGAGGAGCGTCGAAATTGTTCCACCGCTTATCTGTGCCACATTGTTCTACAGCTTTTAACCCACACAAGTTTGATAAATTATTTATTAGCGAATTGATAAATACTCGTGTATGGCTACTATGTCACTTAGCTTTTCGTAGATGATTTCGGTAGAACTAGTGGGTCGGCTAGGCAGTGCTGCATAGATTTGTTCTTTAGCCTCAGAAATGTGTATGGTAGATTTCTCAGGTTGATGGCTTTGATTGAAATGATGCTTTACTACCCTGTAAATATCAGCTCATTTTCTTCTCTCTACTGTAGCTGCAATAGTTTATTTTTGTTGACGAAATTTTCGTACAGATCAGATCAGCGTAGGATTTCGTCGATGCAAATTTCATTTTAGCGAATTTTAGAAGAAAAGGAAGCTAGTGTTCTCGGTCCAAAATTTTTAAAACTCGGATTTCCGAAAGATTCGTATATCAAAATCCGTTCCAAACCATCCTGAATTCATTACCAAAAGACACCAAAATATTATGCAGGTCCGTATATTTATGTATGACACACATTGTGTTATTCCAAGCGATAACTCTCGATAGAATTGAGATAAAAAGTTCAAATCTGCACAAAAATCTGCCTTGGCAATCGAAAGGCCAAGTTCTTGGAGGGCACCTCATTTTACAGATTTTTAACGCTGAACACGATGGTGAAGTCAGAATTGCAATATCTTACTCCGTTCTCAAACTGGAGCACTTTAAAGATGAAGAAACGTGGATGTAACTTGAGATGTTCTTCACGTTTCATCTGCTCTTATCTAGTAACGGAATAAAATATCGCAATTCTGGCTTCACCTTCGCGTTAAGCGTTGACAAATCTATGAACTGAGGTTTTACTCGGTAAAAAAATGGAGACAAAATTTGTTATAAAACCGTTAACTAAACCAGTTACTTCTTCCGAAATTCGCTCTTATAGCCATGCTGCATGACTGGATTTTTCAAAACCTTTTTTCTTCACCCGTTTTCCGTGTTGCGTTTTTAGTTAACGCGTCAGATAATTATAAATAGAAAAATATTTTGTAGTCCCCACACGCTTTCTTCACTCCATCCTCTACTCAACCCGAGGGCTGGTTAGGCATTTATGGCTGGCCGACAGTACTGCTACCTCATTCATAATAACTTGAACATTATATGTAGGTATACAATATACCTAGTTGTATATTATACATTGTATAATATACAACTGAGTTGTGTGTCCAGGACCAATAGCAAGAATTCTAATCTAGGTAGTCTTATATAACTTTTGTCTTAATTCCTCATAATCTTCTCGGAATTATCCACCGAAAATTTGAAATCTTTTCGACCTACAGAAGTTCGGTATACCTAGGTACCTACCATTCTCCGAGTGAACTTTCCAATAACCTTGTCCAATCGGTTCCACTATTATTTACTATTATTATTCCTTATCTACTCGGTTTCTACGTTTCTGACTCTAATGTGGGTATGTCGGTCTCTCGTAATTCAGTATGGCCGAATCGCCTACTAAGCGGGACCTTTTTCTTAAGACATTTGTGGGTATGTTGAAGATGTGTTTTCTGAAACTGTTGGTTGAAGGGGTTGGCGGCAATAGCGCCACGGATGTCAACTTAATCAAAAGTAATGATCTTCTCGGGTTCGACGATTCTTAAATCAAAGGCCTCGCACATCAACATATAAAACCATTCGGCGATCGGCCTAAATCAAACGTTAATGAACGAATACCATGAGGCAGTGGTGCTTACTGTATCCGGTCTCAAACGAGAAGATATGACAGACCTGAACCGTCTATATTTCAACTTTGCCTGCGGCAATGAAACAAACCAACACGATAATTGGATTCCAAAAAAGTTTATTTAACTAGTAATTGACTTGAACGGCGGATGAATGGATATTTTTTCCGAAAGGACCGTAAATAAAAGTAAACCAATCAAGTTACCGTTCGAAATGAAATGCTGGAAATATGAATGAATTCACGTTCACAAAGATTTGCGAATTCAAATAATGAATCGGTACCTATAGCTTCAATCGTTATAGATCGTCCAGCAACCTACCGACCAGCATACATAATCTTATTATTTATCCCCATTGAAAGGAATTTGCGTTCCAAACGTTCTGGTGGGAGAAGAAGTGCCAACAATTGCGGGAAGAACGACTATTCGGTATACTGAGGACTTAGACAGCTGTTCTACTATTCTACAGGAGTGTTGTAGGATTATGATTATGATGGTCTAATAATAAAATAAGCAAAAATAAAGAAATTAAAATAATAAAAGTCATGCAGCATGGCTACAATAATCACCTTTCTTCATCTTCAAACTGCTCCAGTTTGAGAACGGATTAAGATAGGTACCTACCACAATTCTGATTTCACCATCGTGTTCAGCGTGTCACTTGTCATACTGTTTCATTTTGAGAATTCATAAATGGGTAATTCCCCCCTTAAAATCCCATAAACCCCCTTTAGAGTGGCCCGATTATGCCCACGGATTTCGGTAGGTATACAATTTTGTTTTCTCGGAAGTTCGAGTTTTAGAAATTTTGGATCGCGAACAGTAGCTTCTTTTTCTTCAAAAATTCGCTAATAGACGAACAATCTGAGAAAAATGGAGCCCTAACTAACTAACTAACGTTAGTTCACTTGGAATAGGTAGCTAATAATTTTGAATAACTAGGCCCAATCAATGAATCTCGTTTACAGCCGACTATGTATTATGTTATGAAGTTATAAGTTCCGTCCGTGCCGGCGTTGGGTAGGTACGCATCGCTCCTGACAGCTTTCTGTCACAGCTTACCCTATCTAGTGACTATTTACGCGAGTTTTACGGATCGGAATCATTTGAATTATGTTCTGCTTGGGGACTGATCGATCTTGACGTGGATGCCGTATTTCATTGTTTACTAATAGGTTTCCCGGGTATAGATTGCTTTGGAACCCAGCGGTTTTTGTGTCCAGATTCGGCAGAGCGTCGGGAGGGCTTAATTTAAGGATTCATACAGGGACTGTTGGGCATTTTGTTTCCACGTACTGAATGGGATCAATGTGGCCCAATTCAGGGGAGACCCATCTTTGGTCTTTGGACCAATCCTAGGGTAGGTAGGTATGTCCGAAGTACATGTTTCGGCGGAATGACAATGTCCAGGGAGGAGATGCTGACAGTCCTGAATGCGCCAAATTAGGGGTCTCTGCTCTTACTTTCGCGAGGCCTGGCGATATAGAGAATTCCTCATTGCAGAATTCAATTGAAGACACGAGTGGAAGAAAGTGCTTTGTGACTAGTGGCAAGTATGAAAACTTCAAACTCACTTTTCTCGACATTTTACTTTTGTTACATAGCACCTTCATCCACTTGTATCTTCAATTATAACAGGTAGGTAGTTGAAAAACACTCTGTCTCTCTAAGATCCCTCCTAATTAATTAATTATTTATTTATATTTTTCAGTACTGTATAGTGTCATGCAACTTCTATATTCATTACATAATTACATTCATTACTCATTACTTTGATTGTTACTACATATTTCTATTGTTTATTCAGCAAATTAAGTGCAACTCAACGACGGAACTTCCGCTGTTGGTCTTGCATACCAAAGCGTGTCATGTTTATTAATTAATTTCTTTGCTGCTTTGATGTAAAAAAAACAGTTTTTTCATTCATTCATTCAAGATTTTAATGGTTGAATAAGAATGTGTTGGAGTCCTTTATCAAGAATAGATATTGTAACAGTTGATAAAAATGTCCCAGTAGGTACACAATTATAATTCCAAATGTTTACGACTTCTTGAAGACGGAAGCAGCAATGCCTGGCCTGAAGGACGATCACGGGTCCCATATTGAGTGTTTGCTACGGTCACAGTACCATAAAAATCTCAGGAGAAGGGGATTGTCGAATGGCGCTCTTTCCCCCACACTCTTACTATGTGTCGAAAGCAGTAGAGATTTTTCAGCGGTAGAGTTAGAAGCAATTAAAAGACGCCAAATATCCTCTTAATTGCCTCTACCTAGTTGATAAACTCGCAAAACCATCGTAAAACCTCGTGAAGGGCACGAGGGAGCAATTGACATTTAAGTGGTGGAAAGACCCAGTTTCGGTTCTTTTAATTATTTTTTGTTTCTACTGACCCAACAATCATTTGCTGTTCTTTTTTCGAACGACTCGAGACTATAAAAATCAATTAAGGGAAAAGTGGTGGCCAGAACGTCGGAGGCGGGATGAAGATGGGGAGGGGATGCTATTGGGCGGACTTCGCCATTTTGGGCGGGGCGATGGGCGGAACATGAATGAACTCGTCAAGCCGGTCGGTATTGGAGGGAACGGTCTGAGGCTCAGTCGCGTCAACAAGGTCCGACAGTTCGCTTCTCGTGTCATGTGAATAAGAAGGACTGATATTGAACAAATTCCATTGTTTTTTGTTTCCTTTCGAACGTTTCGTTTAAATTTCCGGTCGCAGCAGACGGATTATCTGGAATTGTTGGTTGGGGAACGTTCATCCGAGAGCAGACTACGAAGAAGATCGAAAATGGACCTGACAACCGGACAGCGAGCCAAAGACCGACCGGCCAAATCGGTTTTCTCCATCCGGAACATTGTGGACGTTGAGGAAGATCCACAACCCATCAGAAACGGTAGGTTTCATTGTGTTATCAGTATCTTTTTTCTCCCCCAACCACTTTCCATGGTTGTTATCCGTACGTAGCAATAGGCGCTTAATTATTTACAGACCAAAGAAATTCGCCCTCATAATACGTTTGAGAAAATGGCAGGTGAAGTCTGCGCGCCACGGGGTTAGTAGTGAAAACAGAGAGAGCTCGATGCTCCTTGACAAGTGATTTTAATGACAGTCAAAAACTGTAGATATCTCCACAGTGGGAGCGTTCAAGCAGGGCTTGGCCCATTTATTACAACTACCGAACACTACAGTAGTAACTACAATGCTACACTACTTCAATAGTTTTCTATTACAATCCCTACATATTAAGGAAATAGTGTAGGTATATTAAAATTATTGGTCCTACTAAAATGAGATTTGTCGGTACCTTGTGTCCACACAGCCACAATGAATTTAAGACCCAGAATTTCACAATTTTAGGACAATTGTAACTAGACAGCGAACGGACGGACGGATTTTTTAAAATTTAATTTAATTTAAAATTGAATTAATTAAATTCATTATTTAAATTAATCTCGACAGTGGGAGCATTAGGTATTTCGTCTCGCTCTCGATCCCAGAAATATACATGTATGTGTATATATACACATACATGTATATTTCTGGGATCGAGATACATGTATACATGTCGATATTGTGTTGATTGGGTGTATTGAGCACCCACTATTTGAGCAGTTTACTAGGCATTCTAGCAGGACGTGGCCCATTACTTACAACTACACTACCTACTAGGTATAATAGTTTTCTATTACAATCTCTACATAGTAAGAAAATAGTGTATCTTAAAATTATTGGTCCTACTAAAATGGGATTCGTCGGTACCTGGTGTCCATCCTGCCGCAATGAAATTAAAATCCCGAATTTCACCATTTTAGGACAATTGTAACTGGACGGTGGTTGATCGGACAGATTTAAAAAAATTTAATTTAATGGGACACCACATTTATTAAATAATTTTAGCTCCTTATCTATCCTTATTTATTAAATAAATTTTATAGCATCGATATCTGTAGATTACTCTAAGAAGCTAAAATTATCTAAACAACAAACTGACTTTTATTACACTTTCTGACTTATGGTATAAAATTATATTTAATATAAACCTACGGCTACGAACTAAATCACTGGAAATCGTGGAAACGCATTAACGAAAACAAGAGTATTTTTTAAAAAATCGTCTGTTTCCGCTGAAATATTAGTACTTAAACTACCATACCGGTTTCTTTGATTGAACCAGTGTAAGTTACAAAACAATACAGTATTGTTTTATTACTGACGATGGTTTATTCACCGAAACCAGTATAACAGTGCACTCATATTTATATGAAATTTCGGTGGAAATAGGCGAATTTGTTTCAAATACTCTTGTTAACGTTAAGCTACGGCTTATGCCTTGCGTTGCCTTGCGATTGTCTGTAGAGAACGATAAAGTGACCAAAGAGAAAAATCGTGTAAATTCCAAGATTTGGAGTGAAAAAACGTTGCAAAGTGCCCACTACGGCTATTTTTACGATTATATTTATATAGATGACCTTTCAGTCTGGATGACTAAACGAAATAATTTATCCAACTGAATTCCAGAGGCCAACCTAATAATACCACTTTATTTACTTAAATCATAAATAAAATTGTTTTATAAATCACAAATGAAATGGCCATAATGCGAATCATAAATGGTTTATAATAATCCATAGGTAATAATTATTATGGTTTTTTTCCTTTCACCTATAAAAAATATTTGAAATTACATTCTTTTCGTAGATACAACAAGTATCTCAGGACAACACACTCGATACCATAAAACTATGTTCTGCTACTGAATCAGCTGTGGCTTGAGGTACCACCGTTTGGTTCCCACTCATGATGATGATTTTTTTGAGGGGGTTCTACCTTTGAGCCCTCATTGTGAACGAACGGCTGGTCGCACCGGCGATCTTGAAAAACGTTCCTCAATGTCTCATATTTATTTAAAACAAATGCTACGGCATATGGAGTTTCGAATTCGTCGACACAATCAACGCTGTCGACCCCATCCCGGCCAGAGCCCGCCTGCCGAATGTAACAGTTTTTTAAAATTCGTGTTTACGTTTTTGAGACGTTAACTCATAAAAAATGAGGGAGGGACTCATTGCATTTTTTTCGTCGTTTCTAATTATTATTATTGATAAAATGAACCAATATTATGAAGTCATCATATTACCAAACTACTACCTTACGGTAGGGAGCTATTAATACGTTTCGATGATTTGGGACGTCAAACAGTCAAATCACCGAAAATCAACAACACCTTTCAGAGGTCCGTTACGGGTAATATTTTTCTTCGAATTCTCTTAAACTTTCTGTTGCCGTTACAAGTTTCTTCCGTTAGCGTCTTTTCTCACGAACTCTTCCTGTCTCTTTGACGTATTTTCTTAGAAACCCTGCCCCCCCTCCCTCAACGACATTTGCGTCACCCACTTCCATCCGAAGAAAAAAATTGTTTGAACTATTGTAATCTAATTAGAAGTAAAACGCCATCACGCGACCTCTTCCCAAAATCACCTGACGTTATTTCGTTTAGGCGGCCCAACTTTTCCGGGAAGTGATCTCAAGTTCTGGGACTGCCGTCTTATTACCTACTACCATCGCTCAAAGAAATGCCCTCTAATGAAGTTTCTCATGATACGAATGGGTGGAGACCGTGTTTTTCTTTTTATTCGATTATATAGCTAAATAATACCTGCCCCGTTCCCTATATTATTATATTCGCCGTTGGTTACACAGGAGGGACTACGGATGACGATTTTGTGTTGTGTTATTATAGAGGTCTAAATTGACTACAATTTCAGATTCGTAGAAATTCAATGCTCAATATATGAAGAGGTGTAAAGATGGTTTGGGATCACATTGGGGAAAGAATCTTTCTATTGAGTGCATAAAGTAGTTCAATGAAGGTGACGAGGAAGTTTCTAAAAATCAAACATTAAAACAAGAAAAATAGAAATAAATTAATTATGTGGTTCCCATTATATTGACGAGACAATATCTTTTCCTTGTTTTACCATCTGTTTAATTTGGACTTCACAAATCGGAAGCTTCAATGGTCAAATCATCCCACACGCCAATGAGCCAAATACGTGGGAATTATGCCAAATTACGATGGAAAGCACATGTCAAGAAAAAGAGCGAGGAATTACGAGTACGTCTCAAATCCAGGAAATGGATTATGGACCTTATGGGTCGTTCCTCAGTTTTTGCCAGCAGAGAACAAACGTATGGTCTATAAGCAAGTCCTCAAGCCTGTATGGTCATCTGGGTGTAAGCTGTATAGGCAAAAGTACCTAACTTAGAAATTATTAAAAAATGCCAAAACAAAGTGCTGAATGTCACTTAGTGTAGTGAATAATTGTAAATGTGGTCCATTTACATTCCAGAGTCAAAAATCACTTATTACTTCTGGTGTAACGAAATGGTAATGATGAAATTGTTGAAAAAATCTCCTGTTCATCGCACAACATTTTACCCCATTACCTACTTCAATTATCTCGTATATTAAATATACGTTCGTAGCTATAAATACAAATTTTATGGAACGTACCTACAAGAATATTTCATGCAGAACGGTGATCATGATAGATTGGAGATCTACTCAGAAAATAATGAACTGTTTTGCGTTTTGTTTGCCTGTAGCTGTTTATTTATTTAAGAATATGACTCCAAATTTATTACGGGAAATATGGTTTCTGAAAACAAAGCTTGCAAAATTAATCGAGAAAAAAATCTCAATCACTCGTAGAACGTAGGAAGCACAGGAGAAGATTGAGTGTTTTAATGTCAGCTTTTTGAGACATTTTACGGAAGGAATTGACTATGAATATTCATCCCTTCAACCGCTCAATTGAGGAAACAAAACATCCTGCGAATTGTATGCAGGAAGTGCGAATTAATGGTTCAAGAGGTAAAACTGCTATTCACAAAGTAACACAGAGACTTGCATTGAATCGCTCCGAAAGAAGACCTGGGCTATTATGGGATACGGGAAAACAGTACCTACCCGTACCAACTGAATACCTTCAGCTTAGTAACCAACGTCCGACATATTTTGGTGGTAAGTTTTTGAGCAGCTCAGCAGTTGTTAACATTGAGTTGAGGTGCAACACAAAGGGAGAGATTCGAATGCTGGGTTCATTCCTCAAATCCTGTATACAATTATACATATTACATAATTATACATATTATGTATAATCCTGTATACATTATACATATCAAATCCAATTATACATCATTTAATAGAGGATGTCGAATTATGAAATGTCTGTTTATGAACTCATACCTACTATATGGTCATTATTCGGCAACTAGTATAATTGCACTGGCATGGAAAATGTACGTTTACAATGAGGTAATGGGCATATGTTCTTAGCATTATAAAGATAATAGGAGTAATAGGGCCTTTAAGTAATTCGAATGGACACTGTATGGAGAATTAGTGGGATAACTTAAACAACTACGGTTTAAATACGGTTTCCTAATTATGTACGATTTTTGCACCCCAATTTTCGCATAATCTCATTGTACTGGATGTTTCTTTTTACGTTAAACTATACTGGTTGATTGATAGTTTAGATATTTTCACATCTACGGTAATAATTGATGGTTTTTTATTTCACCCAAATTACCGATAATTACAAACCTATTGTACGTTTCAGTATGTGATGTCATTATTTCAGCATTTAACTGTGTATCTGCAGTCGCCTCCTCTGTCCCCACGGAGAGGCTTTTTTCTCAAGCGGGTTTAATTTTGAACCCTATCGAAGATATGGCTGCAAAACTGATTTTGTTTTGCACGAGGAATAAAGTGAATTGTTTGTTAAGTAGACATCTGTGTTTTTCCAACCGATACCCATTCCTAGTTATTAGTCAATTATTCAAAGTGTAAGGTTGGAATACAAGTATTGAATTAGTTACTAGTCAATTATTCAGAGTACAAGTTTTAATATCAATTACTTATACCTATTCTATTTGTGTGAAAGGGAGTGGTAATCTATATAAACCACCCTTTTTAATTGGCTAGAAAAGTACGTTAACGTGGTGGTAGAAGCTCATAACTAAGGTTCGTTGTGTATTCAGCTCACTGCGCATCCAAGGTGTTACGAAGGGGTTGTGAGGCGTTGGTCGCTAGCCACCTTTAGCTTTGGCATCTAGCATGATAACAATCTGTTAGGAGGGTTGGCCTTTTTCCATACCCAACCCTAATTGCACTCTAGGTTGACGGAGGCAATTATCTGTTATTGCATGATCTTACACCCACCCTGTTCATGCTTGTAAAGTGCAAGCTGACTCCTTCAACTAATAGTTGTGTGGTTAGTGCCTTCAGCTCTATTCAATAACCAGTTTCATTTGTTATAGCTAAGTTCGGATAGTTTATTCGTTATTCTCCTTATGGGCGAACCGAATTGCACAGAAACACTACTTGAAATGGGGTATCACACTTAATTATCTCAGAACATCATCAAGCAAAATCATCAATGTCTCATTAGAGTACCCACTACAATAACACATTTTGGTATAATATTTTCAACGATAAAATCCATTTGACCACACAACTATTAGTTGAAGGAGTCAGCTTGCACTTTACAACCATTGGACACTGTGGGTGTAAGATCATGCAATAACAGATTAAAATAAATCATTTATTTTAATCTCAATTATTTAGAGCTTTCAAATCTAGCATGTGGTTTCCGATTAAAGATATTTCTTGAAACTATTCATAAACCTATCAATGTTATGAATAGTTTCAAGAAATATCTCAACATCAACCTATCAATGGGAAGGGGTGCATAATAGAGGTTGAAATATTCGAAACGTTATTATTATCTCTGAAACGTTGAACATACGATATAGTTTTCCATGCGAATTTAAATGGGGTTTTGATCTAGATAATTTTTCAAGGTAACTCGGAGCGTTCGTTCACAATAAGGGCTCGAAGGTAGAACCGAAGAAATGTGTGAACCAAACTGTTAAACTTGAGTAAATTTTTACAACTTTTCATAACAGCCGATTCATATCTCACTTGGCAGTGTGGTTGGGGTACTGAAGAGACCGATTATTCGTAACCCACACTCGTAGAGGACCATTTGGCGACCTACTCGAACCTCTTACTTATCATAACTATCGTGATATAAACACGATATTTTTTTAATTACTCCAATAATTGGTCTCCAATTACTCCAATAATTTTTAATTACTCCAATAATTATTACTTCACGTAGTTATGATGGTACCAAGCAGTGTTGCCAGATGTAGGGATTTATCCCTACTGTAGGGATTTTCAAACCAAAATAGGGCGTAGGGGGGGATTATTTTTTTAAAGGCGTTTTGTAGGGAATATTGGTCATTTTCCAAGTGTAAAAGGAACTGTAGGTCAAGACAAGAACCAACCTTAGATCTCAAATGAACAACAGCTACTCTCCTGGAGTGGAAAAGTGAAACTACAACAAACACTTTTTATAACTAACCATCGCAAGGACTGAAAAATTGGGAATCCAAGATTAGGGATGTCAAACTTGTGATAAGGTGATCATAGTACCGGTAAAGGTTGGGTCTGGCCGTTTGTTTTTGTTTACTGATGGCGAAGTGTTCAGTTCACAGAAAACACTACTATACTACGTCAGCTTTAAGTTCATGTGCAGTCTTCACCCGAAAATGAGTGATTCCGATTCGTCGACGTCGAATGAAGATCTACAGCAGAAAGTATACCGGAAACAGAAATTTAAGCGCGATTGGTTACACGAACCTCAATTCAGAGGAACGAACCTCTCCTACGAAATTGGGGAGGAACATTTTAAGTTGTTCATAAGTTCAGTGCTATACAAGTGAGACCCCCCTTCCCCAATTTAATTGTCTATTTGTTTTCCTAAATATTCTGAGATCCCTCCTTCAAATTTAATTTTCCATTTCTTTTCTTGAATACTCAGAGACCTCCCCCCACCATATAATTATCCCTTTCTTTTCATAAACTACCTTGATATTTTTTGACATTTTATGTCTTTACTCTGGCACATAACTCGAAAAACGTTACACAAAAGCGTTACACGAAATCGTCACGAAAATGTCTGATGATTTTCGCTTACAACCGATTCGTTGCTACGGAACTTTATCTTCGCCAGTTATCATCGCACAAAAATCGTTCACCACTCGTTGGATAGCTCTCGATTTACCTAAACATATTACGTTAACCACTGCGGAGTGCGTGGCCGACAAGCTGCGGTGTGAGCGTGATTGTTTAAATAATTGTTTACACACAGGTAAATTATTCTCAATAATTTATAATATAAATAATATAAAATATTATTGTCTATACGAATGCAAGCTTCATAATTTATGATGAACCCTACAATTAAGTATAACAACTACGCTACTGGGGCAGTGTTCGAAGGTTCTTGAATCACTTCTTTAAAGACATAAAATGTCCCAATGTGTTGCAGACTCGTATGCAAGCAATTAATTCTCGACTGTATCAACAACAGGATGGAGTTGACATTCTTTTGACATTTTCATGTCTTTGCTTTGGCACATAAACTGAAACGGGAAAAATTTGTTTCCTTGATTCACCCTTTCCCTCAGATCACGTCAGAACACAAGCGACAGGCTGGCCACTACGTCAGACGCACCTATGACGCACGAGCGTATGACGTCAGACCGCTGGCCGAAGGCCAACTAGTACGTCAGAGCCTATGACGCACGAGCGTATGACGTCAGACGGCTGGCCGAAGGCCAACTAGTACGTCAGAGCCTATGACGCACGAGCATATGACGTCAGACGGCTGGCCAACTAGTACGTCACAGCCTATGCCGTAAGAGCCTATGACGTCAGAGGGCTGGCTGGCTAGGTGATCGGGTTTTAATTAGCCTCTGGAATTCCGCGCCTTCATTTTGCATTCATTTACATCTTCACGTTGAAAAATCCTTCATCTTGTCGCTAATTTTATTTTGTTGTTTTTTGTTGAACCTGGTGGGTAATTATTCAGGGAGCCTCTTTGCGAGTTCAAATTTACCGTCCCCAAACTTTGCATCTAGTTCCTACATTTATTCTAGTGAGACCACTTCGTTCGTCCATGATTTGATTCTTCCTTTACCTTTATTTGTTACCTTATATTACGATAAAATGTGTTACCTACCTACTTGAATTGTCAATCTAAGTGATTTCGTTGTTCTGTTGCTATTGATCTCAAAGTTTTCATAAATAAATATTTAAGTCGTTTGAAAATGGTGTCAGTATTTTTGTATTTTTCCTTTTCTTGAGATGGTAAATAGAGATTTTCGACTTTCTGAAAGCCTAGGGATTTTTGTAGGGATTTTTCTTGAAGCTCGTAGGGATGTAGGGATTTTTTTGATACTATTGTAGGGATTTTGAGATATTTCATCTGGCAACACTGGTACCAAGGATATCTCATACAGAACAGTGATGAGATTTGGAAGAATTTGCGACATTTCTGTATTCTTATCCCGTTTGTAAAAAATGCCGACGAAAACTGGTATAGAGGATTTGTTTGGCATGGATCACAAAATATAATCCCGTTGGAATTAAAATCGAAACTGCTGTCGTTTTCGAAATGGCAAAAACAATGATCAGATTCTCCTGAGGTTCTCAAGAGATTCTCCTGTATGTAGTATCAGTGTGTACAACGTGATCCGCTCGTAGATAAAGAAAAAGAAATTTTAGCGTAAACTACATAAAAATGAAGTAACGCCTCCAACCGAATATTTTTATCTCAATCCGTTCTCGAGATATGATCTTTTAAAGTTTTTTTCAGAAAAACCACGTTTTTCTCTTTTAAAGGTTCTCTTTTCCTAAAATTTTCACCTAAAAGCGTAGGTAAGTGAAAGCCTGTTTCAAAATGGTCTCGCACGCTTGCGCATTTGCCCTACTGTCACCTTGTTCTTGAACTGTCACACTTGCCTCTTGACTCTTTCTCTTTAATCTTCTACATCTTGTAGGTACATATGTAGCACAAACCATGGACTTGAACAATCCCCAAACAAAAAACTTCATTGGAGTGCGGGCGACCTGGCGGGCCAGTTGATCACACCGCTCCCAATCCCTAACTCTTCTGCTGTACCTAATGTGGAGGAGAACATTTGGATTTTTTAACATACATAAAACATTTTGTCGTCACAGTTTTTGCATTAAAACCATTTTTTACATTTTTTCTACCCTCTGATCAAACTCACTCTTTTAAAGTGACTAGTAAATTCAACGTCAATTCCGAAAATGTGGTCAAAAGGTAAACTTGAATGGAGTGAAGTTGAGAAATTTAACTTTAGAAGAAAGAAACATGGTTTTTCTAAAAAAAAAAAAAAACTGCAAAAAGTCATATCTCACAAACGGATTGAGATAAAAATATGCTGATGGAGACATTTCACTCCATTTTTGATGGAGTTTTACGCAAAAATGTCTTTAGCATCTACAAGCGGCTCATGTTGTATACTTAGATACTAATAACATACTATAGGAGATAATTATTTTGGCCATTTCTCGAAAAACGGCAGTAGTTTTGATTTTAATTCCAACCAGTTTTTGTCGCCGTTTTTAACAATCGCCTTTAAGATCACCGTGCGCTAGATTCGGTATTGGACGTTATGCCACAAGTACGTCCTACGGTTAATTGATTTTTGGTGCTTTCTTGAAAGGGACTATAACGAAGGACACATCAACCTCACATGAATGAAAAATCAAGGTTAGTTCTACTGAAACATGTTACAGTACACACAGTATCATATCGAACTCATTCGAGTTTTGACCCTTACTAATCATAATCTCCTTCCGATCACGAGTCATTTATCAGCGTCCCGTAGGTACCGCTAAGAGCCGAACACCAGTTATTTTAATGTAAATCAAAATGCAAATACTGTGGGATCGGCACTACAACTTCAATCATTCAATTTACATACAATTATATTGAAAGCAATCAATTACCTCGAGATTTATTAGAAAGGCCCTCGAAGGTTGCAGCGTTGAAACGAAATAATTTGTACGAAGTTGGCTTTCATCTTTTTGAAGTAGCCGGCAAACCTTATACCTAGATTGAATTTATGGGCGAGTCCGCAGTGATATATGCCGCGTAAAAGTAAATACTTTCCAAAGTTTCGTTAATTAGATTCAATTAGCTGTGGAGTGAATTATTTAAACTGTTATCGAGATATAGAAAGGGAAAAAAAACGGTTCTCGAGGGCCTGTGGTGCCGGTGAAGGCAAAACGAAATAAGACGGTCTCGGAGGTTGAAGGAACGCGGTGCGGATGTAATATGTAGATTGTGAGCTAATATGAGCGCAGCGGGGGTGCACTCCCGCCCCATTACCCTTGTCATCACTCACAACCCTGCAGGAACGGATTCAAAACAAATACCATTTTTCGGGTTTGGGACGGACGAAGGGTTGGTTTTTTGAGGGCGGTTTTAGACTCGGTCTCTCAAGATTTGGGAACGGGAGAGGTCAGGGACTCCCCATCGAGCGCTTGTCTCTTCCTATAACGAGGAGCTCTTCAAAAAGCAGTTCCCCAGACACTGGCGCCACGATTATTTCCTATTAAAATTAATATTTAGGAGGCAAACTTGATGTTGATTTTCTTGGACGAACTGTAGACTGTCCGAAAATGATCTTTCTACGAAGTATCAAAAGCTGTTTGAAAAACTTGCAAACAACAACTAAAAAAAGTTCTTAATGCATCTTTTTAGTTTATTACACCTTCATCGTTAAATAATAGTAGTGAGAGACACCGTCCGACGGCATAATCTTGTGTCTATTTGGTGTCATCACGGCTCCACGCCAGCGTAAAAATATCAAACGAAGTGTCTTGAGTTCACGGTCTTTCAAATAGAAACTCGTGAACGGAAATCGCCGTTGTACTGCAATACTGCAATTTCAGCATCGTAGCTGTTTGGGGATTGAATAAGTGGGTTTGATGGTTGCATGTAACAACAATAAAAACATAACATTTACTATTGAAAAGTCTGCTATGCTTCCAATCTCACAACATAATTGTGCTTTATATTGGCCTATAGGGGCCGGTTTCACGGTGGATTGCAGGTTTCGAACCTGTAAAGAAGAGGGGAGAACATGCAAAAATCTGAAGATAAAAGAAGAATAAATAATTATTTAATTATTGGTATCGCGTTACATTTTTTTCAGTGTAGCAAAACGTGAATTTCGGGGAGACGTTCTTATTTGAATTGAATCAAAAACTTTATGCTCTTGGATATTGTTATAAATAAATAAAAGAACATGTCAAAATCTGAAGATAATAGAAGAATACATTTATTCTTCTATTATCTTCAGATTTTGGCATGTTCTTTGCATGTTTATTATGAAGCCTAATTGTCAATGAAGCCAAGATAATCAAGCCAATTGTCTTAATACAAAAAATCCTGATACGAATAATATCGAGAAGTCATTTTCTAGCTCACACAAAACCAATTTTTGAAAATCTATTGAACATGGGCAACATTAAGCAGACCCTGAAAGAGCGCCTGTGTGAATTCCCCCAACATGAAGTGAGTACTAGGTATCAAATAAACAGGTGTAACACAGTCCCATATTTACGTACAACGGCAGCTCAAAATTGCTACAGGTACAAAGGTCTCTCATATTTCAATAAATTGCCATACAATGTTAGGAAAGATTTACTGGAACATCCAGAAAAATCAAATATTATAATCAATCAATCAATGTTTTATTTACATAATATTGCCCATCAGGCGACTATGGTGCAAGCGTGTAAGGTGTTTAAGTTGGGTGTGTGTGCGTGATGGTGTAGGAGAGGAGCTGGTCAAGTGGCGTCCACTTCTGAATCTTCTCGGACGTTGTTCCGCAGCGCACTTCTCTTGAGGCGTTTTCTTTAATATTATAATCAAAAAAGTATTTTTTTACAAAATAGGTTTTTCTTTTTTTTTCTTTTTTTTTTTCAAGAGTGAATGAGGTCTGTGTTTGTTCTTGATCCTTATTGTTATTTAATTTTCTTTTTTTTGTTGTGTCGTAGTAACGATTACGTGGCGATGTACCTACCTAGAATATGAACATGATACGTACAACATTAAAGAGTGACTCACATATCTTCCTACCGCGGGCTATGCCCTTATAGGGGATTGATTTCAGACAGGGTTATCTGAAGATTTTTGTATACAGTTCATTATTTTTTGGAAATAAAACATTTGGTTTATTATCTTCGATGAACCATTGGAATCGCCCAAAGAAAAATTTTTTTAACCCCATGTCAAAATTTGTTGGTTTATGTTTCAAGATACGTATTTTTCATTTCATTTCATTTATTCACTCTATGAAGCTGTAGTTCGATATGTAGCCTCCTTAGGACTTTAACTTGACGCTGCCCAGGCCCAGGATCAGCTGAGTGCTCCTAAAGCTAATTTCTATGCTATTCACTCTGTGAAGCTGTAATTTGGTATGCAGCCTCCTAAGGACTTACACTTTATTTGGTTAACTTGAGACACAAAACACATCTTTTACGGGGGGGGGGGGGGGGAAGAGACATATCCATGAACCGACATATCTGCCTGTAGTGTAGATACTCAACATCAGTTTACTGATTTGTGTTTTTGAAGAAATTTAGTTCTGCGAGTAAATGCAAAATCCGTACGGCCGCGGTTTTTTTCAACAGCTTTTGATAACATTGCGGTTGCCTAGTGTGGTTATTGATAGTTGTATGATATTCTCACTTCGATCATGTATGTAGAGTGTCACATGTTGGCAGACTGTTCCAATTCTGTGGCTAGAGATGGTCCATTTTGTTTTTCAAATTGAGGTTAGTTGCTCAGTTGGTTGAACTTAACAAGGGTTTGAAACTGTATTTTCCCCTTTTTAACTAATTAACGGGGGTAGTGGTGACATTTCCGCTCCGTTAGCGTGATGGAATTCTTCTGCGAAACCCAAATTACTACGGGCAGACTCAAAACCTCGTCGAAAGAAACGGTGCCCTAAGAATCTTGTGAACGCCTTCAGCGACCATTCTCATTACTGATCGTTTCCAATGCCGTCGAACTCAGCCGAGAAGAAAATCGAAGAAACGGACGAAGTGAAAAGAACTGAGAAAAAAGAGCAACGGTTTGATCCCTTTAATGGCGTCGTTTCCACAGACCAAACAACTAGATCCCTAATTGTGGAAACAAAAGAGTGTTTATGCATTGGTTTCGGTGGTGCCTAGCTGGTTGGCTAGTGTAATTGCCCTGTGCGATCAACCGTTCCCCCAAGCACGAGCTTCTTCCCGAGGTAATTGTACCTCATTATCAGTCGTCTTGGTGTCAAAATCGGGGGCGTTGACATCAGTTGATCACACTGAGAGACAATGAAAACTGAATTCTAAAAACAACTTGCTTCTTTTATAGTCGTTCGAATGGCTCAACACCATAATGAGGCACGTAGGTATTAGGTAGATCCATGACCCATTTGAAATCTCCCTTACTTTTGCATGTCATAGATGTTGGACGCCCACCTCCTCATTTGTGATGTCTGAAAACCTTTTCAACCTCTAAATTTCTTATGTTCATCGATAAATTTGTATCTTTCCAATTTTTTAAATACCCCCAAAACTAGAGTATTTCTCGTTTTAATTGTTACTTAGTCCTAGAAAATACTATTTTTCCGTGAGTTCCAACTAAATAGATAGTGAACAACGAAAATTCGTTTGTCACATCAATCATTTAGGGAAAAAATCGTGTTTTTCTAGATCGAGAGCAGCGTTTGTGGATCACCACTTTTGCGGATGTGCAAACAAAAGCACTGAAGGGCACCCAACTGAATATGGAACCACCCAATTTCATCTTCTCCCAATAGTTGTTTATTAAAAAATGAAAAATGTACAGAAAACATTTATCAATAAAAAGATGTTAGCATTTGGCTTTTGGTTCATTATTTGTTGGTTTACGTTTCAAGACACTTAGAAAATCGAATTAAAAAATCCGTCCGTTTGCCATCTGCGCCACTTTACCCAGTTATCGTTGTGCTAAAATTACGAAATTACCTACATGTTTGGACCTCATTCACAAAGATCCATGAAACTTTTCATAACTTTATGGGAAGAAGTTCAAAATGAATTTTTAAACTTTGAGAAATTCATATCTCGAAAGATTCAGATGGAACGGTATGGTTTTCAGTTCGTATTTAAATAGTTTAATTTTTAGAAGTTTTTAAGAGCATCCGGAGGATCGTACGACCAGCCGTTCGTTCACAATGAGGGCTCGAAATTGGAGCGGATCAAAAGTCGTCAACAAGAGGGTGAATCATGCGGCACTCTGTCAGGTCAATGGTCATACTGGCCCAGCAGATTCGAACAGCACATGGTTTTCAGATATCGAGTTAATGAATAATAATGAATAATATTTTACACTATTTGATCAAAATTATTAATAATTCATTACTACGAATTATTCATAGTAATAAATAATCTATGATTTAGTGATCTAGACAGAAGGGTGGTCTACACAAAGAAGATAATAAACCGTTGTGTCAAGAATTTGCTTAGTTATTATGGTTTAAAAAGCTTGGAAAATTTAAATGAATAACTGAAGATTGATAGTCGTACGAATATGTTCAAGTTGAAACTATTGTTCAATCAATATTTAGTACGAGTAATCTCTTGAATCTCCTTTAATCTCATAAGCTCTCGAAGCTCATAAGTTCAGGTATTTCCATGTGGAGGTATCAAACATGGAGGTTCCAGAGCCAGAGGTTCAATAACTAAAATAAGACAAAATTGTGGTATTTTTCTTCACGTGCCGGTGCCATTTAGAAGCCGATTCCTCTCGAACATTGACAATTAGTAATTAATGTTCTGTATATTGTATAGTGAATGTTGTTTCAGCGTGAACGTTCAATTTTCCAGGTACTGTTGAAGGAGAATTCCGTTTCTCTAATTCATGGTGGTGAACCGCGGCAGTTAGGAAATGATCTCCTTGTAAGGCTATCGAGTATCCCAACAGACTAAGTAATGGTGAAATTGGATACACTTTTAATATTGAATACCTTTCTTGCCTGACAGGGCCCTCCCCCGTAACGGAGAACGTTACGCCTTATACATAATTGAAGTAAGCGATTAACAATAATTGGGTACAACTTGGTAATTACTGGTCTTCTTAGAGTTGGGTACGTCGTGGAAGGGAAGGGTGACCTTTATCAATGATGGAAAAGGTGAGGGTCGAGGGAGATGTAGTTAGTTGGTGTTCCCCCTCTACGACCACTAGCAAATAATACAACTATTGTAAACTCAGTCCTTTATGCTTACTACACGATAAAAACTAATTTGACGACGGAAAAGTTCGTTAGTTTCAATGCAATTATTGAGCGGTTCATTACTACGTTACAAGGACATCGCGGCATGCGGATTTTACCGACATGAATATTGTAGATCGCAATACAAAACACTTGTTCGTTCTCAAAGTCATTTTCTATTAATCATGTCATGTAATGGATGATCGAACGGTAGCATGGTTGTTAACAGTAAATGCTACATCGTTTCTACCGGTTGGAATAATTCTTCAGATATGAGACTTCCGAGTAGGTGCGGTAGCGATGACTGTCTCTTGTGGAAGCTCAAATATTCACGTCGAACTTGTCAGTGGTCAAGGCATGAAACGGCGCTCGTAGGGCCAGCTCGTTTCGGATCCAAGATACAGTTTTTCCATCCAAGATACAGACGATTTCATCCAAGATACAGACGATTTTAGATTTCAGTCAGGATTCCGTAGGGGTTACTCTACCATTGACTCAATTTTTGCACTGACCAGCATTATAAGCCTAAAACTAGACCAGCCTGGAGACAAAGCGTACGGTTTTTTTGTCGAATTTAAATCTGCATTCGACACAGTGAGTCTCCTACTCCAAACATATTAAGCAGAAGGCCCACTCTGCAAAGTTTGCTCTCAATACCGTATGGGGAAGGCTGTTTGCCGATTCTTCTGTCCCTCTGAAGGCCATGATGGATGTGTTCCATGCTGCAGTCTGGTCAGTCTTGTGCTACGCAGCACCGTGCTGGGGATTCCGGGAGTATGAGCAGGCAGAGGGGGTACAGCGGATGTTCATCAGGAAGCTGTTCCATTTGCCGAGGTTTGCTCCAAGCTACATCCTGCATCTGGAGACTGGTTTGGACACTGTCTCGGCCTACACGCTGGAGGCCCACGCGTCTCCCAAGGATCGTTGCGAAGGAAGTAATAGGGAAGAGAGTCTCTTGGGCCCAACACCTGGAGCGTCTTTCAGATGAGCTCCAAATTCCACACGAACTGGCGTCTTTGAGAGGAGACTCCATTAAGGTGCAGGCTGGTGGCCTTCTGCAGAAATTCAAAGAATTGAAACGTGAACAGTTCTGGCAGAGAGCCCTAGATTCTGAAAGATTCTCGCTCTTCAGAGATCTGGATCCCCTAGTAAAGCCGTCTAGCCTGATCGATGATCCAAAGACAGATCTTGTGGCTAGTAGATGGCTTTTCAAGCTCAGAGGAGAGCTGCTGCATCTAAATGGAAAACCGTATCCCACCGACCGATGCGAGGAGTGTCCCTTATGCAACACACACCAGAGGGAGGACGTGTTCCACTACCTTTGCATCTGCCCAGTGCTGGCTGAATTTAGAAGAACAGCTTTTGGAAGGCCGCTACTTGGGCGTGAGGAGGCATTGGCTCTGCTGGATGGCGAGGGGTGGGGTGAGCAGGTGATTTTTTTGCCAACTAGCGTGGCGGTATAGGTCAATGATGGTGACTGAATTTAATTTTTGATTTTGTAAACTTTGTGATTTTGTTCCAGTTTCTGTTCCCTTTCAAGTCAATTTATTTCCATTTATTATTCGGGGCCGACACTACCGACAGACGGTTTAATACCATGTTGTATTGTTTATTTTATAAGAATAAGAACAATTTCATTTGGTTTATTTAATAAACGTTTTTCTTCTTCTTCTTCTTCAGACGATTTTAGACGATTTTCTACCGCTCTGTCTATTCTGTCGATGATTGCTGTAGGACCAACCATTGTCTGAAAAAGAGAGGAAGAAACAAAGAGGCCAGCGAGATCCACCTTTGAATTTTCTCCTCGTACTCGTGGGAGGACGCTGATACCACTCAAGAATGAGACAGGTTCTTCGGTCGTTTAGTGATAGAAAAAGAATGAAAAAGTCAACCGAAGGAAACGCAATGACGCGTGGAAACAAAGAGAAGTTTTGTCACGTGCTCCAGGCTTCCCGTCAGGGCACACACTTAGAAGTACTGCAGCGGAAGATCACGTAGATCGTTAGCGCAGTTTGGTCTACAAGTGTAGCAATTATTTCTGTTTGCTGGAGCATGCCCACAGAGGTTTGTTCTTGTATTGGAAGAGTCGCCACCGTTCACAATCATGTGGATCAATGAATGGGTTTGAAGTAATTTGTTAATATCCGTCGGTCTGAATCGTGGTGAACGAGTGTGTGGTTTCTTATGTGATAAACTCGGTGTGGCGTTCATAATGATCGAATAACGTTCTTTTTCATTCGAAAACCTGTCAGGTCTGTGGGGATGGGAGTGTAGAGAGCATCACACAATTTCAAAATGGTTGTTCTATAAACCAACATCCAGCCTCGACGGTGGGAATCCCCCCTTCCCGGATAGTAGTGAGTTAACTTTACTTGCACCCGTGCGAATATGGGATACAAATAACTCCCTGGCTGGGATTTGGAGCTTTTGACTACCTCCGTCCTTTCAAGGGTTGCTCTGGTAGTGAATATACTGCAACAGTTGGCGAAACTTGGAATGTTGCAATGAAATGACTAAATCCGCACCAAAGGCCAACTACCCTCAACATTGGAGCGTTCGTACATCGAATTGCCTATGGCGTACTCACTACCGCTCTCACTGCAAGCTACACACATATAAGCAGAAGTGCTGTACTGCAGTTACTGAAGAGTAAGGAGATTACGAGGCCTAACCATGCATTTTCACCCGTTTTCCTGACAATAATTACCTTGAAATTCCAAAAGCACGGCTCCGAAAAATTTCTTCCCGGTAGGCCTACCAAGATGTAATAGTTTCTAATAGTTTTCCTCCGGAGCTCCGTATGTAATTGAATAAACTTACCAGATAGCGATAGACCAACAAAAATTGCTTAAGAAAATTATTTATTTTAAAAGGCATATTAGCAACCAGGGAGAAAAAAATAAAAATAAAAATGAATAAAAAAAATGAGGAAAATTGAATAACAACAAGAAATTACGAAATAATCGGTTTTATCGAATTTATCGGCCCTTGTCGGGTTTTATTTTTTTTCCTTATATTTTTCCTCATATTTTCCTTATATTTTTTTTCATTTTCTTTCTGTTTGTATAAAGATATGTAGATGCCTATATTAATTATAATTTTATTTTAAATACTCATTCCCCGACACGGGTTGGTGCCCATGAGGGGAATTATATTTCCTTAAATATACCTGCTATTATTATTATTTTTTCTTTCACTCAAGTGTATTTTAATTATCTTTTTTTGTAATTTACATGGAAAATACCTACATATTGAAACCGACAAATGCCTTATCATAAACCAGACCTAGCCCACTGGGTGGATCTCGGTTGTAAGTTGCAGACATTTTAAGGGCTTGTGCAAAAGTCGTGATTACTTCAGTGCAATGAGGTGGATTGCTGACACAACAGCCCTGCTCCACAGCAGCCCTGGAAATTTAATCGAAATCGATTAAATGATCGATTATAATCGATAATTATCGGAGATAAGTGTATACGGGTGCTTGTGATGATCATAATTATAATATGAGCATAACAAGCACCCGTATAGATTGTGTAAACTTGGAATGTAGTGACTACTACTTACAACTTTCAACAAGTTCTGTTGTGATCGCTCACCTACTGGAAAAAGTTCTCCGTTTGAAGAAAAAAAAACCTATAAATTAACGAGGTTTACACGGCTGGCCTCTTAATTAGATTCTTCCCTGTTCGCGGGTGAACATTGTTTTAGTTACCGAGAGAGTGGGGGAATTATACTTCATCAGGAAGAGGGAGTTCAGGTGTTGACTTTTCTAACGAGGGCGTTGCCAGGGTAGCGGGTGGCGGTAGACAATGGCCGACTGGGACGGACCGATTAGTTTTGCACACTTAGCTCGCTCCTTTTGCTTCGGTTGTAATGACACTGCCTCAAACCCACCAGGCACTCATTTGTGCAACTTGTTTGTACAACTTATTTGAACAGCAGTTTTGATAATAAATCAGTGGACAGTATGTAATTATGTATCAATGTCAGCGATGTAAGTCATCATTGGACAATAATTACTCCAGGATGCTGTCGAAAAAAACGCTTCGGGAGGTGGAGCGGAAGGTATGTCACATACCGTATGTGACACAGGTCCAACCTTTCCTTCGGATTTCTGCCTTTATGTTGCAAAATTCGCAATACAACTACCTAGAAACATAGCAATAAAATTTCAATGTATTGTAATCAACTTATTGTTCCTCATTAAGAATGTAGGTATAAGGGAGACTTGGGTAAATAGAGCCTAGTAACTTTGGAAGCCCCCCACGAGTTACTAAATGGACGTAAACCATCGATTCTTTCACCTTTTGATAGGGAAAATCAAATTTCAAATATCATGAAAACCAGAAAACCTGGATCCATGTACCCCGGTGCTGGGGTCTATTCCATAGGTCAGCAAGAATGACCTAATTCCACTACAACGTCTTCAATTGTATGATATCCCTTAACATTTTAATAGTCTGTATAATGTCTTACATTAACATTGCGTGCATCAAATTAACATTAGTTACCTACATTAACATTGCCTGCAATCAATCAACATGAAGTATTTTGATTTTTGTGACCGCTCCGTTTATCTAGTTTCATTGAAACGAGGACGCGCATAAAGTTTCATTTTCGAGGCTTCATTATGAAGGATGGAGGGTTGCTTGATGTTAGAATAAAAACTCTGCAAATTCTTGACACAACGGTTTATTATCTTCCTTGTCCAGATCACCCTTCTGTCTATACCAGACTGTGTTGCAAATCGGCACCATACCATATTCTCACCGTACTCATACCATTTCTTTCCTATCATACCGTACTGTACTATACTAAATCATACATACAATAATATACCATACCATAGTCATACCATGTCGTACCAAAATTCATTTTGAACCCCTTCCCCTTGACCTAGGGTTATGAAAAGTTTCGAGGATCATTGTGGGGTTGGCCGTCCGCCGTACGCCGTCCGCGCCACTTTGCCCAGTTAGCGTTGAGTTAAAATTACGAAATTTTTTTTATGGGTTTCGACCAACCCCACAATGGTCCTCGAAACTTTTCAGAACCCTAGGTCAAGGGGAAGGGGTTCAAAACAAATTTTGAAAATTTGAAAATCTCATATCTCGAAAAATTCATATAGAACGGTATGTTTTTTATTTCATATTTAGATAGAGTTTGTTCCGTAGAATTTTTTAAGACCATCCGCAGCTTTGTAGGACCAGCCGTTCGTTCACAATGACGGCTCAAAGATTGTGCCTCACAACACGATCGTGACTCAAACTGTTGAAATACAGGTCCATTTTCATACTAACAAGCTCTTTGGAACATCATATGGCTTAAGTGATGTCGAGTTTGTTGTTCTGAGGTGCGTTTCGTGCTACGGAAATGAAGGTAATTTCGAATGTTTGTTGGTAGGTACTTCTTTTATAGAAAAATTATTACCGACGTAGTATTAAAAACCCCAGAATTATATCGTATTAATTAATCATAAGTAATAATAATTATTATTAATAGTAAATACGAATTATTAATACCTAACAATAAATTATAATAATTTTCAGTAGGTATTTGATAAAATTGTTAATAATTAGTGATAATTGGTATTAATAATTAATCTAACATTTAGGATATAGACATTCAGACCTAGTGATCTAGACAGAAGGGTGATCTGTACAAGGAAGATAATGAACCGTTGTGTCAAGAATTTGCAGAGTTTTTTTTATTCGATTTTCTGAATCTACGTATCTTGAAACGTAAACCAACAAATTTTAAGGGGGGGGGGGGGGTTAAATAATCCAAAATGAAGTACGAGGTACGCGGTGTGGGTGTGGGAGGGGGCGCAGAGACATAAAAGGTCTCGTCGTATGACGCACTAGTTGGCCTCCTTCCAGCCGTCTTACGTCATACGCTCGTGCGTCATAGGCTCTGACGCACTTGTTGGTCTCCTGCCAGCCGTCTTACGTCATACGCTCGTGCGTCATAGGCACTGACGTACTTGTTGGCCTCCTGCCAGCCGTCTTACGTCATACGCTCGTGCGTCATAGGCTCTGACGCACTAGTTAGCCTCCAGCCAGCCGTCTTACGTCATACGCTCGTGCGTCATAGGCTCTGACGCACTAGTGGCCTCCTGCCAGCTATCTTACGTCATACGCTTGTGCGTCATAGGCTCTGACGTACTTGTTGGCCTCCTGCCAGCCGTCTTACGTCATACGCTCGTGCGTCATAGGCTCTGACGTACTTGTTGTCCTCCTGCCAGCCGTCTTACGTCATACGCTCGTGCGTCATAGGCTCTGACGTACTTATGGCCTCCTGCCAGCCGTCTTACGTCATACGCTCGTGCGTCATAGGCTCTGACGTACTAGTTAGCCTCCTGCCAGCCGTCTTACGTCATACGCTCGTGCGTCATAGGCTCTGACGTACTTGTTGTCCTCCTGCCAGCCGTCTTACGTCATACGCTCGTGCGTCATAGGCTCTGACGTACTTGTTGGCCTCCTGCCAGCCGTCTTACGTCATACGCTCGTGCGTCATAGGCTCTGACGTACTAGTTAGCCTCCTGCCAGCCGTCTTACGTCATACGCTCGTGCGTCATAGGCTCTGACGTAATGGCCCGCCGGTCGCTTGTGTTCTGACGTGATCTGAGGGAAAGGGTGAATCAAGGGAACAAATTTTTCCCGTTTCAGTTTATGTGCCAAAGCAAAGACATGAAAATGTCAAAAAAAATATGTAAATAGGTACCTAAGCCCAACTGTAATGTCAATTTTCTGACAATGAGTTTTCGACTATAGTTTTCATACCTTTTTACTTAAGTACTTATTGCAATTTGAGACTGATAATGAGCTGTTTGCAAATAAAAAGTCTGATAACTACTTTATTACATCTTATTAATCTATTTTCAAGTTCCGATTCACAGTTGAATGTATTTTATTTAGATGTCGTAAAATTCGAAAACGATGGAATGACGAAACCTGTCGACTACTGACTCAAGTGATACTGTCGACTTCTAACACATGTAGGTCGACTACTAGTGCAAAACCATGTCGACTACTGAAGAAAATGTTGGTCACTGGTATCGACTACTACCTGGAGCATTGGGATTTTTTACAAAACTTGTTTTTCCCTTTTCAAACCATGTTGAATAATATTTCCCGCTGCCAGGTCTTTTAGGGAAGGATCTTGGGTACACAATGAACAGGTTTGCAATGAGAAATAGTTGATAATAATAATTAATCGAACATTTAGGATCTAGACATTTAGACCTAGTGATCTAGACAGAAGGGTGATCTGTACAAAGAAGATAATGAACCGTTGTGTCAAGAATTTGCAAATCATTATCAATCATTATCAAATCAATGTATAATGGAGAAATTGGGAGTTTTTATTCTAACGTTAAACTACTGTTTTGGTCACTTCATTATATTAAAGGCCTTTCACATCATTTCCCCCCATTCAGCCCCCCCCCCCCACATAAAATTCTAGACACTGGACGAAGGTACACAGAAACTGGTCCCTAGGCTTCAGAAATGTATTGACCTCAACCCGGAAATAGATGACTCAGAGAAATAATTACATGGTTTTTTTTCACTTATCTTGTAAATTCAATTAAATAATATATTATATTCTTGTTTCAATTTTTAAAACATGTTGTAACCTTAATTTCTGGACGTCCTTCGTATTATTGTCTTAAAATTGATTTCTACGCTTAGAAATAGAAAGGGCATTAGACAGTGGAATCGTTACCTACTTATTCAAAGTTGAAAAAAGGATATTGGGTTTGATAAGTAGTTAACCATGAGCGGTCAATTAATTGGCCGTAGCTGAAAGAGGGTGGTGAAAGGTTTGGGGAAATGAACATATTACTCCTTTGGGTTGGTTAGATCTGACCGATCGTCCCTAAGATAATACATTGTAGTCCTGATCGTAGTAATGTAGAAATTCGGCCGCAGGCGCCTCGTGAAATGCAAATATTTGATACCCAAGTCTTCTGAGCCCTTTTCACCTGCCTTGAGCCCCTGGGCACCTTTCAATTCAAAACCGCTCACACGAACGCACCCTTTTCGTATCCAGTAATGAAGCTATATCTCGAAGGGCGGAAAACAAATTAATATTTATGTGTATCCTTACGCTAACAAGGGATCTCTTTCCACGTGAGATTTACGTTCTCTACAAATTGAATACAATTACGATACCCCTGCTTTTTCAGTGGGGGATGGCGGATGGTAATCTGCTGTAGGGTCAGGACGAGGTGGAAGCGATCCGTCATGGCGGACAACTTACAAAGGCCCGAGGAGCGAGGTCTGGGGGATTTTCGAAACGGAAATCTAACTAGTTTAACCAAATCCCGTGGCATCAAACTGATTTAGATCAGTAAAGAGAGTTAGTGATAACGATAACGCTCCCTCCCTTAATTCGCTTTGGAGTTTTCACAAGCGATGCTTTCTTACCCCACTATCTCAATCTTCTTGAGAGTTTTCCTCGAAGTTCTCTAGCTAATTTGGGAAGTTTTAAGTTGGTGATTAACAGCACCCTGTAATCCGATTAAAGCTTGTTATACACTGTTGGAATTAGCTCCTATAATTTGAAACAAAGTTTGAAAACATCATTTAGAGGGCTATCTTAACTATGAAAACGACAAATGTTTATTCAAAACTTTTATTTGGCATTTTGGTAAATACTTAACTCCTCGTCAAATGACATTTTACCGTCACTGAGGACTTGTGACAAGAAAACATGCATCGTATTATAATAACCTGTTCCATTTTACCCTAATTGTGACTTATAAAATTGAGTGTAAGTTGTTAAGATTGTCAGATAGGATCTGTGCAATAGGCATTCGACTCGTTTTTAGTTTGTTGATATTTTCCCAAGCGGTCAACCGTTCGTGAGAACACAGCTATCTTGTAGCGACAATTAGATAGAGACCGTTCGGTTTTATTCTTCAAACAATATAGTAATTGAAGGAGTAAGTAAAACTACCTATTCCCTTTTCAACATTCAAACTGTTCCTTTAAGAAGTAGGAGTTTTTCTTTATAACATGTTAAATTGTGGTTTTTACAATGAAGAATGGTTCGAAGTTTTAGTGCCCATACGTTACTAGTTGAACACCGTGGAAGTCTAATTATCCCACTCAAAGACTCCGTGGATTAATTAATCGTTGACTGGAGAATACCCATTTCGCTCATCGAAACTAAATTTTTTCTTTAAGACATAACTTACTACCAATTTAAGTAACACAATTTCTACTCCCGTGAGAAAACGCAAGAAAGACCAATTTAACAGTTATCCCTTATCTGTTATCTGCATCGTAAAATAAATTGCACGTTTTGAAAAACTTTCGTAACCTTCCTTGAATGAGTTTATTTTTTCATACTCCCAGTTGTTTCATTCTTGTTATTTTTTTTCTTTCATTTTCAAGTGGTTTGGTTTTTTGCTTCAAAGAGAGAAAAGAACAGGAAGCCCATTCAAAAGTCGATGTGAAGCTTTCAATGTTCCTTCGGACCGGTAGAAAAACTGCTACCCACTCCAAAACTTGGCCACTTCGGCTCGTAAACTTGTGAACCACCGCAGTTCGTTCCATCCCTTGACCCAAAATAATTAATTTTGTGTTCTTTAGCATCGTTGAATCCATTCACAACTTGTGGTGATGATATTTAAAAACTCTGCAAATTCTTGACACAACGGTTCATTATCTTCTTTGTACAGATCACCCTTCTGTCTAGATCACTAGGTCTAAATGTCTAGATCCTAAATGTTAGATTAATTATTATTATCAATTATCACTAATTATTAACAATTTTATCAAGTACCTAGTGAAAATTATTATAATTTATTGTTAGGTATTATTAATTTGTATTTATTATTTATAATAATATATTATAATATTATAATATTTATAATACTATATAATTCTGGGGTTTTTAATACTACGTCGGTAATACAGTTTCTATAAAAGAAGTACCTACCAACAAACATTCGAAATTACCTTCATTTCCGTAGCACGAAACGCACCTCAGAACAACAAACTCGACATCACTTAACCCATATGATGTTCCAAAGAGCTTGTTAGTATGAAAATGGACCTGTATTTCAACAGTTTGATACACGATCGTGTTGTGAGGCACAATCTTTGAGCCCTCATAGTGAACGAACGGCTGGTCGTACAAAGCTGCGGATGGTCTTAAAAGATTCTACGGAACAAACTCTATCTAAATATGAAATAAAAAACATACCGTTCTATATGAATTTTTCGAGATATGAGATTTTCAAATTTTCAAAATTCGTTTTGAACCCCTTCCCCTTGACCTAGGGTTATGAAAAGTTTCGAGGACCATTGTGGGGTTGGTCGAAACCCATAAAAAAAAATTTCGTCATTTTAACTCAACGCTAACTGGGCAAAGTGCCTCGGACGGCGGACGGCGGACGGCGTACGGCGTACGGCGTACGGCGGACGGACGGATTTTTTTTTATTCGGTTTTCTGAATCTACTTATCTTGAAACGTAAACCAACAAATTTTGAGGGGGGGTTAAAATTTTTTTTTCTTTGGGCGATTCCAATGGTTCATTATCGAAGATAATAAACCAAAACTTGAAGCTTGTTAAGAGTTACTTTGTTTTGGAATACTAAAGATGTTGATCGTTGGTAATGGTACGAGTATTTTAATTTGTACCAACCTCATCGCAGAACTTACGAGAGACACTTATGCTACTGGTACACGTAAGTGATACGGAAAAAATACGGGAGAAATTCATTTATGAACAGACTGTTACAGATTGTTAGGGACACAGTTACCTGTCCATCCCACCATGTTTATGAATGAATAATTATTATTTATCCCCCTCGATGAATCCGTTTTCCGATCACTTCTACTGTGCAATGTAAGGAATGTAGGGCAATGTAAGGAAGGAGGTAGGGAATTTGGGAGGATTTCTTCAAACAGTTTTACGTCAACGGGCATTTACATTTACGTCTGAATTGAACTTGTTTGGTCAAATGAACTTGTCATTTTTATTTATTTTGGTTTGTTTTATTCTTTACACCTTACACGCCTCAACTTTTTTTTTTACTCCAAACTTACCTCCGACGCTAAATGTCTTTCTTGTTTTCGAATGTTTCGAAGGAAAGGAAAATATTGTTCTCGGTCCAAAATTCATAAAACTGAAATTTCTGAAAATCTGAAAAAGAAAAATTTTGAAAAGTTGAAAAATTTCCAAGTTCGTTGATGGACAGACTCGGGCCACTAAGGGTTTTGGGGAGTTTTAGGGGTGAAATTACCCATAAATTCCCTATATAAAACAGTCTGACAAGACACACCGCGTGCACTTTGAAGATGAAGAAACGTGGTTGTTACTTGATATGTTCTTCACGTTTCATCTTCTCTAATCTGATAACGGAATGAGATATCGAAATTCTGACTTCACCATCGTGTTCAGCGTTGAAAAATCTATAAACTGAGGCAAAAAATGGAGAACAAATTTGTTACGTATTCAAAACATTTTTGATTCCCCTTCTTCCACCCCAAATTTTACTTAGCGTAAAACTACTCCTGTTTTAATTTTGTATGGTATCAAGTTGGGAAAACACTGGCCGAAAATGAATTTTCAGAAAGTTTTAGGCGGAGGGGTAAGATGCCGAAAACGAAGAATAGTGACATGAAATTTCGCTCTTATAGCCATGCTGCATGACTGGAACTTTTTTATTTTAATTTGAGGATTCTGTATTTGATTTAGATTTTCCGGCTGTAATCATGTACTCTTGTGAAGAAAATTGTTTTTACCACAATAATTACTTCTGGCGTAGGACATGGCTAGATGTGTCTATGTATACTATAATAGTGAGATGACTTCATCAGAATGGATAGATAAATATAAAAATCGTTGATAAAAAAATGTTGAGCTAGAATGCGTTTAGTTGAGAGATCCTAGGAAAACAGCTATTTCCAGAGGTGACACTTGATATGATTGTCTGCTATCAACATGACCTATATTGATGTATCTTCATTATTTATTAATGTTTGTCAGTATTTAAGGCTTGATCTCTTGGTAATACCGTGTACTGTAATCTGTACACATTTCGAAAATAGAATTAGGATTCGCGCCGTAGCGGCCTATAAAGGAAATCCCAAGGGAGCCGGAGTTTTTATTGAAACATCAATCGTCATTTTGATGTGTTTAGGCGTTGGAATGATGGTGGAGAGGGTAGGAAAGGTTGAGGGATATAAAAAACAAGGAAAGCGGTTTTTCCTACGGTGTTTTAAGGGGTTGTGTGACTCCTACCAGGCAATCAGGTCTAGAAAACCTCCCTCGCTCAGATAAGAATACACGCAATCGGGGCATTACAATCAATCTGCCTGTAAACCGGGGACCCAAGTAAAGCAAACCCTTCCCAATTTGTGCCCTTATAACTCTATCCAATAAGGGGTCCCAACCCTATCTCCGGCTCCTCTGACCATTTTCACCCTTGACGTTATTTGCTCATTACCAACTTATATTTAACCTTATATTTCTTAACCCCGCCTCTTGTGGGCTTCGGCATTTTTACGATCTTTCCTCCACCCAGGGACGTCATGTGTTTATATTTCTGTCCGTCAACTGACTATATTAAAATTACATTTGGTGAGTTTTCACCCCTTTGGCGGCGTTTAGACTTCGTCGGAGAGTGCAGTACGTGAATATTGTAGTACCAATATCATTGATTATCTGTACGAAATCAATTGATACCATCCTCCTGTAAAATTACATTTTTAAAAAGTTGACATGTCTCATCACCTTACGAGTCGTTTTCTCAACTCAATGGTCCTTCACTCGATATTCCTATATGGGGAATAAATTCTATTTAATTCTTAAAGTACATTTGCCTCCTCGCATGAACAAATGATAACTTCGCATAACTGACGCTCTTTGTCACTGTAACTGTTAAGTCGAACCTTCCCAAGAAGTTTAATTCCGGAAATTATACTTAGAAACAAGACAAAAAGTTAGTGGAATTCTATTTAATAAATACTAGATATCATTCAGCCACCCTGTTGAGTTTAGTACACGTCTTACGCTTTTAATTTGGAGGTCTCCTGCACGGAATAAAAGTTATCTCTTACTACAAGTCTCACTGGTTGCCACGTATGTGTCTTGTACTAGGGGGTACTCCATGGTAATTTAATCATTTCGACCTCATTTTAGCGAATTTTCGAAGAAAAAATTGGTTGTAAAACCAGAAAAATTGAAAGATTTTACATAAAATCAGTAATTTCTTCGAACATTCGCTCTTATAGCCATGCTGCATGACTGTGGATTTTATGGTTTCATTTGTTAGAGAAAACGAATTCGTCGAAATTCAATGACCGTAACTGTTGTGGTCAAACTTTTACAAAACTTCATTATGTGAACGAGATGGAAAAAACAATAAATCCTCAGGACATCGAGTTCTCGCCAGGAAACTGTAATGGACTCGAGTTACCTGAGCACTAAAGTTGTCATTACCCGTGAAAGAACGAGAAAGGGTCGAATCGGTAAGATTGTCATTAACTGTGGGTACGAAGGTGGGGAAAAGGGCTTAAGTTGTCATTACGTGTCGTGCCATACGTGGGGTCACGACTAACAAACAGAAAAGTGTTCAATTTTGTTACCTGACTCCTTCTAATAGCATTGGGGTGAGCGCATCTTCGGTCCAGACGAATGCTCTTAGAAACTAGTTCCCACGAGGGCTGATGGTAAAATCAGCAGTTCTCTGATCTGCTCCCTGGAGCTTCTTTGATCTGGTGTCGCCATGGAAATTGGATTGCAACGATAAAAAATTATACTTGGTATAAAAGTGACATTTAAAACGCTTTAGTAACTAATTTTATAGTATCGTTTGGCCAGTAAAAAAATATGTATATACATATACATACAGGGTGTTCGCCACTTCTCATGGATCTAACATTGTAACATTGTAAGGTGATACTTTGTTGCATTGAAGCGGTTGCTTCCAAGATTCTTCCCCGTGGAGAAATTCCATGAGAAAAAGAGCCAGGGCTTGTGTACGAAACCATGGGTGCCATTTCGAAAATACGTTATAAGTATGTGCCTCGCTACAACAGCCACCTGCGTCATCGTATTTGTCTGGAGTGAAACTTTATTTCAACCTCCTTATTTTTTGTACTGAAATACATTAAAACGAACTCGGACTTGAAACGAGGATTTCATTTTGCCCTGATATCCTTGATATTATCAATCTGAATCATATCACTACAACGGCAAACACAAAAAATTAAGAATCCGTTTGTTAATTTTCTGGTACGTACTCGTATTTTTGTAGGTGCTTACTGTTTTTCCGCTTTTAAACTTGAATTCCTCCATGAAATCGATAAGGAATCGCAAAGTTGACCATACCATCAAAAAGCTGATTAAATTTTCATGTTTTCCTGAAATTTGACTGCTCCCTGCACGTTTTTTGAAGATGCAGTTAACGTACAAGTATTTTCAAACATTTAATTTTTTTAAAGTTTTCAATGCTTGAACTGCAAATGCGGTCGTTAGGAGTTCGTTTTTTATTACGAGTGTGCATTAGGCGCATGCAAAAAATAACACTGAATCCAAAAATGTGGTCAAAACTAGAAAAAGGTAGTTCAAAGTGAAGAAACGGGGGTTTTTATGGCAAAAACCGTAGTTTTCGAGAGAAAAAAAAACTTGAAAAAATCATATCTTGGGAACGGCTTGAGATAGAAAGGAGCGGTTGGCAGCGTTCTACTTCATTTTTAATCTAGTTGTACCCATTTTTTTCTTTTACACCAAGTGGCGAACACCCTGTATACCTATAAATCAGTATCGAACAGTCAAATATAAAGTTTTAATGACAGCCGCCATTTTCTACACTGTATAAATAGATTTTAGTTTACTTGATCGGTCGATTATTCAAGCTCCTTTCCCCACTTCCGTGCCCGCTCAGAATAAAGATATTGGGGGTTCCGCTCAAGCCTAAAACAATCCCTCTTGTCGTAAAAATTAATTGACCGGGCAGGGAGAAATCTTTTAATTTTTATCTTTATGATAAACGTCGACGAAACACGCCACCGTTCTGAAGGCGGCTTCTTTCTTTTGAGGGCACTTTATACTCTCGGCGAATCGCGGATGCCTTTTCTCTTCGTTTTACCAAATTGAATTAGTTCTGGTATTGATGTCGTCCTTAAATCTGAACAGTTGCTTATCGTTTGGGAGTATGTTGATTGATATTATCCCGTTATCGTCTCAAGGTTTACTCCCTGTTGTGTGGTCTTTAATTTACGATTCCTGCTAGGGAGGGAACATTAATTTCTGTTGTGATAATTGGACTCGTTGGAGACTTGGAAACGGTATCATTCTTAAGTGAGTGACATGAGTGTGCTGTAGGTATTGGACAACGGTACTCGAACTTTGAACGTATAATTGTGATATTCATTAGCAGCTTGTTACAATTAGCCTCTTAGTATGTAATATACGAAGAAAACAAAGTAGAATTATATCGGTAATTATTATTGAACAAAAAAGAGCAAAATACCACGTTATTCATGTCTGTTTGCTCCAACCAACAACAGCGCATTTTGCTTCTGAGTGCATCGAAGTAAAAAGTTGCGTGTATTCTTTGGGGGTAGAGGCATTTTTACTCAAAAACAAGATTTTCCTTGTGTTCCTTGTATTTTCTGGATAATGGGGATCCATGTCCAAAATATGAATGGGATTTTGAGTGGTTATACTCTTTAAGATGGTCCTTATTAGTATCACTGCGATCATGTCATGGCTACAAGGGACCAATATTGTGAAGGATCGTACAAATAAAAACTTACGACGTTGTGTGTTGAGGTAGAATTGAACAACACGGACTTCGATTGGTGACAACACATAATCTAGGGTTCCAACTATGTTCGAATAATTAAAAATGACCGTTACGAGACGTTACAAATTTAGTAGGAACCTACATATGGCAAAATAAGTACAGCATTCACTCGAAGGCAATAACCAATATGAAACTAATGGTATACGTAATTCTGCCGCAAGTCATAACTTTTTATACATTTTCCCGGAGGAGTGGATTAGGTAACAATAACCGTTTGGATGCTTTACAGCTAGTGGGTTGCTCCAAAAGGTTTTTTTCTCTGTGATGGGGTGGAAATTGTTGTTAGGTTGCAATTAGGTATTTATCTCCGTAACTATCGTTTATAGCACTCGGCACCTTCGTCTTGAAAATGAAAATCGTTTCCTGGCTTAAACTGCCATAATTCCGCCTTATTCAATGGGAGGTGATTTGAAAACCCCCACGAATGGATTTATGATTGCGCAGGCTACTTTAAAATTGCCTTAAGGAGTTTAACATATTGGAAAAACGAATTAGTTCTTTTGATTTGTTGGTGGCGAAGGGTGTGTTCATCTTAATTCGATAACACTTCGCGTTTTGAATCAAGTGGCGAGGAATAGCCGTCCCTCGCACCAATTAATGGTAATTTCGAAGGTAGCCGATTATAAGTAATATTGATCCTTCTCGATTATGGGTGAGTAGATATTTTTAGTTAACTAGGAAGTGGTAAGCGTTCGACTGGTCGATATTTTACGTAATTTAATAACGTTTTAACTTAAGAAGCCATTTGTTTTTCATAACCCACTCGAAAGTCAATGATTATTCGTTACAGAAATATTCTTGTTACACATCCAGACCCGGAAGGCCTGAGGAGCCTCCACTGATCCTACTGCTTCTTTCAATCGCATATTTCAAGATTGAGAATTGTCGGATTTAACTGGAAGTTTACTGAGATAAGTAATGGGTGAGATAATGATAGGCACAATAGGTTACAGGTTCGCCCCTCCCCAATGTTTTCTATCACGTTCTCAAAAAGTGTGTTGCTTTCCCAATTTATAACAAGGCTGAATTCCGCTATAATTCCACCTCGGAATTTCATGAGGCTTGACATCGTTTTTACCACG
This sequence comes from Stenodema calcarata, assembly GCA_963920205.1. Lineage (NCBI taxonomy): Eukaryota > Metazoa > Arthropoda > Insecta > Hemiptera > Miridae > Stenodema > Stenodema calcarata. The sequence goes on along the minus strand of OY986049.1, from coordinate 12,955,187 downwards.
TTGTAAGTCCCCCCTATTTCCAATCATCGGAGCCTGTTGCCTTGATCTTGGGCCAGGACCTGGTGATCGTCGAGGAAAACCCGCTAATTCATTCAAATTGCCAGCCTCACGTCAGATAATTAGCTGATTTGCAATATTAATACCACCTTGAGGGAGTCGCTTCCAAATCAAAATTGAAGAGAGGAGAGTTGTCGCAATTTAAAATGATAATGAACGACACGACCCCTACTTTAAAATTATGCAGAACCTCACCATTCTCACAACACAAGCACCTATACATAGTTGCGTTTAATTATTAATTATTCGACAGCTTACCTTGTTCGGTATTCTATTGGCACCGTAAAATTGATTCATTTCATTAATTCTCTAATCACACCCTTTACATAACACCATCTTTTTGGTTAGGGTTTCCCTGTATTCTTGGTGAGTATAGGTGAGTATAGTCAGCATTACCGCCAACAAGATTCTCAATATGAGCTGTTTCATTATATTTGACACAATATCATCGTAGCATTTTGTATTCGGAGTTGTTAAAACTCTGCAAATTCTTGACACAACGGTTCATTATCTTCTTTGTACAGATCACACTTCTGTCTAGATCACTAGGTCTAAATTTCTAGATCCGAAATGTTAGATTAATTATTATTATCAATTATCACTAATTATTAACAATTTTATCAAGTACCTAGTGAAAATTATTATAATTTATTGTTAGGTATTAATAATTCGTATTTATTATTAATAATAATTATTATTAATAATTAATAATAATTATTATTAATAATAAATACGAATTATTAATACCTAACAATAAATTATAATAATTTATAAATAATAAATTATAATAAATTATAATAATAACCGACGTAGTATTAAAAACCCCAGAATTATATCGTATTAATTAATCATAATTATTATGATTAATTAATACGATATAATTCTGGGGTTTTTAATACTACGTCGGTAATAAAGTTTCTATAAAAGAAGTACCTACCAACAAACATTCGAAATTACCTTCATTTCCGTAGCACGAAACGCACCTCAGAACAACAAACTCGACATCACTTAAGCCATATGATGTTCCAAAGAGCTTGTTAGTATGAAAATGGACCTGTATTTCAACAGTTTGAGTCAAGATCGTGTTGTGAGGCACAATCTTTGAGCCGTCATTGTGAAATAATGGCTGGTCGTACAAAGCTGCGGATGGTCTTAAAAAATTCTACGGAACAAACTCTATCTAAATATGAAATAAAAAACATACCGTTCTATATAAATTTTTCGAGATATGGAATTTTCAAAATTTCAAAATTCGTTTTGAACCCCTTCCCCTTGACCTAGGGTTATGAAAAGTTTCGAGGACCATTGTGGGGCTGGTCCAAACCCAGAAACCAAATTTCGTAATTTTAGCTCAACGCTAACTGGGCAAAGTGGCGCGGACGGCGGACGGCGGACGGCGTACGGCGGACGGCGTACGGCGTACGGCGTACGGCGTACGGCGTACGGCGTACGGCGGACGGACGGATTTTTTTTTATTCGATTTTCTGAATCTACGTATCTTGAAACGTAAACCAACAAATTTTGAGGGGGGGTTAAAAAATTTTTTTCTTTGGGCGATTCCAATGGTTCATTATCGAAGATAATAAACCAAAAATGTGTTACTGTCTTTTCAAATGTGTGCTATTTTCATTACGTTCATTACATCAATGAATGACGTCTATGAAAACACCCCGAGGAAAATATACGTCAGTCTAGTCATGCCATTTGACTTCCATCTTGAAAATTCCATCAAAACTAAATAGGTACCTACTCACTGAATAGAATAAACGGACACAACAACACATCAATTTCTACGTACGAGTACAACAATTTCTCATTTGCGCATGCAGTCTGTGGGACCAAAAATTTTATTAAATCGGTTGAAGAAAACCACAGTCGTGAGAAAACCTCTATTTTATTATACTCAAAACCGATTCTTTCTAGAAATAGTAAGAGATTTTTCTGTTTTTCGTATTTTGTATAATTTTTATTCATGAATAATATCACTTTTGAAATTAATTGTGGAAGTGTTACATTTTAGCAACTTATAGAGGAATTCCTTTTGTTTCAGGTGAGTAACTGCAGCTACAAAGCAAGATGAAACAACGCACAATAAATAAGTCGTTTTACTACTATGATTTTAGTACAATGGTGACGTAATGAGTATGAACCAACACAACTCTGATAATAATACAGTAAATTTAATTTGGCTAGTTACACCTCAGTTCCCCTCATATAAACCCACATTATCTACAATCTATTTACATAATGCCCAAACAATGTAAAATGGAAATACCAGGAAATCAGTTGTGATTTTCTGAATGTGAAAAAGGATACGGGTGACACGAAATTGGCGTGATTCTTCATCAACATAATCATCTTTGATTTGATTGACTATTGTTGTTTCTGTAATTCATCTTGTTTTCTGATGAATAGAGTTGACGATGAGACAGTGTCTGTTTTACTGATAAGCGGTCACACTGTGCCGCACTAAAGGCCTCTCTGCCGGTGAAGAGCAACTGAAAAATACAAAGTAGGTTTTGACTGATGACCGGTCTGTACAATGAAGAGTTCTTATCACCGGGAGCGATCCTTTTTCGATGTTTGATAAAAGAAGAAAAAAAAATACTAACGCTCTCCAAATAAAATAGGTCATTTCACCCCCGATAACGGACTATCTAATGGCGCCACGTCACAAAAGGGAAGAAAAATTGTTTCCCGTTTCCTTCTTTATGGTTAGATACGGATGGGTGACACTGTGATTCACTGAGGTCACCGTGATTATTGGCGGAATGGAAGCCTCGTTAGCCTATCAAGAAAACTATTCCCGTGTCATTTCCCTTTCCCATGGAATTATTATATTTTCCCTCGCGGTAAATGGCTGGATGGATGTAAAAAAAACAAAACAATCCTAGTGGTATTTGGGGTTAGGGGGTTCTGGTTGTTATTACGAAAATGTACAATGAGGCAACAATGTCGTTATATATCTTGATGCTATCCTTTATTGAAATAACTGATTAGGTCGTTACCTCGCCATTAAGAGCGCATTGCCGCATATCAGGTAGTCAATAAAAAAACGATTTAGACCTCACTATTTCTATTCCCCTTATTCTTCATGATGCCTCCTCCATTACCCCACCTCCTGATCACCGTTCCGACTTTTTTCTTTTTTCACTTACTCCCTTTCCCCACACATTACTCCAGTATGTCAAATGCGACCTAGCAGAGCTTCACATTTTTCATTATCTTACAAATAATCGTAAAGGAACTTCAATTTCGATTTTACCACGTCCCATCACTGACACATAGCAAAACAGGGTTCTTCAATTCTTCAGCTCCCAGAGACAGATCGGACTGAATAGACTTGAGTCTACTTAAGGTGATTCCCGAAAGGCAGGATGGTTCCAAAAAGCAAAAACGATTGCAAGAACCATTTGAACAATGATCGTGTAGAGTTGTTAGTAGGTATAGGTATACAAGCAAAGTAATGATCTGAACTGCATGTTTCATTACTTACCTGATTGCCAAAAATTGGATTCAATAATATAAAATCAAATAAGATAAGGCAGATTGTATCTTTGTTCATTTAATACAATTTTGGGGTCCGCCGAACTCAAACTTGACAACAGCGGCCGCCACACAACATGGATGATTAAATTATCCAAATGTCTCCCGTTTCATAAATATTATGAAACGGGAGAAATTTGGATTTGGCTCCCACCGGGTTAGTTGAAGGCTCGACAGAGTCGTCTAAAAATTATGAAAAGTCTGAAAATGGCAAGTAAGACCTGTAAAAAGGACCAGTTCATGTCTCAACAGACGAATATCTACTTTATATCAATAAGCCATAAAGATAAATATTTTATAAATTAAAGTACCATAAGGCATTTAAATTTATATTTTGGGATGAGTGAATCTCAGTGCTGTTCTGATGGGTTCGTGATCTAATTTCGTGAATGAGCGTTTCGACAATTTTTGGATTTATCGCCATTTTCATTAGGCATGTCTGGATACTAACGTGCGAATGTCACCCAATAACAGGGAACAAAGTTTGGTAGAGGTATTAACCGAATGATATTAGTGATCGATAGTGAGATTATCGAAACATACGCGAGATGACCGATTATTAAAGCTCTGTTCCCTAGCCCTTTGCTATTTGACTTTATGTAGGCACAAGCAGTTCGAACTAGTTGTGCTTCTGGCTCTACTTTGCCATTAAACTGTTTCCTTTCACAAACTGATGGATGTAAATGCCATTTAAGGACTTCGTTGTTTGATTGGGAGAGAAGCGGAAATGAAAGTCAGGTCTCCAAAAATTATGAGGCCAACTGGAATGAACTTCTTTTTCATTTTTGGAAAGTTGCCAATGCCTCATTATCCGTCATCGACAAAGATAATTGGACGGTTTGAATCAAAACCATCCGATCCCCTCGAGCGGGGATCGCCTAACAAGTCTTTAATAAGTTAACTACAGGTCAGCGATCACATTAAACACTTCTTGGTCCTCGTCTATATTAAGTAGGTGGCTTTGGAGAGATTAACATTAAATCTAAACAGACTCTCTTCGATCGCCCATTCCTTGACCAGTTTAAAATCCACCTAAGTTGTGAGGAGTCAAATTGCATGCTCGATCGCCGATCACCACGAAGCCGCTGCAACAAACGATGTTTTCAAAGGCACAGCACCGCCAGAGCTATTATCATTATCAGCCTACTTAAATCGCTCAAGGATTCCTTGACACCACGTCAACAGGTTTGGTTCATTAGTTCTTAATAATTTAGTTACGCCTCGAAAACTCCTACTCATTTTCCCCCTAATGTGATGGGTATACCCAAATCGTACATACCGTCATAAGTTTAGTAGAAAATCTATTTTACAAGAATATGAAATACTTTGGACCTTTTGGGACAATCCTTCCAATCTGTAACCTCACTGGCTGGAGATGTCTGATGTTTTTTTGATCACCTTTTCCCTTCTAATCAATGTTAAATTGATTGTAAGGACTTCGTTGGTACTATTGTAGTGTGACATGAGATCTTCGTCATCTTTTTGGGTGCCAACGAAAGGAAGACAACTCAACAGGAAAGCCCCTGTCTAAATGAATACACACAAACGTAGATAGAGTCGCCATAAATTAGTAGAAGAAAAGGAACAGTGTTCTACACTGTATAGAACAAAATCTTTTTTCGAAAAGATAAATCAGGTTTATCTTCGAGGTTTTATTTTCGGGGCTGAGTAAATATCTTCTGATACAGCCCTGAACTTCCTTTCATTTGGACTAACCCCTCCACCACCGTCATCAATCCATTCACTCCAGTATCTAATCCCAGTAAGACTCCATCAAAGTACGATAGCACTATTGCCCTAGTAGCAATATTCAGCAGTGAATGCAAATCCTTCCAATTTTGAATAGAGTACGGTACCTATTCAATGCAATACGTACGAGTATTTTATGAACATGTACTGCATTCTGAATTGTATTGGTACCTAAATCTACTAGGTGTAAAGAGTAATTTACAATGTCATCATTCGAATACAAAATCTGAGGCGTTGGTCTTTTTGGAGGTGTTTTGTTCATTCTGTTACCTATTACAATGGCCCCTCCTCTCCTGACCGAAGAAGCTGTTAAATAATTCAATTGCGCGGCGTATAATGGTTGCCAGCTCCGTTCTCAACTCGTGCTCAGACCTTTTACAAGTCAACGCTCACCTCCAAATTGTATCCCGTTCATTTCTTGTCAAGATCAATTTCGTAGGGCGGATCTGACTTTTCAACGATGTAGACCATGTAAACATTAATGTCCAGTTTTTCCAACTATTTTGGTGAATCAAACGGTGAATGGTGAAGTGCTGAACAGCTCATTTTAATCTCTCAATGTCAATCTATGCTGTAGAACCTCTAATGACATGACATTTTCCTCCTGCTGACCCTGAAAGGCTCTGGTACCAATGTTTTTTTTATCGCGTTGGAGAGGCTTAAGAACGATGCTGACTTCTTTGACTTCCAGTGGTACTATTCATTTGTATGTCGAGGAATTTTTTTATATCAATCATGTTACGATACACCCAATCGTATCATTGTATAATTGGTTAGTGGTATAATAGTAACAACTTTTATGTAAAACAATAGGTTTTTCTAGAGAACTGGTTGTTGACGTCCCCAAGGTGGTAACAAAACACATTATTTAATAATATTTAAAGCAGCGAAAATCAACTTAACTAATTCAAAAATCTTGGCAAGGCGTGTCCTCATAGCTGTTGAAGGAAATCCCACTCTTTCATCTTATCATGATTCAAGCTTGTCGTTAAAAGATTTAAAACGATACAGGTAATAGATTTCTAAGGCTGTTGACATGGATGGTACAATCACATAAGCGTGTGATCTACAAGGCCTCCCAAATTGTAATTATAGTGTCGCCTTCACGTTTCATTGGGCCTCATATCCCTCTCCACCGTATTCTTTTTCTTATTCAGTTTTCAAGCATCGCCTCTTCCTTCTTCTTCCATCAACCCCCGCTGTCCGTAATTGGGCGCGGCCCCGAAAACGATCCTCGAAAAGCTCATCTAATGGGAACACGTCCCCTCCTAACGTGATGGCGAAGGGGTTCAGGATCGGGGAAAAAAGTCGTGAAGACAGAAAGAAAACGAGATCGGAACAGAAAATCAGAGCAAACAGTACGACAACCGCAAAACATGGGGAGCCATTAAAGGCCTTAGAACGTGCTGGTTTCAGTCACAATTGGTCCCTCGACTAATACCTTCAATTTGGAACTACTTCCTCCGGAATAACCCCGATGATGCAGTGTACTTTTCGATAATGTGAAAGCAAAACATAACGGAGTGAAATCGAAGAAAACAAGCGGATTACGTGCATGAACAATATTTTTCTCTCTTTTCGCGTTGTTACCATTTTTATTTTATTATAGTGATTGCGGTAAGACGGACCAGTCACGATCACATCTGTGATCGCTGATTGGGCTCCCATTACAGACCCCGAACTCCACTTCGCCGTTGTGTACATTTCTAAAGCAATTTGTGATCGAATAACAGCTTTGGGTTTGTTGAAGTCGGTTAAACCCACTGACCATAACTCCCAGTTTAGACAGCTTGTCCGTCAGTCCTGTTGGGTTTAGAGACGAAGCACTCGGATTGCCTTCTCGAGGATGCTTCTTATAACGATGGAACGATGCATATTATAGTTTCATGATTCCTGGCGCGTGCTGCCCCTTGCCACTATGTTTTCCAACCGATAGCTGTCTACTTTTACCCACTCGAGATTCTTACGCAGGTGCTACTTTGGAACTATTATGCTGAGTGTCCCTTGTCATGGCGCGTACCCTGAGATGCATTGGTACATTTCTATGTGTACAACACGATGGACTCAAACCTGTATTGAAATGAACGGTAATGAACTATGAATCATAAATTTGTACGTATATTCCTTGCGAGATCAGGAATATATATTTAAATTAAATTTACAAGGACCAGTTTTTGTATGCCCTCATCGTATACCTACCTTCCGCTCCACCTCCTGAAGCCATTTTTCGACTGCATCCTGGACCTCGTCATTCGAAAATCGTTGTCAAATCCCACCCAAATGAAACTAACAGGTCCTGAGAGAGCAGGTATGAGGTCTAGCGTTGTCATGAAGGAGTGACACACCACGAGTCGGCATTTTTCTCCTTTGGTTCTTGATTTTTTTCCAACTTCTTGAGTACAGTATGCAGCTGCATTTATGGAGGTTCCTTTAGGCATAAAAGCGTCCAATAATATCCCTTACCGGTTCCAAAAGGCAGATACCATGATCTTCCTCTCTGAAAATTGGACTTTGAATGTTTTGGTTGATGATGAATGGGTATGGTGCCACTGTAGAGACTGCCTTTTTGACTCAGGAGTATAGTGACACACCCACGTTTCGTCCATTTTGGTGCATTGCCAGTCACAATTGTGTCAAGAAACGTGTTGACCGTTAGGAACCTCTCTACCTGCCAGTGGTGACAACTCTGAAAAAACTCTGAAATTCCCTTCGTCCTACACAGCCCTTGTAACCTTACTTTCTGAACGTCCCTCGTACAATCATGATTCGGTCTATATGTTGAGTCGATACATGTAATACTATGTTCCTTTCCCTATTTATACTATTCACAGATTACCAACATCATCTCACTACTTCCCCGGCAGTCTGCATGTATATTGTATGTCTTGAGTTAGGGGTAATAATTTCTTTGAGAGACCCTTGATAGCAGTCAAACCACTTAATCTGAACGTTTAGATTTGAACGAAACCTGGTGAATGTATAATTTAACTAAAAAAGTGTCCAAAAATTCTTCACAATTTAATATTACTGGGCAATGATAATATCATAGTATGCTTGCAACAAGAGGCGGTTCGTGAGACGATTGCCCTCATAACGGTGACAGGCAAGTCGATGTGAATTCATTAAACTTCACTGTGAAGTCAAAGTATCCGTCACGGTTAGTTTGTAATTGAAAAAAAAAAAAAAATAAAATTATTTAAATAGCTAAGTTACTATTGCTTTTATACCTTGTTTACATTCAAGTAGCGATCATTAACACCGTATCTATTAGGTGAACAGTCGAAAATGTTTTCCAAAATATATATGGAGTTAGTAAAACTCACACGATGAGACCTTCCAGCGGTAAATTGCTACTGTTATCACGAGACAAGGTCTTAATCAAAGCCCCAGGGTTAGTTTCTCTTTAGAATCAGATTGTGAGTGAGACCATAAATAGTGAAACTAATACGCTTCGTATCACTACAAGCAATTAGATCGTAATCATATGATTGTTCATAACAGAGCGGGTATAAAAAAAAATATATATAAACGAATAAACTTCGTGAAAAAGCTTGAGTTGTTATGCAAATTACCTGTTTTTAATCGTGATGCCGAGAATGTTGCCGTTATTGATTTCGACATAGAACAAATCTTGTTGAACTCGGTTAAATTCCTTAATTATGTGTTTTGTACAATATTTTTCAAGGTTGTTCTATACGAGTAACTACTTACGGCTTCCTATTCCCAGTGTTGAATGCGAAGAGTGAGCGTTATTATTTGCTGTGAATTAATGCATCTCGTATTACTATTGGTACAATACTGATGATTATGTATTCTTATCCTACTATTACGAAATAATAGGATATTCTTATCTTATGTAATAGCCTAACGTGTATCTCTGTCTGTGGTTCAATACGGTTTGAACGCGTACGCTGATTTTGACGTGGTCTTCATGGATATGTCTTCTGGCTAATATGCAGTTTTTTGAAGTTATATACTTAACTCGGCTTCATTTGGACCTAGCGGCTCGAATCTTTTAAAAAGCACTGGCTAAAGTTGAAACGAAGCTCTGGGCAAAATTTCAAGTCAATCGGTGAAGGTGGAGAGGCTGCAGCCTTGACCGTCTGAATAAGACGAAAAATATGGTCAGGGGTTTTTGAAGTTATACAACCCGGCTCCCTTTAGACCATCCTAAACATATCGGGCGATGAAAATCTTAGCTCGAGACGGGTCAATGAATGACTATGACACCTGGAAATTGTTTACGCTTTTGACAGGGAATGACATGTACATAACTGTACTGCTGTATACTGTAAACGTACTTCATATTTCTATTTCCACTGTTCAATTGAAACCGTTTACATTGATCAAGAGACTGTTAGTATCCACTTGAATGATCTTGCAATCACCGACCCTTGCGGTCGTACTATTCCTTCCTCCTTTCTCGCCTCGGTTATTTACTTTAGGCCAAACCCACGGTTATCCATTGCGGACCCAGATATCGGATCACGATCTCCTAAGGAACCTTTTTTAAAATGATTTCTGTGGTCTCGAGGCTCCGTCAACACGCTGATTGGAACAGTTTGTCGTTCAAATTAGAGGGGTATCCCATTTGCGGTAAATTAGAGGGAAGCTTCGACCCGTCCGTCTCAGTCCACTGCAAAGCGAATTGCTGTCTCAACTAGGCAATCCCGTATCTGACTGGTTGGTTGAGATTTCCTATTTCCAGTTTGGAACATAAAAACCCAGCCAATTAACGTTTTATGCGGCGTGATAATGTTTCGTAGGCGTTGTGGCATTTGACCTTGCGGTCATATGCTGTATTGGACTCCTCTCATGAGTACGTTGTGTTTTCCATACATTAATCCCAGATTAATTTCCAATTTACCCAAAATTCCTGGTTGTATGTATATGCAGTTGAAAAAGTACTCGTATAACCGTCATCTAACACACAAATAGTAGACAAATAACGTAACTATGAACTATTAAGCACATCAAGGATACTTGACACATTCCTTGGACATTTTAAACAAATGAATGGTACAATAACTTATAATTATGTAAGAGAGCACGAAGATACATTAGTTATTATTGTGTGTTTGCTTGTTATAGCTTGAAGCCATGTAAAGTAGCCACTAAGCTGAAAGTAGTTAAATCCCAACCCTTCAACATTACCAAGGATTCGAAGATGAGAAAATTGTTGGAAAAGCGTACAACAACAGATGATTCGATCAACGCAACGGGTGATTACAGTGTATCACCGTTTTCAATATGGAATCGCTTCCAACGGTCTCATCCCGAGTGATGAAGTTTATTCAAAACTTATTGTGCAATATTACATCATACTCGTAATATGATTGATATTATGAAATAGGTAAATTATAGTAAGTACGTTATAAGACTTAACAAGCCAGTGAGGTACAGAAATAGTCATAAGACTGAATTTTTCTTCATGAAATTGAGTCACGCGCAACCCGCGTATTTCACAAAAGTTTGTGTAAGAATGTCAATTTGCTCTTATGGAGTTTTTCCATACCTAGCTTATGTGTCCACTCCACTGCCCAGTATGACACGCAATCAGAGCTACTCCCTTCGATTATTGTCGTTACGGGGTTCCACGCTTCGTTTGCTTTCAATTCTCTTGTCGCTCTAACAAGTCTTTAAAACCTCGAAGTAAAAGAAAACTGACGGCGGAGTTTCATGAAAAATCTTTTATTGGAAGGATTAGGGAATCGTGCGAAGGCTGCAGGCCTATTCTTTCTTTCGTCACAGCACCTTTTTTTCTGGAACCCTATCAAACTGCATTGTCGTTTTCTCGGGGGGGCTCAGGGCATTGAAAAACCAAATTCATTCCAAAAAAGTCTCCACAAAAAACATTCTTCCTCGACCAATAATTTTTTTCTTAACGAATTCGTCGAAGGAAGAATATTGTTTGCTGCAATGTGTAGTTCGAAACTACTTAAATGCAGTTAGGACAATATTCAGCTGGTAATAACATATAAGTGTAACTAATTGACTTGAATTTTGAAAGAAAAGTTCACAAAGTGTTGTCTGGACAACATGCTTTTTCTGTTTGGATATTTGGTTTTTGTTGCCTATTTGGCATTTATGGCCCAAAAGAACATAAATCTACGAGGGACATCCAGGGAGTAAGGTTACAACATGTGTTAAAAATTGAAAAATGAATATATTTAAACGAAATTTAAAAGATACGTCTCAAAACATGTTTACACAATCGTCATTGAGGTCAATACATTTTTGAAGCCTAGGAACCAGTTCTTGTTACCCTTGTTCGTAATATACCCACCCCCCGAAGCCATTTTTCGACTGCATCCTGGACCTCCTCGTCATTTGAAAATCATTGACCAGCCAAAAACCCCTTCAATTTATTGAAGAGATGATAATCCAGGTCCGGGGAGTAGGGTGGGAGAGTCACAATATCCCACCCAAATGAAACAAACAGGTCCTTTCCATGGAGTGAGACAGGTCTAGCGTTGTCGTGAAGGAGTGACACACCACGAGTCAGCATTCCTCTCCTATTGCCCTTGATTTTTATTTCAACATCTTGAGTGTCTCACAATGAGCAGCTGCATTTATGGTGGTTCCTTTAGGCATAAATCGACCAATAATATCCCTTGATGCCATGATCTTCCTCTCTGAAAATTGAACTTTGAATTTTTTGGATGATGGTGAATGGGTATGGCGCTTTTTCGACTCAGGAGTATAGTGACACACCCACGTTTCGTCACCAGTCACAATTAAGTCAAGGAAAGTTACTCCCTCGTTCAAGAATAACAGAGCGTATCTCACACCTGCGGTAGGTGGAGCGATTGGAGGACGAACTGACGCGCTTGGCTGCTGTGACGACAGTTCTTAACGGACTGAGGCATTTGATGATTTGTTTTGACCTTAGGACACTTTTTATTTAGGAAACTAAATTCCCGCCAACAGCATTGAAAGTAGCGAAAAGCTCCCTGCAGGAGCAACAGAGGAAACATATTCGGTGAAACCCAGGGTGACTAAGGGTGAGAGGGGGTTGTGGGAAGAAGACAGGGAACAGGAAAACATTGGTGGAGGAGGTTAGTGGTAGGAGGATCAGGTTTGTATATGCACACTCAACAGCGAGGTGCAAGGCACCGAGCATCCTATATACGTGGCTGGCGGGCAAAATGGATCTCAATCATTTTTGCTGCTGAGGAGGTTTTTTGGCAGGCCAGTTTTTACAACGGTGTTGTTTTTTTTTTGGGGGGGATTTGACTTACCTAAGGTTCCGGCTACTCTGACCAATTTGGATTTTGGCTTCGGTGACTTTGGATTTTGCTTAAAAAAATCCAGTCAGTAAATTTGTCTGTTCTTATTAAGACTTACCACAACAGACAATTTTACTGACTGCATTTTTTCACCCCTTCAAATGTCTCGTAGAAGCGAAATTCAAAGTCACCTAAGCCATACTTAGTATGAAGTTTACAATGGCATTAGGTCTGGTAACATTGATGGAATGCGAGATTTTGATTTATTTATCGATTTCATATTCGTTCTCCATTTGTCTCAATTTATTATTACCACGTTTTTAATGAACACGGTACTAGCACCATTTGTATACACTCTGTTGGCATTCGTATTATTCCTTCTGATGACCTCGATAGTCTCAGACAGTATCTGTCACCCCACCCTCCGCCATCTGTTCGCCAAACACCGCCGCTCACCGTCGCTGTCCTCCTTCACAAAGACCGTAAACACTCGAGTCCATAAACCCCGCAAAAGTTGTCCGGATAGGAGCATCGCGCCCCGAAGGCTCTAAAGGGGTTATAACCCCTTCTGTCGTCGATAAAACGTAATTTATGATTGATACTAACAAGACGTCGTGTAAAACGTCCCCCTCATCTTCACGAACGTCCCTGTTGCTTTCAAAAGCTTCTCAGAAAAAGCTATTTTTTGTTTGTTTTGAAAATTTAGTTTCATAAAGCAGAACATTATAAACTCATATCTTCTCGTTAAGTTAGGACAAAGTTTGGGTTTTATAGCCTTCCCCGTCTTCCCACGTATAACTCCGGCTTCCACACTGGCAGTGTTATTATTGTAGTAGCCAACCTAATTGTGATGAAACTCCTCGTTATTGTTACTACAATTATTTATTCTAACATACCTTTCCTCTTAGTCCACTAGCAACACGCCATTTATCTTTTCATCGTTCACTGTGAATAGAGGTTTTTAATTATTGTCAGTTTGCTTTCGCCAAGTCACGCAACATACTCGATGAGTTAACTTTCTTTCTCACATTGAATATTTAATAATGATCAATATTAATTGTATGATGAGCGTCTATGAAAGTCTGGCTATAGGGCAGACCATGTACCAGGAAATCATTTAGAAGTTTGTGTTAGGAAGGTGTAAACTCAGTTGCAGACATACGTCTTACAGTGTTTCAGAACACCGATTTAGCGCGACAAAAATCGGTTTTTGGTAGAAAATTTAAACAAAAACTCTGCAAATTCTTGAAAATCGAATAAAAAAACTCTGCAAATTCTTGACCGTCAAGAATTTGCAGAGTTTTTTTATTCGATTTTCTGAATCTACGTATCTTGAAACGTAAACAAACAAATTTTGAGGGGGTTAAATTTTTTTTCTTTGGGCGATTCCAATGGTTCATTATCGAAGATAATAAACCAAAATGAAGTACGAGGTACGCGGTGTGGGTGTGGGAGGGGGCGCAGAGACATAAAAGGTCTCGTCGTATGACGCACTAGTTGGCCTACTGCCAGCCGTATTACGTCATACGCTCGTGCGTCATAGGCTCTGACGTACTTGTTGGCCTCCTGCCAGCCGTCTTACGCCCTACGCTCGTGCGTCATAGGCTCTGACGCACTAGTTGGCCTCCTGCCAGCCGTCTTACGTCATACGCTCGTGCGTCATAGGCTCTAACGTACTTGTTGGCCTCCTGCCAGCCGTCTTACGTCATATGCTCGTGCGTCATAGGCTCTGACGTACTAGTTGGCCTCCTGCCTGCCGTCTTACGTCATACGCTCGTGCGTCATAGGCTCTGACGTAATGGCCCGCCGGTCGCTTGTGTTCTGACGTGATCTGAGGGGAAGGGTGAATCAAGGGAACAAATTTTTCCCGTTTCAGTTTATGTGCCAAAGCAAAGACATGAAAATGTCAAAAAAATATGTAAATAGGTGCCCAACTGTAATGTCAATTTTCTGACAATGAGTTTTCGACTATAGTTTTCATACCTTTTTACTTAAGTACTTATTGCAATTTGAGACTGATAATGAGCTGTTTGCAAATAAAAAGTCTGATAACTACTTTATTACATCTTATTAATCTATTTTCAAGTTCCGATTCACAGTTGAATGTATTTTATTTAGATGTCGTAAAATTCGAAAACGATGGAGTGACGAAACCTGTCGACTATTGACTCAAGTGATACTGTCGACTTCTAACAGATGTAGGTCGACCACTAGTGCAAAACCATGTCGACTACTGAAGAAAATGTTGGTCACTGGTATCGACTACTACCTAGAGCATTGGGATTTTTTACAAAACTTGTTTTTCCCTATTCAAACCATGTTGAATAATATTTCCCGCTGCCAGGTCTTTTAGGGAAGGATCTTGGGTACACAATGAACAGGTTTGCAATGAGAAAAAAACCGAGTGAATATTGAAATGTCATCCATTTCTGACCTATATTTAAAATGTCGCTCATCAAAACATGCGTTGCAACCTATTATGTGGTCAGTAGGTATGTACTTGTTTACTCGTCGACTGTTAATGTTAGAATGTCCACAACTCGGGATGTTGTTCATGTCAAGTGGTATGTAGTTCCATATAATAGAATTACCTCGGGAAAAATGTTTTTAAAAAATTAAAATAGAATATTGCTATCAGTTCCATGGTAGGTTCAAAATACCCCTATTGTTTGGCTAATTTAGAGTACAACTTTTTCCCCTCAAATTTCCACAGCACAATCGCGGTTAGGATTCACTCTTGAGACCTCCCTGAACACCGTAGCGATGTTGGGGTTTTTCCTATTTTTCCTTAGAGAGATTTTGATTTTTTTGTACAGGGATTCAAGACGAACTTCGGCGAATCGAACTTTTCAAGAAGTTAAGGGAGGATTTTAAGCGATTTCCGAAAGAACAGACGGCAGTTTCGGAGCTACTTCAGTATAAACTATGGTGAACTCGGGTTAGGATAAATGGGGAACTCGGGTTAGGATAAACTATGGGGAACTCGGGTTAGGATAAACTATGGTGAACTCCGGTTAGGATAAATTATGGGGAACTCGGGTTAGAGGATGAATCAGCCCTCTAGAGCATTCTAGGTCTGTATTTTTCCTCTATGGCGATTTTTCTCTAAAATTAATTTCTCGATTTAAACATTTTTGTGTGACACCTACAATTTTTGTCGCGCTAAATCGGTGTTCTGAAACACTGTGCGTCTTGTCCACCAAGATGTGAAGAATCGATATCGAAATCGGGAATTTTGAGATCCTAAAACAATTTGAGCGTTTAAGTCTGCCAGGTGAGTAAATCTCGTTTCAGCGAATTTCCCAAGTACATATGTACAAGAGTCTAAATGTTTAGTGAGTACCATTCACCATTTTGGGACATTTTTCCAATACTGCAAATTCTGTTTCGAGGTAATATGAATCCAATCCTGTACTTATATAATAAATATTATACAGCGTTAGCTATGTATTTATTTATTTATTACTTTATTACGGGCAAGCCTAATTACATTACAGGTCAGTGATACAGACATTAGTAGACCTACTAATGTATACCTGTATACATTCTTACGAGTTATGATTATAATTTTTACGAAACTGAAAATAATTATGGAAAAGGAAGACAATGATAAAAACTTTACAATTTAGGCACCACGGATATGAAACATAGGCTCATTTACTGTAGGACGGCACTGGGGATATTGCAAACTACAGACTTCAACTTCGAGAGGGAGTCATTGAAAAAGTCAAAATCGGGATTCAAATTCAAAAAGAGATTTGCAGTTACGAAGGGGGCGGTTGAGCTGGTCATTTGTCGGCGAGAAAGGAACACCAAACAGCGGCGAAGAACGTGCAGACAACCGTGGAACCCGGAGATTAATTCTGGATAGATGAACAGGGCAGGATACCAGATTGTTTATGATTTTAAACAGCAAAGTGAGGTCAGCCATGTAACGACGCTTCTCAAGGGGCAGCAAACGGCAAACTCCACGTAGGTGTTCGTAGTTCACATCGGTTGAAGCAATGCCAAGCTTATACGCCACGTATCGAAGAAATTTGTTCTGCACTCTGTCCAACGTGTATTTGTGCACTGCATAGCAGGGTGTCCATACCGGGGATGCATATTCCAGGAGGGGTATAACCCCAAGGCTCTCAGAGCTCGTCCCGCAATGCCATCAATATGCCCCGAAAAAGTGAGCCTCCCGTCACAGCGCACACCAAGATCAACCACCTCATCCAGCCTCTGGAGATCAGAACCACACAAGGTATAGTCGTGCAACAGGGGTTGAGCGGTACGGTTGAAGGTGACAACGGAGCACTTGGACAGATTCAAGAAGAGGAAGTTTGCGGAGCACCACTCCTCCAAGCAACGCAAGGCTGCTCCCTGTAGAGTCATGGTAGAAGAGCTTCAGATCGTCGGCAAACAGCAAGCACTGCACACCTAAATATTGATTAAAGGCCACCGATTTGTAGATAAATTAAAAAATTCGCTCATTAGTGCATGCTGCATGACTAAAGCTGCCTTTTTAGAAGTATACAGCATGATTACATCACTGTAATTACATCGAACAAAAATTATTTCGTGATCAATTCCTCATGAATCAAGTGTTTCGCGTTTCTCATGCAACTCAAAACCGCGTGCTCAGCCTTCGATCAGTCAGCTAATTAATTTATGAGGAGCTTCTTAACCATTGTACGATTACAGGTTTGTGTATTGGTTTAAGACACAGAATTATTTGCGTTTTTTTGTCTCCTGAAATTGATTTTTTTTGGGCTTCTGTAAATCGTTTTGTATTATTAACGAAACCGTCAACGGTTTCGGCTGTTATTAAATCTCAATTTCCAAGATCAACATGCAAAGCAATCATTTTGACCTTTTCCTCAGAAACAGGGCGAAATTAGTTCGTCTCGCTCTATAATTAACGTGGTTGATAATTGCACGGTTTCTCTCCGTTCCGGCCATCTTTTGTTCTGTTCCTTCTTCTGTCGTCTGATTGAAGGGTAACATTCGTAACACAGATGCTCGAGACTCCCGTTTATCCGAAAAACCCTCTGAGCACATGTTTCGAAGAATGCGAGACACATGTTGTATTAGTCAACCAGAGGGAAAACCGTTGCTGCGTGAACGCTTTTCTTTCAACAATGATAATCCCTCAATTTTTTTCGTGGAATCGGTGAGTGAAGGGTGTCGTAGGTAAGAGTTTTTTGTCTTCTCTCGAGATCACTCTGTAATCACACTAATGTTGACTAATGGGTAGGACCCTATTGTCTTCGTTAGAAGGCGAAGTCCCATTGTTTTCGAAAATGTCCGCCATTGTCGTTACTGGCGGCATGGCGACTTCTCCCCCTTTAACTCAATTAATAAATACTCTTACCTCTCCGGTGCCATTACAATTGAAGGGGGTAGGAGATGCACACCCTGCAATTACCGTTGGCGTCGTTTTACTCTTTCTCGTCCCTCTCACTCCATTGAAAATAACCATTCCGAACCAAAAAAAACAAAAAAAGGTATCGAATTAAAGAAAGCATAAAAACTTTAGTAGGCTGTCCTCACAATTCTATCGCTCTCCCCGAACAACTGCAATTTTCAAGCTATACGGTCTCTCACAAACTGAGTTA
Source organism: Stenodema calcarata (assembly GCA_963920205.1). Lineage (NCBI taxonomy): Eukaryota > Metazoa > Arthropoda > Insecta > Hemiptera > Miridae > Stenodema > Stenodema calcarata. Next base: position 12,937,006 of record OY986049.1, on the reverse strand, counting down.
TGCATTACGTGAATTTTACATACGCTAATTGTTGAACGCAATTCGATCTCGACCTTAAATATTTCCCTACCCCCTCAAAACCAGTATGTGAAATGATTATTCATTTATTGCTCAACAGCCGTCATTTCTGTACGAGCAATGTTCGGCCCTCGTAACTCTTAACCCAATCAAAAAAGCAAAAAACCAATTACCGAGTCCATTTTTTTCCCACAACCCGGCTATTCAGAACCTAATCGATACTAACTTGATCCAATACCCGTACTTTATTCTTATATGCTTCAAGAAACCATTTTCTCCTTGGAAACTGCGATTGCTGTCATGAAATGTTTCATGCAGGTAATGACCGATTATTAGGTTTTGTATTTTTGAAGGGACTTCCGAGCACGAAGGACCCGCCGAACGGATTAATTTTTACAATCAATTTCGTGCTCCGTAAAGCGCCCTTTTGTCAATAAATAGTCGTAATTGACTTGTATGGTGAATATTGAGAAACCCGAGAAGGGCCAGTGGATACGATGTTACCCTACTATTCAATTCCGAGTCGTCTAACGATTCCCTGGGTAAATATAATGAGAATATTAGTCAATACTCCAGTTGTTTGTCCACCGGACGTTAGCGCTCCAAAATATCTTGGGTCTTCTGTATCTTGTTCAAAAAAGTTTTATAAAGAAAATATTGTGTTGGAGGGGGAGGGGGTCATAATTTCTCGGACTCCTGTCTGCATATAGATATAACAAGGATAAATAATAGGTAAGTGTTTGAGTATATCATATTATATAAATGTACTATTTCATTTTATTTGATTATTTATTTATTTATTTTAATATTCTTTATTGGCGTCAGTTATAACTAAAAAATTCACCTTACAGCCGGAATTGATATAAATAAACTTTAAATACATATAAGTGTCCAATAAAAATAAAGATTACTTCAAAGGTTACGATCAATGTCTATAAATAACTTAAAATATTTAAATAAACGTCAATATTTTCCGAAACTATTAGTACATTGAGATCAAGCGGGTTTTCCACTAACTTAGTGACAGAATAAAATAAAATTGTTCTCTCTGAACTATACTCATTTATACTATTATACTAGGTACTCATTTATACTCAACGAGACTAAATTCATTCCTCCTATTGAGCCCATAATGCTTGTATTCGTTTGATTCACAATATCAAACCTCAAAATCCTGTAGAAAATCAAAATCTTTTCTCCCTCCCCTTAAATAAATACTTCGATCGTGGCGGAGATTTGTATTTTCAAAATTTTGAATAATTATTCCATTCCACCCTACCTGCATAATATTATAACTAAAGCATCATCCCCCCGCTCAAATGCACCCATGATCGTTCGTCACACCACCAAAATCTTCGCCCACTCGTTTGGTGTTGTTGGGGCTAGGCTGTGGAACGTCTCTACCTGCGGTCAGTCAGTAGGCCTAACTAAATTGTATGCCAATAGCGAATAGTGCCCCCCCCCCATTAATTATAAGATCTTAACTTTTTTCATTTTGTTTGTAAATGTGTAAATGTTTATTCATTCGTTTCTTTTTGAATTATTTTCCTTACCTACTTAACTACTTAACTTTTTGCATTACCTATTTTACGTAATATATATATTTCATGTAATTCGTGTGTACCAAATGGGCCAATCGGCCTTCGTACAATAAATGGTTTTTATTATTATTATTACTGTGGACATACCAACACAATGTGGTTCAAATCCTCACAAGCACCACATTGCTCGCACTCACTATTGTTCAACAGTCCGATTTTGTGGAGGTACGACCTGCACAGACCAGGGCCACCTCGGAGTCTGGAGAGGGTTGAATAAAAACTGTTTCCTTTACCAACCATGTTTTTGTACCATGGTGATGTTGGCACGGACGGGAGAGGGTCCTATGCTGGTTCCCAGATGGATAGGCGTCGTGGTACGGCTGCCATTTTCTTTTCATTATTCTTTTGGAGTGGGCAGGGATACAGTGGTGGGATCACCAGACAGAGCTCCTTCTTTTGCATTACGGTCCGCTGCTTTATTACCAACAACACCCAAATGTGCCTTCTGCCAAACAAATCCCATACTGACTCCCTCATCCTCCAGATCGCAAAGCTGGGATAAGATGCGAGCGAAGAGATGGGACCACTTCGATGATGGTTCTAAAGACTGGAGAGCCTGGTGATGGTGATGCTTTGGGAGTCCGTCACAAGTATCGTACCGGCAGTAGCAGTTTTTCATCAGGAGATCGCCATGTCCAAAGCCAACAATTTACATGTCCTAGTGATTATAACAGGTCCAGGCCCACTTCTTCTAACAATCTTTTCTTAAATTTGCGAATGCACAAAAACGAGAGGAAAAAAGAACATATCGACAGCGACAGTGCAAAAGCCTGTATGTACAAAAATAAATCTTTGTTTCGGCGTCACTTTTGCCTGATAATAAATTTCTACATAAATGGTCAACACTCAGCCTTCTAAAACCGAAACACTTGAGTCTAAGATGGGACATTCACAGAAAATATGAGAGATTGTTTCCAACTTGCTACTGTTACACAAAACGCATAATTTCTTCTGGTCGATTTCCAGAGTTGAGGTAGCTTTTCAAGTGGGAACCTGGGGGCGTCAGTTTACAGTACAATGTACTGTAGGAGGAGTGGTACATTCTTCCCAAATCCTCGTAAAGAAAGATGATAATATTATTGTCTTTCATCAAGTACCTACCTAATTTGTGGTTTAGATAATAACACTCATTATCGATCATATTTGTAGCCTTTTTTTCTGAAATTGTTCATCAAATGGAGAAACAGGAAATTGCACATGATGAGGGTATGAGTGAACATTATTTTTATTATTATCATCTCGTATTTTATCATTAAAGATCAATTACAATCTTTCATAATGAATAGTTGAATATTTGCCAGGGATTGGCAGCAACATTTCCTTAATTGATTATGCCCAACATTTTCCTTGTTTTCAACACTTCATCCACAAACTGATTTCTGATTGTTTCGACATTCTAGTCACCCTTAATGTGCTGTTCAACGTGAAATTCAATTGGATACCAGGCTGGAAAAACGTTGCATGTAGCTGAAGTTCAATTTTACAGGAGAGTGAATTATGTCCAAAACGCTATTAAAACGGCAACTGGCAAACTAAAGAGCAACATACAACGTTTTTCCACTAAATAAAACCTAATAATAGAATATCAGTGGGTATCAGCGCTGCCAACATGAAACGTTTTTCCATTAATCCCAAGCATGATTAGCCCCCCTTCTAGCACATTATAGGCTATCTAGCGGTTTGAAAACTAACTACTTCAAGGTTGGATTCCATCAAGCAAATGACAAAGATCGTTTATCCATCAAAAACCGACTTCGTGAAAAAATGACATGCACCGTTTTTCCAGCCACCCATTCAATTGTGAACCGAGACGTTTTGTCGATACGTGTAGTATTACATAATCCTGTACAGGAAACACATCCTTGGCTTTACATCAGGCGGTGGGGTGTTTTAGTTTGTCGCCAATTTCCGTTCCGTCCCCGTGTACAGTCTTTCTGGCCCCATGGACTTTCCCACTGTTCTATATCGTGTCCCTTTCGTCGAACGGAGGTTAGTAAAAATCCCATCGCCTTCCCTTATAACCTCCGAAAAAAACCAATTCGACACATCAGGGAGAACGGCCTAATGGAAAAAAGAGCAGTTGTAAAGCGGTCACCGCAAATGTAATCAAAGTGACTTCACAAAGGTGGAAAGAAAAGGTGTGCGGGAGAAGGCGAAGAAAGGCGAAGAGAAGTGAACTGAAGAGGGCTTTTGTCCTGTAATGAGCTCCGAATGAGTCGACGCTTTCCACGAGTCAGAAACAATATTAAGGCCAGTCCCTTGCACCGAGCCCCAGGAAGTTTGGGAGGAGTCGGCTAACCCCGTTTTTAATTGGTTGGCTACCGAAAAGAACGCTCGGTGGTGGTGGTGGTTGAGAAGCCAGAGATCCTTTTGTCCCGTCCTGGTAAAGGATAAATTACATTACAGGACACAATGAGGGACAACAATATGGGTAGCCTCCCGTAAGTCATTTATACGACTAAACGGTAGGCGGGGGTTGTTAGCTACGGATTAACGCGAGGAGATCGGGCGTGACAATTGGATTTCACCTTTCTTTATTGTCGACGTTCTTTTCCATCACCATCTTTTTTTTACACGTGTTATACAACATGGCCGTCTCTGTTGTAATTTGATACTCCGTTACATACCACGATAGGGCTCTTTTAGTTGGTGTTGATGCCATTCCAATTCACTGGGTGTCGTTCCAACGGATCCGTGATGATGACGATAGCGCTGTGTCGAAACTACTGGTACAAAGAGTTTGCACGCTTGCTGCATAAAAATGTAGTTTTTCGAAGCAGTTGAGTGCAACAGGGATGAATGCACCTGTACGGCCGGAGTCCACATTGCAAACGACCGGCACCTACTCATGACACTGCTCGATCTACTCGTAATACAGAACTATTGCTAAAGCCTCTTAGTAGTGGATTTTTTCACCTTTCTTAAGGCACCTCCAGGGTCATCTTCCGTTTCAGCTTTCTAATATTACTGTGTCGAGAAATACTGTCAGAGCAGCTGTATCAAGATTTCAAGACTTCAAGATTTTTATTTGACACAAATATTACAAAATCGAACATGGCAATGAGTATGAAGAAAGACAAAAAGGTATACTTGTGTCCACGGAGGCCTAAGTTCTCAGAGCTTGTATCCCTCCGTGGAAGCTGATCTTACATCCTTCCAATCCATGGTCTCAAGAGGGTGTGTATCGAATTTCAGTGCCGTTGGGTGAACTGGAGATAATTTATCTGTATCGTTCACAAAGCTGATCTTACATCCTCTCAATCACTCCTCAATGGTCTCAAGAGGGTGTGTATCGAATTTCAGTGCCTTTGGGTGAACTGGAGAGAATTCAGCTGTATCGATCACGAAGCTGATCTTACATCAATCCAATCACCATGGTATCATGAGGCTGTGTACCAAATTTGAGCGCTCTAAGATGAACAGGATGGAAGTTAGAACCGACGTGAACCTTGGCTAACTTTGCTTAACAGTGACTCGCTTCGCTCGCGTGATAGATTCCTGTAGACGTTATCTGTATCACTAAGGAAAGCCTCATTGACCATGTAGGAAACGGGTATGTGAAATCTACTCGTAATATCAACAGAAATCATCCCTGCAACTTGCTGATCACAATGGAGCAATCCTTTTCAAAATCAATTCATCGGTTTGGCCGTCTATAGAGCACAAACAAACCAACAGACAAACTTAGAGGTTTATATAATATATGGTTTTATCTACCTACTTGAGACCATGTCAGAAGCATCTTCAAATGAGCAGTATTCATGGCAAAATCTCAACTAATTGTGGCACCCTACTCGCCTCTTCAAACCGACTCAGAACCACGATGCCAGGCTCAGTCACCTTCTAGAGTGAGAATGTGGTTCGAGCCATAACTGGTCAATTTATTTTATTTGTTGTCAGAAAATGCAGAGTTTAACCTTGATTCGACTATAATACGTTATTAATCTCATCACAGAGTGGGAAATCGTATATCTTATATCGATGAGTAACCGGGAAAAGGTCGAGGTTGCGGTTTGATGAATGTAAGTGCATGGTTTCAATTGAAGTACGTAGTGGCAACAGAGGAAGAAACGAAAGTTTTCGTTCTTGTATTCCAGTAAACAGAGTGGCCAAGATCATAGTCATCCAAGTCAGGCTCCAAACGACAGTCATCGAACTGCGGAGGCTGTGGAACCGCCAGTTAACAAGACAAAAATGTTCCGACGCCTTCAAAGAACCTTCAATCCTGCCTCGGGCCTTCCTTTAAACTGTTGAACAGAAGTGTAACGGATCGACGGGAGAATAATTTTTGTGACGGGTAAAGACTCATCAGTCAATTTTTGGAGAAACCTCGCCGCTGGAATAAGTTTTCGTGACTGATGAACAAGTGCTACCTTAGTTACGCGCTTCATGATAACCGTTTTGAAAGCACCTGGGACTCGCTGACGCATCAGCCCCGGGGTAAATTTTGTGGTAAAGGTGGAGAAGGGGAACTTGAAGTTGTTCTTCTCATCTTTCCTCTTCCTGTAGATGGTATCCGCATGTACGGAGTAAACCCCATCCAATCAGAAGTAAGGTCAGACGACGAATCCACCTCAGTATTATAAATACCTTCGAGAGCTCCTCCTTCCATTAGAAGGCTACTTTGTACGATAAGATAATACTATGATGGCAGCTCCTGAAAGTATACAACCACAGTATTGTACATTAGCCACTTAAATTACATGTATGGTGCTCTTCCATGTTTCGAAGGATGAAGTTGATAGGGATAATAGCATTCATTCTGTTCTGAATAACCACATTACTGTAAGTAATTACAACGCGGAGAATAACAACTTATGGGCAATATCCTACACAACGCATTTTATAACGAATCATCTTACTTAGGATTAGCAAATTTTCGAAGAATTGTTCTCGGTCAAAGATTTTTTAAACTCGAATTTCCGAAACAATTGTATATCAAAATCTGTTTCAGACCACCCTGAATTCACTGCCAAAAGACACCAAAAACATGTGTATATGTATTTATATATATAATATAAATAAATACGTATACACATTTTTTTTGGTTTTGAAATAAACACATGTTTTGTAAATAAAAGGGTGCACTCCTTTAATTTCAATAGAAACAGTATATTTGAAAATCCAAAAAAGATTTAAAAAATTATGTTTGCGCACTTCTGTGCATGTGCGTAGTGTGCGCAATCTACACTAACTTCCTTATTTCGAATGAGAACCCCTACTTTTCATCACAGATTCGGATTCTACGTCAAATTTCATGTAACTCTCGTTAGACTGAGAAGAAAAGTTTAAATTTGCACAAAACGTATGTCTTGGCAATCGAAAGGCTAAGGTCGTAGACGGGCAAAATCGGGCCACTCTGAGGGGGGTTTTGGAGAGTTTTAGGGGGGGGAGGAATAGCCCATAAATTCCCAAAATGAAAAAGTATGAAAAATTACACCTCATTTTAAATTTTGTATGTCCACGTTGGAAGGAAGTTGGAGATGCACTCGCCGGCAAATTCGTACGCATTAATCATCCTCACACTTTATACCTAACGTATCAGTATAGCGTGAAACCCTGGCCTCCTCTACCTGTATCTACTCACTGGAAATTATCTTCGCATGCCGTTAACAAACTAATAGAAAAAGATAAACTTCGTAGCTGATACCAGTGCCTAATTAGTGCGGGTTTCGTATTTGTAATGTGCAGTTAAAGTGATAACAAGTGAAAAAAGTACTGGAAACTCACCACTAATTTAACCTTTATCAGCACCGTTTTTTCCCCGTTGCGTTCCTAATATAATTTGAGTCGTTTCTTTCGGAAGTTGGTTTTCATTTTAATTTGCACGTATGACCAATTATTGCTAACAAGCTGGTGGTATTACCATCAGTGACAAATGAACAAAATTAGCTGTTTATAAATTCATACTTACCCACTTGTCTGCTTCATTGTGGCTAATGACGCAAATGCATGTCCACTTATTTTCAAGGGCTTAACAGGAATAACTTTATCGTTGTGATTCGCTACCAGTGTACATTTCCCCCAATGAAGTCGTAATTTGAATGAAATAAATTCTTATTTATGACCTTCTCTGACCAAAATATTGTTATTATCCCTTTAGTTATTTAACTAAAGAAATAACTTTATTGTAATTTGCTCATTACATTACAGTTTTACTGAAGCGTACAATTACGGGGTTACGCCTAGTGCATTTGTTACGGGAGTACTATCAATTTATAGTCCCCGTGAGACCAAAATATTGTGGAATCAAATATTGATACTTGAATTACTCGTTTATCAAAAGTTGACACATATTATTTTAATGGGTACGAGATGCATTTACCTTAAACAGGCAATTGTCTAATTTACAGTGCCATCATAGACTAATAGAATTCTTAAAATTATATTAGTCTATTCCATGGATTATGGATGGAGTTTCTCATAGAAGGAACGGTTGAAATTGTTAGAGCCTGAAGTTACGTCATTCAGCTTGTGACAGACCAGGGACGAGTAGACACTATATATATACTGAAACAATATACCTAAATTGTCTTTTAATGAATAAATTCATCGGATATTGCCATTACAAAATACATGAATTTGGGTAGTAATTTCATTACATTTTCTACCATTTTAAATACCAGAAGCAAAGACACTAAAGAATTAAAGACACTAACAGAGGTAAAGAACTACAGTTTTTAAGACTTGTAAAAATGTTGTATTTAAGTCTTATAAGTCTTGTTAGGTAGAAGAATGGTCGCTTGCGACTAAATCTTGCCAGATTTTGTAAATAGAGCGATATCAGTCAATCATTTACACGTAAAATCGGTTTGTATCTATTGTTCTACATATTCATAAAAATCCGAAATCATCCAATGGGTGTTGATGAAATCGGGCTGCAGTCAAAAGTTGAGAAAACGTCCCACTTCATAAATTGTTTATTGGGTAGTCATGTATATAAGGTCGGCCACACACGTGCAGGTTTGCCTGCAGGCGTACCTGAACAGGTGTAGTTGTACAGGTAACCCTTACAGAACGTCACTGCATCACATGACAGGCCAGTTTGCTCCACCATGCCAACCGACAATGATGTTGCGTTTATCGGACTATTATTAATATTAAATAAAGAGGAAAAGAAAAAGCAACGCAAAAAGTAGTCAAAAGAGTGGTTTTTGAAGAGAAACAGATTCACTCATGTATATTTAATGAAAGAGTTGTCAGTCGAACGTGAAAATTATCGGAATTATTTGAGAATGAGTGAATCGGCATACCAAAAGTTACTTGGCATGGTGTCCCTCATACAGTCATGAGGAATGCCATTTCACCACATGAGAGAATACCAAACGTAGAGATGGAGAGAGGACATGTTTGATGCAATAGGATTGGTCAATAGGGATCTTGGTCTGATTGGCAATTGGGCAAGGGCTAATGGTATCTGTCTGAATCCTAAGAAGACTCAGAGTATAGTTTATTCGAAAAAACCTTTTCCCACTGACTCTGTCCCCCCAATCCTTGTGGAGGGTGAGGTTGTTCCTTTTTCTACTACAGTGATCAATTTGGGGGTGGTGTTTGGCGAGGAACTTTCTTGGAATGCCCATGCACTACATGTCTCTAGGAAGGTATATGGGGCCCTCTCTACATTGAGAAGGCTTGGTAGGTTTACTCCCTCAGCACTTAAGCCTGGTCTTGTTGTGGCACTAATAATGCCCATCTTCCTGTATTGCGATTCCGTCTTCAGTGCCTCTCTTTAGGTTTGTTCGCTGAGACCATCAAACCGGTTTGAAACCGTTGGAAGTGCGTTTGGGCGTTCGCTGAGGCTTCCAGTGACATATCGGCTCGTCACGGCCAGGCTCGGCAGCCATGTTGGTGCGTTCGCTGAGTCTCTCAAACCGTTTGAAGCCGGGTTTCAAATCGTCATAACCGACTGGAGATTTTTCTCCCAACCACTTCTGACTGGTTGGAAACCACTTGAAATTTGGTGGCGGCCACGCATGCGCACCGGTTCACCCCCATCCGGTTGGAAATGGTTTGCTACCAGTTTGAAAACCACTGGAAATGGTCTCAGCGAACAAACCTTTTGTAGCATTCCGGCCCGTCGTCTTGAGGTCGCATATAACTGTTGTGTGCGTTATGCCTTCGGACTCAGGACGCGTGATCACCTCGAGGCTTCCAAGACCAAATTCATGGGCCTCAATCTTTTTTCTTATTATAAATATAGGTTGTGTCTGATGGTATTCAAGGTACTGCGTGGTATGGCTCCATCCTATCTCCGAACTCAATTTTGTGCTGCGCTGTCGCCTAGGTCATGTGCTCTGAGGATCCCTACCCACGCTACCAAGTCTTATAGCGACTCTTTTGCGGTTGCGAGACTTTGGAATAAACTTCCAATGGGGGTTCGCTCTACCCATTGGATTGGGCGTTTCAGGGTTGTGGTACGCAGGTTTTTTAAAATTTAAATTACATTCCCTTGACATAAATCTCTTCTCATATCCCTTTCTTTTCCTATCTACTTTAATTTGTATTTACTTCCGTCCTTCCTTCTTTTTTTTCTATATTTTATTGTATTTTTATAACGTCATTAATCTTAAGTCATTTGATGTACACTATGAGGGACTAGTCCTATGTACAATAAAATTTTTTTCAATTTCAAACTGAAGTGAAACCTGTGCAGGCGTCAGGTGAGCCCCCACTCACGCACAGGTTTACCGACCTGCGCAGGTAAAAAGAATTGAATTTCCATCAGGCGAACAGGTCTCAGATCAGGTGAATAACTGTGCAGGTATGTACCCACACACGCTCCGGTTTACCTGTAATACAATATTTCAATATTTGGCTAACGTAATATAATGAATGGGCTTCCCCCTTTGTTACGCCTACGTTACGATTCCAAAGGTTTTTGATATTATTATTTCGTACCTATATCAAGTTTCTTTTTTCAATACTAAAGAGAAAATACACAATACGAGGCTTTCTCTAGAAGGAGAAAAAAGAACTATTGTTTGGTGTACCTAGTGGTTTTGAGCGTCGAGTCGTCATGACCCGTCACGTAGTCCAACTGCTGCAGATTTCTTTTCTTCACAGTTCCTACAATTTTTTCCATCGATTTTCTTTCTTCGATTTATAGAAAATCAAACTGTATATTTCGTGAAATAAGTTGGACCGTTCCGAAGGCGTTTTTGTCCAGTGCACGGATCTCGGGATCTTTGTGAGTAGCCAAGTCGGGTAATAGGGTTCGTTGCGTGAGGGGGTGTGATTCACCTTGGGAGGGACGGCGCGCTCTGTGAAGGAATCCCTATCACTTGTGACTTGCACTTTGTTTTGTTCCGTGTGTGTTCCATCAACAGGTGCTCCAAAACACAAAAACGAGCGGCCTGTTTCTATTTTCTTCGGATCAGAAAGAATAAAGAGACGGTGAGTTAGGGTAGAATGGAAAAATAAATGAGGAAGAGAAAACTTCCCTCTGAATTAGAAAATTCCCTTTCGAACGTCACGACAAATAGTGGCTGGGAAAGTTCACACGTTTCCTGAATAAGTTGAGAAAAGCTAAGCGCTCAGAGGTCAGAAGATATGTAGAAAATCCTGACTTTGGCCTGTGATGCCTACGAATTATTTCCAATCCTTCCGTTTAGTGTATTTCACATGTCAAGTGCCTACTTCAATGTGGAACAGGCATTTGATCAGGTCTGGTACTTTGGCCTTCTTGAAAAGATCCAACCTCACCTACCAAACAATCTATTTGCTCTTCTTACAAGCTACTTAGTAGAAAGAAGTTTTGAGGTGAGTGTACAAAATACCACGTCGACTAGTCGAACCATACATGCTGGCGATCCGTATCTATACTTATTCTACTGCTCCGACATGCCACTTCCATCTGGGGAATCATATTTTTCAGGCCTTTACGCTGACGATTTGGTTATTGCTGCCCGCCACTCAGTTTCTGATATATTCTATGATATGTTGCAAGACCACATTCAAGAATTGGGGGAATGGTGCACAAAATGGAGAATCAAGATAAACACAAGCAAGTCTTGTTCTGAAGTACCTACCATTATTGTACCCAAGGCCGAATCCCTCAAATATCTTGGTGTCATACTCAACCAGCAGCTCACCTTTGCTGATCACATTGCAGCGTTGCTGAAACGCCTGAAAAATAGAACTCGACTGCTGAGATGTCTACTAGACAACAAATGCGTTTCTCCAACGAACAAAATGTTGATCTACAAAGCCCTAATCAGGCCAATTTGGACTTATACCCTCCCTATATGGGGCACATGCTCTCCCTGCCAATTTAAGAAAGTGGAGTCGCAACAAAATCACACTCTCCAGCGACATATTGTTCATTCTCCCGAGTTTTTGATGAATGAGACTATTTATCATGATTTTAAACTCGAACCTCTTCATGAATGTCTAATGAAGGCTACAGAATCGTTCTTATGAAACTGTCAACGAGGGATTTGCAGCATTCACAACACCACGTCTGAAACGGCCGCTTCATATTCGGAACATTTTGGAAAGCTGAACCACCTGTTCCTTAAGAGTGCTCTTTGCCGTGCTGAAGGCACTTAGAATTGTAGACTAATCCGTAGTGTTCAACATCTCTCTAAGGTATATTACTCTTGTAATGGTCTTACAAATAAACCTGTCAAAAAAGGTGCAGTTTTGGACAGCATTCATTATCCTCACCACATGCGCAAAATATCCCCGTAGGTGTTCAATCCTATGAATAAAAAAATAGGGTTGGTCACAGTGGACAGCACGGATTGGTGGGGGAGATCAGATTCCGCTCCTTTTGATCCTTACGTATTCCCTTCGTAATATGCCTCTTCAAACTTTACTTGTTCAGATTTGTATCTGATCATAAGTAGAATATAAATAAGACAACGAAGAAATTCAGACAGCTACGAAGAAACATTCACTGAAATCTTTCGTGACTTCAAAACTTTCAAAAGTGCGAAAGTATCACAATAAATCTGAAAAACTCGTTTTTTAAATTAAATAGCCTTAAAAAGTGAACTTCCTTTAAAGTTGAGATCTTTGCAATGTATTTTCACTGTTTTTGCATTTGGAGCATCTGCATATGAGGCCATATACCGTGCTCGATTCTGATCAGTGTCCAAGCTATATTCAATATCACCATTGTGTGAGTTATTAAGTCGTTATTGCTCTGGGGTAAGACACGAGGATGAGTGGCTGTCGATGGAGCCTCCTTTCAGTATCAGGGATTCACGGCTCCTCCTTATCTGAGAGGCTTCCATTAGACGGAGCGGGCCTTCCCTATCTTAGGAAAGTGAAGCTCCGTCTAATTGATGCCCTGGCGTCATTCTTCGGGACCCTCGGATCATTCACCGCCCCATCAACAGTTTTTTTTTTCTTGATTATTTTTTATATCAATCCTTTTAAACAGTCACCATAATTTGCTCGACGAATAGTTCGAGGGCTTATAAATTCATAAAATTCATCTCTCGTGATTGATTTATCCAAATTGGGATCTCTTTAGGTTCATTGTACCTATTTCTTTCAATTAGGTAAATTCTAGGTTCCCTCCCCTACGTTCTACTTTAACTCTCAGCTACTCTCATCATTCAACCAACTCTTGTTGATTTTTCTGTTCGTGTATCAAATGCCTACAGCCAGCCTACAGCAACTTCTACTCCACACGTCAACTTATTTCATCCTATTACTACCAGGTGTCATTCCATTATCCCATCACCCACCCATATGGTCTAGTTAGTACCCTGACTACTACAAACAGCATTGAATAATATTCACTGAATATGGGCATTCTGCCCCACTTCGGGGATTGTACGATTATTACACGTACTTCTCCTGTCAGGTGGAGGACTAAACTGTGTGAGAAGGAAAAACCAGTAATACTTCGCCCATACGTATTGGACATTACGCACTGACTCTTTGTACACTCTTTTTTTTTTTTTTTTTTTGAATACCTACGAAGAATAGCCTCAAAAATGCGCGTTTTGAGCATTGGAGGTTTTCATAGTTAGGAGAAAAGTTTTAGATTTTAGTTCAGTTTTTGCAAGGGAACAGAGAGAGTTTTTGAGGTTCGTAAAAATTGAGCAGTGACAGAACCCTTATTAGTTCAGCTTTAGAAAAAAAGAGAAACAGTGAGCGGGGGAAAATATGCCTGCAACTTCCAATTCCATTTTATGGTATTTGAATGGGGAGCACAATTAGTACAGGTCTATCAGCGACTAAAAACCAATTGGAGCTCCGCATGCTTCTGTATTTAGAGACCCACAGGGGTAAAATAGGCTGATTATCGCTCACGGCTAATTGGGGGTCCTGAATCGCTCGGTTCAGTTTCTCTAATCGGGAGAAAATAAGTCCACGGTTAGTTCCAAAAGATAAAACTTCAATTCTAAACAGGGTCACATCCTAATGAGCTCCATCATCGACGCCTCGCCTTTTCCCAATGAAAATTAGACGGAATAGTGGGGAGGTTTATCCTACTCGTTTCTCCAGCTGTTTCTTGTGATAAAATGATGCGGGCACCTATGCAAGTATACGCGCCATTGTCTGGAAATTGGTACAATAATAGGTAAAATTTTGTTTGGAGATAATCTGAATTCAAAACGCAAGCTTAACCGACTAAATCATTACTGTTTCTCTGTCAGATCAAGGTTTCGAAAGCGATCTTTGGGATTTTGAGACTTGGAATACTTAAGCGACTCTCAGAATTTGGTGAAGGCATAGTTCTAAGGGCCATGACAAGAAATGCATGTTTGGTATCAATCGTTATATTTTCAAGCTGTTTTTGAGTGGCTTTTAGTGTTACTGGTAACGGATCGAAAATACGCGTTGTCCACTTGTCCACAGATTTCTGCCTAAATATTTGATTGAGCATACATAACCATCTTGTTGATGGTCGATCGGTCGATACTTATTTATGAGACCTATATATGAGTATGTACGATTATGTACTCGTATATACCTAACGATGTTCTGCGGTGCAAGATTTTGGATGTACAAGTAACTTTATCCTGCAAAACTGCTAACCCCACCCTTAATACTCGTTGGAGTTTACTTTTCTTGATTTACCTCACCTCCGATAGAGTTCTAAATCACTCTCATTCCGGTCATAATACATAAATCATTTTTCTTCGGGAACAACCGACCAGAAATTATTAGCTCCCGGTGCGCTTTGGCTCGGGGTAACCCTTTAAATTAACGTTAAGAAGTTTTGAGACCCCACGGGCATTCCTGGGTTTCATATATACTTTTTTCAATACGGCGCCTGTCTTATTCGTTTCAATCAGAGGCGGATTTTGGAGTCCTGTGAGCGACGAAGTTACGACTCGGGATCACAAATTGAAAACAATCTCATGAATAAATAGCCCTACGGGCCTCACCATTAACCGTCGTCATTAAATTTAATTAGGTTTTCATTATTATTTTCATCTCGTTTTGTGATAAGGTGGCAGCTCAGAAATTTGATCGGATATTCATTGTCAGTCAGCCTCGGGGAGTCATCTTATTAATGCCAGGACGCTCGTTTGTTCTCCTTTTGGTACGAATCTTCGATTTCCGTTCCACCATACACGTTCCTAGCAATCCTGTGCAACAGTGAAAACTACGTACATGTACACCTAATGCAATCTAGCGTGCCTGCTTGTTACCATAACAGGTGCAAATAACTCAACTGATTTCCCTAATATGCTTGCAAACCCTATGTGGGAGCTGTAGTTTTCGAGGTACCGAAATCATCAGCAGTGGGTGCCTAGTGAAATCAACTGAAATTTCTATACAGAGGTGACTGTGCTACGCACGTGGCTAGCTTTACCTGTTAGAGGTTTTTCCATCAAATGGTACAAAATATGATGATTGTTCACTTGCAAAACTTGAAACAAATATTATATTTTTAAAATAGAAAAGTAAAATAAATGCGTCTTATTCAAAATAACCAATTGATCAATATGTAATTCAACTATTTATGGAAGTTATCAAACGGGAGAGATAAATTAAGTTAAGTTTGCATTCGTCAAGGTTTTACTTGATTAATCACGTGTATTCTATAGTGTGGAAAGTCTGGGGATCTTCAGTGCCCAAGCTGACTAAAGCTCGCCAGGAACTACTAATTTTTCTAATCGTACAGTTTTATTTATATTTCATTAGACATTGTAACGTTTTATCTAGAATAATTCTACAATAATTATTATTGTAGAAAGGAGAATGTTGATGCACATTTCCAAGGAAGGTCTCTCCCAAAGGCTAACAAATTGCAAGAGGGACCCATTTTCTATACTATTCCAACACTTTGAGTGATTGCATAAACCCGGGCGATTGATCGAGAATCATTTCTTGAAGAAGCCAGGCAGTTATTTACAGGTTGAGCCTGATACAGCTTATGGCGTCCTATGGTAATAATAATTATTTCGAAGGACCAATTACACCATAAACTAGAGCTTCCATCTCAATTACTCGCCTTCAATCACCATCACGAGCGATTTGCAGTCCAATTTACTGGGGGCCTCGGGAGAAATGGACCAAGTTGAGAGCCTGCACAGAATAACTAATGCCATCTCTCAGGGATGAAGTGATTAGGGCAACGGTATACGCCAGGATGTCCAAGATTCGAGTAGGGTAACACATTTTGGCGTTCGATATCACGGTTATGGAAGTAGATGATCATGGCTGGTGGTCACTTTTCGTATTATTTGTTGTCTACATTTTCCTCTCATGATCCTACGAATTGTTGAGCTAACGTCCCCGTCAAATGCGATTTTACGCTTTACCGAGTGACGTAATTTTTAACACGTGGTTTCCTATTCAGGCCTAATTTCACATAATTTTCACACTCTGCCACCCTACTTACTTACCCGACTGACATTTACGCTGAAAATGTTGAGACCAGTACACTTGATTGTACTCCGAATGTCCTCAAAATACAATAGAGGATCAGGCATTTTTTTAAATGGTTAACAGGGACGTTGAGGCGATCAAGGTAGTTTAGATCTTCTAGTCGATTATTTAGACCTTGAAACCTGCATTTAGACTCGGGTATTGGGCGATTGTGAGTTGTTGATATACATAATCTATCTTTAGAGGCCTCTCTTGTGCCTGTGTTGATTGCAATTATAATACAATTGAGACAATTATAAATTGATTGCTGGCTCAAGACCTAAGGTTTTCTCAGGAGGAACCAAGCATTACAAGATCTGTTACATATCGAGGCAAACAAAACGGTATTTGCCTCTCAAAATGTCCTGTACTGGGTTACCGACCACGCATTGTCATCAGGGACTCTTCGGTGACGTGCTGGGGCGTTCTAGACAAACACAGATCATTCATGTCGTCTAGAAAGACAGTTAACAACCCAATAAATTTTGCTCAAAATCACTCAATACGATTGTCCACACCTAAGGTGGGTAAATATCATTTCAACGTATGGCGTCAGTCGACGTAACCGCTAAGGGGCGACCGCATCCTTCTGCCGTTTGACAACATGTGACGTCCTCCGAAGGTGTGCGTGTCGAACTCGACGAAGTAACGCCTTTGTTTCAGCTAAAAAATTAATGACAGATCCGTTGACAGGGCGGACGAGAGTGTGTATTTTAGGAGAAATTATCGAGTCGAACGGGGCGTGTGAATCTTCCTATTGGGATCACGAAGTGTTGTCACTAACAGGACACAATAACCTTGAGCGTATGGAACGGTGTAGAAGATACCGGCGCAAAAACAGATGGGATAATTGGTTCACAATTTATAATCGTGTTAACGATTATTTTCTCACTAATGACTAGTAACCAAACCACCAATACCATGCTCGGATGTTTTGTGACACGTAATGACACAAAGTTGATCAGAAAGTACTTTTGGAAGAGTTTTCGGCCAGTATCTTATACTAATACTCTTAGGCCGTCCCACTAGTTCGCTTTGGATTTGAATATTCGCTCATAACGTCATACTGAACGCCTTGTATTTTTCAGTTCTTCATCAACTATTTTATTCTACTCAGAAGATTCTGTTCTGGAATAACCTACTCGCCATTTAGGTCGAGTTCACTACTTTTTCATCAGATCTACGAACAATAAGCCATTAGAAGGACACCATTGATTTTATGGTTTATTTGTTAATTTCCCCACTTTCATAATTTGTAATGGCCGGTTCGACGTTCCTACCAATTGCTTTTACTCACTTAATATATAAAAATTGTATGCACCTAAGATATTATAAAAACGGGTTCCTCAATTCATGATGTCATTATAATATTGTGCTTATGATTAATTTTGTTGCTGATAGGATTCATGAACGTTCAGTATGCCATAGTCTATTAACTTCAAGATTAATTATCGGCGAATCGATGCGATATTTTTTTTCTTCCTTCTTTTTTACATGTCTCGGAACATTTACTAAAAGGCCTTTTAATGCGACAGCAATCGAGTTTTGAAATTGGTGGGAGCTCTCTCCCCCTCCCATCCATCGTGCCGTTGCTCCTGTTCATTTGAAAGATAACCCTCGTGAAGATAATTACCTAATCCACACCTGCCTCCAATCTCGGTGGATATTGTTTTAATTATATCCGATAGGGAAGCGAGCTGTGGAATAAATAAGTCAATTTAGATTGCTCCTTTAGATATATAATTGGTATTATAAGATGGGCTCCGTAAGTTGGAGTGAGGATGATGACGGGAGAGGGGGCGGAGGGGGAGAGAGATTTGCTGGAAGACTGTCGGAACCCCATTGCCAACAGCTAAACGGCTAACGAACGTTATAATGGGTTGTTAGACATTTTCGTTTTCAAGCTGGAGGTGTGGTAAGGTAATAACGATCATGCTTCATTATTGAACTGACGAGTCATGAGACTTTGAGTTACATCAGTAACTCTAGTTTCCATTATTTGCCGTGACATGTAGCAATCAAGCTGTCGTTTGATCATCTAGCAAGGTTTTAGAATTACTTACATGTAACGACATCTATACAGGTAGTAAAAGAATTAAATGAAACTGCCATTATGCCAATCTGCTGTTTTGGTCATTTTCGTTGTAAAGCATCTGCAGATTCGTAAAACGAATTTCTTATTTTTCAAAAAATCCACTGGGGATTGCTTATGTTGGTTCTGGCATGGTATGCTCAATTCAGTAGTACACAAATCAAGGAAGACAAAACTGCACTAAAGCGAAATTACCAAAAAGCAGATTGGCGCTTTTGGCGTGCTGGTATGTGGTAACAGAAATAGTTTTTATTCTTGACCTTCATACATACCTACGTCCTATGATGAACAGTACTAAGTTTTTATCACAAATCATGACTATTCGTGACAGGTCAAAGAGTATATGATAAATCCCATGTTTGTGTATTAGGGGAAATAATTGTAACAATTGGAGAAGCGAAAGAACAGAGTGTAAATTAACTCACACGTCGGCTTCCGGAGTCGAACTGACCTGGTACATATTGTCATATGAACATTGGAATGACAACTTTGCTAACTCAGGAGGAACCAGTTGTGCACATTGCGAGGAACCGGATGTGTCAGAAGGTCGAGGTCGCTTAAGACCTCCTTGAGTAGTTAGACTTAATTGAAACGAGTGGAAAAGGAAGGAGTGGGCAGAAAGTACCTTCAGTGTTAGGTACCCTTATCGGGATGTCACTAGATTTGTACTCAGAAATATATCAAACAACGCCTCTACTAAAAACCTTGAATATCGATAGAATGGTTGATTATTTTTATGTAATTCCAATTAAAATCAGTCGAAATGCATTTAATTTTTTTTCTTCCAAATTCTTCATTGATTAAAGATTAACATAACAGCTGAGCCATACAGCCCATCTTGCCACTTCACTTGTATACATAAATCACATGTTAAGTAATGGAGTTGCAGCTCATCAGCTGACCCAATTACAAGCACACAGAATGCTGCAACTACACTACTCCATTGCACACTGGAACGTTCATTTTGGTTCTCAATTTTTTGTCGAATCCAAAAGCCACACCGTTCCACTGCTGTCTAGGAACCGGATCATTTCTAGATTTACATGTCTGTGAAGTCTTTCTTCATGCCTCACCGCGTAGTTCTTGATGGCTTCGGTGACGGTTTCCATTTTCGGGTCACAATTAGGTCTTCACTTCTATGTACCACGGGGCATTTACTATCCCCCTAAGAACTTTAATAAAAACAATATTATTTTGGAAATTTTTCGAGCAGCCCCAAATTCGTACGCCATACGTCCAGACTGGTATTAGAATTTGCTTTTGCAGCAGTGAGCCTCTATTTAAAAAATAATAATAATAATGCATTTATTTGAAAAAATGTCTATAAGCATCTCATAAACAAGACCATAATGCCAAAATTTGGCATTTTTCATTTAATGCTACTCCCCACTGTAGGTTAAACCTGTGCTGCGGTGAGGAGTTATTTATAATTACCTTACCTTCAATATTATTACGAGAAAAAAAAATAACATGAGTGCATCTCATATGCAATAGCAACTATTGAAAAAATGAGAAAGAGAGAAAGAAATTACACTGGTATCCAAAAATTGGCAAAGAGAAAAAATATATACAAGTTAAGTTGGGAGCACGAATTATACGTATATAACATACATATATCACATTGGTGTATTATCATTATGACCAAGTCTTCATGTCCCTTGACTTCTCTGAACCAGACACTATGACCGTATAATGAGCACTAAGCCTACTCTTAAAATTCTCCAGGGTCGTGGATGCACGAATTTGCTCAGGAAGAGCATTGTACAATTTAGCTCCCCGAAAATCAAAAGCCAGCTGGCCACGAACAGTCAAGGCACGAAGGGCAATGCAATGAAACAGCGATTTCTGGCCCTGGTTACTCCTTCTTCGAGGAAGGACATTTCATTTTTTTTTTTTTTTTTTTTTTTTAATAAGTTTGGATGCCTTGACCGTTGTTACTTTGCTGTCCACGAGATACAAGAAAGTTCTGAGTACCTCTCTCCCCAGTAACCAGTACCTACAACTTCCTATATTTGATTTTGAGCTGCGTGTATGAGCTGATCGTAGTTGGCCATGGTTTATCTTTCTTATACGTAAAATTCACCTAAGCAGATTGGGCTTCGTTGAGTTTAATTCTCCTTGTTGGGTCCATTTGAGGACTTTATCAAGGTGATTTTGAGTTTACGAGCAGCTTCTTCTGCTGAGTTGCTGCAACTCCACTTTCAGCCGATGGCAAATCCCTTGTCTACATTAGGTATAGCACAGGCCCTAGGACTCTACCTCTATAATGCGCAGATATTCTTGAGCCCAGAATATTTTTAGAAGTGTCTGCTACTGATGTAGGATTTACATATTTCAAGGTATCTAGTAGGCAAATCACATTGCGGTTTGCACATCAGGCCATCATGCCAGACCTTATCAAACGCTTGTGAAACATTCAAGAACACACAGGCGCATACGTTCTCGTTTTCTAATGATTTTTCTATTGCGTTAGTAATCCGATGGATCTGGTCAATGGTTGAATGTTGTTCAGGAAACCCAAACTGGTGATCAGGGATCAGATTTAACTCTTCTATAACGATCTTCAGCCTTTTCAGCAATAATTTTTCCATCACTTTAATAATTAAACTATAATTAATAATAATAAATAATTAATAATAATTAATTCTTAATACTGATAACAGAGATATGGTCTGTAGGGCTTCTCATCACTGGGATCCTTACCTGGTTTTCAATATCATTGACAGGTTGTGGATAGGAAGGAGAAAGCAATAATTAATTCACCAAGAATAATTGAATTAAATAACTATTTGTATTTCAAATTAATGTAAAAAAAAAAAAAAAAAACCGGAGAACCTACCTAAACGTATGGGACGGAGGACGATCAACTTTAGGTAGGAGGCTATTAATTAATGAACTGAATAAATATCAGCTTATAAAGGCAATTTACTAAAATATTACTGGGATGAAATGAAAGGATGATTTAGGGCTGCGAGACCCGTTTTCGTAGTAAGGTTATGTAAAGAGCTGCGACCCTAGTCAGTCGCATATCCTCATAACCGAAAGTTGTTGCGTCGATGACAGGTGTCAACCGGATCATGAAGTTCCGAAGGGTGATGGCAGAGAGGGTCAGGTTTTTTGTCTGATGATTAGTCTCCCCTCACATCCCTTCATCATCGGTCCCTTGTTTAATATAAGGGGCCTCGCGTTCCTACGTTATAATAGTCCGATGGTAATTTCTTCGGCCAACTCCCATTACAGGCGAATTATTGTTGATCAATTTTGAAAGTCATAGACTTAAGTATTCGGTCAATGTTTCAGGTTATGTTTTCCTTCGGAGGTGATAAAATGTTGATTGAGGCCTGTCAACAGTTGAAATTTGATTGTCAATGACGGGAAGATGATGGTTCATCTCGACGATGTTGTCAGACAGAAATAAGTTTTTGTCCCTCGCCCTGTACCTGTGGTCTAGGCCCCAAGTACATTCTACCTTGAATCAATTCAAAATTTATTGAAACTTTTAGAGATTGTTTGAGGGTGGTGTTTACTGAGTTTTGGAATACACGTACCCTGAGATCTTTCTGGAAGGGGTGGGGGGGGTGGGGGGTTACGTGGCGTTTGTGTTTAAATGATCTAACAACGCACTATTCTAATATTCCTAACTTATTCCTATCAGAAATTTGAAAAAAGCTAGGATTTCCTTCATACCTGACGTCGCTTCCTACCTGACGTCGCTTCCTGTCTACCGTGTGCAATTGGCCGTCAAAGATAGGCGATTTTGACCAACTTCGCTAAAAAGTTGACAAACCTCAAATTCTAATGCCTTTGGGTCGAAAATGACTGCGCCAAAGTTTTAGGAAATCTCATTGTGTACATAGGATGCGTTTTGAAATTTGAAATTTGCTGCCTCCAGTGCAAAGATATGGATTATAAACCAGAAAAGCGCCAAATTTCCGCTTCAGTCCAGGAGCCTTCCCCAAACAATCCCTCAAAGTTTCAATAACTTTGGAATTGATTCTAGCTCGCCCCGATTTTTTGTACATGGATCCTGGACTATTTAAATAGCGTGTCTATATTCTTTTGTGTCTAAATTCGGTGACTATATTCCTTTATGCCCCATATTAATTCCATTCAAATCAAACAGTAATTCAATCAGCATCATCCTGACCTATCTGTCCAACCATTCCTTGCTCGGAATCCATTCCATGCATTCCGTATTTTCCTCAAGAATCCGTGAGCTATAGATTGATGCTGCCTCTTGATGCGTTCGATCATTCTTACTTGAAATGCTTGGTGAGTGTCCCTATAATATAATTAGTCGATATCCATCGACCATGAAATGTAACTGAATAATAGTCCCGACAAAGTTGGCAACGTTATTGATCATGTCACGATTCACCCCAAAATTTCACGTGGACCCCGAATCTCAGGCATTCATGCCACTGGCCTAACTTGATGATTTTATTGCACCGAAGCAGATTCTGCACCGTTCCAATTCGATTATTTGACAAATAATGGAGAAGCTGATTACAAACAAATGAGACCTCTACATGCTTTGGACCGGCCGTACCCATCACAAATAACCTGCTCTCTTCCTTTGGGGGAATCTGCCGGAAAAATCCGAGGGTCAAGGAACTCGCCTTTAATGGTGAGAGCGCTGAGAGAGAAGTTGATGAAGAAGATGCTCATTTGTATGGGAGAGTGAAATCAGTATGGTCGGTCACCTAAGGTTTCTGTGCCCAAAATAGATATGGGCGCTGGAAAGAAAATTAGTTTTTTTCTCGAGTTTCAGTTTCACTTTTTGTACAGTGCTTTGGTTTTATATTAATTTGTTCCTCTCAAGGTAGCAATCCAATTTATAAGTTTCGATCATAATTGGGACGCGGTTATTATCTATCGGAGACGAGATATGTTTATGATTTGACGACTAAACCTCATAAATTATACATTCGCATTGTACATACTTAAACTAAATCTTGGATGACATAAGGTCTACAAAATTGAATATCTCTCACCCAGGAAATTGGCTATTCTAAACATTTTTTTTTTTTTTTTTTTTTTGAAAGATTTTATTGCTCCAAGTAATAACTTATTAACAATATTATTTTGAAACTAGGGCACATACTATTCAAAGCTTAGATACATCACTGAGTTTTGTTCATTTTTATGATGATATTGCATTCACTATACTGCTTCACCCGTGAGCAAGCTCGAGCGGTTTGGTACGCTTCAATCGTCTGGTGATATCACTCGTGTCGAGGAGTCGGACAGCTTCCTCGTTGACGTGAGACCTTAGCCGTTGAAGATGACGTACGGCTTGCCGCTTGATGGCTTCGTTTATGGTTTCGATTTGAAGTTCATGGTGGAGTCGTTCATTTCGAAAGTACCATGGTGCATTGACAACATTTCTTAGCACATTGTTCTGGAATCTTTGGATTATTTCCCGGTTTGAATGAGCCGTGCAGCCCCACAGCTGAGCTCCGTAAGTCCAGACTGGTTTAAGGACTTGGTTATACAGCGTAAGCTTGTTCTGGATTGACAGTTTTGACCGCCTCCCCATTAGCCAGTACATTTTTCTGAATTTGAGAAGAAGTTCCTCCTTCTTTTTCTTGACGTGGGCTTTCCACCGAAGCCTGGCATCAAGCGTCATACCGAGGTATTTGGCTTCATTGGCATGAGGAATCACTTTGCCATTGAGATAAGCCGGTATATAGTCGATCCTTTTATTGGTGAAATCGACATGTACCGACTTAGTTTCATTCATTTTGATTCTCCATTTCGCTGTCCATTGTTGTATGCTAGATATTGACCGCTTTAACTTGGTCATTGACTCAATGTTGCTGTCTCCAACTGCCAATATCGCTGTATCGTCTGCGAAAGTGGCTGTGGTGTTCATTTCAATTTCTGGGAGATCGCTGGTATACAGGACGTACAGGAGTGGGCCAAGTACACTCCCTTGCGGGACTCCTGCACATATCGGTTTTGGTTCTGAAAATGCATCATCTTGCTTTATCCTGAAGTAACGATTAGTGAGGTACGATTGAAGCAACTCAGCATACTTTATTGGCAGGGCCTTACGCAGCTTGTAGTTGAGTCCTTCATGCCAGACCTTGTCAAACGCCTGAGTGACGTCAAGGAAAATGGCAGAGCATACTCTATTTTTCTCAAATGCTTCTTCGATGATGTGTGTTATCCGATGGACTTGGTCGATTGTTGAGTGTTTCTGCCTAAATCCAAACTGATGTCGTGGGATCAGCTTTCGTTCTTCAATAATTGGTATTAGTCTTCTGTGTATCAATTTTTCGAACAGTTTAGATAACACTGGTAGAAGTGAAATTGGTCTGTATGAACTTGGTTGCCCTGGTGGCTTGCCTGGTTTGGGAATCATAATGACTTCTGCTATCTTCCACAGCTGAGGGACGCTTCGAAGTTTGATTACCGCATTGATGATCATGACTATTTTTGCGATAGCTTTACGCGGTAGGTGCTGGAGGATTTGTCCAGTGATAAGGTCATAGCCTGGTGCCTTTTTTGGGTTGATATCCTTGCTGATCACCTGTTTTATCTCTTTGATGGTAACTAATGGGATATCAATGTCCTGATCAAGTGGAGGTGTTTCCTCTAGCGGCGGTTCATCCGCCATTGCGAGATTCGGAGTGAATATATTCGCAAGATGGTCTGCAAAAGTATTGGCTTTGTCTTGGTTGCTCTTTGCCCATTTCTCGTTTCCACTCGCAATAGGTGCAGCATGAGTAACAGGCCTCTTGAGATATTGTGTAGCCTTCCAAAGTGAGTAATCGGTATCACGATGACTCGTTAGCTCTGTGATGAAGTGTTCATGAGTTTCTTCATTGATCTCCTCCATCAGCGACTTCAGTTCACTTTGTGTTTTGTACCATTCAGACTTGTGATGTGGTGCTCTGGTAGCTTGCCATCGTTTTCTGGCCTTTCGTTTTTTCTTGATTGCAGAGACTATTTCTCGTGGATAATTGATACCTTTGAGCCTTCTTGAGATTGCAGGTGTGTTGTCCCATGCAACTATCTGAATGCTGCAAACGAGATGTTCGAGCTCACTTTCCACATCATCTGGCGTGTGTATAGGCTTGCTCAAATCAATATACCTGCAAATGTCTTGTTTGAAACGTTCCCAATTTGTCTTATGATTGACCAAGTACGGTTTGTGTGGCTTCTGTATGATTCGATCACTAAGCGTCAGAGCAATTGGGGAATGATCTGAACTCAAGTCATGGTTTTCCTCTACCAGAAGGTAGTTTGCTGAGATATTCTTTACAACGAAGAAGTCGATCAGGTCTGGAGTTTTGTTTGGGTCAGTGGGCCAGTAGGTTGGTTTCCCAGTAGAATGTGCCTCACAGTTGTCATCAATAATTGCTTGATGGAGTCTGCGTCCCTTTTCGGTGGTTAATCTCGATCCCCAGTCAGTGTTTTTTGCATTGAAGTCGCCTCCGAGAATGAAACGATTTCCAAGTTGGGCCAAGATGTTCTTGTATTCTTCATATTTAGTTTTGTACTTAGGTGGACAGTATATGCTTGCGACAGTAATCAGAAATGAATTAGTTTTTATCTCAAGAGCACACATCTGGACTGCTTCATTTTCAATTTTGATATACTCCTGATGGGCCAGGTTTTCTTTGATGATCACTGCACTTCCACCACGGGCATTGTTGCTCGGATGAATGGCATGGTAGCATTTGTACCCCTTGAGTCTGCAGAAAGATTCTTTGGTGAAGTGCGTCTCAGATATGAGACAGATATCAACATGATTGTAGTCTAGTGCCAACTGAAGCTCATTTTTCCGTGACGCGAGGCCATTGGCATTCCAGCAAAGTATTTTGACACTTTTCATGATGATTTTTTCGAGCCCTTGCGTTCAATTTTGCCAACACGCTCATTCAGGTTGTTAACACTCTGAGTGAGATTTGTGACAATTTCGAAAATTTGATTTATTTTAACTTGCATTTCATTATGGCTGGGATCGATAGATTGTCTCCTGCTTGACCGCTGTGCTAGCAATTGCTGGTTCTGCAAAACGTTTGCATAAGACATCAGATTTGAATTTGAAGTTTTTCCATCTCTCCCCTGAACTGACTTTTCGTGACATATTATTGGCTTTTTTGGCACAAACTTCCCTTGATTGGGTTTCTGCGGTGCTGCCTTAGCCTTTGTAGCTTGCTCTGGTAAGCTCTTGTGCCTATGCATAGCCTCTATGGCTACTGGACAGCCACGGTAGTTAGCCGTGTGATCTCCGTTGCAATTGGCACATTTTGCAGGGGTCTCTTTGGGCTTCCGACATTCCTCAGTGAGATGGCCTTTAGCACATTTAACACATCGAGGCGGCCTTGCACAGTAGTTTCTGGTATGGTTGAACTCCTGGCACCTTTTACACTGAGATGGATGTTTTGATAATTTGATAGGATGCACAGTGACGCGCCCCTTTAGGATTTGACTAATTTCGTAAATTTTGCTGATATCCAAATCTTTTTGAAAATCTACAATGCACATATCTAGAGGATTTTTTGTCTTCCACTCCATTTTTCTAACTACTTGAAGGATACTGCTGGGACCAAATTGGTCTCTTAAGTCTTCAAGGACCTCTTCATTCGTCCAAGATTTATGGATTCCCTTGATCATCACTTTGATAGGCCTCTCCTGTTTGTTCTGGTATGTATAGTGCGGAATTTTCTGATCCGCAAAACACTTCGTGATAGCACGAAAGCCATCAGAGTCCTCAGTGTTTATTTTTACTACGTCATTGGACATGGTGGTAAAACTCACATTAGTGGTTTGATCCTCAACCATTTTTTTCAGGGCTGGGAAGGACGTTACCCTCTCAATGTAAACTGGTGGTGGTTTGGGCATTTTTTTAGGTTTTGAGCTTACCATGGAATGTTTTCTTTGAGAAGGTAAATTGGCCTTTTTCCTTTTATGACCCTTCTGGATCACATTCTCCCACTCGCCTGTCTCTTCGGCTAGGATTTCCTCATCAGTATGATATTCCTCTTCTGGGGGGAAAGTTACTTCAGGAGGATTTTTTCTCAGTATTTTCAATTTTGTTTGCTCTAACTCAGTTTCCAGCTGGGAAACCCGTTTTGCTTCTCTGATCCCATCGTCATTGATATCTGTTAAAGTATTACATAGGTGATCAATAATATCAATTAACTCACCGACTAAACCTTTGACGTTTTGTTTCTGGAATTCCGCTGATTGACTCACAAGCGCTCGCTGATGCGACAGTTTGACTCGAACTTGCGTAACAAATTCGGGAATTATTCTAAACATGGTTGGTTTCATGGTGCTCCATCTTGGGCGTTGGTTATAGCTTGGGGTACGATTCGTATGTAAATACATATTCAGTTCCAACTATTATCTTGATGCTTTTTAACAAGAACTTCTCGTTTTGACACTTTTTAGACTTTTTGAGCCCACTTTAATTTTGCATAGAAGAGTTTCTTGGAGGCTTACACTGGGAAGAAAACCTCCGATGAAAGTAGGTACCTTCAGCAAAAACTATTTGGAGAACATATTTATTTACCAGGAAACCCTTGGCAAAATTCGGAAATATACTGGAGAAGGACCAATATGGGCGTCGACTGATGAAACCACTGGCTTGTAGGGCAGGTATGTTGCCAATGCTGTTGTCGGTAAACTTGGAGTTGACACACCTTCGAAACCATTCCTTCTGAAATGCGAAGTTCTTGAAAAATGCAATCATGCCACTATCTCTCAATTCGTCTTCAATGCGTCTTCTGTGTCCAAATGGTGTTTTGAACAGCAACGGTTTGCTGTATCTATCATAAGGAGCAGCATCTGATTCAAATCACTACAGTGATAACAATCCGGCGCCACCTATTACCTAATGTGTTTTGTCAAGAATCGTAATCAGACGATCAGGTTTCACTCCTCTCTTGGAATTAACCCATCCAGATCCCCAAAAAGAGGTCAGGAGCCACGTCTGCATCAGCATTGATAAGATGAAGCGACTGATCAAACTAGGGATGCAAATCGATTATCGGTTAATCGGGTAATTGATTGTTTGTCCCAAATAATAATAAATTAATTTGCATCGATGTTTAGCTACCGAATATTTTGTATTTGTATTATTGTTACTGATTGATTTTCGAATGCATCAGGATTTTGAAAGAGCATGAAGGAGTTACCCTTCATCCATGGTGATATCCTGTACAAGGAGGCCCAAGAAACTACTTTTTAACATTGAACATGTTATACTTAGCTTCTACATAGTTGGCTGAAACCATCCGTCCGTTACGCTGTCTCCCAAATTTAACTTGACAATAGTCCGTCACTTACTGACCAAGAAAAACACCGGATTTTTAGATAGTGAGAATGCAAATTATCCGTTTGAAATAAGTACCTAGTTTAAAAAATCGATTATTTGCCTTCGATTAATCGAACATCAACCGATTAATCAAACATCAACCGAACGACCCGACTAATCGGTCGATTATTAGATTACGATTAATCATTTGTTGTTATAATCGATTATCAGGTTCCGATGTTGCATCCCTAGCAGGAACCCATTCAATTCAAGTTAGCTCCGAAGTGAGAAAACGGGAAAACAATGTTTGTCAGATGGCGGCACACTTTCACAGGTCAAGGTTCTCGAACCCTCCATTCAATTCTTTATCGAAAAAGTAAATAACTGGTTAACTTACGTCCTTTTGCATGATTCTTTTGATTCCAAGCATTGTGGATACCGGATGAGATGAAAGCGATGCTCACGCGCCAACAGTTGCCCTGACAAAGGAATTTCTAAAGCGTCTGTACTCTCCTACGGGCACACGTGCCTCGCGGTTTGTTCTTGGCTCGCTCTTTTGTACCAGAGGTTTCCATTGTCTTAAGAGCAGAAGGGAGCTATCACAACAGCGTTCTAACAGTCGGCTATTAGCCGTCTAACGGTCTTCCAACTGCCCTCCGATTAATGAAATGTTGGCCGCCACCCCGAACGCCCTTCCGCCCTCATCTTCTTCAGGGTAGATCTGCGCGTACGTACGCACATTGAGCCTCTGAAAAATAGGCTTTTGCGCTGCCCCTATGCGGTCATCTACCGTGTGTTGTTTGTTTTAATAGTGGGTCAAAGAGACGACCGGAACGTCATCACAATCAACTCTCTCGGCACCTGTTGAGCCCATTACCAACAAAATTATCAAGGGTTTTCATCAACAAGGGACAAATATGTAATCCTGTGCAAATATTACTCGAGTTCACTGGTCACATTACAGTGACCGCTGGAAAAACGCATCAATAACCCCTGCTAATTCATTCTAAAATCTTTGTACGATTTTAAATCGTGTCGTTTTAATTGAACCAACATATCGAACCAATGTAAAAAAAATCCTCAATTATTCAGCATGGCTACAAGAGCAAATTTTCCAAGAAAGAGCTGTTTTCATGTAAAATTTCCCCATTTTACACCTGTTGATAGATTTGTCCACGTTGAAGACGATGGTGAAGTCAGAATTACGATCATTATTTCATTCCACTTAGCCTTTCGATTGCTAAGACAGATTCTTTGCGCAAATTTGAAATTTGAACTTTTTATCTCAATTCTATCGAGAGTTATTGTCTGGAATGACACCCACAGTGGGGGGGGGGGGTTAGTATTTGCACACCAGTTTTTTCTGATACAATGAATTGAAAACTAAAAACCACTTCAGTTTATGGATTTTTCATCGCTGAACACGATGGGGAAGTCAGAATTGCGATATCTTATCCCGTTATTAGATTAGAGCAGGTGGCCCAAGGATTCATCTTTGTAAGTGCTCCAGGCTGAGAACGGAATATGGCATCGCCATTCGGACTTCACCATCGTGTTCAGCGTGTCACTTGTCAGACTGTTTCATTTTTGGAGTTTATGGGTACCTAATTCTCTCCCCCCCCCCCCCTTAAAACTCCCCTAAACTCCCCTTAGAGTGCCCATCTACGAACTTAACCTTTAGATTGCTAAGACGATTGTTTGTGAAAATTTGATCTTTTTATCTCATTTCTATCGAGAGTTTTTGTCTGGAATGACATATACATAGGTATACGATGGATTGGTGAAACTAAAGACACTCGCGTGAAATATGAACTTGAATGCACGAACAGGAGGATGAAAATTATAGAAAATTATAGAAAACACTTACTACATTTGGAAAAAGTGGAAATTTTCGCTGTACAGCGTCGTCAGCCCGAGAAGAAATCTTACTACATTTTTCCAAATGTAGTAAGTGTTTTCTATAATTTTCTATAATTTTCATCCTCCTGTTCGTGCATTCAAGTTCATATACATAGGTATATTTATATAAATATATACCATATACATATGATTCTTTGCATCTTTTGGCACTGGAATCAGGTGTACTCGTACACATTTTTCCGGAAATTTGAGTTTTAAACATTCTAGACCGAGAACGATAGCTTCCTTTTCTCCGAAAATTCGCTAAAAGACCCCATAGACACATTATTCCACTGGAACGCGACGCAGTTACTCATGAAGGCGTAAAGAGTTCGCAAAATCTAGGGGCGATCGTTGAAATATCTGTGTTGCGTAGAAGCCCCTGACAGTCACAAGTTTGTTATGGTTCTTTAACGAGGCGTCGACCGAGCCAAAAGGATTTTCACTCTTTTACGTAATCCCTTTTTATAGAATTAGAGTAAGAAAAATCTTTAGTCACTCTTGCCAATATCTTGCGATGTTCTCTACAATAATTGCATTCCTCAAATTCGTAATTTTCCATGAGATATAATATGTATTTTTTTTTTTTTTTTTTTTTTGTAATTCTCATAAGAAACCTTCCACTTGAGACATTATTTTAATACTCACACTCTTTGTGTATAATGCCGACTCTGCTCATTTCCAGGGCACTTATTATGTGGATGTATCTTTTGTAAAAGAAATCATTGAAGATTGTTAATAAAATTAAGATACGATAGTTACGATACTATTAAGATAAGATTAGTTAAGATTGTTTAATATAAGTTTAATATATTCTATCGTGGTGAATTTCTTCCAATCTCATACAGCTCTAATATGAGGAGGGCTACTGTGGTATTTATGAATAATTCTTTATGGTAAATACAGTCTCCGTAGCCTCGATTAACTAATGGATGACATGCCCACCGTACGATAATTAACGTACGGTGGGCATGTCATCCATTAGTTGCCAGAGCGAATTAGGACAAGCTACCTAGTGGAGTTGAATCGGAACGGATCCACATTTTGAAACGAAAAACTTTTTCTGTGCATCCTTGTCAGAAATTAGAATTCATAGTAGCAAGAGAGGAAAACACCGTCATTAAACTGATTTTCGGTAATTGGTAATTATCATTGGTGTGGTGAGAGCGTTCGTAGACCTTATTTTTGGAATGGGGACCGGGGTAGGGAGGCTCAGCATGGGCTTGCCATGGAAATCGTTATCAAATTACGGCATAGGTCACTTAAAGTATTAGAAGCGATTATGTAAAACAAATTTAGTGGAATTAAAGCGGCGAGAAAAGAAGGGAGCTGGCCGCGACTACCCGCTGTATGGGGCGTAGTAATTTGTTAGGTAAAGTGTAGGCCTTGGAGCAATTATCCGCAATCATTCGGTAATTGGTTACCGGAAATGAGGTAGCAAATGACCTAAGTTGGATATGGAAGGGGGTCTTAATTAAGGTACCTAGTCGTCCCACTGCTCGGAGAGACACAAAATTTTCCTAGACCGTTCACGATCACCATCGGACCGTGAGATGTGCAGTTGTTGACTGTTTTTTCATGGTCCATGAAAAATATTCTTCGTCCTGGTGAAACCTGAAATATGAAAATCCAGTATCTCAGAAAACGTTACCCATCTGCATTCTGTGCTATACTACAGTATTTGTCTTCTGCATTTGGATTCAATAAGAATCATCTCTATTGGTACATGATAGAGATAGACTAGGTAAAATATCTACTTGGATGATTTATGATTTTAATCATTATACTGCGAGCTACCCCTTCAAAAGGTGAATCAGCGGAGTTTGCAGATGATACTGCCATCCTGGCGATTGGTACTTCAGTAGACGAAGCCAATGAAATGATGCAAACTGCTGTGAACAATGTTCTGAACTGGACAAAGCGCTGAAAGATAAAGGTTGATTAATTAAAATTCACATAAAAGATCGTAGCCAACAGGACAGCAACCGCCGAATCGTAGTAAGTGCCAATGCGTTTAAATTTTGGCATGACGATCCCAAGGGAGAGTGTTACAATTTGAATCGTGCTTGGATATCATATCAGAAACAAACTCAGTTGGAATTTAGAAGAGAGAAAAAAAATGCCGTCACACAAGAAATCATAATATGTCATGATATGTCACGATAGCCAAAAGCAATACTATGCCGTGTAAAATGCGAGCCTTCCATTTTGTTTGCCATGTTTGTGCATGCAACAATTTTTTATCTACCTCTACAATTACGATAGTTTTTCCGTTAATTAATTTTAAACATCTGTACAACGTTTTTATTGATTGAATGCGGGGCTGAACATTGACTAATCAAATCGTGACATAACAAAGATGTAGAAGATAATGAGCTTGTAACACGAAACTGTGAATGACGAAAAGAGTAGAAGAACAAAAAGACCCATTTGAAAAAAGATGGAGAGTTGTGAGAACCTGAATTAAAAACTCTCATTTGGCGACTGTCGTTTGCACCATATTTTGACAGTTGAATCGTTAATGCTGAGGTCCCAAGGGCGAGTAATTGCCTGGGGCAGACGTCGAGGAGAACATCTGAACAGTCAATGACATGTAGTTAATTTACATTAGTCATGAAGAGACGGCGCGAGATGCAACTCCGGGTTGATGAGGGCCACCAGCCATTAGGAATCCGCTCGTTTCCGTCTTCTATTCAATTATTCAAACAAAAGACATAAAAACGAGGTAGAAACATATCAACAGAAAATGTAGCGACACGAAGAATAGCCACATCCGAATTGGGACACACAACCCGGTTATTTTGTGACTGGGTAATTTCGAAGGAAACGAAGCGGGGAGAATTTCCTTAAACTGAGTTGCTTAAATACCCCACACAAAGTATGATTACTCGACAATTTTCAGTGGAGCTGTGATGTGAATAGGCTGTGGGGGAACGAACATGTATGGTTCAAGTACCGTGATCTGCTCACATTGACAACACTGTTAATGATTGGGGCACAGTAGTAATTATCATGTGCGGAAGCGCCATCAGGACTATGATCGTACCCGTCAATGCGACAAATTATAAATAATAGTTATGGTTGTTTTTTCGTTGATGAAGATTGTCTTCAAAGTAGGACCTGGTGAGAAGTTTAGTTTTCCTTGAACAAGGCTGTGAAACCTTCTGCATAGACCGATTTTCTATTCTGTCAATTAACATCCCTATCATCTTTTGTATATCCATATGATAATTGGTGCTCGATTGGTTGTCGAATAACCTTATAAACAACTTGTTATCCGAAAGTCTCTACCCATACAAGAAAAAAAAATCGATTCTATCACCTACGAACCACAAAAACTTCCATTCTAAGAAACATCGATCTACGATTATTAACATGAATAATGTTTTTGCGGTGGCCTACCAGAGTTGAAAAGCGTAACGAAGTTTAAGTCACGAAATTATGTCACGAAGATTTTTAATGATATTCACGTACAACCGAGCCGTTTCTAGGGAAATGAAACTTCTTTAGTTTTCAACGGACAAAAATCGTTCTCCATTCGTTGGAAAGCCTTTAATTTATGCATAAATTATATACTGCCAAAACCGCTGTAAATATCGAAGAAGCTGAGATACAGCCCTGAGTAAATAAAAAAACTAATAAATTTTCCGCACATTTCTTAATATTTTCCATACAGACAAAGAAAAGGGATAAGGAAAAGGGGAAACGGGACGCAAAAACATTATTCATGTTTTGCATAGCAAATACCTCGTTCTATACAAAGTATAGAAGAGAAAAGATCCGGGGGGTCCAGGGGGGCTTGCCCCCCTGGCGAGGCGCGAAGCGCCGAGTTTTAAATTATTCCTAACTACAATCCTTGAGAAAGTTACCTAATTCATCATCACGATATAACTGTGATATTCTAGAGGATTCAAAGTAAGAACAAAGTTCGTCGTTACCAAAACAAAGTTAGTTCTTGTCCAGTTACCAGCTAACTGCTAATTAATTATTCCAACGCCCACTGGAGGTTTTTTCCCTCACCTGCAGTCTTGCATTGATAACGAAAACTTCGATCCTGTTGGCCAATTTATCAGGACTAGCGCGAGTTGATAGGTACCCACTTCTTGTTAGTTCACCAGCAATTAGGCTTCGTATGCTAACATGGTAGTGAACCCACGTATTAAAATAATTGCATGTTAGGAACGCAAAAATAAAGGAGCTCGTGGGGCTGGCATGTGCCGAGACGCCGTTGAATTCCTCGTCATCTCTTTGCTGGAATGCAACGCAATCAATCTCTGGGGGACTTATTAATTAAACTAAATACCTACGTAAAGGAAGGTTGATGCGGCGTTGGACGACGTGTTTCAAAAGTGAACCTTGAAAGAAATAATCACAATATGTCGTTCCTATAATGAGGAATGAGCGAAATTCGAAGGTGGTTCTGTCTTTCTGATGAATGTTGCATGTTTCATGAAATTTGGAGACGGAAACCTGAGACCTGCATAATAATTATTGGTTCCCTGCTAATTCACGTCTCACGCTATAGGTAATACCCCTCAAAAAACCCTCCGTGTAAAAATCACGCGCCTCGCAAATATCATTCGAGACTTTTGATTACTACACATCTATATCTCAGATGTGTAGTACCTAATAAAAACGTCTAACCATACAAACGCCAATGAGAGATTTCGAAACGGGTACGGTCCTTCTGATGTGGTTGGGACAACTTGAATTTTTCAGGGCTTTCTATTGTCCACACCAAGAAGATCTACAACAAATTTCAAGTGATCGGCTGTGGACCCGTTAAAATGGCCAAAATTACACTAAATTACCATACATTTCTGTTTTTTTTTTTTTTTTTTTTTTTTCCTAAACATTTCTTGGGGAGACATGATGGGTTAAATCTTTAAAATGGCACTGAGTCATGTTATAAACAACGTCTTTGTTAAATTACAAGTCTATTGGTCCTGTTAATCAGGCTGTAGACTCATCAAAGTGAACAACATTAGCCTAAAATTTCTTTCTTTTTTTTCGGTTCTAATACGTTTTTGGGTTGAAATAATGGGCTAAATCTTTTAAAAGGCTGAAACGAAGCTCTGTGCAAAATTTCGAGTCAATCGGTGAAGGTGGAGAGGCTGTAGCCCTGCCTATCTGAACAAGGGGAAGGAGAAGAATAGGAACAAGGTTAGGGCAAAAAACAGGGTTTTTGAAGTCATATAACTTGGTCCACACCAAACATCAAGTTTTTCGGTCAAATAGGAGCCACGTTATGGATACCGGGAAAACGCGTTTCGTGTCGTCCGGTAGACATACACTCGATACCGTTCGTTCTTCTCAATTTGTTTGCTTGGCGGAGCGAAACTCTGTCGCGTTCCTACGAGTGAATTCGGATTCGTGCTGAAACTGTGGACTTTGTCGAAACTACCGATTGAACTTGAAACGTTTCCTCGGGGTTTCGAGAAGAATGAAATGGTTTCTATTATCCAACGTTTTGGAGAATTGATTGTAGAGTTAGAAATCACTGGCGGTCAATATCTGTAAGTAGACAGAATGACGTCCAGCGCACTGGGATGCAGGTATGGCATGAAAATAATAATTGTTATAATAAATTATTTATGGCAGGCGTGACGGGCGACCGCTCACGTAGGAAAAGTATCTTAGATGAATAAATATTTTCCTCATCTCCACGGTACTACTGCACTCGTATTTATCGCAGGCCACAAGTCTGAACAATTACTTATAAATCATGAGGTTCCGAACAGCTTTTTTCCATATTGAACAACTGCAATCATTTCCGACTAGCTCCAATACTCCAAGTATCATCTTCTTAAACGGGAC
Organism: Stenodema calcarata; assembly: GCA_963920205.1. Lineage (NCBI taxonomy): Eukaryota > Metazoa > Arthropoda > Insecta > Hemiptera > Miridae > Stenodema > Stenodema calcarata. Next base: position 12,900,468 of record OY986049.1, on the reverse strand, counting down.
TCAGGTCTGTACAACTGCGGGTTAGTCGGTCGACATCATAGTTTCTCAACTTTCAAGTCCCATTTACTCTTCACTATTCTGTGAGTTAATAAGGTCTTCCGGGCTCCACTTCTCTAACAACATTCCGTTGTTAGAACAATCCACCTTATCCTTGGACATTCTCCGGTGGATTGTCATTCTATCGTGAACCGCAACCACTCGACCCACTTCAATGGTGAACTTCTGTAATGTGAAGAGTCAATTTCGATTGTCATTGAGTAGGTTTATTGGATTTCCATTGCAATGAACCAAATCCAACATCCCCCACATTTTTCATCTGCTGCGAGAATGTTGCTTGACGCTGCACAATAAAGAACAACAACAATATATTTATTGCAATTAACTAGGTACATATTCAAATATATTTTACCATTTCATTTCACGATCAGGTAATTATAAATGTTGGAAGAAACCCAACCTAACGTTACTAACGTTACTACTTGCCCACTTAACGCGGAAAAGGAGGTTTACCAGCTGAGCGCAAGGCCGAGTAACAAGCTTCAATCCATCGTACCAGTTGCTTGTAGTTGAATTTTTATCACAGTTCCTTGTAGGAAATCAACCAATTGCGCCGCAATTGTAAAACCGGTGACCTACATCCATCACTTACCTTCTCGTTGTCATCAGTACACAAAACTTGTCGGTTCTTCGTTGGTTGTTACTTCCGTTCAATTTACTCCTTCACCTGCTACACTCCTTTAGTGGAAATCCTGTTGTGAGACGAAGATATTGAACATAATCATGATGCATCGGTGATCGACGAAAGATGTATATTAACTTGAAGACATTGACAGCGTGGTATGGGGGAAATTAGTATTCTTTTAGACTCCAGTTTTTGTCACTGTATGAGGTTGCAGGGATTTACTAGAGCATCACTTATATGGTAATAGAACAGCGAAGGCTTGTGAGGCGTTCCACCAAATTCGGAGTGAACTTTCGTGTAAGCCATACTTTCATATGAAAGGTACAGGGGAAGAAGGGTATAATTCCACCATTTGTCGATTTCGAGGTTACAATGCCTTCTAGAGGCTTTCTGGGAGTAGTTTCACGTGGTAGGTCGGTACTAGTGTAAAACGATTTCATTCCATGATGGTTTGGAATAGTTGATAATTTTTTTTTCATACCTTGGCAACGTATCATGAGATGGTTAAGTTAGTTTTTGCTCTTTTGAACATTTTCCAATTTTGGAATCGTACCCTTCTTCCCCTGTACCCTTCATATGTATGTTAATTTCGGCAATGAAGGACTCCCTTTTAACTGCAACAGTTTTGAACAGCCTGCAGGAAAACGGCAATTTTGTAACAACTATGTAGTTTAGTGATTAATATGAGGAAGATTAGTCATCCTAGGTTAGACTACAAAGTCGAGCAGTAGAGGTAAGCGTCGAGAATACTCCTCCGGTTAGTGTCGACAAATTATGAAAATTAATGCGGATAAGATGATCCCTGCTACTAATTTAATTCGGCCATCATCGTTGCGATACATCAATGCGTTGAGTCAGCATAATTATGATGCATGCAAAGGCAGTCATTCCTGTGAACGCACTCTCAACTCTGCGAGAATGAACTAAGCCACAGGATAGTCGACGGTTTCCTCACACTCCTCTCGAACTGACTCAATCGCGTGAAGATGATCCAAATAGTCATTGGCACGACATGAAGACAAACACTGTCCACCCGCCGAGCTCCCACATACATCTAGGGGTAGCTTACCGGTGGTAAAGCGGTCACAGGTGCGGAGCGGAGGCAGATCCGCTCCAAACGCAATTAACTCGTGGGAAACCGACTCGGAAGTCCGCGGAAGTGGTCGCTCTTGTAATATGCTAATATAAAAAGTATTAAATGCGCTCAAGATCCTCTTTGTCGCTTTTTTTCAATTATTACATGTGGGGGAGAAAACCTCCCACAAACAGAGAGCCCCTAAGTTGAGTTGAGCTCGTTGTTTTATTTATGGGTCCACTTCTTTTCCCTCGTGTTGAAGGAAATGAAATGAAATTTGAATGGGTGTTACGACGAGCGCATCCAATTATAAGGAATTATGAGTCCGATTGTTAGTTGTTGTGTTCCTTTATCTTATCTGACCGCCTCGAGTGTTTCCCTATTGTTTGCAAAGCGCCTTTTTTCACCTCACGCAATGGCGATCCGACTCTCCATTTCACTTCATTTGATTACTAAGTATATAAAGTTATCCTCGTGATTCGCGGTAATCCAACGTCAGTATGACTGAAAACAATGGTTGAAACTGCACAAATGCCAAAATACCACGGTCTGTACCTCGCAATAATGCACAAAATCCACAGTCATGCAGCATGGCTGTAAGAGCGTTTAAAAAAAAAGAAATAACTGGGTTTTGTGTTTTATAACAAATTTTGTCTCCTTTTTTTGCCAAGTAACACCTCAGTTTATAGATTTTCCAAAGCTGAACACAATGGTGAAGTCAGAATTGCGATATCCCATTCCGTTATCAGATTAGAGCAGATGAACCGTGAAGAACACCTCAACTAGCAACCACGTTTCTTCATCTTCAAAGTGCTCAAGTTTGAAAATGGAGTGAGATGTCGCAATTCTGACTTCACCATCGTGTTCAGCGTTGAAAAAACTGTTAAAATATGCACTTGTCAGGCAGTTTCATTTTTGGAATTTATTGTTAATCCCCCCCCCCCCTTAAAACCTCTTAAACCCCCCTTAGAGTGGCCCGATTCTGCCCATGTAAGAACGTAGCCTTTGGTTTGCCAAGACAGATGTTTTGTTAAAATTTGAACTTTTTACCTCAGTTTTATCGAGAGTTACCGTCCGGCAACATACATAAATGTATAAATATATACCTACCTACATAATATGTAGGTAGGTATATAGAACTTCTACGAAGTGCTAGAAATCGTCGAGTACACATATCTACTGATTTTTACACATGTATACTGATTTTTCTAGGTTTTCAAAGAACTAGAATTTTCCTCCCGCGTTCAGAGAATCAACTAATGGTCACCTCTACATTCACTTCCTGCCACAAATTTAAATTAAGTTTCAAAAGTAGAACATAAAGGCCAATAGTTCAGAAAATGTGTTTTCGTACCTAATTTGTGGCGAATTTTCGAAAAAGGAAGCTTTTCAATATTGTTAATTGTAGTTATATAATATATTATATTATAAATATATTATATTATATATAACTACATATGATTTTTCGTGTCTTTTGGTGGTGAATTCAAGGTATGAAACGAATTTTGGTATACAAATTGTTCGGAAATTCGAGTATTAACAATATTGAAAAGCTTCCTTTTTCGAACATTTTTTCGAAATATGTGTACTCGACGATTTCTAGCACTTCGTAGAAGTTCTCCGGCGTTTTTCTGAATCTCAGCACCATTTTTATGAAGTTCGTTTATAAAGGAGAGGATTGCGTTTTATTGTGCAAACATCACACTACTTTCCTTATCCGAAAGTTGAGAAAAATTGGCGGTACAATGTGTCGAATCTTGGATGGGTGAAGTGCTATTGGATGGGTGTAGTGTGGTTTCAACTTGGTCGCCATCAAAATTTAAATGAGATTCACTACAATACTTCGCAGTATTGGAGAGTGGTTGAGGTTTGGGGAGGGTGCATGTCGGTAATTGTGGAGAAAAGGTCTAAAATTTGCTAGAATAATTCGCGTGTATATACTAATGATTGGCCTTAAACGATTGCGAGTTGCGAATATAATCTGAACCCTGTTGCTTGTCACACAGATACAACTTCCGTTACCTCTTACGCCTGACAACGTTAAGTAAATAATTCAATTTGCCACCACATCAAGCAATTTTTTCTTTGAATCTTTACAACGGTTGCAAGCTTCATGTGTGTAGTGGAGAAGAACTAGGATCGCTTCCGGATTGACTTCATATAAAACGTATACTCGGATTGTCCATTAGACAACCAAAGCCCTTAATTTCTCACAACATGCAATATTACAATTAGCATTCTGTGACACAAGTCCTGTTTATATTGGGTTTAATCAGAAGGTGATTACCGTTAGCGTGCTAGGCGTTGGAATGAAAGCATTTTATCTGCTAGCTCACGTCAATCGATAATTTATATTGATACGACTCAAAAGAAGTTACCACCACGGGCAGTTCAACTGTGGGTTACCGCATGGATGGAGGTAAAATTTAATTTTGTTTGAAATCTGATTCAATTCACTCTGAGAATCATCACATAGAAGTAACTTGTACGTGCATATTCGTAGAGTAATTTCCTTTCTTCCACTATCGAAACTGATGGGTTTATTTATTAGAATCATCTGTTAGAAAAGCTTTGGCTCATCCAGCACAGTAAATTAGTAGTTACTAACATATTGGTTATTAGTTTGGTACTTTCATATAGGTACCAATATATTCAGTTCTATAAAGTGAGCGATTATTAAAATATTTATAGCATTGATGGTCAACATAAATGTAGAATAATTCCGAGATCATTTTATGCGTTTTATTACTTGTATTACTTGATTGTATAAATCCGAATTCAATGAGAGGTTGTTGGGTTTAGAGATTTTTGGATGATGATAGATGGTGGAGTTGAAGTACTTCCACACCTGCGGATGTTATAATAGTTGTCTGTGGGATGGAAAAAATTACGTGTCCCCTATATGGAGGAGGTATAACTAGTCCATTCACCGCCTACTTTGCTGTATAAAATTATTCCATCACCGTATAATTTTCATTAAAAAACTAAAATAAGTAATATTTAGTGTACTTTTCTCATATTACCTATTTGGTATCACAATGTAGGTATAATAAGGTTGATATATTATATCCCTGTTGAGTGGTTTGTTGTTCCATCTCCCGCTTTACAACAAAAATCCTTTAATGCCATCTAATTAATAAGGGGGCATGTAGAGCTATTATGAGAGTGCTTGCATGACGGAATAAGTCTCGAAAAGTCGCGATCGGGCCCACCTGGCCCCCCATGTCCGCGTACGCTGGAAGTAATTGTGCGGAGGTGCAGCTGGGAACCCCTTCACGTGGGCACCGGAACAAGGAAACCTCCTTAAAGACTAATAGACCCCCGGAACAGCCACTTACCCACGAAATATCCGGTATGGTACTTGAAAAAAGCGCACACAGGTGGGCTCATGATGAGCTCATTTGCCGTTAATTATATTACTGAATAGGAGGCTCAAAAGTGATCGCCCGCATTCGTAAATTATAACGGTTATTTAAAAGAATTGTTGAGTAGTAATGTTATACTGCATCACGTTCTAGTTGAGCAAAAGACAATTTAATACTCCTGCCAATTTCTGCTAAATCAAAAGCCTTTCACTAATGTTATCGGATTTTCGAAGAAAAGGAAGCTATCATTCTCGGTCCATAATTTTTAAAACTCAAATTTTCAAACGTTTTCATACCAAAATCGAAAGGTTTCATACAAAATAACCGTCTTGGCGATTCAAAGGCTAAGTTCGTAGATGGGCGGAATCGGCCCACTCTAAGTGGGAGTTTAGGGGGATTTTAAGGGGGAAAATTACCCATAAATTCCAAAAATGAAACAGCCTGTCAAGTGACACCTCGTTTTAAAAGCTGTTTTTACGCTGAACACGATGGTGATGTCAGAATTGGGATATCTCACTAAAGCGATTTTAAGATGAAGCAACGTGGCTGTTACTTGAGATGTTCTTCATGGTTCATCTGCTCTAATCTGATGACGGAATGAGATATCGCAATTCTACATTCACCATCGGATTCAGCGTTGAAAAATCTATAAACTGACATGTAACTCGCAAAAGATTTGCGTAACAAACAAGATTAGTTGTAAAACCAGTAAAATGGACACAGTTTAACATAAAACCAGTAATTTCTCCGAAAATTTGCTCTTATAGCCATGATGCGTGACTGTGGAATTTTTATACTAACGCACGGGGATGGTTGGTTCATTCTCAAAAATTTCTAGGGGGCTTGGGTATGAACGTAAACCTTTTCGGTCTGAAGGTATTTAGCTAGCCCTCCCTTTAAAGTTCTATTATGACTTTTTCTGGTAGAGCCAAGATATGTACTTCAAAAAGCCTTCGCTTGAGTACCACTTCACCAAAAATATTGCCTGATACTGTAGAAACGCAGGCATTACCTGCAACACCTTGATTTACGCTATCCAAGTCCTCTATTCAAGTCAAATGATTTTGACTTTAACTTATACACTTAGTTTAAAAGGCACATACAATAACTGTACATTGTAATTACAATTATTGTAAGTAGATTGAGATTCACAACACGAATCACGTCCAGCCTCGGAATTAGTACCTATTCGATTTTAAATAACTATTGAGTAGGTACCTAATTGCGGAAATTACTTACCGTAGATAAATCCATTAGTCAAGTCCGAATGGATTCGTAAAAGGGGCAGAAATAATTAACAAAGAGTGTACGGGAATAAGGATTCTTGAGTCACTACGGAATGATCGGATTCTGTAATTCACGTTCTCTAACTCGTAGTAATTGCAAATTTCCCTGACTCTTAACAGCACGCAATTTTTCATTCGCGATTGAAAAAAACGTCTCCTCGCAGTTTATCTCCATTACTTTCACAAAAAGGAACATTTAATCCGTTTTTCTCATTTTACTGGCAAATGAAGAAAACTGCGTGAGTTGGAAATTACAGAGCGGGTTCTCCATCTCTGCTGGGAATTACCAGACTTCAATCTAATGTAGCCAACTAATTGTGTCGGAGGTTGATAGCAATGATATTGCGCACCGTGCTGTCGGCAGATCCCAGGATGAGCAATATCAGTTTTGCGGTCTTCCTTATGAACTTGTTTTCTCCGTTATTCACAATCTTTCTACTTACCGTCTTATCATACATGCATGTAAATGTTGCTATGAAGTAAATGTATAATACGCAAAATGTGGTTTTGGGCGATTGTCGAGTCTACTTTCATGTGGTCTACCGTGGGTTTTTCGAAATGTCTCAGAGGTAGGATGAGCTCATGAGTGGCTGTTTAAACCCCTCATTTTATCCATTCTATAATAACCTATGTCATGTGTAGTTAACCTTTAGTGTACCTACATACATTACAAGGTACTTTCCATCCTAATTCTTTTATAGGTACATTGCGGTGTTTCTCGTGAGTTTCTGAAATTCCAAGTTTATACTTTTGGGCTTGAGATCTACTTGAATTTACTTTCATCAATTGGCGTCGTTGAAATTCCCGTGTCAAACAGTTCCAGTGCTTTACACCGTTGCAACTGCGTGTGTGGTTTGAATCAGCAGCTCCCCACTACGAAAATTGATCTGTAGTTTTGACGTTTGATTCAAGTAATATTTGAGCCGTTATAGTCACCAAACGACTGAACCGTTTGGCCTTACTCAAAGTCTAAGTCAAAATCATCCAAGTTTTTTTCCCCTCTCTTATGGAACCATAACCTTATGATTAGTTCCACAGCTCAACAGAACCGGAGCTGACAGGTAAAGCTGCATTTCAATAGAAAACTAATGCCTTTATTACTTAGCAATACCTTTCGAAAAACTCAATACTAATTGCTACTGGTTGGTAGGAAGTACCCAGTAATCGTTCAGTATTTTTGCGGCTCCACTATTGCATCCCTCTATAAATTCACTAATACTGAAGCTGACAAATCCTTGTCTAATTGATTACTTTTCTCTTTCACAGGTAAGAGCCAATTTCATTCTACGGCTGCATGACATATTTAATGTGAGTACCCATGGTTTATTTCTTATTGAAAGTTTCCATTCATCATTACCCATGTAATTGAGTATCGTGTGTTGCCTCCATAGAATGCGGGCACAGGCCATTCTTGAACCATTGATAAATATCTGTTTATTGAAACGGTAGGCGAGTCCCGCAATCGTACCGCTTATTCGATGATTAGTTCCTCTCAATACCCGTGTTTCTAGTTTCCGATCGATATTGCTAGGAGCCGTTGCCTAATAATTACCCCTAGTTTGAGTAATACTTTGTACTGAGCTCACATAGCACGATTTCCTATTAACTTGGTACCCAAGAATGAACGCGTATTAAGCGGAACCAATTTACAACTGAGATTAATGAAGAGTCTTTTGATATACGGACCCAATTACTCGGGAATTTGCCTCCTTTCATATAAAGCTCACGACGGGCGAATTTATGTGTCATGGAGGTGCACTGCAAATGAATCGCAGTTTCTATTCGGTTATCCCTTAACAATTTAGAATTGATTTCTCAAAAACTCGATCACCCTTCCACTTTCTATTTATCACGCGATATGCGCATTTCATAGTTAATTTTTTCTCTCGTTCCCGCACCCTAATACTATCCTCCTCTCGCAGAAATTACGTCAATGTAATGGATTAACGTATGCAGACCTTATCATATCTTCTTGCACTCCCAGCCGCATGCAATTACTTAAGGGCCTGCAGGACCTAGGTTGGAAGGTGTTTGAAGGATACCTCAGGCTCTGATTGACTTGAAGTTTTGAAATGTGGGGGGGGTAGTCCGCCACTATAGAAGCTCCAAGACATGTAATAAAAAGGTTACGAGCAGGTTATCGAAATTTATCGAAATTTATTTGAGATCCTGCCCACTCATTTTACAGTCTATTAGCCTTCCGAAAATGTCCCTCGTCTCGTTTGTTTTAATAAAAACATTTTGCCACAATTTAAAAAAATGTATTTTATGAATTTCAAAAATCGGACCACGAGTGGAGTTTTCTCACTAATATACCTAGTGAATTTAGAAATTTATTTCAAAAGTTCAATTAAATCACAGCCTGAGTTATCCTTCAAAAATTTTCCAACCCAGGTCCTGCAGGCCCTTAACTAGTGAATGCATTTTACTCCATTAGTAGTAAAAGTTCTAGTTCAATATTATTCACCGATTCTCATGGTTCTTTTCTAAATTGACTAGATACATTTGTGCAAAAAACATATTCATGCTAAGTCGGGTTCAAATTTAAGTTTGGAAGTCCTATCAACCCTGGAAGACACCACTGTCCAGTTATCTCAGTAATATATTATGTTAAATTTTATTCCTTCAACTGATGGATCTAGTAGAGAACTCTGCAAAGAGATAATATAGTATATTATTTTAAAATATCCGATGAATGAGTGAAGGAAAAGTAATGAATTTGCAATGTTTTAGTAGGTACGCAAAATCTTTGAACATGCATAGGTACTAATTTTTGACATTTTATGTCTTTACTCTGGCACATAACTCGAAAAACGTTACACAAAAGCGTTACACGAAATCGTCACGAAAATTTCTGATGATTTTCGCTTACAACCGATTCGTAGCTACGGAACTTTATCTTCGCCAGTTATCATCGTACAAAAATGGTTCACCACTCGTTGGATAGCTCTCGATTTACCTAACCATATTACGAGTACGTTAACCACTGCGGAGTGCGTGGCCGACAAGCTGCGGTATGAGCGTGATTGTTTATATAATTGTTTACACACAGGTGATCATTCTCAATAATTTATAATATAAAAATTATATAAAAATAAAAATAATATAAAAATTTATAATATTATTGTCTATACGAATGCAAGCTTCATAATTTATGATGAACCCTACAATTAAGTATAACAACTACGCTACTGGGGTGGGTGATGTAGCATTGTTCAAAGGTTCTTGAATCACTTCTTTAAAGACATAAAATGTCCCAACGTGTTGCAGACTCGTATGCAAGCATTTAATTCTCGACTGTATCAACAACAGGATGGAGTGGACATTCTTTTGACATTTTCATGTGTTTGCTTTGGCACATAAACTGAAACGGGAAAAATTTGTTTCCTTGATTCACCCTTTCCCTCAGATCACGTCAGAACACAAGCGACAGGCGGGCCACTACGTCATACGCACCTATGACGCACGAGCGTATGACGTCAGACGGCTGGCAGGAGGCCAACTAGTACGTCAAAGCCTATGCCGTAAGAGCCTGTGACGTCAGACGGCTGACCGGAGGCCAACTAGCACGTCAGAGCCTATGACGCACGAGCGTATGACGTCAGACGGCTGGCAGGAGGCCAAATAGTACGTCACAGCCTATGCCGTAAGAGCTTATGACGTCAGACGGCTGGCAGGCGGTCAACTAGCACGTCAGAGCCTATGACGCACGAGCGTATGACGTCAGACGGCTGGCAGGAGGCCAAATAGTACGTCACAGCCTATGCCGTAAGAGCCTATGACGTCAGACGGCTGGCAGGCGGTCAACTAGTACGTCAGAGCCTATGACGCACGAGCGTATGACGTCAGACGGCTGGCAGGAGGCCAACTAGTACGTCACAGCCTATGCCGTAAGAGCCTATGACGTCGGAGGGCTGGCTGGCTAGGTGATCGGGTTTTAATAAGCCTCTGGAATTCCGCGCCTTCATTTTGCATTCATTTACATCTTCACGTTTATTGGTTACTACACGGTTACTAGGTAGGTACCTTCTGTTGTAGCAACCACATGTGTACGAATCGAGATTCGTAGAACGCGAATTTGTGAATGAATAGTGCTTTTGTTTTCAGCTTTTGTAGGAAATAAGTAAAATGGTAGGGAAAAAGAGACCAAAGACATCTACTGAACGTTCGCGAGAAATACGAGAACGTAAATTTCAACGAGAGGTAAATTCATTCATTCAATCATTGCCTGGTACTTCCAGTATGACCGATGAAGAGAAAATACTCAGGTGAAATCAAATGAAGGCGAAAGAAAAGCAGCTTTGGATGGAGGCAAAGAAACGAGAGCGGAAGATGAATGATGACACAAGACTTCTCGAATAAGCAGTCTCTGATATCTTGTCCAATTTATTTGAGTAATTCCGTAAAATAAATCTTGAGATTTAGAGTTACCCAACTTAAGTTCCTAACTTATACTTAGTTAGATCGATCCGCCGGGGGAAGACGCCTCAAATGGTATGCGTAACTCATTTTGGCCAAAAGTGACGATTTGGGTTGTTGCCGTGAGACCCCCATATATTTTGCTAAAGTATTTTCCTACTTTACGCAGATTTCGGGTGTATTATTCACTGATTAGTTGAAAACAGGTAATATAATGACATATAATACTCGTGCAATGTTTATTTCATTATTATTAATATTACTCACGCATACGCTGTCCACCCATCAAACTAATAATATATCGGTGCGATTGCCGTCACGTTTTTGTCGTTCGATGAGCGAATAAAACGAATTATTTTCATGTCAAACCTCACGAAAACATTCCAATTATTAAATTTATCTCTCGAACCGATCTTCATGATTGGGACAGTAACGTAACGTGCCTTTTATCTTCAACACGAAAAAATTTCGGCCCATGGAATCCACCTTTGGCGCCCCCGCTGAAATGGAACATTGCGTTGTAACACTAATTTCATTGTTTGTGATACAAAATTATATCGATTCCTCATTTCCCATTGGTAGGTAGATTGTAGGTGATGAGATAGCAGGGGGTTATCGGAGGGAAAGACGTAAACAATTAGACGGTGGTTGCGTGTGGTGAATCACGTCATGGCCCAATGGTCGATAAAACACCGTTAATTGGGCGCCAGGATATTCGTAGTTTGCTCCCGTACGTTTATGAGAACAACTAGAAACCGCTAACGGCTGTGAAAAAAAAAATGTATAAAAAAAAATTAAAAAAATGTGCCAACTAATATTTATACGTTTCCCAATGGGCGCTAAACAGTTAAAACTGGCGAAATTTGGAACTGAAAAAACTACTGAGAATAAAAACCCGATGAGGAAAGTATCCAGCATTTTTGGACGTAGACACGTAGCAAGTAAAGAGCAGCATTTAAACTGAAATAATTTTCTTAGGAACAATCTCGAATTAGTCACCAAAGAAACCACAAGGTTTTGTTTCCTCAAACTGCAAGAAATTGTTGAGTAACGCCTTGCAATTTTCTTGTAAATGATACAGTTTACATCAAAGTTGATTGGACGTCGCACAGTAAATCAATATAATTATTATAGCGCTTGAACGTGGAAGAGGTGGACAAATTCAAGCGTGAGTAACTACAATTCTAGTCTACTACGTTATAATAATATTATAATTATGCAATTTTAGGTATTATCCTATTTTCCGCTACAAACAACTCTAGTTTGTTTAAAAAAAAAAAAAAAATCAACAGTCATGCAGCATGGATATAAGAGCAAATTTTCAAAGAAATGACTGGTTTGATGTAACTTGTGTCCATTTTAGTGATTTTAAAACAAATGTTGTTTCCATTTTTAGCTGAGTTACACCACAGTTACGTATAGATTTTTCAACATTGAACGCGATGGTGAATTCAGAATTGTGATATCTCATTCCGTGATCGGATTAGAGCAGATGCATTGTGAAGAACAACTCAAGTAACAACCACGTTTCTTCATCTTCAAAGTGCTACAGTTTGAGAACGGAATTAGATATCGCACTTCTGACTTCACCATCGTGTTCAGCGTTGAAAAAACTATTAAAATATGGTGTCACTTGTCAGGCAGTTTCAGTTTTGGAATATATGGGTAATCCCCCCGGACCCCCTTAGACTGGCCGATTCTACCTATCTACGAACCTACTCTTTGGATTGGCAAGACAGATTATTCGTGTAAATTTGAACTTATTATCTCAGTTCTATTGAGAGTTATCGTCTGGAATGACACACTTAAATATAAATATGTATATACCTACTTCATATGATTTTTGGTGTATTTTGGCAGTGGATTCGGGATGGTCTGGAAAGGATTTCGGTAAAAAACATTTTCGGAAATTCGAGTTTCATAAATTTTAGACCGAGAACAATAGCTTCGAAAATTGGCTAAAACTTATACCAGTTTAGGCGTGTATCTGTGTCACTTCATCATTTTTAACCCTGGCCTTCGGAAAGTGACAGGGTGATATTAAAAATGTCAACCAATCCAATGCATGTAAAAGAGTTCCAATATTTGATCAGCCCATACTACTCATTTTATAGGTCACCTTCATAAGAATAATTAAGGGCTCGTCTTTCTAAGGGTATCATATAAACAAACAGAACATAAATAACGAATACAAACTGCCTAAAGTTATAATTAGCGGTTGTAAATCGTGAGATTGGGGCCATCCCTGGGAAGTCGTTATTGTCACATTTTCATTAGAATATTAATCCAGTTTTTATCAGAGGAATCGATCAGTTTGGAACAAAATGAATGGAGGTTGAAAAAACTGACGCGAGAAGATTGTTGTGGTTCAGACGGGAGTAAAGTGGGGAATCCAATTTCGTGGTCTTTTAGGCCTTGATATAATGGAATTCATCAAGTTAGTGGAGCAATTATTGCAAAATTGTCACTCCTCTCGATTGCTTAAATATAGGGAAAAAATTCGTTTTTAATTCCTTGCTGTAGGAAGGAAGAATTCGACGTGGGAGGAAAAATTAATTTCACATCGGATGAACGAGGTATCATGAATTGAAATTTTTGAAAATGTTTGAAACTGATTTATGTGTAGATGTCAGATATATACGCCTGATATAATATCTTTATATGATAATAATAATATGCTGATATAATATATATACGAGTATTAGCTCATATTACCACGAGGAGATAGAGTACAACATTCTTGTGTATATCATAACGTATCTATATCGGTGTCTTACTTATATACAGACGAGTTACTTCTTTGCACAGGATATACAGCTACAACATTTTATTTCCGCGTACTCAAGCTCTAACATGATTGGAAGTGGCCCATTTCTGTGTAGGTACCGACTTGAACCAGGTTCTAGTTATAGTTGAACCAGGTTCAGTTATAGCTGAATTTCTGTAAAGAGAGCAATCATCAACCGCCACCATCATTATAATATTGGATTAGGATTCGAGTCAATAGAATCCCTGATCTCAGATTCTAGACACTTAGAAGTTCAAAACCAAATTATATACCTCTACCAACTCATTATGTAGGAGTATATTCATCTGTCTAATAATGCACTCTTAGGTGCCCATGATCCAGAGTAACCTGGTAGAGCCAATATGACATCCATCAACGCTTGAAAACCCCGTATTGTATCATTCATACAAATATTGTGGAACGGTTTGATGAATTATCGATTCGAGGAGCTCTGCTTCGTTGCTAAGCCGTTCGTTACTGAGGTGATACCTGGGACCGATTCCCAAGCTGGTACCAGGTCTGAGGGTTTTAAAGAAATGATATTAGTAAGGTTATATGAGACCTTTGTCTGGCAATACGACCCATGAAAAATACGTGTTTGGTAATTAGGATTAGCTGAATTCAGTTTTGAACTATCGGATTTGGCACTAGTGCTGGCGCCAGTAAAAAATATGTTTTTGGTGTCGTTTGTCTTCAATTTTAATATAAATTTGCGGATGATTTTGAAAAATATTCTCAATCAAAATCTATTCAAAGTTGTTTAAAAAGCTGTACTTTTCTATTTAGATTTTTGGACCTTTGGAGTGACATAATTGAATTACCAGGCTTGACAAGTGTAATATAGTCGAAACGACTGTTAGTGGCTGTCGGGTTGGAGATCGAACTTATACCTGGGGACCATGGAGCCTAACTCTTCCTCATAATCAGCCGACAAAAAGCATCTGGTAATACGAAGGAGTGCCCATCGTCTCTCGACAAAACAACCGTAATTGTAGATAATTCGTTTCAATTTCCCCCCTCCATGCCTATTGTAAAACTCGTTCAATTTCGGGCGAGGTCGGCACGAACGGCGGAAGACGTCCAATGGTGGGGAGTACTTCCATTGCTCGCCACACCGTTTCCTCCTAGCACCAGCTCCGTCTACCTTCTTCAAACTCATTTCAGGACCTGGGGAAGGAAGAGGTTTCTACGGGACAAATTGTTTCTTAGTGATTACTGGGCGGTGACTGAGGCGTCCAATTTCTTAGTCCCTCGCAATAAATAAAGGCCTATACCCACTTCAAAATTGGGACAGGTTTCTCTTCGTTAGGGAAGGTGACGCAATCATCGTGTGATGTTCCAATTTTCACATTTTCGTCCACTAAACACGGTGTGAAGTTGCCTTTTTAATAAGGAACCAATAATCACTTTCTTAGTAGTTATTGACGCCCTGTCTAAACATGGGGTCCGTGATAATATTCAGAGACACAGAGATCAATCACAGAACCCCTTGCATTGCCTGTCAATATAATCAATATGTGCAACATGTTGATCAATTCATAATTTTTATTTTCGTTGGACCACCCACTACCCCTGTTACTATGAAACAGAACAATATCGTACGGTAGCCTGTTCAACAGTAACTGTTGAAAGTCACTACTTGTAGTAAGTTCTAGGCAGTACAACTAGTGGATGAAATAGTCAACTGCTGGGAGACCCGTCAGAATCCGTCGTTCAGTTTTGGGGGTTTTTTAGTACGATACGAAAATCAAATGTTCATTCAGAACAGCATCATAAAGCAGAAAAACGTCGTGCATTATCGCAGGTGTTTGATAAATTAACATAGAGATTCCATTAACGACTGCGAGATTAGGAGAACCATTAATCAATATGGAGGGGCGAAATTCATTACTCAATCAATTCTTCTCCGTGAGTATTGCCAAGACTGAGAACACACCCAGATGATGCGTTTTCAATCAAAAAACGATGCCTTTAGTTGATGATGATAGCCTATAGATGTCAATCGTTCGTCAGCTAATACTGTATTCACGAGGAGGTCGAATAACTTGCTCCAAACTTTGTTTCTTACCATGGGAAAAAATTATTTATCTTTAAAAGTTTCTTAGTTTTGCACTCAGTTTAAGATCACTTCATATAAGTCTAATCCCCTTCTCGATTTTATCTACCTACCGAACGATTGGCTTAATTACGCAAATTGATTTGTGACTAATCAACCAAAATGATATGACATCAGTGAATGGCAACTGCACTATCCATTTCATATTACCATGAAAGACAGAAGAATACGACAGAAATAGGTGATGCTATGTGAAGGTTTTTGACGTTATCTGTAGTTCACCCTATAATATATTATCATCATGATCATCATAATAAGTCTTATAGGGTAAAGAGGTTTTGTTCCATCGATTTTTGAGTGTTTCAAACTGAAACATAATTATAAACGCTTATTTTAGATAATTTCTAGATGTCTAGTCCGTTTTTGGCCGATTTGTATAGTTTTAAATAATTTTCGTTAGTGGAACGTTTTAGTGGTAATGGTTAACATTCAGATGATAGAAATCTAATTTAAATTGTGATTAATGCCAAGAAAAAAATGAAATCTCTATTTTTCAGCGTTCATTTTGAGGTATTTTTCAATTTGAAAGTTTTTGTTTGCGTGTTTGTTCTTTGCACTCAGATCAGTATAATTATATTATAATTTCCTATTTTCTATCCTAGTATGGTGAACTATTTTAGGAACACCCTGCAGATTCATCACATTTACAATTCGGGGACGAATGAGTGATATTCTTCGAGAAGACCTGACCTGACCCAACTACGACCTTAGGGGCTTTTCCTCTATTATACCAGAAGTTACCTGGCTCTACCGTGATTCAGTCGACATTACGACATCCTCCCAAAGGAGTAGAGTTGAATTTTCAATTAACCGGGAGGGGGCCTTGAGACGTAATTGCCTTCATGAGCCTTCGTCAGGCCCTCTTGCCTCTCCTGTCTTCAGCGTCAGCATGTACTCCTTGGAACGTGGGGCGTTTCAGTGTTTAAATCTATCGATTAAGTTTTTTTCCTTCATAATGGTTTATAATTATACATCACCAATTATTTATAGAGAGCTTTAGCCCGTAATTTGTTGTTGCTAATTTTACAACGCTAACACGCACTTTCAACGCAATGAACCCACGTGTGGTCATATTGTTTTTATATATTACAACATCCATGATATAAATATTCCATAATCATACAAATTCCAACTTATCGATTCATTCTTTAGTGCAGAGAGTTATCATTAATGAGGAATCAAGTGGAGTGGCAATTTATAGAAGGCATTTTATCCTTGATCCACCCCCTTCCGACCACTAGCAAAATACTTGTGACACAGCCTGAGCTAATTTGTTTCTTAAGTCTTTCGGAAGTAAAGTCGGCTTTAATATGTATCTATTCAAGCGATTTTTACCCCGGGAAGTAAAAATATTTTGGATTATCGAAATCGAAGTGCAAAACTCACTTAACCATAAGAAACGGCCTCAAAAATGAGTGGTAGTCCAACGCACGAAAGTCCTACGGAGCTGGTTTTGTGTTGTCTAGACATCTAGTCGGGTGTCGCCTCGATATCAGTACGCCTTCACGATCCCAACGGGCCCGACCATCTCTTATACCTTCTACACAGATCCTCGAACGTCCGCTCTTTGGTACCTACCACAAAAAGTCATTGGCTTACGAATCATAATATGATATTAATATGATAATAATGATATTATCCTCAAGGCTTCGCAAGTGTACCGACGATTGACATTTCACTTCTTATGTAATACTCGGTTATGGATAGATTTTTGAGGCGTCTGGAATGCATTATAATATTAACAAACTAAGTCAACATGTAAGCAAATATTGCTCAAAATCCTTCAATGGTCATCAAACGAGGGCATACATGGGGAGTTATAGCAGCTATAGCAGGCTGGTACTAAACGGAATTAACGAGGTCCAGTCTCATGTTTGGTTTTGCATACAATATTTCGACGGCCTCACGACAACACCCCATACCATCATTTTGGGCGAAAATGAGTTAGTTATTCATATCGATGGATGCGCCTATCGTTGCGTAGTGAACTAACTTCCTTTCGTAAGTTCATAAAGATGGGTATTTATGATGCCAAAGTACCACAATTAAAAAATGTATTGATTATGGGAGGAGAAAATCATTGGAAGGTGGTTTTTCAGCCCTCCTGAAAGTTGTAAAAATGACGATATAGGGTGTTGTCGTGAGGCCGTCGATATACTCGTAATTTATGTTTGGTATATACACATAATATGTGTAGAATATCTGATATTCTAATATGCACACATTATACGTCGTGGTTTCGATAAATGTGATAAATGGATTCTCAATAAGACCGACGTCTTGGTATGTATATACAAAAGTGATCAAAGTATTGCAAGGATGTACATAATCATCCGAAGGTGCTTTTTCGTCACCGGCTTTCCTGTCACATGAAAGAACCACCCAAATCCAGTATTTTGATTGCCTCCATATTTTGTTTTCAAATCCATTAATTTTAAACGTAGTTTTGCCTGGAGCAAAGTGGCCTACTCGGGTGAAGAGCCATTTCCGATTATTTATCTCCCTTACCTGCAGCTGGCCGTAGGTGTTTCCCACACTTTTTCAGTCTTCGACAACCGCGTCGACTACTGGTTCATTCAATTCGACTACTTAACTGAATGAGTTTGTAAACATGAACAAAAATAAGGATACACTGGGAGTCGAAAGAATTGACACGATGCAATTCCAATAGTCATTTTTACTGTATATTAATTGTTTAGGATGTCTTGGTGTGGGATGTCATTTAGCGTTTTCTCGATATGAATTACGCAGCTCAAAATCAATCGATAGGATCGGGAAAGACAGGAGAGTAATGCGTTCCAGTCGGAGTAATCGATAATCTATGAATGGGGGCTTTGAAATCAGTATAACGTCTGAAACTCTTTTTATTTACCATCTCAGAGAAGGAAGCGGATTTTATTTGATTGCGGCTTGTAGAAGAGGTAGCCAAAAATTATGTAAACTAACCAACACCTTCTGTCGGTTGCCTTGTTTACTCTAACCTGTCTAACTACCTCATGATTTACGCCTCCCTCGTGAGTGAATGAACTATAGTCAAAGGAGGTAGGTATGCACTTGTTAAGGCCGCCCTAGGGCATTTTCTCCTTCCGCTCGGAGGACCCGTAATTTTATGCTCTACAAAAACCAATTATAAAGTGAACCCCCTAAACAGCCAATATATCATTAGATAATTTGACGTTACTATGACGACGACGAGTAAAAGGTGGTGGGTTCGAGCCTCAGTCCGCGCCGTTGATTAGTTTTTAATTAGGCGGAAACGGTCTCACATGTGGGCTTCTCTTGTAGCTAATAGGGAAGAAAAAGAATATTTTTTATTAGGGCGCTCAACGATACGTCACTACTATTGTGGGGTTTCGCCAAGCCGAACAAACAAAGTTGTTGAATTCATCTCGCACCTATTTATATTTAGACAGAAACTTATATTTTGATACCGAAGTTAGATGGAAACTTCTAGAACAACGAATCCGACCTTGATGATTAACCTTGAATGCAAACATTCACCCAGTATATTATTATGGTCATATTCATGTCATAACCCATACAATTGCCTGTCGATACAAATTTATATTATCCCTCCTCAAAATGTCGTTTCTCATGCTCTCAGACAGACCCGAAGATCTTACTCAATTAAGATCCCTCAATCGAATTAGCTAGTTGATCTACACAGTAACACAGGAAACTCTGATTTCTAATGTCTCCTATGTTGCATTTTATGCAATTAGACATATAGTTCAACTCAGAACCCTGAAGTATATCAGAATTCAATTTAATCGCATTATCAAGTAAGTGGATCGTAGTACGTTTCGTTGTAGAAGTCTCACGGCCTTGTCCAAATTGATTTAGTGACCGGCGAAGGAGTTGGCAAACAGCGTTGTCGGCGATGAAGTAAAACGCGTTACCTGCTCAGTCTGATCGTTACAAATGTAAAGGGGCAGCTGAAATTGAACGGAAATCGCCTTGGAGGCTAAGTGAGATCGGTCTAGTTGCTCAAGGCCAATGTCCTTCAACAATAAGCGACCAAGATCTACGGATGCTCCATGTTCGTATGCTGAGTTATAGTTAGTTAAATAAGTACCTCCTTTCATTCCATTTGAGGAATCTTAACCTTGGGAATATGCCGTTTTGGACCTCAAAATCGGATTAGATACCGTAGAAAGCCCTTGACAGATCACATTAAGACTAGCTCACTCATATACTGGTTTAAAACAGACCGCGTGACGTCAGAAAAGCCTTACACAAGGTACTCCTAGGTCGGTTGGGCATCGATGAAGCCATATATTAATATTGTTAATTAACAAATGAATGAATAATACTAACAAAGTAATTTTTAGTAATTCACAGACACACGTTAAAAATCACACGAAAATTAAACTTCTGAGCTTTCAATTTATTTACGAATTTGGAACTCATACACAGCAGATTGTTGTAATTTTCCCCCATTTTAAGATTTCTTATTGTTTTCACTGCAGAACACTAAGTGTTCAAGACTTGAATCCTCCTCCAAGTCTTGTAACAGTTTTTGAATATCAAGATTTTTGCGTCGGAGAACTGAAAAAAATAGACCTGTAGGTACTCAGGTTCCAATAGTTAAACTTTAACCGACCTTTCCAGTACATTTTAACTGAAAACCAGGTTTTCTTGAAGGTTGAGTTTAAAGGTGAGACCACTGAAAGCCCAATTATCTACGATATTCTTTCAAATCCTTAGGTCACTTTACATTAATATTGTGTTACTCCTACTGCCTGTGAGACCTAACACGTTTTATAGTCCACAATCCTAGGTGAAATGTAATTCATCAAATGCCTACAACAATTTATCCATAAACTCGAATGTCAAATTGAATAACAAGCATAAACTCTGGCGTTAAATTTGAATAGAATGACAAGTATTTATTAATGGTCATGTTAATGTCTCCAGTTTAGTTTTTCCTTTCGTTTTTATTGACAAATTATTGAAAGAGCGTAAAATTATACAATAATTGATTCAAGGAACGACCATGACAACGGAGTGGAATTTGCCTCTAAGTTGTTTGGGAAGACCTACGTTAATTGGCTTAAATACATTAGCGTTCTAACAAGGGACCTCATAACTCTGGAAAAAATTGGTCTTAAACACGGGGTTAGCTACCTCCCACTTTGACGGCATGAAGCTGCGTAATGGTTGAAAACGGTAGCCGGATATGCGGCGAGTGATAAATCATACCGAGATGAGGAGGTGAATTCGGAGTTTGGAGCTGGAAGGATCTAGTTTAGGAGGGCGGCGCCCGACTTGAAGTCTTTTAGAAGGGGCTAATGGATAGTGATATCTCCTGTAGAAGCCCTGTCGCCACCAAATATGAGTTTAATGGATCAGTCGGAGGATCATCTCCCGGCGCCTTCATTAGCCCTTGTTCTTTTCTAGAGATACGTCTGAGGTGGGAGATCTGGTGGCGCTGGCCCGAATGGGACTTAAGGACTGTTTCTCAGTAATGAGCACATCATCAGATATCGATTGGAATTTGTTTCACGTTTGACAACATTGTATTGAACATACCTACTATTGTGCCTGACATCTTCATTAGAAACACGATTTTGATCTCGATTTTGAATACCCAATCCTCGAATAATCAGTAACAAGAAGGAGAACGAAGTGTGAGGTCGTTGCGGTATATGTATGAGTCGTTACTAAAGAAAAACTGATCTGATGGGCGTTTAAGTACGTCCTCGTACTGAACCATGTTTCAATGGGCCGTTTCTCCAGCGCTATAATCTGACCCTCGTCCACTAATAGTTGGCTTCTTCTTGGGATGGTTCATCGTAGCTGGTTACGAGCAAAATAAGTTAGAAGCAGAAAAAACTCTAGTTGCCGCCAAAACTTGCATAAAGGCAAGTGAGATGGTGTCAGAACTACAAATTTGACTCCATTGCTGTAGTTGAATCCGTACTCGCACCTCTCTAGCCGATCTTGCCTCTACAATATACTTATTCAGGTTTTATCTCAGTAGCACAAACCGTAAGCATTTAATAATAATCCAAGTGGATGACCATTTGCGTCTCATTTTGTTCATAGGGAGAGTGTACAAATACTAGGACTGTTGAAATTAAATGGTTTTCTATTTTAGGTTTTATCATTTCACCTCTTGAGTTAAGAGCCAGATGGTGTTTGATGGAAAGGTAGATCCGTTGTCCATCGAGGGAGGTAAAACAACAGAACTTGTAGCGTTCACCATTGGTCCATTCATAACTAGTTTCATAAACTAGCACGTATGGATGAGAAAGGATTTGAATGGTAGTAACACACCATGTGAACAAAAAGTTGTATTTGGTCATCAACCGCGCTTTCTACAAAATACGGAAAACTATTATAAAAGTAGTTATTTCCAGAACTGTGTGAGCAGCTGTCGCAGGAAAAAAAATTCGTTTCGTTTAGGTTCTCGGAAGCTTTCTTGAAGACAACAGTATAGCCCCTAAACCAAAATAGTAGCCTGCAATCAGGCCTGAAAAGGACTAATCTTATCTCCGAGGCGCGCATGCTGGTTAGAGGTCCGTTAGCCTTGAATTGGATTATCCCAACTACTCAATTACCCATCCTCCGCCAGTGAACCACCAAAAAGGCTCGAGCTGTAATCAAATAAAACGAAGTTTGAGGCATGTGGTGCCAGGTGAATCTCTGCAACGCTCCAATGGCTTCTTTCGGTCACACCTTCCCCTTCGTTTCAACGGATGACTTGCCTAACTAGAAAACGTTCGACCTCCAGGGTTTCAGTTCAATTAGGTGGCACGGGGAACAATAGACTTGTATCTCATACTTCTTGCGGTCAGTTGCAGCAAGTACAAGTAGGTTGAAGAGAAGTCCAAATGAAAACTATCACAAATAGGTGAAGCTACGTAAGAGTCTACAATAGTTTGGTTTGGTTTTTGAAGAATAGTATAACCCCCCCCCCCCCCCAACCCACAGTGTAAAAACATCTTTTTCGAAACGGGGACGATGCTTGTGAAGTGGTTGCGATATGCCTTTAGTTAGAAGGAAAAGGTTGGGTGGGGAATGAGGACACTTCAATTTTTCTTGCTGCTGTAGAATGATATTTGCCAGGTAAACCATGACTTTACTGCAGCAGTGGTATTTAGAAAGGTATTATCCACGTGCATTCCCAGCTTGAACACCTCCACTCGTACTCCTCCACGGCCGGCTCACAGAACTACACTGTATGACGGACCCATCCCCCACCACTCCCGGCTTTTGCCCAACCGAACTGTCTCACAAGGATAACACTAATAAAATATTTAACATGATCCAGTGTCAGTTGAAATATTTAAGCAAACTTTAAGATAGATCGGTCCAGTTACCCAGGATATGGATCCGTCAAAATGGCCAAAATTACCCTAAATTTCAGTATTTTGTTTCTAACATTTTTAGAATTTTTAGAGATAATGGATTAAACCTTTCAAAATACACTGGCTAGAGTTGAAACGAAGGTCTGTGCAAAACTTCAAGTCAATCGGTGAAGGTGGAGAGTTTGTATCCTAGCCTAACTGAATAAGAAGAAGAAAATGGTAAGGACGAAGAACATGAAACATACAGGGATTCCTACTATCCACACCAAGAAGACCTATACCAAATTTCAACTTCATCGGCTGTCGACCCGTCAAAGTGGCCAAAATTAGCCTAAATTTCAGTTTTTCTGTTCCTAAAATTTTCTTAGGTTGAGATAATGGGTTACATCTTTCAAATGGCACTGGGTCATGTTATAAAGAAAGTCTGCGCAAAATTTCTAATAGATTGGTCCTGTTACTCAGGCTGTAGACTCGTCAAAGTGGCCTAAAATTAACCTAAACTTTTTTAAAAGGCACAGTCTGAACCTGAAACGAAGCTTTCTCTGCGTTCCTAAATTAACAAGTGGGAGAATAAAATTGGAGTCACGCAAGTTTGCATCAGGCATTTACAAGAATTCCACTTTTGCTCATGGATAGCCGAAGATTGCGTTCCATCAATGCAATTAATATCAGAACATGAAATGACTAAGCCCATCGTCCACCAAACTTCAACTAGTAATGACAGTTCAAAGACAGATGGTACGGAATTAAACAAACGGCTTGATTGGCACAATTTGATATTACAACAAACTGACTTAAAAACGCAATAGAAACATCAATTCACGATTCTAATCGATGTTGCGATAGAATAAGTTTTTCTATAATACAGATTTCCGTTGAAAATACTCGATATCCTTGTGCTTAAAGGTTTCCAAAGTTTGACTTGAAGTATGACAAAGATTTTATGAGTACTAACCAGTCAATACACGACTCTCCTAGACGCTTAGAAACATCTGGAAGCTAAAAGAGTGATTCCTAAGATATTGTAAGTTTTACCGTACATCCACTAACCAAGCTTGTTAGCCTGCATAATAACAACATTCATTACGCTATTCGTATGATAATACAACTTTTTTAGCCTCATTCCACTCGGGCTCTTTTCTTCCGATTTACGAGCCAATAAATTTCTTGACGTGACCTCATAACGAAAAAAAGCCTGGCTCATTTGAATATTTTGTGTCGAGTGTGGAAGGGGAAAAGGAAGCCATTATGCAAGAGTTAAAAACTGGAATCATTTGATTACATAGGACGTTAGTGAGAAGGATTTATATGAGAGTTGACTATCAAAACTTATTAGTTGACCATAAGTGAGTAATAAGGGGTTTTGGATCATATTATGTAAAATAGAAAATAATAAAATTTCCATTCAATCTACACTAACATCTTCTCGAGAAGCTTCGCGAACCTGTCAAGGTTAAGAGTCCCTTATTATGATGACAAATTTTGTAATAAAGTAATTTTATCACAATATTACAATTTGAAGTTTTACAAGCATGTTGCGTTTGAATGAATTATCATATTAAATAGTATTTATTTAATATTTGGTCCAATTGTGTTTGAATACTCGTATTATACGATTATTCAAACACAATTGGACCAAATTTTGGTCCTATTGTATTTGAATAATCGTATCACGCATAGAATGACGTCGTTTGCGATAAAATTTATCGCAAACGACGTCATTCTATGCGTGATACGATTATTCAAATACAATAGGACCAAAATTTAATATAGGGTTGCTTAGTGGACGTTTCTACTCAAGTTGCATTGCAATCAGGCCCAGTACATTTCGTTCTGCATAAGACGGGTTAGGTCTGATTTGGTAACATTGCGGAGTTTGGTTTATCTTGAAAAAATTATAAAGGTATTTTCTTATTAATAAAATTATAAAGCTGTCTTATTGGACTCAGGGAGCGGAGCATGCTGCATGTGCTTCAACCTACGTCGCCATCCATAGGTGTTGAAAGCCCACATATATTATGAGCTCATTCTTCTTGTATCCAGGATTTTTATATTCAGTAAAACGCTTCTAGCGAGAAGAACATTGGGGATATTGGGAGTTTATAAACAGGGTTACGATTGTACTTGTAAAAGTTGAGAAAACTCTAAATCCTAGTTGAGATAATTCGTTTCCGATTCAGTTGACTGTTCACAGATCTCTTGAGCACCTGCCGAGAGATTGATTGGCGCAACCAGCTATGAAATTGTTCACGACACCGTGAACCACTTCTGGCTACTCAACCTGTCGGGAAAAAAAATCCGTGAAAAAAACTCGACTGCCGTAGATGGCTCTGATTCAGACACTCGGATCATTGGGAGTTGAAAGAACTTGGTTCAGCTGAACCATCTCAATCCAATGCACAACGTTTGCAATCATGAAATTCAGAATCAAAACTACATTATACCTAATTGACGGCCTCGTTACGAGTAATATGAAGTTCTTCTTCAACGTCAGCTTTCAGTATAATGTCTTCCCCTATACTCCAAAGAAAACCGGAATAGTGGAATGTAATTTGATGGTCAGTGAAGCTATTCATCAGTTTTCGCAAAAAAAAACAAATTCACGACTCTTAAATTAAGAGAAAAATGAGTAACCTCTAGTAAACTAAAACGCGGGGAATAGTCAACCTAAACCCTGTTATTATTTGAACATGAGTGAGCAACTGTCGATGGAATTAGCCGAATAATGTCAATTAATATATTTTAATAGTTGGTTAGGATGTTTTCACCGTCTCGTTTCAACAGAAGATTAATTAAAGTAAATCGATCATATTGGAAGAACAGGATATCTAAAATGTTTAGGACTGGTGTCGGAGCGCATACTAATGGGTCGACTTGAACCGGACCTCGTGAGAATTTTCTTATTCTTTAATAGATCATCGGCGGAGCTACTTGTTAATAGGTTATTATTATTATCTACCCGAGATTGTTTCATGGACCTCAAGAGTTCTCTTCGAGAAATTTAATTCGTTCTCGAGTCACGGTCCTGCGCACCTGAAACTAGTTTTCTCTCTACGTTCATCTGATGCTTCGAGTAAAAATTAAAATAACCGTCATTTTTACATAGATTCCTTGCTCATTCTTCAAGATGAACGCCTGAAACTGTCAAACTAATTAAATTTGTTCGACAACGTACTTGGGTACAAAATCACCCACAAACCTATGGAACTCTATCATACCATTTTCTCACCTGCTACACTTCTCTGTTTATGGCCCAAATAAAAACGACCTAATAATACGACTCGTACCTGAGTGATGTCGAGTGATGCCATGTAATCGAGAGATTTTAGAAAGTTGATATTTTAGTAGTATTGGAGTAAATTTGGCGCATAATCAAGTCGAGGGTGAGAATTACAAATTTTAAAAACAAAGGTTTGCTAGGGCTTCGATATCCAGATCTAAATATAAGTCGCATACTGACTTTATTGCCACCTCGAATGATCTAAAAGTAGCTCAGAATAGAGTACACGAATGCATGAAAAGTAATTTTTAGGGCAGATAAGGGAAGAAATTGATTTCAAAATTCAAAGTTAAGGCTTTAAGGATGATGGATTTTGGATTTTGGATTTATTGGATTCATGATGTGTTGAAATGTTAGATTTTGGAATACAGATACATAATTAGATGTTTTAATTGCTAATAGCAAATTTTGGAAAACCGAGGGGGCTAGTGTAGAACTCATTGCTTGGGCGTGCTATTGGTAAAATACTTTGTGCGTTCAACCTGGTAGGTCTCACATCACCTCTCTCCTTGAATAAGCCGAGGGACTTGTGCACATATAAAGCCAACCTATAAACATACGTCATTCTTGGAGAAAGCACTTTAAAATCCTCGTAAAGGTTCACTGTTCGGGTCCACCTGTGTGACTTCGTGGCTAAGACAGTATTCACAACAAAATAATTAGGTTACCGAAAATACACGCGTACGCACCTCCCCAAATGGGTATAATATAGATAAATTGCTATAAACATAAGCATAGAAAACCATACGTAGATTTTTACGACTAAGCCAGCCTCTCAGTAAGACGAATGTTTTCCACCTCAAATATACGAAGTCTAGTAGCAAGAATTAGCATATTATGTTCCTTCCACTTCATGCAACAGCCCTAAATATCTGATGGAGTTTACTTTTTCCAGTCTTTGACAAGTACTATGTTCAGAGCTGCAATTTCCCTGTTGTATATCTAGTCAAATGTGTCTTTGAGACAGAAATACTCCTGCGGTGATACGTGCTCTGTCCATGAAAAAAATTAATTGACCTTGACTTGTATTACGAGTATATGGTAATCAACTCGTAATAAACAATAATGAGTACCTATTAAGAGTTTCAAACAACCAAATGCCAACTCGCCCACATGATAAATGGCCAAGCTAACCAAATACCCTGCTACCTGGGCTACGAATTCGTGTAATTTAATTATGAGCGCGAGGAGTGGAGTGGTGGGATTGCCTGACATGTAGGAGAAGACCGTAATGCGTTTTTGATGAGACCTCACACGGGTTTTGGCCTTGCGATAATTAGAATGGGCTTGGGGAAGGAGATCGGTGGAAAAGAAGGAGCCGGTATCCGAGGGAGGTAGCGGACAGGGGTAATTACGGCATATCTCACGTGGCCGAAGGCAGAGATCAACCTTTTCACGGCGGCAGAAACATCAGAGGGAGCATCCATGAGAGCATGTCAACCGTCGAAGTCATGCCTGCCTGAGATCGTCCCCGAAATCGGTTAACATTTTTTGGACTCCGGGTGCGATGAAACAGATGAAAGGAAGTGGAAGAAGAACGTTTTCCAACTGGTAGTTGATTCCTTGCTGTAAACGTTATGCACATATTGCAGCCACATGCCAATCCTTCTTGCAATGTTTATTACGATGCCCCCGTGATCCATCCATCCAGCAATCATGTGAATGGTTACCTAGCATATTTAAACGTAATAGACTTTATTTCGAATTTACGTCAAAAAATTAAAGTAAATTCGATAAAGAAATCCCTAAACTCGTTTCATGCTGTCGGGCAATGTAGTCGTGGGCTCACTAAGAACAAAAATCTCACAACCTTGGATTTCTATCAAACGTGACGATGTAACCAAGATTGAACCACTTATCAAACGTCGAAAATGGCTATTCAAACTGTCGTTGAACCAAATTGTTGCTATGAACATAGTTGCGGAGTTTTGCGTGACAGGTAACATGCGGAGTGCGTTTCTTGGCGGGCAAATTATCGGGGAATTAGCGGGGAAATTATATTAGTCTATACAGACATGGAACGCAACAAATTATCAATTACTTACCAAAGAGGTTCTTATTACCGAGAGACCATCACAATGGAATGCTTGAGAAAACGTCGTGTGTAATTTCCAATGCACTCTGCCATGTTCAGCAATTTATTTAATGATTATTATCATTTTAATTGAATTTATACGTCTGGACTGTCGTAAATACCACACAGTTTTTCTGTCAACCGAAGGTCTTCAGCCTCCCTCAAGCTTGAACCAAAAACATTTTTGCTTAACCACCTCATGGAACAAGTTTGGTTCAAGTCTGACACCCTAATTCGTTAATAACACCATTTTTTTAATGAAAGAATTATGCAAACTAGCTGACGTTCGGAAGATACGTAGGGACCGGTTCACGGACTTTGATTACATTTTCAGGTCTTAAATTCCTCTAAATTTCATTGCCATTGAATTGATTGTATATTCGGTTCCAGTTAAGTCCTTATGATTTTCTCGGTGGTTGCCTATATCTCTAATTCTATTCATATAGCTCGGGTCTCCAATTGCCACTGTTTCAAAAATTCGTCCTTCGTTTACCTAAATGGTGTGAATTAGGGAGGCTTGCTCATACTGTTTGCTGAATCCCGAATTAAAATCAACGCACGAAAAATTCCAACCACGATTTCAATTCAAAGGAAAAAAACACTTTCGATTGGCTTCAGACCCATGTTGATGAAACTATAGTTGAGTTCGGGAAGGCTATTTGCAGTTCCGGATCATTATGATTGGCCTAAATGAAGTCTTCATTACCTCCGCAATAATTAAGAAAAATTTCCGGTAGCGATATGCATAGTTAGTAGATTAGAGTTGGGAAGATGGAAAAACTCAGATATGCTTCTGGAGTTAAAGAGGTCATTTTCGAGGGTATGAGAGTACTGAAGAGAGGAGGGGTGGTGGGGTAGGAGGTGCTGAGCTCCTAATGACGAATTAAGCTGCTCGTAATCTCATTGGGGAGAAATTCAGATTTAATTTCTTCTCCGAGTGGCCGTTGCTAATGCTTTTCGGTAGCCCTCTCACTTGAAGTGTGACCATCATAATCTGAGGATTCATCGAGTTTCTACCAGATTTTTTCGTCCGATAGTTACTAGTATCCGTGGTGTTGTCGGTATACATTCCTACGTTATCGCGATGAAGCTCGTTCAGTATGGAATTTGAGGTATCATCCTCATCACCCCGGGGTATGTGAATGCGTCCATGAATATTGAATAACCAATAAAATGTATTGTTGAGTTTATAATTCGATGTTAAATTCGCCAAATCGATGAACCGCATCTTTTTGTAAAATACTTTTGGAGTTCGTCGTGGATTGCAACTGTCAACATCAAGGTAATCGAAAGCCAATAGCATAACCCTAACCAACGTATACACTAGAACTTTATTTGGTGGGTTTATACGACGCAACCAAACCACTTGATTTTTTGATTCACTTTATCCTCGTCGTTTTCAAAACTGTTTATTTTACCAGTGACTGGACCAGATGCTACATACTTCAAGAGTTTGCTCAGTAGGGCAAGACGCATGACTCAAACGTTTCACACCATCGCTTTGACTCTATGAAACATTATTGTGCGGTAGTAGAGTTCAAAGAATGTATTGAAAATAGCATGAATTGCACGTAATATAAACCCACATACCTCACCTCCTTATATGAACTGTGAACGAACTCCGTCTATACCTATTTGCATAGGTAATTCAAACGAAGCTGTGCGATCTTGAATGTATTATACGAACAATAATTAGCAAGACGGATACCGGCGTATTACTTTAGTCCCTCTAATTATAAATATGTCTCGTTAGCCGCAATTAAGCGTATTTTATTCATTTATTGAAATTAGTTTGTTCACAGTCGACGAGCAGTTTTAATGCACAATAAATTATGTGATTAATCGTTATTAATTAAACATTGTTGGGTAAATAGCATTTTTTTCGTGCCAACTTCATCACTCTTTTAACAATTCTATTAGTCTTCTGGTAAGAAAATAAAGTAAACTGATTCCTAGTAGCGGATGTATAGGAACATGGATGTGTCTTGTAGGAATGGATTTCGTTGGCAACGCGAGGTTTTGCAATAGATTGGGACGTGTGAGACCAGTTGTTAACGATTTTCTAAACATTAAGGAATAGCCTCCATACGGATCATAAAGATGTCGTTCTTTGTTACGGGCGGACAAAATTGCACGGTGAGAAACGTATTATATTGTGTAGCATGAATTAGACGGCAAAAAATTATTTACATGCTACATACAGTGAACAACACTTCAAAAATCAGACTGGGGATTTGTCCATAGAATCTTAAATACGAGTACCAACTTTGAAAGACAAATTGATCAGTTTTCATACGAGGGACGTCCAGAAAGTAAGGTTACAAGGGCTGTGTAGGACGAAGGGAATTTTGTTTTTCAGTTTTTGGTTCCTTTTCTTGACTTGATTGTGTCTGGTGACGAAACGTGGGTGTGTCACTATACTCCTGAGTCAAAAAGGCAGTTTCTACAGTGGCGCCATTCCCGTTCACCTCAACCCATAAATTCAAAGTCCAATTTTCAAAAAGGAAGATCATGGCATCTGTCTTTTGGGACCGGAAAGGGATATTACTGGTCGATGTTATGCCTAAAGGAACCACCATAAATGCAGCTGCATACTGTGAGACACTCAAGAGGGTGAAAAACATTAATCACGGACAAAAGGAGAGGAATGCCGACTCGTGGTGTGTCACTCCTTCAGGACAACGATAGACCTCATAGTAGGTCTCACTCAGGACATGCTTGTTTCATTTGGGTGAAATATTGCGACTCACCCACCCTACTCCTCGGATCGGATTATCAAATGATTTTCAGATGATTTTCAGACGATTTGCAAATGATGAAGAGGTCCAGGATGCTGTACGGACGATGATATACAAAAACTGGGGCCAAGGCTTACAAAATGTATTGACCTCAATGGCGATTTAGTTAAACCATAGTGTCATGTTTACACACTTATCTTGTAAATTTCATGTAAATATATTCATTTTTCAGTTTTTAACACATTTTGCAACCTTACTTTCTGGACAACCCCCGTATTATACGTTCTATACCATTATTTAGGAAGAAATTCAATGTCTTATACATCCCAATGCATTCTCTCGTAGACTGGAATAATCTAACAATGTGTAACAAGTTTGTATACCATTGATGCAGTATGACATTATTAAATATTAAATATTATTAAATAATGTCATACTGCATCAATGGTATACAATATTATTAGATTATTGCATTCTACGAGTGAATGCATTGGGATATGATAAGACATTGATATGTCTTCCTAAATAATGGTATAGAACGTAGTATACGAGGGACGCCCAGAAAGTAAGGTTGCAACATTTGTTAAAAATTGAAAAATGAGTATAATTAAATGAAATTTATAAGATAAGTGCCAAAACATGTCATTATTTTTGTGGATCATGTCACGTAAATACCTACATGTCATGTTAAAACATGTGAAATTTTGGTAGAAATAACCATTAGCGGTTATCTCCATGACACAAGCTCGTAAGGTATTTGCGAGATGTTTCGTAGTAGGTAGGTCGTCTTCATAACAATTCTCCTTGGTGTCGTGCATAATTTATAAAGGATATGATACATATAATTGGCTAAATTATTCGTATGTCCCAAGGCTCAACTGCATTTTGAAAACATGTAATTTCGTGACAAGCACTTCTCCTCCAGCCGCCACTCCAGCCCCGCCTTTCCATAGACGTTGGTACCTACTAATAAGACATCACGGGGGAATGAGGTGATCAGGGACTATTTAATTTATGTTGACCGACATTGTAAAAGACACGTCGAGTCAGTTCCATCGAGGGAAACCGATCACAGTCTGACAGCGCCCCACCTTCAATTGCCGGCCGAACGGATCCGGTTTCGGCAAGTTGGAAACGATCCGTTTTGTGTTTATTCTGGTAATTACACGGGAGAGTATAAGGGAGTTGGATAGCGGCAGGAACGGTTCCAAGGAACCTAATTTATTTTTACAACGGTGTCAATTTAAAAGTCTACGATTCCTTTAATCGAATTGAATTCTCGACCCCCTCGAGGGCCTATTAACGAGTTTTAATTTAAAAACAAGTTTATAATTGAATGTAAATTCTTTTCGTAGCGATTAATAAGGATAGGTTCCGGCTGGAAGCCGTGCAAGTGTGACTGTGGACCGCCCTTACCGCAATTTAGCAACCCAGCATTGATAAGATATGTGAACTACTTATACGGTGGATTATGTAATTGATTTCACTCCTCCAAGGTACTTGCCAAAGCTTGATGTTATTGGTTACTCATTGTGTACAATATAGTTTATACGTTAGCTGGGTGGGTCATAGTATTTCTCCACCTGTAACAGGATGTTGTAGTTCATTTCTTATTTAGCTTCTCTCCTCCTTGGTAGCAGAACACAAAAGACATTTACCTACTGCTGAATGCCACTAAACATTATGTTTCTCATACCTATTCTAAACATTTCAGTGCTGTTGTCTTACTCCAATGACTCTTGGTCGTTTTAGCTATACTTTTCAAAATATTTGAACCACGAAACACAAACAGCGATCTAAACAGAAGGGTGATCTGAACAGGAAATATTAGTAGTGTCTTTTAGCGAATTTTTGGAGAAAAGGAAGGTGTTGTTCTCGGTCCAAAATTTTTAAAACTCAAATTTCCGAAACGTGTTTACACCAAAATCCGTTTTAGACCATCCTGAGTTCACTGCCAAATACACCTTTAAAGAGTACTACTTAATTAAAGAGTACTGATGGTGAAGGGGCAGGAGTAAAAATACGCTAAAAATACGCTTGTTATACGAAATTACCGGGCCATTAGCAATTCATTTTCATGAATCCTTTCAGTTTCGTGCATGGGAAATTGGGGTGAGCTAAGATTTAAAATGAGAACATTTTCTGAATTTAGACATTTTCTATTCCCTTTTTAGTTTCATTGGTCACCTCCGAAAGCTATTCATACATGATCCACTACCCCTGAACAGCTATTATCACATCACTATCCTAAGAACTAATCCTAGGAACATTTTTTCATTACATAAATATTGTGCATCAGCCTTTATTCGAAAAAGGTAACGCTCAGAAGTTGAAGAATAGGGGTTTTAGTGCATCAAAAAGGGATATCTTTGGACGAGTAGAATAAAGAGGCAAATCATCGGATTTCAGGTGCCTCTTTTTCCTTCAACTCAGAATACTCCAAACTTTCATAAACAATAGAAATTTAGGTTATTCCATATCAAACAAATTTCATTTCGAAAGTTTAAAGAGTTTAACAGTTTTCGTAATTTGTTTAACAGGAAATAATAAAGTTATATATTTATTAAAAAAAAAAAAAAAAAGGAATGCCCAATAAAAAAACATAACTATTGTATTTCTGAGTCTCAGAACAATTTTTATCGTTGGTTAGGTATTTAAGAAATTTTAGCAACAATAGCTTCATTTAAAATTGGCTTCTGAGATTAAATTTTCATATTTTGTACGTTGGGGTACATCAAACACAAATTTTGTTCCCCTGTGTGAGTTCCATGTCCCAAAAATGTATGTGTGACCTCCTAGAACGAACCGTTAAAATGAGTTGTATATTCTCACACTGAAATCTTCTAAAGTTAAATCAGTGCGAATAGTGTTCATGCTCGAAGTAAGGCACATGTTTCCCGGACATGCCCTCAGTTCTACTCGGTTTTGGCCGGTCAGATCGTTACGGGGACTGTAATGCGGTTAACAAGACTTCCCCACATATCAGAGCTATTAATGTTTTGTTGTGAACCTGAGCGCGAGGGGGTTCGAAAAAGGAGCGATTTAATTCGAGGAATGTGGCGGCCCAGCGACAAGCAAGACTGACAGCTAATTACTCAGCAATTATAGGTAACGACCTTCTACGAAGGCGGGCGAAATCCTTGCGGGTTTTGCCCTTCGCTAGAACTTTAAAAGAAAATGAAAAAAAAAAAAAGGAAAGAGACGTGAGAGAGAGATGGAGAGAGAAAAGGCAGAAAGAAAGATAACTCGTTCGTAGAAAAAACAGGTGTAACCGGAGAAATGGTAGTTCGTACGAAATTGCAAATAATTGTAGTACAGAGAAGCCTTCCGGTGATAGAAAGATGTGTCAACGGCCGTCAACGATCTCCAATGTACTCATATTTCAAGCGATCAAGCTGACAAGTTTTATAAAGGTGTTCACCAGATGGAAAAGGAATTCAAGTTTTTTCCTACACCGAGTACAGTGAAAGAACGACACATTTGTATTCAGAGACATTTGCGGATTATTTTGAGAAATTAAGACAAAAAAATAGGCACCCAAGTTGAAAACATGCACCATGGATATAAGAACGAATTTTTGAAGAAATAACTGGTTTTACGTTTTATTTTACTGGTTTAAAACAAATTTTGTCTCAATTTTTTGCAAAGTAACAAGTCAGTTTATACAATTTTAACGCTGAACACGATGGTGTAGTCAGAAGTGCGATATTTTACTCCGTTTACAGATTAGAGCAGATGAGCCGTGAAGAACATCTCAAGTAACAACCACGTTTATTCATCTTCAAATCGCTCCAGTTTTGAGAAGAACATTTTGAGAAATGAGGTGAATAGAACGTACTAGTAAATTTACGGGATCATCGAAGAAAATCAAAGAACTTGAAGTTTAGGAATTTCCGGGTTTTTTACGAGTTGGTCATCGCAAAAACTTATTAAATAAACATTTTATCTTGAAAACGACACACGCTCTCCCATTCAGCGAATAAACACTTGTTACGATAACCATAAACACAACCCCAAAGGTCCCAACCCCATTTGCACAACCTCAAAGGTTCCAATGAATCAGGGATTGAGATCATATTCGTGATAATGTATGTGCTCTTACGATTGCTCTTATATTTGTTGGATTCATGAAGTTGTTTCACTGTTAATCTTCAAAAAGATACACAACCGTCTCTGAATTCTAGGGATAATTGAAACACCGGTTAATGATAACTAGAGCTGTACGAATAAATTGGTTGTGGAGAAAAATAAATACTTAATTCAAACATCGACTATTAAATACTCGACTTTCGAGTTCGGGAGTTCGTCTTCATTTAGAATATGAAATATTAAATATTAAAAATTAAGAATAGTAAATTTTACCATAATTATGAAACATTTTAAAATTTATCGCATCAAAGGATGGATGGAGTAAATTGTCAGATTTTATTTATTATTATCAAAGCATTGTATAGTTTGGCATATTATACCTATATAACAATAAAATTAATAATGAACGTACTAAGTCAAGTCCAATAACCTCCTAGTAGGGGACATGCATGAGAAAGTCAATTGTTATGTGCTCCAAGTAATATCAAACAAAACCGCTATAACTTTGCGTCATTAAGCGTTATTTTCATCAAATATATACTAGAATTTCACGTTGTTTGCACGGCTTTAATTTATTTTAGAAGCCAATAAAATAAAATTTTAAACAAATTGAAAAAGGTGAAAAAACGCTTCAAATCTCATTACAACGGCTCATTTAAAAAAATCGAGCAGGTCACTAAATAGTTCTATCCGAATGAGAACAGTTGGTAACTAACTCAGTGATAGTTTTCCAAATTTCCAACTAAATTCGGCTCCTACCTGTATAATTCATGGAAACAACAAGGAACTCAACATCATAAAAGTTTTAGCTGTTCTCCAGTTTAGCTTAACTCACTCTATGTTTGATCTAGCCTTTTTGATATTTTCATCAGTTCTACTATGAAGCCCATATCGTAAGTGAACAACGCACTGGAACATGATAACCCGAATTGGCAAACGTGACTGTGATTTGTTAAAAACTTCATGATATTTTGACCTGAAATCAGGAAACTTCATTTCCAGTAATGCAGCAATACCCGCGTAGTATGAACAGATATATAGCTCTCGATGTATGGTACATCAACTGATGATGTCTGACGTTAGTTGAAGATGCGACCTCAGTATAAAAGCGGAGATTCGTTGAATCGGATATTTTGAATTGAGCTTTTAAGGAGTCGAGGAATCCATAAAAAAAGACACTAAATATTTTGGTCGTTCCTTGTGCCTCGACCGTATCGTCCACTCTACCGAGAACCCCTCTGTATCACCTTGTTGGACAAGCACTCTTGCGACTAATTTGGGAAGTCGTGACTCGAATAGAAAGCTCGTGTCGTGGGTAATACATCGGACTTTATATTGGAGTGGTATCAACCTCTGGCTTATACATCCCCCCCCCCCATCACCCTCATCACCAATCAATTTTATTCTTCTGTTTACTCATATCTTTTAGTGCATCACAATCCTTATATGGAACCAAATTTGTTTCTCATTTCACTTCCAGTAGAGTATTCGAGT
Organism: Stenodema calcarata; assembly: GCA_963920205.1. Classification (NCBI taxonomy): domain Eukaryota; kingdom Metazoa; phylum Arthropoda; class Insecta; order Hemiptera; family Miridae; genus Stenodema; species Stenodema calcarata. The sequence goes on along the minus strand of OY986049.1, from coordinate 12,863,749 downwards.
ATTTATTCTGGAATGTTTCGAAGAGTCTGAAAAAACAGTCTATTCGGTGTTTTAAATACCTATCGGATCCGGTCGGTCTGCTTGTTTCGGTAGCATCGTTTAAATTAATTCCCCGCCACTATGAAGCCCGTCTGAATCTAGTTTAATATATTCAATCCGATCTCCATACGACATTAAGATGCCTACTGAGTATCAATTTTTGCAGCTTTGCAATTATTATTGCTAGGAGTATACCCCATGTTTCTCAAAGTTGTGTAAGTGCCCCAATACATAAAATTCATGTATTGATTTATTATTTAATAATAAATCAATTACCATCAGTTCGGCACCGAATTTAGCTAGAAAATTAACAAGACCACTAATGAGCTGGTCACCACATACATACACACCCAACCTCACTCGATCCAGTCTCAAGTTGAATTTCCTTTTCGTGAACAGACGAATATCTCACATATTACGGAAAGATCTTCGGATGATAATAGTAATGCGCAGTTATGGGTTCCCAGGTTGGAATTCCTTAAATTTCATTACGGATTCGTAACCAGTGACCCTAAAAACCCCCGAGTGACAATTTTGAGGCATCTCTGTAGCCACTACTACGCATGCGCGGTTACGGGTTCGCAGGTTATAATTACTTAAATCTCGGATTCGTAATCAGCGACCCCAAAAACCACCGAGTGTAGATTTTCAGATCAATTTATTGACCTTTGAATTTTGGCCAGGTTTTTGACGAATTTTCGGCAAAAAGGAATAAGTATTGTTCTTGGTCCAAAATTTTTAAAACTCAAATTTCCAAAAAATTACCGAATAAGGAGACAACATTAAATGTAAATTAAATTCAATGTAACAAATTTTATTATAAAACCAGTAAAATTGAGACGTTTTACATAAAACTAGTTAGTTCTTCGAAAATTCACTCTTTTCGGATTTGGCCCCACTGTGTACCGGGTTAGTGATCAGGAGATAAGGGTTCTATGCATTAATAAGTTGTTGTTTAATAACGTTTTCCCCTCATTGCTTCATGTATGAAAGAAGAAATTAATTGTACAAATCTAGCCCATGATTGTTTTTTCTCGAGGAAAAAAGTCTGAGAAAAGGCGGACTTTCTAGGAATGTAACCACTGGATGGCACTCGAGCAATCAAGGCGAAAGTTCATTACAAGTTGCTCAACGTTTGGTAGGAAATGAACGTTTAGCTAGAATAATTAAAACTCCAAATTACTTCCCACAGATTTTGGGGACTGGCTGGGTATGGAATGGTGCCTCGAAGAGAATATTGAAAGTAGCAACGTTGAGTGTTCTTTCTACGGTTCCATAGAAGGCAAGAGTTTTGATTTAGATTTTTAATTTTTAGTTTTTTGTTGTTATTTTTTCTCCACAGTAAGGTCCTTAATAGGCAATGAACTGTAAGGTTTGGGCGTTGAACAGCACTCCTAGGACTTTTCACGACCTCCTTTTTTTATTTGCCACTTGGAGATTTGTGTTTTCTGAAACTGAATGTAAAAGTCCTCAGTGGGCGATGGATCCATTAAATGCTTGGATCTGCACTCCAAATAAGACTAGTCGCACTTCTCAATACTAAGTGTTGGATATGATCCCTTCCAAGTTATTGCCGAGTGTGTGGTTACTATACGACGCCATGTCCCTTTCAGTTTAATTGATTATTTGGTTTTGAATTCTATATCGAATGGTTCCTTTGACGGAAACAAATCATCTTTACTATTTCTTTTTCGGTATTCTAACATAATATGATATTATCATGAGGACCTCCATGTTATACAATTCGTAACTCAAGCTGATGAAACGGTACGAATATAAGAGGAGTATCCAGAAATGAGGTGAAAGGGACATGGGATAACGCGAGACGCAAAGAAATCAGAGAAGAATGGGACGAGAGAGGGGTGTGATGGCGAGTTGGAGCCTTCCCCATTAGCTTTTATCAGGCCCATGATTTATTAACAGCGTTAACAATAATCTCCTGGTCTAATGGGACGAGCATATGAGAGGGGCCTCCGAGAGGATGGACCTACGCGCGCCCCCGCGGAGCCTACCGGAACGACCTGAAGGATACGAACGCAGCAAGGAGACACTCAAGGCATCCGAGATTACCCCAGGTTTATGAGGGAACCCCTAATTAACATGAGATTGAGTCACTCGGGCATCACTTGGCGCCGGCTCCTTTTCGACAGATCGGTGACCGATAGTTCCCAGGAAAGCCCTTGAGATCCACTACAAGTGATTCATCCTACTTAGCCACCTCATACTCATTCTTCTTTTTCTATGTTTTGATACCTGTGGCAGGCCAGATACTTGGGCTGCCATGGGTGCAACTCTACGATTCCCGATGACCATAGTACCAGAGGGACCGGTGGGTGGCAGCATCATCCACGGTCGGTTCCAGACGAGGCGGGAAACGAGACCCCGAGAAAAAAATTGAGTCCCACGAAAAGTGCTGACGGGGGAGCCGAGGCCGAGCCCGAAAAACTAGGACAGGGGGTGACGACACCTCTGGTGCGATTGTTCCAAATAAGGACCAGAGGTGTCAGCGGAAAAACCCCCCGGCGGACGCTGGCCAAAGAAAACTCCTGCACTTGGATTCGGAAGGTACTAGGAGGCAGACGGTCGGAGGTGCTTGTCGGTTTTGATCATTCACTTGGGTTCGGAACGGACTAGGAGGCGGACGGTCGGAAGTGCTTGGCGTTTGATCGTTGAATTGGATTCGGAGGCGGTAAGGTCGCTCGGGCGAATCGCGAGAAGGTATCGGTGAATTCAGAAATAATCGGGAGTGCAACCGGACGGTAGGAACTTGGACCCATCTACTGTAAGTAGAGATTTGGATAATATTCATAAGGGCTGCTTCCGTTTGTCGCACCTCTCCCTAGAGAGAAAGACCCTTGTAGTGGAGTAAGTTAAGTTGTAGTGGATTAGAGAAAATACTCTTGTAGTGATTAAGCGAAGTTAAGCACTTGTAGTGGATTACGTTAAGTAGTATTAGAGGAAAGGACTCGCCGTAGTTCATAAGTGTAGTTAAGTTTGGAGGAAGAATTCGTTGTAGCTAATAAGTTTATTCCAGCTTAGAGGAAGGCCTCGATATTAGAGATTAAGTAGATATTAAGTACCATTAGTCGTTGAAATTGGTGGAAATAAATCCTAAGGTAATTGTACGGCTCTGGCTTGTCCATTATCCTTCCCCTTTCCCAGCGGAGAATAGCGGACTATCACACTGGTGTCAGGGTGTAGCGGTGGGGCGATTCACATTATTGGTTATTGTGTAAATTAGGAAGAAAAATTGAAGGTTGAATCGCCTCGGAATTCACGCTCGGTCGGAAGTAGTTCGCCTACGCTGGAAGAGGGGAAGCGGAGGAGGGCGGAACAGAGTCGAGGGAGAGTGGGCGGGCGAGACGAAGAGGGGGTGAGGCGCCGCCGGCGGAACAGGGCTGCCAACCGAAACGAGATGTCTCTTACTCCTAGGGGGAAATTAGCTTTGTGAATTATTAGCTCCGGGAGTCCGGTTGTGTTCTGTATAAGATTAAACAGGATTAAGTTAAATGGAAATCTTTTTTTTTTAAAGGAAAAAAAAAGAAGAGATAAACTGAATTGGATTCGAGTGGGAATTCAGGTTGAATCTGTTAGTTGGAAGTGAATTGAGTTTTGGAAATTGAACGGAATTACGATTAAATTAAATCCTTAAATAGAGGAAAATTTGGACTGTTACGGCCAATAGGATTAGGGAACGGGGATCCACAGCTCATATTCTTGTTTTTTTCCCGTGTTTGTTTTCTCACAACCCGTGTATTTATTATCAGTCATAGGGTGTTATAGAACTCGTAAGGAAAATTAATATATGTAATACAGGTGTTATCTACAGGCGTTTTTTTTTATCACAGGTGTTACTGGCAGGCGCTTTCCTTTTGGGTAATAGCTCATATTGTTGTTGTTTTCTCGTGGTTGTTCTCCTCACAATCCGCTTATTTACTATCAATCATAGGGTGTTATAGTAATAAGTACTCGTAGGGAAAATTAATATATCTATAATACAGGTGTTATCCACAGGCGTTTCATATTACAGGTATTTCCTTTTGGTAATAGGGAGAAGTAAAGTATACTACCGTTGTTTTAATTGTTTTTCTATCAGATTAACTAAGATTAAATTAAATTAACATTTTCTTTTTTGCTGAAACAGAATTGAATTAAATTTGGCGTTGGATTGCATCGGAATTCCCTCGGGGTTGGACTGGAAGAACTACGATTAAACTTAGATTAAATTTGGACTGAATTGAATTAAATTACAAATCGATTTAAAGTTTTTTTCGGTAAGATTAAATTAAAGTTAACATTTCCTTTCTCTGCTGAAACTAAATTGAATTAAATTTGGCGTTGGATTGCACTTGAATCCCATTTGGGGTTGGACTGGAAGAACTACGATCAAGCTTAGATTAAATTTGGGCTGAATTGAATTTAATTGCAAATCAATTTAAAGACTTTCTTTGGGTGAGTTGAAGGACCAGTGCTAAATATAAATACCTTCGCCTTATTCCAGGTAGTGTGGATTTCAGGCGTTCCCTGTATATTACGTGTGCTCTGTTACAGGTATTTTTTCCTTGGAAGGTGAGGGGAAATAACACTGATAGTACCCTGGCTCCATTGGCTCTCATTTGTGTTCGTTAAGTCCGATTGAAATCCCGTTTATTTAACCCTTTTTCCACAGGCCGTCTAGGTACACGGGGGGCATTGGTTATTACCATATTGTTAGGGGATACTTGTCATAGACCACCTTCTGCTACTACCTCCTCTGTTGGGTAGCCGTTTCCCTGTTTACTCGTTGGGATGGACGGCGAATCACTAGACGGGGGGGCCTATGGGGGGGACCCAGGCAGTCCGATGAGGGGTAACAAGGGATGGACGTGAGGAGAAGGGGGAGAACAGGGGGGGGGGAGGAAGGAAAAAAAGAAAGGGGGAGTGGTGGGTAAAGGTCAGGCAGGGATTTTGATAGGCGGGTTAGGATAAGTTTGGATATAGGCAGCTCCGAAGATTTGGTTAGGTTGATTAGGAAAATAGTTAGATGGACCAGGATAATAGAGGGATATAGGCGGTTGGCAAAGCCAGATTTTGATAGGCGGGTTAGGACAAGGTTGGATATAGGCAGCTCCGGAGATTCGGTTAGGTTGATTAGGAAAAGAGTTAGATGGACCAGGATAATAGATGGATATAGGCGGTTGGGAAAACCGGAATAGGATATGGGCAGAACCGGAATAGGATATGAGCGGAACCAGAATAGGATATAGGCGGAACCGGAATAGGATATGGGCGGAACACAGGAACCAGAATAGGATATGGGCAGCTCAAGGAAACTGGTTTAGGCAGTTGAGGACAATAATTAGGATAAGGATTAGGTGGATTAAGGCTACATAAGGATAAGTTTTGCATTATTTAAGAAACTATTTATGTTTTGTGGGTTGCTTCCCATGCTTTGTATAGGTGTTAACACCTTAAACAGTAAGAGAGGATGTGCGGGAACTTTCTTTAGCGATAGGCAAAGCAGCCCTAGGGAGGTTGAGCCCCCCAAATCTCGCCCGGGAACTAGTGCAGTTAGTGAAGATGGTGGCAACGGACCTACCCCACGAAGACATGGCATCGGTGCATGGGCACTAACAACCCGCGCGGGTGTCCGGATGGCACACGGGTCAGGCACTTCACGTAGCGCTCGCGTTCCCGTTAGAGCCCCGGGGCCCTCGGTACCAATTGATGCAAGTGGTGGAGCAATGCCACCTCCAGAACCGGACTGTTCCTGCCAGCGCCCCAACATGGAATTGGACGAGGACCAACGACTCAGGGGAGGGGCAACAGCTGGAGTCTCTGTTGGAACAGCTGCGGTCATCCTCCAGGGAGACGGCACCCACGTGGCGGGAAGGCGAGATGAGGATCAACCTTGCCTTGGACGCTCTACGAGCCAGAGAGCTGCAGGCCTGGTGGACCCCCGTGACCACCCCTCTGGAGATTGGAGGTGGAACCCTGCTGCTGCTCGCAACGGTGGGAGCTCTGGGGGGATGGGCCTACTTCCGCAAGCAACTGGCGCCGCAAGAGGGACCGTCGTCCCCTCCCACGACAAAGATTGAGCTGGAGGTTCAAGCGCCACCAAAAGAGGAGGCCAGCAGTGTCGCGACCCCGGGCCACTACATCCCGGCAAGGACCCGGAACCATCCCCTGCACTAACTGGCTGCTTGCCACCCCGCTCTGAATCACGGGAGGGTAGGGGCTAGGAAGGAACGACCCTAGTCGTCCCTTGGAAAAAAAGGGGGAGTGGTGTGGCAGGCCAGATACTTGGGCTGCCATGGGTGCAACTCTACGATTCCCGATGACCATAGTACCAGAGGGACCGGTGGGTGGCAGCATCATCCACGGTCGGTTCCAGACGAGGCGGGAAACGAGACCCCGAGAAAAAAATTGAGTCCCACGAAAAGTGCTGACGGGGGAGCCGAGGCCGAGCCCGAAAAACTAGGACAGGGGGTGACGACACCTCTGGTGCGATTGTTCCAAATAAGGACCAGAGGTGTCAGCGGAAAAACCCCCCGGCGGACGCTGGCCAAAGAAAACTCCTGCACTTGGATTCGGAAGGTACTAGGAGGCAGACGGTCGGAGGTGCTTGTCGGTTTTGATCATTCACTTGGGTTCGGAACGGACTAGGAGGCGGACGGTCGGAAGTGCTTGGCGTTTGATCGTTGAATTGGATTCGGAGGCGGTAAGGTCGCTCGGGCGAATCGCGAGAAGGTATCGGTGAATTCAGAAATAATCGGGAGTGCAACCGGACGGTAGGAACTTGGACCCATCTACTGTAAGTAGAGATTTGGATAATATTCATAAGGGCTGCTTCCGTTTGTCGCACCTCTCCCTAGAGAGAAAGACCCTTGTAGTGGAGTAAGTTAAGTTGTAGTGGATTAGAGAAAATACTCTTGTAGTGATTAAGCGAAGTTAAGCACTTGTAGTGGATTACGTTAAGTAGTATTAGAGGAAAGGACTCGCCGTAGTTCATAAGTGTAGTTAAGTTTGGAGGAAGAATTCGTTGTAGCTAATAAGTTTATTCCAGCTTAGAGGAAGGCCTCGATATTAGAGATTAAGTAGATATTAAGTACCATTAGTCGTTGAAATTGGTGGAAATAAATCCTAAGGTAATTGTACGGCTCTGGCTTGTCCATTATCCTTCCCCTTTCCCAGCGGAGAATAGCGGACTATCACAATACCCGTTACAAACAATAAAGGCCTAGACTTGAGAAAAATCTGGTCCGGGGTGTCACGCTGATGACCCCAACGACCAGTGGACACGTAGTTTTCTCCTTACATCAGACACGTTCATATCTGAATGCCCTCAAAATAGTTTTCTATGTGTGTGCGTCATTAAACTGTACTTATAGATAATTAGGTAGATAAATATAATTATTGACATAATTCACATAGGAATGCATTAATAGCACACTTCGACAAGAAAAATGAAATAGTTTAATACCTAACTAAACAAAATATATCGTTACTGCTAACCTTTGTTTCCTAAATATACATGTCAACTTATTGCAAGCCCCTGTTGCTGGCAAGAGCCGCACTTGGCACCTTGACTGTGTCTAGCCTCTCAACAAAACCAACTTAAGTAAGTATTAAAACTCCAAAATAGTAGAACAATTGCACAATAATAATAAGCAATTCAACAATAAGAACATAAAATGGACCCAGTTCACATATGAAATCTCATACTCACCAAAATGCTATCAAGATGGCTATACTCGATAGAGATCAGCCAATTGTAAATACGTTTTTTGTAAGCGTCGCGTCTAAAATGCAAAGGGAATCTCAAACCGTCAGGCAATGACTTGTAGTATACTGTGGTATATTATGTAGTGAGGGCTTTTGGTAAATAGATTGAGCGTAGGGAAGCACTACGGATTGCAAGCTCTTACAGAACAGTATCAGAACCAGCAATACTCGTCCTGGCTAGTGTGATACCCATACAGCTTCTGGCTGCAGAAAGCCCCGCGTCTCCAGGGAGGAAAGAGTGCGTACAATGATAAGATGGCAGGGAATGTAGACCTGTGAGTTGCGAGAGTGATGGACTTCCCGGTTGGTCCTTGACATCCTGGATGCAAAGGGGACATGGAGAAGTGAACTATTTCCTGGCTCAGTTCTCAGGACATCGACTTTTCTATGCCTACTTTACAGGATGGGGAAGGTGGATCCCCCATCGTGCCGCAGCTGCCGGGATGTGGAGGATGATGCGCTCCACACGTTCTTTGGATGCGCGACATGGGCAAAGGAAAGGAGCTGGCTCAAACTCGTAGAACTATCAGTTGCCAAGATGTTGCAGAGTGAGCAGCATTGGACCCTCACATCAGAATATGTGGAGAAGGTGCTGAGTGGCAGCGAACAGAAGGCGCGGACCGACAAAGGGTAGGAGAGTGAAGAGGACTCCCTAGGACTCAGCCCGAAGTAATTTGTTAAACAGTCCCCGGCTGAGCTCCAACACAGGAAAGGTAGGTGAGGTTTCAGTGAGGTTTGAGTCCCACATAACCTGGAGGTGCGGTTCTCTCAAGGTATCTTACGAGATCCAAATGCTACCTATGGATCCCTCATTGGCCTACGGGGGAAAAACCCTCCTGAGCAACTATGGATTCGGAATTCATGAGCTACTTTTGACGTCAGAATATCAGCCATATTACCAATTAATAAGTATATAGTTTTAGAGACATCCTTGAGCGATTTGTATTAAAATTCTTTATTCAATAGGGCAACATCCATGAATACGTTACGACCTTACCGTTATTCTTCCTTCACACATCTTATCCCTCGTTGAAAGTTGTCACATATACTTCTCACATATCTATATTTATCTAAATAACTGGGGGGGGGGGGGGGTTCATTTTGAGATGCGCAGCATCTGCCTGCATCCATACCCCTCAACTACACAGAAATGTGGTGTAACAAAAATCAATTTAGGACCAGAAGATCGCAAACTGAGGATAAGAACGACGGATCTATTCCATTTGTCTTCTTTTTTCGAACGGTCTGTATACATTTAGGGAATCCGCTGCATCAAGTGATTCATTTTTTATAGCCAAATCCGATAGTACTCTGATCCCCAGGAACATCTAGTAGCCCTGTGGAGTTTTTTTTAATACTGTCACACGTTTTTTCCTCCGTTTGAAACCTGTTCCACGGAACTAACGAATTGATTTCTACTGAGCCCGGTTCAAGGCCTCTCACTGTTGTCTCCTCACTCGTCACCAACTGAGGACCCTGCTTTGAAGTGCTTATACCTAATTGTTCTCACAAACGTTTTCTTCACAGTAGATCACAGTAATGAAGATTATCAGCCGAGTTTTTATCATCCATGCTATAAATTCAACAAAATAAATAAAAAAAAGAAGAAAAATATGTGGACCGCTTGAACTGAATGGCAAAGGCTTAAGAAAAATTTGATGGTACTAAAGGTATTATCGTTCACAGGAGATTCAAGGGAGCTGCCAGCTTGATATCCAACATGTTAGATTCACGATTATTCATCTAGATGTTTCTCAAATAAACCACAAACCTTTCGTGAATCATCGTAAACGACTCACCAGCGCGTTACATCATGGTCCATCTTACTTTCCTCTCCATCATGAGTCATAAGGCTTCAATTCGGATAAATGCACATTTTCTCCAAGTACTCGCGGAATCGCCTTTATGAAATGACTTCAAACCCATCTGACGATAAAATAATATTATTATGTTCCGTAAGTGTCCTGTCGTTTTGGCATCGTGCTACAGCTTTTCGCTAACTATTTCGTACAGCGTACTGTCAAAGAATATATTAATGGCATTTTATAGAGACTCAAACGAGAGCACCACGTGCGGAAAAAAATGTATTTATATATTGTCGACAACGTCAAACTGTGGGACGGGCTTGTAAACCTAACATAATATCCATTTAAGAACACCTCCTGGATAAACTGTTATTCATCTTGGATTTAATTAAAATGATTATCGGTTGCAACTTCCAACTTCATATCCTTTCCGGTGGTCGGTGCTCAACGCTTTTTGGCGGACTTCATTACCATTTTTATTGGTGTGTTTTGCAGCCCTCGAGATAACAAGTTTTAATTGTCGGTTAGGTGGCAAAATGAGTTTCCGTCTTGTTTAATTTTACCGCTTGTCCATCTTGCGCCACCGAAAGGGGCGAATACAGCTTAATCGGCATCTCGAAACTTCTAGGACCCACGTTGTAGGTTAACGATATTCCCTCATATCATATCATCAGTCGTAGAGTTTCACCACAACATTTAGCAGGTTTGGTTCATCATGACTTCCGATATGAAAAGAATCCGTTCATAACGAACGATGGTTTTAGTTTATTATAATTTTTTAATGAGTTTATATAATATATAGATATTATCTCGGTAGTGACTTTGTGTTATTGAGTTGAGCTGTCCGTCCACGAGCAAGAAACTGCCCGTTTCAGAAGATTTTTCTAGTCCCTCATCGATCCTCTGTGTGGCATTGATAGATGAATCGACACTGGAGTAGATAGTAGGTGGAACAACGAAGACAACACAACAAGCAACAAATGTGAAATAAACCGATTTGCTTTCCCAATTTATGGGATAATTTCTCATTTCTCTCCTGTTTCTTATGAGGTGTAATTTTTAAATTTGTGTAACCCTCCATATTTCTTAGCGTAATCCCATCAATATAAAAAGACTTTTCGATCAATAGTCGACGATTGTATCTCTACTCTCTTAGTCGGACCACTCTTTAGGAAAGTCAGAAGCCCATGATTGCAAGTGACAATACCATACCCTGATTGTATACGTAAAAAGCGTATGATATATGTGGCAACACACATGTTTTGAGAACGAAGTTGTTGTTGATATTGAAAATCTTGTTGTCAGTCTTGTTATGAGATTATACCCGAAAAGTTTATTTGGTTGATTTTGTTCGTAAAAAATTTAGAATATTTACGACTTGCCTTAAAGACCTAACAAATTTGTATGTAATGTGAACACATACAAAATTTATTTAAATTATTTCGTAGTATTATGTTGGAAATCTGATCGGCATGTGATTAAGCACAGTGTAATCATGGAATGGAGAACCTCTTTTTATTATCATGTGGGTCTCGATAAATAATCAAAGGACTTAAAGAAATGTAGAAATGATTCCATCCTTCTATAAAGTAGCGTATGATTCTAGGACTTTTCACACACGTTGATTACGGTTGCCATTAGAACGTGCTTATAGTGCGGAGTACAGATGTCGTTTTGTGATGTAATTGTATGATAAAAGCCTTCCGAAAACAATGGGTCTGCAATCGTAACTTTGACACAAATTACAGCCCTGATTCAACAGAAAGAAAACAAACCAGGAACGTTAATCAGAACTCAGCTGAAGCTGCTTGAGTTCAATCTGATTAACGGAAATGAATGTGAAGGTACCTACTGTTTGGGGTTGTGCATTTTTAATTGAGGCAAGGCCTCATTTCTTAGGGTTATTTTCTAGATCTTATATCACTTCCATTCTTCAAAGGATGAAAGTTCGAATGATGCATGATAACGTAGTAATAATGTCTTCTTGTCTCCAAATAGCAATACGATGGTTTACTACCAGGAACTGAGATAAACATTCAAATTATCAATTTCACCTATCTTTACAAAAAATCGTGGTTCTACAACGGAACCAACAGAACAACCTCGTTTATCCGGACTAATTGGGGCCGGAAGTGATCCGGTTAGTCGAAAAGGCGGATACTCCGGAATTGTAGAAAGATAAATAAAACAAAATGTAAAAAGATAACGTTATTTGGTCAGGAAAAAACACGTTATTTACACAGTCATTCAATTTATTCAACAGTAAGTACAGTTCTGTAAATTACGAAAAACATTATATTTACACACCCGAAGTATTTATTCGCGCTCTTAATTTACACAGGGTTTATGTAGTTGTTATTCACAAAACAAAATCATTTATTTTCCACCTTTTGGTTTATTATCTTCGATAATTATTATAATGAACCATTGGAATCGCCCAAAGAAAAAAATTTTTTAACCCCCCCTCAAAATTTGTTGGTTTACGTTTCAAGATACGTAGATTCAGAAAATTGAATTAAAAAAAATCCATCCGTACGCCGTACGCCGTCCGCCGTACGCCGTCCGCCGTCCGCGCCACTTTGCCCAGTTAGCGTTGAGTTAAAATTACGAAATTTTTTTTATGGGTTTCGACCAACCCCACAATGGTCCTCGAAACTTTTCATAACCCTAGGTCAAGGGGAAGGGGTTCAAAACGAATTTTGAAAATTTGAAAATCTCATATCTCGAAAAATTCATATAAAACGGTATGTTTTTTATTTCATATTTAGATAGAGTTTGTTCCGTAGAATTTTTTAAGACCATCCGCAGCTTTGTACGACCAGCCGTTCGTTCACAATGAGGGCTCAAAGATTGTTCCTCACAACACGATCGTGTATCAAACTGTTGAAATACAGGTCCATTTTCATACTAACAAGCTCTTTGGAACATCATATGGCTCAAGTGATGTCGAGTTTGTTGTTCTGAGGTGCGTTTCGTGCTACGGAAATGAAGGTAATTTCGAATGTTTGTTGGTAGGTACTTCTTTTATAGAAAAATTATTAACGACGTAGTATTAAAAACCCCAGAATTTTATCGTATTAATTAATCATAATTAATAATAATAATTATTAATAATAAATACGAATTATTAATACCTAACAATAAATTATAATAATTTTCACTAGGTACTTGATATAATTGATAATAATAATTAATCTAACATTTAGGATCTAGAAATTTAGACCTAGTGATCTAGACAGAAGGGTGATCTGTACAAAGAAGATAATGAACTAGTACGTCAGAGCCTATGACGCACGAGCGTATGACGTAAGACGGCTGGCAGGAGGCCAACAAGTACGTCAGAGCCTATGACGCACGAGCGTATGACGTAAGACGGCTGGCAGGAGGACAACAAGTACGTCAGAGCCTATGACGCACGAGCGTATGACGTAAGACGGCTGGCAGGAGGCCAACAAGTACGTCAGAGCCAATGACGCACGAGCGTATGACGTAAGATGGCTGGCAGGAGGCCACTAGTGCGTCAGAGCCTATGACGCACGAGCGTATGACGTAAGACGGCTGGCTGGAGGCTAACTCTTGCGTCAGAGCCTATGACGCACGAGCATATGACGTAAGACGGCTGGCAGGTGGCCAACAAGTACTCGTACGTCAGTGCCTATGACGCACGAGCGTATGACGTAAGACGGCTGGCAGGTTGTCAACAAGTACGTCAGTGCCTACGACGCACGAGCGTATGACGTAAGACGGCTGGCAGGAGGCCAACTTGTGCGTCATACGACGAGACCTTTTATGTCTCTGCGCCCCCTCCCACACCCACACCGCGTACCTCGTACTTCATTTTGGTTTATTATCTTCGATAATGAACCATTGGAATCGCCCAAAGAAAAAAAATTTTAACCCCCCCCCCCCCCCCTTAAAATTTGTTGGTTTACGTTTCAAGATACGTAGATTCAGAAAATCGAATAAAAAAAAAATCCGTCCGTCCGCCGTACGCCAATCGCCGTCCGCCGTACGCCGTCCGCGCCACTTTGCCCAGTTAGCGTTGAGTTAAAATTACGAAATTTTGGTTTATTATCTTAGATAATGAACCATTGGAATCGCCCAAAGAAAAAAATTTTTTAACCCCCCCTCAAAATTGGTTGGTTTACGTTTCAAGATACGTAGATTCAGAAAATCGAATAAAAAAAAATCCGTCCGTCCGCCGTACGCCGTCCGCCGTCCGCCGTCCGAGGCACTTTGCCCAGTTAGCGTTGAGTTAAAATTACGAAATTTGGTTTCTGGGTTTGGACCAGCCCCACAATGATCCACGAAACTTTTCATAACCCTAGAAAACTTTTGAAAATTCCAAAACTCGAAAAATTCATATAGAACGGTATGTTTTTTATTACATATTTAGATAGAGTTTGTTCCGTAGAATTTTTTAAGACCATCCGCAGCTTTGTACGACCAGCCGTTCGTTCACAATGACGGCTCAAAGATTGTGCCTCACAACACGACCGTGGATCAAACTGTTGAAATACAGGTCCATTTTCATACTAACAAGCTCTTTGGAACATCATATTGCTTAAGTGATGTCGAGTTTGTTGTTCTGAGGTGCGTTTCGTGCTACGGAAATGAAGGTAATTTCGAATGTTTGTTGGTAGGTACTTCTTTTATAGAAAAATTATTACCGACGTAGTATTAAAAACCCCAGAATTATATCGTATTAATTAATCATAATTAATAATAATTATTATTATTAATAATTACGAATTATTAATACCTAACAATAAATTATAATAATTTTCAGTAGGTACTTGATAAAATTGTTAATAATTAGTGATAATTGATAATAATAATTAATCTAACATTTAGGATCTAGACATTTAGACCTAGTGATCTAGACAGAAGGGTGATCTGTACAAAGAAGATAATGAACCGTTGTGTCAAGAATTTGCAGAGTTTTTTTTATGGGTTTCGACCAACCCCACAATGGTCCTCGAAACTTTTCATAACCCTAGGTCAAGGGGAAGGGGTTCAAAATGAATTTTGGTACGACATGGTATGACTATGGTATGGTATATTATTGTATGTATGATTTAGTATAGTACAGTACGGTATGATAGGAAAGAAATGGTATGAGTACGGTGAGAATATGGTATGGTGCCGATTTGCAACACAGTCTGGTATAGACAGAAGGGTGATCTGCACAAGGAAGATAATAAACCGTTGTGTCAAGAATTTGCAGAGTTTTTAATTTTGTGTGACCATAGCAGCCATAGCAGTTAGGCGCGATCCTTCCTCTTTTTGTAGCCCTTGGCTGCCTCATCAATTTTAGAATCTACAAAGATTTTGCTCGGTGAAACAGTCCTGCTTCGTCCGCATTGTAAATCTGGCCCGGAGAATGTTTTTCCGACGAAATAATTCGTTGAAATGTTTCCTATGACTTATCACTTGCCGCCTGATCATTAGACAAATCTTTCCCAGTGCATCAAGAACCCGCCCTACTACACTGTAGTGATCACTTTTTTATCAACAATTATTGACAACCCTACACAAAAATCTCTTATACACCTAAATTTCATTCCAGTTCATTACAATCATTCAAACAGCTTCAGATGGGTTGTCGCGAAGAATTGATATGGATTGACTTATTGATTCGGCATCAACATTCACTCTGTAGCTTCTCTTTATTATTGTTGATTTGTATAGCTTTACTTGCGACAACCGATAGGATCAAATCAAACTAAACAACAGATCCCATACACACAGAATAGTGGGACAGAGAGAACTCGTTATGTACTTTCAGTGGACGGATAAATTAAGCAGGGGCATAAAATGATAAGCTTAATCCGCGCTGTGGTACAATGAATAATTACCGTTTGGCGTTGTATAGCCAAATATATCATTTCTGTGCCCCACCTTTCGACCGTCCCCTACAATAAAACTAAAATATGCCATAACCTCAAACAGACTTTAATATGAAAATTGTGTGGGGATAGATACACTAATATCGTTTATAATCACAGGCTACCATGAGCGTAAAAACCTCGGTTGACTTTCATGAAAACGGTATAAACCTCTTTCGAAGATAACGAGGGCCTTTAGAAGGCCTACAAAAGAGGTTTAATAACAAAAGACGGACGGAGAAGGCAAGGCGGATGTTGTAGCGGGCCTTTTGTGAGGAAGGTGGCGAACAGGGCTTAAGTATCAATAACTAGGTATGATTGATTGGTTAGTTAAGGACCTATCAGTTGATTGATCAGTGCGACGGTAGCTTGTTAATTTGCTCCTACTTCAAAACCACGTTTCCAACTCTTATAGGAAACCCTCTCAGAATCTTTACGACAGGCGTGCGGGAAGGGGGTGCAGAGAGTTTTTTCTCTCTATACCCTTCCTGATTAATCTAAACAAGTTACAACCGCTTTATAGCAGCTTCGGTCCGGCAACGCCCATCTTCTCCTCAAACTTAATATATTAAATTAATAACCGAGAAGGAGATGGGGAAAATCGTTTTCGGGGTCCCGTGGAACGGGGCACTCTAATAGCGTATCTCAGAGATCGTTTAATGTTTTAATATCTACCACACCAACACCCACGCGCTCCTCGTATTAATTCTTCTAATGTATTTCGTGCTTGGGTGAACGTGATACTTCGGGTAGGAGGGTTAAATAATTGTTTTGAGAACAAGGAGTAATTGGAGTACATATTTTTCGTTGTTTACCGAGATTTATGTTGTCTAGTGCAAAAGGTGCTTTCTGGAACAGAAAAAGAACATTTCAAAGGAAACAAGTTGACCTGCTAGGCACTGCTAGTCCAGCTAAATCTTCGAGATGTTTTGTTCAAAGCTCATTCCTCGATGATCGTCACACGTAGACCTACACCATAGGTAACACCTGTGTTACCTATGGTTAATAATGGCCTTCGTGTCAACATAGTCAACAATCAGATAGACGAAAGTGAGGGGCCAAAGCTAAAGTTCTGAAACATCCTCAGTAGGTCCAATCCTCCCGGTTTATGTCCAACCCAACAACTCCAAACACGAAGGCGAAATAAAATTTGGGATTTTTACACGTACGGCAATATATACTTAGCATTTGAAACTATTCGTAACTTAATAAAGCACTCGGAATATGACATTTCTTCACACACATCCGCATATTTGGATAACCCATTGCAACCACGTAGCTCACAAACTCGTCGTTAATCTGTTGCAGATTCTTGCAGCAGCAGCCCAGTGGCAGAATGCGACTCGGAACCAGTGGACAGGACGATGATGGATGGAGGAATGATGGCCGGTGGAGGTGCTGGGCGGGAAAGTCCTGGTGGGAGTGACCCGGAGGATTCTGCTCCGAAGAGGAAACAGAGGAGATACCGCACCACATTCACGTCGTTCCAACTCGAGGAACTAGAAAAAGCCTTCTCCAGAACGCATTACCCGGACGTTTTTACTAGGTGAGAAATAATTGTAACTGTCCTTACTGATACTTGAGAAATTCTGCTGATCTATTTTCCCCTCTCGGTCACCTAAAATTTACTCCCATCACGAAGAACTCAAGGTACTTATATCTATGATATTTCCAATGTAATACGAGTACAGATACTAAATCTGAATTACCTCTAACTCCCTAATAATAAAAACAAAGAACAAAGATCTATGTAGTGTACAATCAAGATTTGATAATGAACTACCTAATTCCTCTTACATGTAGAGGCTCCGAAGTGTCAAAAGATCAAGAAAGTCTGTAGTCGGAATAATGTTGTGTTTTGATATTTCCCAGTCTCTAAATGGAGTGCCAGGGTGTCCTAAGACATCCACTAATGGCTGTAACGTAAGTGACTCTCGTACTTCGCCCTTGCCCTCAATATTTAGTCATATCCACTCAGTCAGTGTGCCATTACGAAGTTATTGATAGTTATTACAAGAAATTGGAGAATATCTATAATACTTTCCAGTTAGATCGTACCACATCGAAATTTTAGACTTTGAACTAGGTTTGGGCTTTAGGATCCATCCCCGTGTTGATCACAAATTAGTGGCGAGGAGAAGAATAAGGTGATAATATTTGATGTATCAAAATATAAATAATATAACTTGAATAAGCCTTGCCGAATTCAAACTGTGCTTTTATTGTAATAATTAATTTAAAAAAAAACGAGCCCTTGGTCCTACGGGACCCTTCCCATAGTTTCTTTGTGACTTCGCATTAGTCGTGTGACTGAAAGTTGATTACTCTTTTCTTTACTTTTTTATATCAACAGATGCTCTCTCTCCCCACCCTCTGCTTCATAGCCTTAATATTCGCTAGTCACCGGGGGAATTTTCCCATCATCCACTTCGCCAAGGAAAACAAGAACCGCTAATATTTGTGCAGTAATTAACCAGTTACCATTCCCACCCTATTCAAACGCACCGTTGCTACTTTTGATGTAGCCTAAAAGACAATTGACTATCGTAGCATCAAAATTGATAAGCGATTTTGCTTGCTTATCGAGTCGAAATGTGAAGAAAGATCTTGTCGTTTAATCTAATATCCTTGGTGTTATCTTCAATTCAGTAAAATAGGGTTTTCTCGCCAATCATACCTATGGAGTAGGTTATTCCCCTTCGACAAGTAATAAACATCACCCAACGTCTAAGCAAAAATATCCCAACGGTTCATCCTCAGATTTGAGTTTCTGGTTGCTCAGATCCGCCCACAACGCTTCGGGCCAAGGATCCAGTTTTTAGTGGTCATCTTATTCCATCACCTTCGCCGTTGGATTTATAACGTTGTTAAGGCGTTAAGGCGTTCGATAGAGAGCAAACATAAATTTGCTCAGCTTGCACTCGGGAGGCAGTAAAAATCCTGAGTGCGACACCTCCTCTCCCGCCTCTGGTCGTTTTAATCGCGCTAATAAAAGGCAATTAATCCCTCGCGATCCATTATTTAATAAATTATGAGGTATCTGACAACAACTTATAAGCTTCTTATTTGAGATTTCTGCCTTCCCGTTTTCATATACTCAAATTGATTCATTATCACAGTATAATTATAAGAGAGATCCTATACTAAACGTTCTGATGAAAGGAGAATGTTCTATGGAGAACGACACCTTACACCTGTCTTCAAACGATTATAAGACGAATTTCTCCTGAATCTTTTTTTTCTCGAGAATGACTTCTAAGCCATTGCGGAATTAGCAGTAGGTTTATTAAACTTCCTGATCGTTATATAAACAATTTCACGGCATTTCTTTCTCAGAAACTGATAGATTAGTAAAATTGTATCGTTTATCATTAAATGGACAAATGTTTAGCATGTGAATACAGTGTAAATGTATTACACCTTATTTTACAAGTGTGACATCAATCTGAGCAGACGAGTTATTAGATTCCCTATCGTGACCATGGGCGTAGTATCACTCGATCATCTTAATTTTTTTCTCAAGTTAGTATTCCCGTATGCTTTGAATCGTAGGTGATGAGACAGTTTCTTACGCGTGTATGGAGTAGTTTACATTCCATTAGATCATGTCATCTTCAAGGGACCCCATATCACGAGGCAATGAACAACTTGTGATCTAATACGCTAATAAAGAAAGACGAATTATATAAGACGCCGGCGTCACTCTGGAAGACTCCTGGCACCCCGAAGATTGGGCGTGTGACAAGGCCCTAATGGCCATTGATTGATGTCCGCCTCCGCGAGCTATTGTGATTCTCGACTAATGAACAACAGCTTCTACAGTGGCCTCACGGCTTTTGTTGAAGAACAAGCTACTTCATTTGTACCGATGCCGAAGTGGCATTTTATAACTGCACATGTGGAAGGGACTTGAAATGGAGCCATCCCCTGGTCCTCCAAACCAATGACATTCTGAAAGTTCGTTCGGCTCCATATGTCTATGTGCTGTCGGAATGGCATTGTATCAACGATTCTGACATTACAGAAACGTAAACCGTGCATCGCTAGTGAAGTTCAATCGATCGTCCAGTTGATGAACCTGTCGAATTCTCCTGTTGATTTTCCAACGAAACTAAAACAATCGACGCATGATGCAGCCTTCTGATTATTAAGATCAGTTATTAGTCATACAGTCTATTTTCGGCGGTGTAAAATTTCACATCTGTAGTTTTCAATTGATCAGGTAATCCCATACAACCTTAGTTATCGCCATGACCAATAAACTGTCACTATCCTGTACAACCCGTGGGTCATCCAGCTGACATTATCAATAAATATATCATCCACGAGTGTCGCACCTACACCCTTCGTAATTGATATCACTGTTATTGCAGTTCCAATCATTTTGTAGAACCTCACACAGAAAATGGCTCCATGTTTTTTTTCTCTAGGGTGTTATTCAATTTGTTCCTGACTCAGCTAAATTGTTGACCGTGCTTTCCTAACAATAATGTTTCACAACAGCTATTTGCATGTTAATGAATGCTCAAGACAGCATAAACTCATAGAGTTACAAGACATTGAACATTTAGGGAACGTTACTGTTGTTCACTTCGAAAATGATCACTCCTCAACTTAGACCACCCATTGGTGACCCACTACCTGATGGTCGGCGCCCCGCTGTGACCTGAACTAACTGAAGTATAAACTTCCTCAATTAACCTAACGTTCAGGATAAACGTGGATTTTTCTAGATGATTGGATTTTCATACCACTACTGCTCATGAATTTCTGTTTCAACTTCGTTTTCCTTTACTAATGAACACCTTATGGTTTGCAGGGAAGAGCTAGCAATGAAGATTGGCCTTACAGAAGCCAGGATACAGGTAAGCACAAAAACTTGTCGTTACGGAACTTTCCAAGCACTTTATTGGCGTTGCTATTGTGTAATTATCACGTTCGCGATGAATGACCAATCAGCTCCTTTTCCCTTAATCACGCATATTGTACACGGCTTTGTTCTTTGCCTCTGAATGATGAAGCGTCTGATCGAGGACTTTGATTGACCTTCTGTTCTACTGCTTCGTTACCAACTAATGGTTAGTCACACATTGACATCCGTTGCGTGTAACAAACGTTATTGTGTCCAAATGTTACGTCGGGCAGTTTATGATTGCTCACAAGATTATGTCAGGGATATTGTTGCAATCACGCTATTTTTTCCAAGGCAAAACAGCAATAAAGGTCTGCCAGGAGGAGGCCAATGTATAATTATTGATTTATCCATGACTAGCAGTTCACCTTTTAGACGCTTTTATCAAACTTGGGCAAAATCGGACGGAGAAGTCATATTCATGAGAATTTGGCGTTGCAATAGGGTTTCAAATTTATTTAAGCAAGCGCCGAAATCACACTCAACCCACATCACTATATTTATGAATATTCTTTCATATCTTTGTGTTGAAGCCGTTTGAATAGAACCTGATAAATGCGTGTAGCATTCGCAATTCAATTGCTGTTGTACTAAATGTCGGTTAGTTTTGGAGTTTAGGTTTCTGAATGCTTAGGGTGGCTGCTTCCATCTAAGGCTAAGATGCACGTAATATCAGGGGCGGACCCAGACTTTGTTTTCGTGGTGGTGGGGGGGGGGAGAGACCAATATACCTCACCTAAGTTTTTTAGCGATTTAATTTTTTCTATTGCATGTAGAGCGTTTAGGGAACTCACTGACAATATCTGAATTTCTACCTAACTCCTGCTTGTGCATCAGTAATGTAGCCGGAAATACCGTTGAGGGTAAGGGGGAGGGGGAAAAAAGGTGAAAAGTAGGGTACTAATAGAGGGGTTTCAACTTATCGAAAAAACTTCATATTTCAAAGAAATATTTTTTAAACTCATGTTTCTTCAATATTTGTTAATATGTCTTAATATTTCGGGGGGGGGGGGACCCCTCTCGGCTAAGCTACTGTTATGCACGGCCAAATCAATGTTTTTGAGTGATTTTGGATTTTTCAATTTTTCTGATAAATCGCTTTTTGCACGCCAAAGACATCTATGTTCGAACTCAGCCTAAGTATGGGCCTATTGAGTAACGAGTAACCCCCCGAAATGTGGGAGGTGTCTCTATCTTGAAAATTGAGATATCCTGCCGAAACGTTTGTGGCCATTGGGCGATAAGGCTGGGCTACGCCCAGACAACTTCTATGATATTGCCTATTTTTTGCCTGGGGGGGGGGGGAGGGCATGACCCCCGTGATCCCCCCTGATTCCGCCACTGCGTAATATTCTACAACTCATATCTCTCTACGGGTAGGAAATTTCCTATTTATGTCCTAGAAATTTCCTAGATATTTAAATCAATCGTTGATCGCTTAGCCGTCAATATTTCCCTCATCCTAGAATTACAAATAGGCACCAAACGCGACCGATTCCAGTAGGAACCGTCTATCTCACAACTGACGGTTACGTTCCCATCAAGGCAATTAAAGTCAATCCAACCTTCATTAAGGGTGAATTCACACTGCTCATTCCAACTACTCAAATCGTCGAAAAATCGGTTCGCGTTGCCCTTCTTCGTCCTAGAGTTTGATTCACAAAACGATTTAGGGATCCTCCACCCCTCACGGTCCTTCTTAAAACGGCTGCTTTTAAGGGCAAATTATTTATTATTGCTCCCACCGAGCCGGCGTAGTTCGGTAGCGCCAGGATCATTAGGGACGTTTTTGTTGAGGCGGAGGCATTTCGAATTGCAGGTGGCTCGACCCTGTGGGTCCTTCAGCAATTTACTTGAGGTTATTACTTTTTGTTAACCTCTATTTAATCACTCGGGGAAAATGCCTCGTTATAACTGCACGAATCCTGTCTGGCTCAAATGAGGGAGCTTTTGGTTCCTGAATGCATTAGCCGGCATTTCCTGATACAATAGCTGCCCACCGAACTTCGATAGTATAGCGTTTTGGAAGTAACTGTTGATCGTCATATACTCCCCCCTATCCAGTTTTCCCATCCATCACCTGATTTGAGAAGGTTGGAAAACGACTTTGATATCAACATTTCCACGGGCTTTTTGTTTATCTTCGATATTAATACAACCGCCCCCTTATCTCCTCAAAATTTGAGGGTTTACGTTTCAAGATACGTAGATTCAGAAAAACGAATTTAAAAAAAATCCATCTGCCGTCCGCGGCACTTTGCCCAGTTAGCGTTGTCCTGAAATTTTCGTTTACGGGTTCGTACCAACCACACAATGATCCTTGAAACTTTAAAAAAAACCCTAGGTCAATGGGAAGGGATTAAAAAAACATTGAAATTTTGCAAAATTCATATCTCGAAAAATTCAAGTGGAACGGTATAGTTATTAGTTCACATTTAAATAGAGTATAGTTTTAAGAATTTTTTAAGATTATCCGGAGCTGTGTAGGTACGTCTAGCCGTTCGTTCACAATGAGGATGCAAAGTTGGGGCAGATCGAAGGTCGTCAACGTGAGGGTGATTCATGGGGCAGCCTGTCGGGTCGATGTTCATACTTGCCCAGCTGATTCGAATGGCACATGGTTTTCAGACACCGAGTTACTTAAAAACTAGGTATCAATAATTAAAAATAACTAACAATAACTAATCTATCAGTTAGTGATCTAGACAGAGTTTTCTTGGATGTTGGGGCCAAAATACCAACTTCTACTTTGTGCTTTCTTAACCGTTTTGAAAGTCTAGAAGGAACATTTCCCGCTGGAAATTAGAATTTTGCAATTCACAAGAAACTGTATTCGATTTTTATGGTCAGAAATTATAATATAATTTCTGAATAATATTTCATAATAGAACATAGAAATAATAGAATAATAGAAGAAAATAAGAAGAAAATAATATTTCATAATAGAAATCTACTCATTCAAAAAAAAGTTGTGGACAACGATGTTCTATAAATATGAACCCACACCCGGTGACACATTGTACGTCACAAATCCATTGAGAAGCTATTCTCAGCCCGACTGATTTATGACCATTACGAGGACTAATTGTCGAAGGGGAGGAGAGGGTAGAGAAGGAGCCCGATTTCCGACTCAACAAGATGAGACTAGAAGGGGTTGGGTTCGGCTTGGAGCAATCATAATGAATATTGATGACCGCGATGGTCATCAATCATCGGCTAATAGAAAAGGGAAGACGATCGTGAAGTAGGAGGATGAGGAGTAGTCAATCAATCTACTCGTGTAACTACAATATTGTTGCATTGCTACCTGTTCTCTCATCAATAACTGCCTATTGTGAACGGGCAGCATTTGCTTCCAAACGACTTGGTAATAGGTACCTTCACATAGTACACTACAGCCTCTACAAATTATACCTACATAATCCTAAATATATTCGGCAGCTATTAGCTCCAATGTACTTCTGATTGCTAGTCATGAACCACTCAGCAGATAGAACATCAGTAAA
This sequence comes from Stenodema calcarata, assembly GCA_963920205.1. Taxonomy (NCBI): domain Eukaryota; kingdom Metazoa; phylum Arthropoda; class Insecta; order Hemiptera; family Miridae; genus Stenodema; species Stenodema calcarata. The sequence continues at coordinate 12,839,835 of OY986049.1, read as the reverse complement.
CTAAAAAATAGACTGCATTTTTGACTAAACTATTCAAAAAGTGGGTTATTTTACTTTCCACTGTGAACCAACTTCAAAATCAGTTTTGGAAGTCCAATAACGTCCTTAGCTCACCTTTTGGTGAATATTAGAGAAAAAGTACATTTGCAATATATTATATTAGGACCTAATTCCATATTTTGGACCCATTGCATATTATGCTGGTTGTTGAATAATGGGTGAATATGTCAGTATTAAATCCATAAACTCATTTTAATGCCTGAATCGTGTATACTGATAAAATTCTATTAAAATTGACCAAGAAACAATTCCGAACTTTTTCCTATTGTAAACCATCAATCCTATCGAATTAGTATGATGAATAATATTATATTGATGGTTTTTCAGCAGGATGGTAGGTAATACCGCTCGTAAATCAGATGGTAAATAGATCGGGTAGAGCCAACTCCCCCATAAATATCAATCCATCTTAGCCTGAAATGATAATCAAACTTAGATGTAAAGTACATCTGAGATAATCCGTACCGACTTACACTTACGGACTTATGAGATTACTCTTGTCCGTAAGGATTATCTCAGATGTACTTTACATCTAAGTTTGATTATCATTTCAGGCTAAGATGGATTGATATCTATGGGGGAGTTGGTTCTACCCTATCTACTTACCATCTGATTTACGAACGGTATTACCAACCATCTTGATGAAAAACCGAAAAACCAGAAGTTGTGCCAGAATCAACAACACGGCAACTTAGGTGTAACTCCTTAGCTTCTCATCAAATCCTAGTGACCAACATAGAGCTGATTTTACCCCAAACATGATCTATGGTTTCCTACCTTCCGATCAAATTAGCTCATTACAAGTCCAACCTGAACAACCTATCAACCAACTATTACCAAATTACTATGTGTCGTTAAACAACCGCAGTACCTGTATAATATTGATATCACCTGTTCTACCTAGCTAACCTTATACAACTAGAGATAACGGAAATCCCTACCTACCTATTCATTGATAAAAGGGTAGCAAATGTCCAAAGAAACAAAATGTACCGTTCAAGGCTCATAAATTTATCCAAAACGGTTTTTCGGTCGGCCACGGATGTTTTCGACCATCCCTAGTTCATGCGAATTTTGTTGTATTCATGCATTGCGGGAGGACCGTCGACATTAATGCTAGAAAGTAGATGAACTAGCTTATAACTCACGGTTTACTCCTTCCGTCAAGACTGTCGAAGTGATCCAAATTGCACATCACCAACACTCGCGTATTGTATCGAAATGCCCATACACTGAACCGTTGCGATCGCGTTTCATTCCGACATCGCGAAACTCACGATTCAATTCAAAAGTGGTGGAAGACCAAAAGGAGTTGATTCCGTCGATATCTTGATGCAAAATCAAATCAAAATAGAAAAAACCGCAGGAGGATCAGCACAGAAGCGGTTGCGGTCGGGATACTAAACTGCGCAGTTACGCCCTGCCGACTTGATCAACCACCAATTATTTTTCCCCGAATTATAATATTAATCGTATACAAAGTGTACAATTCATCTAATTAAAATTAATCTTATCGAATTCTGATAAGAATTCAAATTCAAATTTATCTTATCAGTGTATATTAATCGGATAAGATAATACCTACATATCGCTACAGTTCACATGGAGAAGGTTTACCAGGTTGATAACCAAAGGGGCTGATAAGCAACCTGGCAAACCTTCTCCATGTGAACTATAGGGAGAAGGTTTCTCAGGTTGCTTATCAGCATCTTTGGTTATCAACCTGGTAAACCTTCTCCATGTGAACTATAGGAATACTTCTAATATACACCGATAAGAATTCGACTTCTTATCAGAATTCGATAAGATTAATTTTAATTAGATCAATTGTACACTTTGTATACGATTAATATTATAATTCGGGGAAAAATAATTGGTGGTTGATCAAGTCGGCAGGGTGTAACTGCGCAGTTTAGTATCCCGACCGCAACCGCTTCTGTGCTGATCCTCCTGTGGTTTTTTCTATTTTGATTTGATTTTGCCTCAAGATATCGACGGAATCAACTCCTTTTGGTCTTCCACCACTTTTGAATTGAATCGTGAGTTTCGGGGTGTTCGCGATGTCGGAATGAAACGCGATCACAACGGTTCAGTGCATGGGCATTTCGATACAATACGCGAGTGTTGGTGATGTGCAATTTGGATCACTTCGACAGTCTTGACGGAAGGAGTAAACCGTGAGTTATAAGCTAGTTCATCTACTTTCTAGGATTAATGTCGACGGTCCTCCCGCAATACATGAATACAACAGAATTTGCATGAAGTAGGGATGGTCGGTGAACATCTGTGGCCGACCGAAAAACCGTTCCAGATAAATATATGAGCCTTGAACGGTACATTTTGTTTTTTTGGATATTTGCTACCCTTTTATCAATGAATAGGTAGGTTGGGATTTCCGTTATCTCTAGTTGTATAAGGTTAGGTAGGTAGAACAGGTGAAATATGGGGTTCATTCGTTTTTGTTATATAAACAACGGTGATAATATTAATATTATAGAGGGACTGCGGTTGTTTAACGACACATAGTAATTTCGTAATAGTTGGTTGATAGGTTGTTCAGGTTGGACTTGTAATGAGGTAATCCAATCAGAAGGTAGGAAACCATAGATCATGTTTGGGGTAAAATCAGCTCTATGTTGATCACTAGGATTAAATGAGAAGTTAAGGAGTTATAAGTTATCGTGTTGTTGGTTCTGGTACAACTTCTGGTTTTCCAGTTTTTCAGCAGGATGGTAGGTAATACGGCTCGTACCTATATCAGATGGTTATAATATATGATATTATCAACGAAATTAATTACTTCTGTCCCAGCAGTCCATACGGTGTATGATCAACTACATACTCCAAACTGGGTATCCAAATCTACTCCAATATTCAAATAATGAAGTTAGTTCGTAGTTGGAACATTTCGACTAATGATTACAGCAACTCTTCTATACGTATAGGTAGTCCTAGGAGCTACAAAGGATATGATAATTGGGAGAATATGATAGGTGGGTATTGATCAAACCTAGGAAGAACTGAGGTTTGTGTTCGGCTGGTCCAGTCCGGCTGTGACGTAGATTCAGAAAATCCAGTAAACAAAAACTCTGCAAATTCTTGACACAACGGTTTATTATCTTCTTTGTACAGATCACCCTTCTGTCTAGATCACTGAATGATAGTTTAATTATTATTATTATTAAGACTACTTGATAATACACTAGTACATTATCATTAAATATTGTTAGTTATTAATAATTTGTATAAATTGTTATTATTAATTATTAACTCGATATTTGAAAAGCAAGTGCTGTTCGAATAGCTGGGCCCGTATGATTATTGAACCGACCGACGGCATCACGATTCACCATCATGTTGACGACTTCCGATCTGCTCAGACTTTGAGCCGTCGAAAATCCGTCTGTCCGCCATATGCCGACCGCGACACTTTGCCCAATTAGCGTTGTGCTAAAATTACGAAATTTGGTTTACGAATTCGGACCAACGAACCAATGATCCTCGAAGCTTTTCATAACCCTAGGTCAAAGGGAAGCGGTTCAAAACGAATTTTGAAATTTGGAAAAATTCATATGGAACGGTATGGTTTTTCGTTCACATTTAGTTAGATTTTATTTTTTTAGAACTTTTCGAGACCATTTTAGTTAAATTAAGGAATTAAAAACCAGAGAATTAGCTATATCGGTACATTTTATTTGTATTTTATTTTTAATTAATTCATCATCTCAATCATTTAGTTTCTGCACAAAGAAGATAATAAACCGGTTTGTCAAGAATTTGCAAAGATTTCCCTTAGTTGCTTTTTTCAGGTAGTAATACACGATACGTACGAAGTACCACTAATCTGTACCTAATTCCACGTGTAGAAGACGGTGTTGCGCTAGTTCTCAGACTAACTTGAAAAAAACCGTTTTTACTTCCCCACACGCTTCACGGTCCCTTACGTTCTCGATTTCATTTTGATGACATCCTGTTACTCAACTTCCACAATCGTTCAGGCTGCGTAGGATAATTGATTAACAAGGTTTCGCAGGCCATCGTGTCCCTCGAGGCAATGGAGTTTGATCAGGGCACGAAACCCAAATAACTAGTAATTAAACCATGTAGACAAAAAGGATCCTTAACGGATTCTCACGTGACATCTTTTCCATTTGTCCTTTCATTATGGTGCTTGTAAGAAATCGCTAGGAACCCTCTGATAAAAATATCTCTTGGAATGCTTACAGAAGGCTTTGTTTCAGTAATAGAATCATTACGTATTCATGTTTTTGTATTAATACACTGAGAACATATAAATGAATGTTGTTGTAGTAATAGTGGATGTAGAGGGTCGGACGATATATTATATCGTCCGACCCTCTACATCCACTATTACTACTAAACCCTCCTATCAGTGTAATTAAGCGGTTACACATCTGAAAACCCTGTGGAGAGTAACGAGCGTGTTGATTAGATTTTGTTTCCGATCATTTTCGGCTACTGGAGAGGAAAATCTTAGGTTCGAATAGCCTTGAATGGCTTTCAGCAATGCATGTTCAAGTAATTCTTGACTCGAAATTACATAAGGAACAGTATGTGCTTCCAGTTAATTGAATTTTAAATTAACTCACACCGAAAGACAGGCGAGTGATTGTTCACTGCTAGTCGAAATAATTATGATGGACGCATGAGGCTCGCTACTTAATCAAAAGTCTCGCCTCAACATATTACGGTTGTAGAATGGACAGATAAAGGATCTTGGATCTTCTTATTCACTTCAGCCTTGTAAGCAAAAATTCTGTTCACTTCAGCGAAAATCAGTTTGAACTCAATATGAATGATACGCAATACGGAAGACAAAAAATCATGATATCATCATTAATATAATATATTATAAATATCTATAATTATATGGATACTTATCAGGACCATACAGTTTGTTCGGCCATCTTTCCCAAGCGTATGACAAAGTTTGGTACGATGGACTAAACTACGACTCCGAAGAAACTCGTACAAGCTCCGAAGAAAGCTGCCAGTAAAATATGCTGAATTATTACAATCCTATCCATCAGATCCATTCTTCAGGGTAAAGCATGAAGAAGCCTACTCAGAAGTGCACCGAATACATGCTGGTGTTCCCCAAGGAAGTGTTCTTGGCCCACTCCTGCACGTCTTGTTCACCAGCGATTTGCCAGAACGAGGGGAGAATGAACGTTTGCAGATGATACAGCTGTCATTGTAGTTAGTGTAGGCGCTGAGAAGTTGATTTTTTGTTGTAGTTTTAGATTTTTGTTGTAGTTTTAGTTGTAGAAGTTGTAGATTTTTTGTTGTGAAACAAATCATTTAACGATACCCAAGCTCAGAAGATCTATTGAGAAACTCCAAGACTGGACATCAAAATGGAGGATCAAGTTTGAACTTACGGAGCTTAGGCTGCACTGCTCAAAGTAACCGCGATATTATCCAACGTTTCCAGAACAATGTGCTGAGATGATGTGTGGACGCCTACCGGTACACCAGAAATGTCCGGCGACACAAAGAACTCCACAAACAAACTGTCAATGAAGGCACCAATGCTCAAACCATAGCCCATCACAAACAGATACAAGTACACAACAATGCAGAAGCTGTCGACGTTGACGACCTACCCAGACGTCTCAAGAGAAAGAAGCCTCATGACCTGTGGAAGTAAATTGAGAGTGGATGTTCCCGCGATTACGCCCGTTCAGTGAAATCAGTGAAAGAAAAAAGCTCTTTTAACTTTCAAAACTATCATTGTATTACAAACAATTCACATATACCTATATATCAAAAGTATGTTGCTAATAAGTTGTTACATGGAGCAAAATCATTAAAAACAAAAGGAACATACGATTGCACCTTAAGATATATGAGTATATGAGATCGCTAATCAATGGATTAGGTACTTAGTCAAATATTGGTTCTTTACTTTCTAATCTGGTCGAACTCAGTTTTGTTGAAAAATTCGAGTCTCGATGGGAACACCTGCAGGTCTGTGAAATGCAAACAATCACTACCTTGTGCCTACTGTGAATTTAATGTTCTTGTGAGAGAAACAATACCACTCTTGGAGAAACCTTGTGATCTATCCCAGAGAAAATAAACCGCTCTCGACGTTGCGGTACAAATGCGTTAGAAGTTGTAGAACCCCAGTTGGTAGAGGCCATTCAGGACTTTTGCTCTCCCAAAAAAGACTTCAGCAGTCCCACTCAACGAGAGCAATTGAACAGCCGGTTCGGGGGACAACAGGAACTGTAACATTAGAGTTGAAACTGTGACCCGGTCGGTCCTCTTATTACAGAGGACGGGGCTCCAGTAATAGCGACAGCTTCCTGCCACCCGCGCTTGTCCCAGGTACCGATTCCATTTCCAGTTTTGATTTCATCTGCCCATTTCATTGACTGTCGCCTTCCCTTCTTTCCCACAAGTCATTGAAGGTTCCTTTAATTTTTTTCCATTCTTAGAAACAAAATGACTGTTGAGTCTGAAGTCTGTGATCTTCTGTTGAGGATCCCGTTGAACAGTTAAGTTGCTCAAATCAGTTTACGGGACCCTGAAAATCTTTATTTTCTACTCAGACACAAACAATAGTCACCAATCAACCGCTAACATCCTCGAAATGTCCTCTCTTCTTAAAATGATGGGTACCTACACACAGTGTACCAACACCTGTGTACCATACGTCTTATGAATTTTGATTTCAAATCATAAACATCCAATATCTTTACGAAGACCCCTAGTAGTTGTGGTAATTGTGTATTCTCCCTGAAAAATGATGAAGGCTACACGCTAAGATCTTTTGAAGACCAAGGTTTTTAGTCTGTGTTGCTATAACCAAACCGAAATACAAATAAATTGTTCTATGTAGACGAAATCAGTCTAAGATCACACAGAATATTACTCAGCTCACGACGAATGAAAAACTTGTGGAGAGTCAATATTTTTCGGCACTGTGAATTTTTTCAGCAAATCTTCCTTCGATTGCAGAAATAAGTGCATCTCCATGAAGTTCTCTTCAAAATTTGTGTACATTTCCACGACTTCCTTCAGGGTTTCTACTTTCAATATCGTCTTTTCACTGCTCCAATAGTTCCAACTGTGACACTCGTTGCTGGAAGGCACAGGACGAATTGGACGACTTTCATCAGATTTTCTAAATGAATGTCCTGAGGGGCGAAATCCTTAACAATTGTCTCCCATCTTCAATTGTTTAAATTTCTAGCAAGAAAGGCAAAAAGTAGTACGCTTGGTAGTACATGTACGTGGTAGCACATTGAGCCCGAAAGTAGTACATGTCCTTCCAAAGTAATACCCATACTGGTCTTCTTCCCTTATTGATATTCTAGTAGTATTGGCAATGTTTTGGCCTTGTACAGCCAACTCAGCACGTTATAATATGAACAATCCTTCATGACTGTTCTATTGTGCTGATGATCAGATGACGATCAAAGCTCAAGTGATAGCAATATGGATATCAAATGGATTTTCTTGCAGCCTCACGTATGTACTCTATTGCATGAAAATATTAAATAGACGACTTTGCACTGCTGCTGGTTTGGGATCTCAATATGGGACCTTATTTTTGTTATTTGCTGCTCGTTTTCCAAAGAACTGCAACCAAGGCAACAAAAATCCATTTCATCGTAACTAATCAAAGAATATGGGCCTCCCAGAAGTCCTAGGGGTAGGTGAAGGCATGAGGCGATACAAATCTATTCAATCAAATCGGAGGCCATAATGACGTCAAGTAACCCTCCATCACAGCTATACATGTACATGATATGAGTACCTTTTCGCCAGCAGAAGAGGTCTGACACCTTATGAAATCGAAATTAATATCCGAATCAATAAATAAAAGGATCCTGGGTAGTGTATCAGGTTTTGAACTTCGCAGAGTAAGATTCAAGCCCGCCAAAAAACCTCAGCCGCAAAAAGGAATGATATCCATTTTGCCCGCCAGCCACGTATGTAGGATGCTCGGTGCTTCGCACCTCGCTGTTGAGTGTGCATATAGAAACCTGATCCTCCTACCCCTAACCTCCACCGTCAATGTTTTCCTGTTCCCTGTCTCCTTCCCACAACCCCCTCTCGCCCTTAGTCACCCTCGGTTTCACCTAATATGTTTCCTCTGTTACACCAGCAGGGAGCTTTACGCTTCTTTCAATGCTGTTGGCGGGAGCTTTTTGCCACATAAACAAGCCTGAATTGAAGCATTACTTCATTATAGGTGTACCACTACTGATTACTCGTGACCACCAGTAATACTTATAATATAGTAATTTTTTACAACGGAGTTGTTTTTGGGGGGATAGTTATTACAGTTATTACTTCAGGAGGTTACTGTTACATACAACCCACCTTGGGGGAATCTAAAAAAATATATATATATATATAGCCGAAAGTGTGCTTTGCCCCCCAACCCCTTGGTTCCACAACACCGACCTGCGGATCGTACCACTGTATTGTTGCGCCCGCGCAATCTCGCCAATAACCTCAATCCCCCCAAAAACAACTCCGTTGTAAAAAATTACTATATTATAAGTATTACTGGTGGTCACGAGTAATCAGTAGTGGTACACCTATAATGAAGTAATGCTTCAATTCAGGCTTGTTTATGTGGCAAAAAGCTCCCGCCAACAGCATTGAAAGAAGCGTAAAGCTCCCTGCTGGTGTAACAGAGGAAACATATTAGGTGAAACCGAGGGTGACTAAGGGCGAGAGGGGGTTGTGGGAAGGAGACAGGGAACAGGAAAACATTGACGGTGGAGGTTAGGGGTAGGAGGATCAGGTTTCTATATGCACACTCAACAGCGAGGTGCGAAGCACCGAGCATCCTACATACGTGGCTGGCGGGCAAAATGGATATCATTCCTTTTTGCGGCTGAGGTTTTTTGGCGGGCCAGTTTTTACAACGGAGTTGTTTTTGGGAGGATATCACATCTTTTTGCATGGCTAGTTTTCGAGTGGTACTTATACAATACGGTTCAATTTAACAAAAGTACCTACGAGGTAACTAGTAAATGTTTTCCTAATTGAAGTTTTATCGTAGTCGAAATTTTGTAAAACCCCTGCAAATTCTTGACACAACGGTTTATTATCTTCTATGAGCAGAAAACCCTTCAGTCTGGATTAATAAATGATAAAACGTTAGTTACTCTACAGTAGAGTGCATATTGCATTGTCTTCCATCCTCGACCCATGTTTAACAGTTCATGTCATTCATTTATAATTAATTTTTCTATCGTTTTTTAATTTAATTTCTGAACTCGAATCAAATGTATATGGAAAAACTTTTCGATTAATTTTTTAAAATTTTCGATTAATTAAAACAATTTATTCTTATTATTGGATTTGAAAATTTGTTGCATTTTTTCTTGTGGATTGTGCACATTTTTGTTGTTGAGAATCATTACAATTGGTGTCGAAGAGAAAGTGGAAAGAGAAAGTTTGCCAAAGGTAAAACGCACGTTTTTATACCAGAAATCGCGAATAACTCGAGAACCGTTGAGAAAAGTGACAAAGTGCGCTACCCTCATTCGAAAGCCCATAAAATTTCCTATCGATCCTTATACAGGCGCCACTCTACGACAATTTTTCTGACCACCGTTCAACTTTGATGTTTTCGGAAATTAGACAAATCAGTAGATGTGGAATTTATTCACGTATTTTTGGCTGTGGATTAGTCGAATCGATTGAGATTTAGTTGAAATTTATTGAGCATATACTAGACAACGTAGCGGACATTTTAAGACCAACCGCACCAATTTCCATCAATTTTGGCGGCAGTTATTGTTGAAAATAGAAAAATCGCCATAACTCCTTTGTTTTACTCCTTAGGAAGCTCTTTTTGATCTCAAATTGAACAGTTTTAAAAGCTGAATACAACTAAAAAAGAAAATCTGAAAAAGCTTCAATTTTGAAGGAGTTATGACCATTTGAAATTCCTAAAAATTACTATTTTCCCCCTAATTGGGGGGGAAATGGGGGGAGGGAGAAAAAATGGTCAAAAGGCACTCCCTTGGAGCATAACAAACGTGTGTGCAAAATTTCAGCTCGATCCGATTTGTCTGCTGGGCTGTAGCCCCGTCAATGAACAACAACAACAACGAGAAGAAGAAGAAGAAGAAGAAGAACACGAAAAACGTGAAAAATAGTGGTTTTAAAATTGTTATACCCCCGACACCTGATGTTTCCGAGAGCTGAATTTTGGTTTACGTCCTCACGTGCCCCTGGAGAGTTGGTGTACAAAAAATCAACTCTCGAGACACTCAGGGGACCGAGCTACGGGATGGTGAAAACCCGAACTTGTTCCGTCGCGTAATCAGTGTCTCAGTCGCTTCGGTTTTCAGGGCTTCGGTTTTCTTGGCGGGCGGGACGCTCCCGCGTCCCTAGATATCCACACCTATTAAATTCGTATTTTCACACTTCGCTGTAACAACACCATAAGTACTTAACAGTTGAGTTTGAGTAAGTACCACAATTACCACTTTTGTATCTACTTTTGATTGGTATTGAACGATAAATAGTATGAAAGGAAAACGTGGGTTTTTACGACCTCCATGTACTACGGGGATGCTACTAAGGCCCTTAGTCTAAGGGTATGACTAGCGTTTTCGAGCTGCGCTTACTACCGAACGTAAAAGCTAATGAACGCAAAGCGTGTTTTAATTTTACTTTTTTTCCCCCAACATCGCAAATTGAAAACAGCCCTGAAACTCCGAATCCACAAAACACCCAGCACCCGTCCGTAAATCGTGTCGTTCCCCGACAGCACCTCCCGAGAAAACGAGGCTTGACGATCGCAGTTGCTCCGTTGATTTCGCCGAAATCCTCAACGGCGTTCGGATCATTAAAGTCGGGACACCGTCGGTAGCCTTCTCCGTCCATGTTTCTAAAGGGGGTTTTAGATTGTAAATGTCAAAATCATCTTCCTCCGTCCAACTCCGTCTAATTGGATTTTACGACCGCTTTTAACCCCGTTCAGTATTTGTTTTCGGCGTTTGTCTACTTGTTTATGAGACTCGACGAATAACGACATGAATTAAATTAGTTCTCTTCCTCCAAGTCATTCGCCGTGTTCGTGTTAAAGAGCCGGTTCAGACTCCCGCTAATTACCTACCAATCATTCCCATGGTTTCTAAATTTACAAATAATTACAGTTTTCCTCGCTTAATTTCTCGATTTATCACGTTTGCCATAATACCTAGTAAGGCTCTAGTCATCATTTTGGTTGAGTCATCAACTAGTTATCACTTCTGTTTGTATGTTAGTTTATGATGAGTTGCAGGCAAAGTACTCCTGCGACCGATATGCAAAAAGCAATGCAAAAATTATATTCACTCAAATTTCATTACTTACTCTTCAAATTATTTGGTCTTAAATATGTGTCTCAAAATCGGTTTTATTCCAGTGAGTCCAAGAATAAGATTTTATTTTTTGTATTTATTTTAGGTCAAGTGACTGTGAAAAGGATGCTGTGTGGGAATCGATGATAAATAATTGTGTAATATTGTTGATATTGGAAAACCGCGGTTTTTTCGCTTTCGTCGCGGCCAGACTGTGTGTGCGTGTGTAAAAGTGGTAAACTCTTCCCTCAGCATAAATACTACAACATAACCCTTTCAATCAAACCTTCAGAGCAGTGAACAATCTCTACACAACCCATTTTTTCGAAATCCCAATTTTCTCTAATTTTACATTAACAATTTTTTTACGAACTGACCCAATTTGCTTTTACCAAAGCAATATACATTGAACGAAAAATTAAACAAAAAATGACTGAATAACCCATTCTCCACCTTCTGATCATACGTTCCAATGATCTATGAGATAATACAGATGTATTCGCATATGCGCCACAATCGATACTTACCCATGAGTCGTTGATATTTAGATTGTTTTATCAAGTTGATGGTTTAGACAGGTATTTAATACTAGGTATATTAAAATAATATCGTTTCGGGAAAGGAAAGTCGATTCTTAATTCCGGTCCTCAGCTGTGTTAACAATAACTCAACTGTGAATAGCTTACTTAAAGGCACTAGAATTATTTAATTAATGGGATCATCAATTATAACCGCGATTTAGCCTTCAAGTTCGCCACATTCAATAAAACAAACTGAACCGAACATCACTCTATAATTATTAAGTAGGTATGCAATCTCGTATGAAATTCATGGCTTGCAAAGCTGTTGAAACTCGAGAAACTCTGCGCTGTTTAAACGATTTGTGGTGACTAGAAAGTCAACAAACACTTGAAATCTCTTGCACTCACCATTCTCTGATGAATTGCTACAGCAATTGAGCACTTATAAGTGCTCAATTATATAACGAGGAGGTCTTCGCTGAACAGGATGCAGCGGCATAAGCGGTCCTGAAACAGCGTCTTGCTGTTTCTATCAGGTGCTGCTCCTTATATATTAACTCCTTTATTATGCCAATAACTTCGAATGTAAGGATCAGTGCGTGGACTAGAGAACAAAAAAACTCTGCGAATTGCGAACGGTTTATTATCTTCATTGTGCAGATTACGCTTCTGTCTAGATCACTAAATGATAGTTTAATTATTATTAATTATCATTATTATTTATTATCATTAATTATGGTTAATGATTGATTATTAATAGTTTATAATAACTCGATATCTGAAAAACATGTGCCTTGACAGAAATGACAGTTTGACCATAGACCCGACAGGCTGCCGCATGATTCACATTCATGTTGATGACATTTGATCTGCTCCACCTTTGAGCCCTGAACGAACGGAACTGGATGAACTCTTTTTCAATGTCTACGAAAACCGTTCAATTTTAATTTTTCGAGATATGACGATTTCAAAATTAGAATATTGCTTAACTATTAAAAATAAAACAAAGCTTTAATTGTACAAAGTTCTATTAGAATCTCTACTATGAAATTCAGCCTCAAATCTCTTATCGTTGTATCCCCCTCTGTAACCCCCCCCCCCCCCCGTAAGGACTGATATTTGGTTTATTATCGACCAAGGAAACAGTTTTAACCCCCACCCCCACCGAACCTCAAAATCTGTTGGTTTACGTTTCAATATACGTAGATTCAGATTTGCTGTTCGAATTAGCTGGGCCAGTATGAACATCAACCAGACAGGCTGCCGCATGATTAACCCTCATGTTGATGACTTTTGATCTGCTCCAACTTTGAGCCCTCATTGTGAACGAACAGCTAAATTACTCAAAATACTAATCTATTCAAATTTGTTATTAATAGAGAGTTCCTAAGAGATATGTCCATTCGGATGTGGACATATCTAGTGGCCACATCTAAGGCGAGCAACTTTTGGATGCTAACCAAATGTGTACAGTTTGGCGGAGGTGGTCGCATGTACAAGTAACGTCAAGCCATCTTAGCACTACGCGAAATCCATCCCTTCCACTGCTTTTCTGATCTTCCCACCCGTTCATTGCTCAATTTTCTTGATTCAACTTCTGAACATGTCGGTAGTGCTTGATAATTTGTTGCGGTTTTATCTCGAAGGGCTGATGTCACATGACGATTTGTTAGGCGGCAAAAGGCGCTGCACTGTTATCCCGGAGTAAGGTTAAATTCCATTCGTAAAGGTTGTGTCCCGGGAGAGAAATCGACACATGTATGTGGCCGGTTGTGGTCGACTTGTGTCCGAACACAGTTGACGCGCAAATGCGCAGGTGAGATAAGTTCAAACGTATGTCCTTAGGAATGTCCCTTAGGAACTCTCTAAGATGTTTAGTTTAGTTAGTTTACATGGAAATTTCACTAATTGTGTCATAATGAACCTGTTTTTGGCTAATCTAATGAAAACCTCAACTTTCGCTGTTACAGGTGTGGTTTCAAAACAGACGAGCCAAGTGGAGAAAACAAGAAAAAGTGGGACCTCAGGCACACCCATATACCCCTTACGTCGGCGTTGGGGCGGCGACGATGGCCCCCACCCTCCCCAACCCTTTCATGGGGCTCAGGAAACCCCTGGACTGGCGGCCTCCCATGTTCCTTCCCAGAGCCCCTCTACTCCCGATCTTCCCTGGACATCCCTTCCCCAACCTCCTCATGCACCGTCCAAAGATGGAAATGGAGTCACACCCAGCGCCAGAGCACGACATCAGGTCCCACTCTATCGCCGCCCTTAGGCTCAAAGCCCGGGAGCACATGGAGCTCTTGGGCTCCTCGGATCTTGTCAGTTAACCTGCGTCCTACTTAAATTTACTACATAAAATTATCATATATTATAATTTATAAAGATGCATTTAGGTGTGAACTTTATAGACTCGAGAAAATGCGTAAGTCCCGACCGGCTCCCGAAACGTTCATGTTTCTAAATTTATTCGGTGTTCCTATGTCATCATGTAAATCACTTGTTCTTGGGCCCCACGACCCTTTATGGGCGTTTTAAGGGGTCAACCATAGAATGGAGTAAACCATAGAATGGGTATTGCTGAATAGCTGTATAGGTGGGCGTTAAGGGCCTGCAGGAATTGGGTTGGAAAGTTTTTGAAATATATCTCAGGCTGCAATTGACTTGGACTTTTGAAAAAAAAAAAAAAAAAAAAAATCTAAATTCACTATATTTATGAGAAAAAGTTCCCCCGTCGTCCGATTTTTGAAATTCATAAGCAAAAAACGAGCAGTGGGGTTTTTTGGGTACTAGTGCATTATACGCCCGGTGAACTCGATTATCGAGATAATCAAATGTTGCGATTATATATCGATTTCGGTTTGGGAGAAACTGGGAAAAACAAGTGAAATCGATATTATTTTCATTTTTACAATGCAATATACCTACGACTTTAGATTGATCTATATGTCCAACTAATCTATATGGTACTAATCAGTTGTTTGGGGGATGTTTATTCTAGATTAGTTGGACACATACGAGTAGATCAAGTGGACGGGGTTGCGGAATAAAAAAATCCCCCAAACAACTGATTAGTACTATATCGTTGAGGAATCAGCAACACCACCAAGCTCGTTTTTCACAACTTTTCAGGAGAGAGAAAAAAACTATTTTTTCGTCCATTCGACATTGTCATTCATCATGGATATCGAGATAAAACTTCAGTCAATTAGGCCTTGATGGACGAAAAAATCGGTTTTTTTCTCTCTCCTGAAAAGTTGTGAAAAACGAGCTTGGTGGTGTTGCTGATTCCTCGACGATATAGATTAGTTGGACATATTATGGAAATCTGTTCGGAAGGCTACACAAATGTTACCATCGAATTTTGACATCATCGATATATAATCGCAACATTCGATTATCTCGATAATCGACTTCACCGGGCGTATAATGCTAGTACCTTTTTTTTGGAAGGCTAATAGACCGCAAACTGCAAACATCGCTGTTAAAACATGCAAGTTTTGGGGAGAATCTCAAATAAATTTCGATTTTTCTTCGATTTTTCGATAAATTTATCGTAATTTCCTCCTTATGTCTAGGAGCTTCTATAGTGGCGGACAACCCCTCCCGCATTTCAAACTTCAAATCAATCGCAGCCTGACATATCCTGCAAAAATCTTCCAATCTAGGTCCTGCAGGCCCTTAAGAGGAAACATTAAGAAATACCAATATTTTAACACTAGCGGAATAAACCTATAAACTGCAGTTCAAAAAACAAGACAACATCTCTTGAGAAGAGACGGGGTTTCATTTCCTTCAAACATGACATTTGTGCTACGGCTGCCAAAATCGTGTAGTTTCAAAAACTAGTTTCACATTACAGGTAGCTTGAATTTTAAACAAAACGTCACGTATCCAACTCAAAACGACAAACACATAGAAAAGCCGATTCCCTTTCCTCCCTACGATCACAGCAGATACATCGAATTCTTTCTGGACAATCCTCAAACGCCATTAATGAACCAACTCGATAAACTAATATCACACTTTTCTGATACGTTAAACCATTATAGTACTACACCACAACCTGTTCCTAGGTACTGACCCTTGAATCTGAAAACGATTCCCTAATGGGCACATTTTCAACAGTTCACAAAATTCACACACGAAACTCTTAACTGTAAATATCACATTAAATACTATTAAAGTTCATTATGCCTTGGCCCAGGTTAAATTGATGTTTGTTTCAACAACGCGTAATCAATATTCTAATTATTAAGTACTTACCAATATTTAACACGGCTATTAATTCCTAATAAAGTAATAGTAGGGTAATTAGCCTGCACTAGTAGAATCTGATTGTGTTGAAACAGGCTGTGATGTAAAATATTTCGTTCCTTCGCTCTTTTTCGGAAGAGAACATGGATTTAGGTGTCAAGATTCTCATAAGTTGAAACGCTCATCCACGAATAATAATTGATAGAACTATTTCAAAACGTAGATTTTCTGCTATAGTCTGGATTATCAAGAGAAAACAATACCGTAATATCGGTGTTTTGTAACAGTTTTTGTGGAGAAACGCTGTATTTATTCCCAAAGAATTTTCATTTATTGTCTGTCAAACATGTTACCGCTTGACAACAGAATACATTCCAAATGTTGAAGGTCTTAAAATTATCAACTTTTATATTATTTACGCTCATCAAACCCGCAACATGTGCCCCGTTCTACCAACAGGCTGTAGCAATTTTATTGGCGAAATAAATAATTTATAGTGCCTATAGTAAAATATAAACTGTAAATCCTTACATATAGAGTTTCTGTAATAATTTGTAGCTTGTTTATTCCCCATGTAGAACTTCGACTTACCGCTCTCCGTAGCTTAACAAACATTAACAACTCCATTTACCCAAGTTCAAGATTGGGCGACAAACTTTATACTGAAGAATTACAAAAAAATTATAGTGTGTGTAAGTGAAGGCCCTCACATTGCCTGAAGCTTTATATTTATTACGAAAATCACGAGTAATTACTTTGTATATTTCTTCACGTTAGAGCTACTTCACTTTAGTTATCGACGACCTACCATGAATGTTGTAATCTTATTTTATATCGAGTATACCACGAATTACATTCAAACTTATTGTATTCAATTGTATGAATTTTTGTATTATAATTTTGTAAATAGAATTGACCTGAGGTCAGGCATTTTCTTATCGTGTGGGGTGCCCTAGTAATTTGTACATATAAATTTAAGCATTGTATAGTTAATTAATAACTAATAAACAACTCGATGTTATGCCTATAAAAGCTTATCACTGTATTTATTAAATAGTTTTTCGTGCAATTCCAAATTACAAGATGAGCAATAGAGCAACATTTTTGTGATAGTAGGTTCTTTAAATGTGACTTTTAAGGGTAACACATTCCGTCCAATGATATTTTGTATTAGTTTTTTAAATATACAGTTATTTGTTCAAGTTGAATTATTGTCTCCTTGGCCATTTATCAGTTACTCGTACTGGGAGGGTATGGTTTACGTATGGCAAATTTGAGATTTGGAGTTTACTGCCGAAGGAAATGCCGACGTAGAGGAAATGCTGTCAAAACCAGAGCAATAAAAATTAACGTTTCAGGAAATCACGATTCATGTTAGTTATTCTTACGCTGCATGATCACTACACGGAGTAGGACTACCGTGAAGGTCGCGGCCATGGACTTTAATATACCTCCTATTTGGTTAAGCTCAAAATAGCAGGCGAGGGAGATAAGCACTAGGACCAAGCTTAAGATCTTCCTCTTCAATCTCAAGTCTGTAATCATTTGTGGTTGTGGAACTTGGTGTATTAACAGAACGTGAGAACAACGCCATCTCCAATGAAAGAACAACAGCCACTTATAAGTGAGTAAATTGACACAAATTGATCTTTTCATTTTAAAGTACTAGTAGGTACACATTACTCTGATATGTTTTGCATCTCTCATAATGATTTATAATTTGAGGAAGAAATGGTATTGCGATGGAAAACGCATCTCTGGATAATCTTGTGGTTGGAAGTAATTACTTATGCTTTTGTCTAGTTAGTGCATATGCCTAGTTCACCCCGAATAGTGATGGAAAGTAGTGAAACGAAAGTAGTGGAAAGTAGTGGCCCTGAAGAGAACAACTCTGGAAACACGGATATTAAATTCTACAAGTTTTAGACAATTGTATTTCTTTTCCTTACCTACCAGCCATCGCGGGAGGATTCTGTATAATGATACTATACGTAGGTATATAATACGTGCTTAAGCAAGTAAATCAGCTCAAGGATGTCACAATATTGGCTTATATGGACTAGTTAACAAAGCAGCTTCGCAGCAGAAATCCGTTCAGCCATAAGTAGTCGACTATAATAATATATTATATTATATAATAATCCAAGAGGTAATTTGATACCAAGTGATATTGATGAATGTTTAACCTCTGATTGCCCACTTGCTGGCGTCATTCAACCGTGAATGAATCTTAACTCAAAAATGAGCAGTTCCCCATGTCAAGACTGGACGATCCAAAGGCTAACAAGCCCCTAACAAGTAGGTTAGTTGCCGGAGGAGCGAGTACTTTACCTGATAATCTGTCGGCATTTAAAGCGTAAGGTTTCAGTATATTAAAGCGTGACGTGATTGTGCACAAAAAGCAAGGCGGATTCCTTTATCAACCTAAATTGATCCTTATTAATAAGGAACCGAGCCCGTTAAAATCGACAAAATAGGGATTCCAAAACACAAACCGAAATGGATGGAGAGATCACGACACTAATAGTTTGAAAAACACGTTCTTAACTTCGAAGCTTAATAAGGAAGAATTGGGAGCGGAAAAGATAAGCATGATCCGAATTAACACCCCTGCAACACACCCAGAAGTATCATGTGTAAAGTGAAGGGGGTTTGCGCGAAATGAAACTTTTCGTATCGTACCATCATCAGACGCACGATTTTCTGCGCTCGCACCGGCCCAACTTTAATCGAAACCGATAGCTGTAATGTAATCATACCTTTGGCGGGTTAGAGCACGGTAATGATTGAGGCACGCCCCGAAATTCTCACCTCCTTTCGTGGGCTATATCACTCGGTTTCAATCAGCTTTTATGAAAGAGGGTTTCGAGTAGAAAAGGGTGCTGAGGGCCTGCTGGGTTTTGTTTTGCTTCGTAAGCTGTACCTTCCCCCTCAAAGCAAATTGTTACTAATCTGCGGGGAAAATGGGGCCGATTGTTTCAACTCGTAGCTCGTCGCGTGTTTGACAATTACTTTTGCTCTTTGGTTGGTTACCTGCCTGGCAAGAAGAGGTGGCGTTTCCCTTAATTTCCACGGATACACGCAAATTGTGCCGTGTACCGATTACCTGACAAAGGAAGGGAGTCATCAAGGGCCACCCAAAACCTAATTGAGCAAATTTATGAAGCTATTACAGTCCTTTCAATACCACGACCATTATGTGTCATTCAGGGTAGATTTAAGGTTAGTGTGTGCTTGCGATTTTCTCAGTCTTCGTTCGAAAATTAACAATTTGCGTGATACTCGCAATCTAGATCGTAGGTACGTTTTATGTCGTATACCAAGTCCAAGTTTATTTTTCGTGATTGATAAAGGAACCTGTGTCGAATAGCAACATTATTAATTACAACAGGCATTATTAGGCATGGTCGGTGGTTCGTGGATGGTAGTAATAGCCGGCAGCACAACGATACAATCGCACAGTAGAAACCAGTTGATTTTATAGCGCAATATCTCCCTATATAGGAAATAACCATCAGAATTGCTAGGTGTAGTTGTTAAGTTTGTTCTACACGTAGAGTTGTAGAAGCGAATTTTAAGGTGGATGCAACTAGTTTAGTACCGAATATTTTAATATCGCCAATTATACCCGGCTGGAAAAATGAAACAATCCAAAAAGCATGATTTTTCAGGAGAGCGAAAAAACAAAACGGCCTTAAAACTCAACAGCACCTCCCTAAATCTACCTAAATCTATCGAAAAAGTTTTTTGTTTTTTCATAAATATAACTTCCTAGGAATGAAAATATGTCACGAAATTAAAAAAAAATATATTGTTTGGCTTCCCGAATATTAATTGAACAAATTTCTTTTGAGTTATGCCATTTTTCTTGAAACACTTGCATGAATGTTTTCAAGTTGCGTCCTAACTCTGACGAATGCTGTAACTTGAAGTTCTTCCTTTACTGATCTCACCAAATTGATCTTGCATTAGTTGGGCGATAAGAAGATTGACAACATTGATAAACAGAAACATTTTTATTAAATAAGAAGGTAACCTTGTCCACACAAAAAGTGTACAGCCATTATTTGCAAAACTAGACTTTAAAACGTTATTCAGAAAATGGACCAAAATGATCACAATTTTTCGCAATGTCACGATTCCCTCGTCTCTAAATTTAGGTTCATCTGCTACTCCAATGCGGATATTATTATAATACATGTCTTCTTCAGTTTTGTTCAGTTCTCTGGTGAGCTGTATCCATTTTTGCATATATAAATAATATATATTATATAGCTTCAGCTTCATAAACTGCCTTGTCAAAGCTTCATAAACTGTAAAAGCTATAGCTTCATAAACTGCCTTGTCAAAGTTCTGGCACCATGCTGAGTTCTTCTTACTTCTCGAGTACGTACATAATGTACACTGGTGGGCAAAAATACAAAATAAAACTATAACCATCAAAACGACGTAGAACGTTTAATTCCGTTTCGTATCAATTTATTAACACCAACAAATTGAATAATAATAATTTTGTTTGACTGAATTTCACTGTTCATTGGAGTTTACTAACAATGACACCAAGGTGGTTGAGATTTAGATGATCTGATGGAACTTTATAAAATTAGTAGAAATTAGACTCAAGTTTAAATAAAAATAACATGTTTTTCAAGAAGCGTCAGAACTCGAAATGTGTCACTTGTCTAGACTGGTTATGCAAGAACACTTACACCAGGGTTAAAGTATAAGTTGTGACGGTACTCCTGGTGGGTTGATGCAACATCACCGCTCGAAGTCCGATGATGCACTGTTCCAGGCTGAAGTTGGTCACAATTGCGTCAGAGGAAAAGTGACACTAGGGCTTTTTTGCGGCTAGATTTGGAATATCGCATACGACGCTTTTTCAGACCAAACTAGGAAGTCTGAAGAATGTTTTCGTGGTCTTAACTCAAATCAGGCCAAATTCGGATTGTGTCACTTTTCCAGCCGGGGTGCGACAGGAACAAACTTCCTATCTCCTATCCCCTGTAAGCTGTTGTTGGAAGAGTTGTTATATAAATCAAAATCGACTAAATTATCTGTATACCGGGTGATCTTCCTTGCGTAGTACGATCCCCTACGTTGGTGAGTTTCGATTCGTACCTCAGTATTGAATAACTATGACACACTTCACACGCCACATACTACATGATTATATTGTACCTTGTGAATTCATGGTGTGTGGCAATAAACGATCGATAGCTACTCGTTTTAAGGTAAGTGAACAATTTCTAGACAAGCTCCTCCGAAAGCAC
Source organism: Stenodema calcarata (assembly GCA_963920205.1). Lineage (NCBI taxonomy): Eukaryota > Metazoa > Arthropoda > Insecta > Hemiptera > Miridae > Stenodema > Stenodema calcarata. The sequence goes on along the minus strand of OY986049.1, from coordinate 12,818,379 downwards.
TCAGGTAATATCCAAGATCCAGACTTTTTATTACTCCCAAGCTTTTCTTTAAAATCCGATCCGATCAGTGTTCCCATGTGTTCCCAAGACCCCAACTTGATTATCGAAAGACAAGCTCTGAAAGTGTAATTTTATAATATAAAATTATATTATAGCTTACGAAACAACAGTCAACATTATAGCTTACGAAACAAAATGAGAAACAAAAAACAGGACAACAATCACAACAAACTATATACTTTTGTATTTTGTGTTGTTTGTTGTGATTGTTGTCCTGTTTTTTGTTTCTCATTTTGTTTCGTAAGCTATAATGTTGACTGTTGTCTCATACATCTTCCCAACTTGTACTGTGAAACTAACATTGTGGCGCGAGTTAGAAATTAGAAGATATGGTATCCAAATTGTATCGAGAACCATATGGTTTCAGATTTAATCTCCACCGTGACAATTCATATTTATGATTATCATTGTGAACGGTAACGAGGGCATGCTTGGCACTGATTTATTACTGCGTTGATTGTCTTTTACAGCTCAGGAAAATATATCAAACATTGGTGTGGAAGGAGTTGCCTCTGACTTTCATACCAATCTGACTCCTCTATCTCCAGCATTGGCTACACGCTTACAACTTGATTAAGCTAACGATCAGGAATGACGGGGAATGTATGGGTAGACTATTCCCATTTTGATTATAGCTTCAAAACTGCATCCACTGATCGAAGTAACGACTCTCGGAGTAACTCGCCTTTTTCAGCTGCAGCCGTAATAAATGATTGTGTGGATAGATCGGATTGCACTGAAGGAATACCAGGGCCAATCGGCATGCCCGGTTGGAACAATAGAGATATGATACCAACTAAATCACACGGCGCCCTTCAATGAATCTTCCTTCTTTACTGCACCGCTTTTACACAACCCCCTGGGCAATAAACCACTAATTGATCCAACAATCCATAAAATATCGACCGTTCCCATTAAACCCTGACCGCCATCCTCCTCCCATTTATTATTTGTCTTCTTTTTACAAGTTTGAACGTTGAAAATGAAATTTTACGGTCATTTGTAATTACCTGTCTTCCCTTAGTGTTTCTTACTTACCAAGCACTTTCATCTGAATTATTCACTTCTCCTGTTCCTTGGCGATAGAACCACCAACTGTTTCCATATTATAATCTATTATCTTAAAAGTATATTGCATAGCCATTCAAGCATTTATATCATGAGCGAGGTCTCGAGATTGCAAATATTCGACATTTTGGCGATGTACTCCTTGGTAATCTCTCCGAGACGAATGTCAACATTGCCCACATTTATGTTGTTTTTTACACATTTTCCTGCAAGAGAATTCTCAAGTTAAACCTGGTCCTGTAATATCGGACATGCTCATCACCCTGTGATCCACTGCATTCAATCCCTCACTGGAAATGGGGACTTGGCAGCAAAACCATAAATGCAACCCATCGCAGCTTGATGAACAAACAGCTTGTTGCGTTTTCATGAGGATGGATTGATCCATCAAGGAGCCTGCCATTGAAGAATCCTTACCCACTAAAATAGCGTTTCAGGAATGAGTGCGAGAATTTCCTCAAAATAATTAAGAGCTAAGAATTAATAATTTAAGATTTAATAATTAAGAATTCTTTACGTAGGAAACCTATAGAATGAGTAGGAAAGAAAATTTACGAAACCCTCTGGAAGTGACTGAAAGCCTCAGAGACTTTCACAGACCTACATCTCATATCTATACATAGATATGACATTTTACTTGAGTATAAGTGTATAAATATTGAAGTGTCATTTGCAGAATATAGCATCGCTTTTATCATTATAATATAATGATAAAAGCGATGCTATACATATCCACATACAGACGAAAGGCTCCGTATATTATAGTATGTGGATATGTATATACAACGTAGGTATATTTAAAAGATGATTCAAATCTGTACTAACCATCAATATTTTTCATTTTGCCTGATGACGATGAACTCAAAATAGAGGAAATACGTTTCATAATATGATATCGGCGTTCCCAAGCACGGTAAAATTTGAAGTCCTCAGAATGAATCACTTCTCACTGAACAATATTGCCGTTGAGAGGTTCCACTAAATCGACTGCTGTGGGTTAATAAGGATGTTCGCGAGAAGTCGGTAAGTACTGAAGTGCTCCTAACAAATCACTCACCTCCACCGACTGCCCAATCCCACCTAGAACATTAACATTTAGATTAACATAATAACCGAAAGAAGAGGGTGCGCTATTAGCGCGTACCTACGGGTCCACGCATAGAACAGAAGAAACGCCGCTTAAATGAAATATGGAAATGGCCGGGATATTGATTGATGGCTGCTATTGCTAGTCCGGCTACCGACTATTAAAACCGACGCATTTACATATTGCTAACTAATAACTGTGATTCATTATCAACAGATGTCGTCCAATTAGGCAACCCTGGACCGCTACTGATGGCTCACCAATCAGTGGTTCCTTTCAAGTCGCCCTTTTGTGTTTCAAAATGAACGATACGAGAGACCCGTGATCTCAACTAAATCACTCATTGATGAGCGTGTCTTTCATGTTATGGTGCGGGTTACCTGATGCAGATGGCTAGCAGTGATTGCCTCTCGTTTGGAAAAATTACTTGTTTGGACCGGTGTTCATTTCAAGCTCAATGGGTTTCGTGAAGTCTCGTCTGAGAAACCAAATTGCTGTTACACTTGCACTGTCGCATGATTCCAAATTAGATTCTTTATTGTATACATAGGTGGCATATGTCACCAACATTCTGTTTATCCGAACTTATACACATTTATTATTTACATCAATTCAGTAAACGGGGGAAGTGACAGCGAGAAACGCCAAATATGAAATAATATTCGAAATGAGCTTAAATTGTGATGGTATGCACTTGCGCCAATGTTTATTCCTTTAAATACGAATGGTTGGGCTTAGTTCAAATTTAGTAGGTATGGTGCCATAAAAAACGTATATCAAACTTCAGTTCGTTTTTCCGTTGATTTCGTTCACGATAGAGGTTCGAAGGTAGAACCAAAAAACAACATCAAACGTGAATCAAACAGGAAAGCGTCAAGCGAATTTTCATATCGGCCGATTCAAATCACACGTGGTTATGGTATCTGATGTCGATTTTCGTGCCGTGAGATACAGTTCGTGTTCAAGGAAACAATGCAATTTCTGACCTTTGTTGGTCGAATGGTAGGTTGGTACTTGTCGATATAAATTATTACAACCTACACGCTTGACAAGTGTATACATCTATGAATTACCTCTCCCCGGAAGGGGAAGTCTGGTCACCTACGTACTCTTTCGAACACTCAATATTTGACATCATTACTCCTATTATTTCGTTCAACTATAGAACTCACAATGATGTAATTTTAATTTTTCAGATCCTCACATACCTAATTAATTGTTTACCTGCTTATTAGTCATCCAACATGCTACTCTTGTACCTCTCACCTCGTTTGGACGTCGATTCTAAATCCGAACCGGCGGCAGTTGCAATTCCTTATCTCCGATGCCCTTACAAGGAGGAAACATATTCAAGCTCTCAAAACTTTTAATAACATCTCTGCCCACACTTCACGCTAACAATCCACCCCTGCCGCACCCACTCCACCTTTCTAAATAAATCCCAAAGCTACCCGACTATTAATTAGAATTTCTATTAATTACCAATAACAAATCCACTTCGTACCTAATAGTAATTAAAAACTAATTTATTTTTTCTCTTTCTTCCTATACCTCCCAGAGGTGAGCGTTTCAGCCGAGGTGCCACGCCCCTCTTGCCAATATGCATAAATTGTTGGAGAAACCTATTACAAGTTTAAAAGTCTCTATAACATAACGTAGTTAGCGCATTCACGGTTATCAAGGGAGACCTACCTACTTTAAACAAAACAGGACCTGAATTGATCTTCAGGTGACACATCTAAAAGTCATCTCGATACCGACACGCCCCTTTTTTTGAATTATTAACAGTAAAATATTGAAAATTGAGCGGAAGGGGGATATAAATATTCAAATAGGATAATTCAGATAGGTGTTCGGCTTCGGATAACTGAGTTAGTGGATGATGAAATTATGAATTTGTTCCGTCGTCAATAAATCAGTAGAGTAATTTAAAAGTTCTTTGAGAATTAAAATGCTGAACCCTTTGGTTTCTAAATGTAAAGGAGTAAAATCTGATATTGATATGGACGCTTAGTTATGGTTTTTTTCAATTGTCCAAACGTGAATTTATGTTTAAGGATTGTTGAAGCGAAGCGACGAGAGTTCTATGAATTCAGTATTTTTTATTCCTGTAGCATTTTTGTATTCGGAAAAAAAGAAAAGCTATCGCAACTATTGTAACATGGGATAATTGTAAACGTATACCATTGCAGTTCTTCTAAATGGTTTGAATATGGCTCACTATAAGTGAAATACTCCACCTCAAAAATTTGCTTAACATTTCAAATAAAGATATTCAATACTAAGACGACTCAATAATGAATCTTTTGATTTCAAGAAGTGAGAACATCCCATTCAGTAGAATTCTCTAGATGAATTGAAGAATTATCCTCCATTACTGAGATTAAGCCAATTCCAGGAATTGGTACAAACCAACCGCAACGTCGTAACTCGATTGGGCGCTTCTTGATGAGCAAAGAAAAAGACCTACAAAAATATGAGGAGTTAACTCTAATTACCTCGGGTCTCGCAACCCCGCCAAGATCATAATACCCTTTCAGACAAGACCCTCTGAATTATGGCTATAAAAAGCCTCTGGTCTTGAAAACAAAGGTCCGGTGCTGAAAGAGAATCTATCGTCCAAGGCACGCCGGGGTAATTACCAGCTATTGTTGGGCCAATTTATCGATTGTTCGTCAATATCTGGAAGGCTTTAGCCGAAGCTTATACGTTCATTTGTTACCCCCGTTCAACGTTATTCTCTTCGAAGTGGCGTCAATAGACAAGTTTTAACAGACCTGATCGATTTGGAAACAGTTTTTTTTTAGATTGGTTGTCGAGGGGACTACTCAAAATATAGTCTGATAAACTCAAAAACATTCAAGGTTAACCCACCTTCATAAAAACTACATGCACTTATAAGAGTGACCTACGAATTATTTTTAAAATTTTCTGATAAATACATTTTTAATAAATTGCTGATAAATCAGAACATTTAAAAAATAATGCGTAGGTTACATCGAAAATTTGCTAGTCCTCCGGCCAACATATAACGTATAAGTACAACTCAGAAAGATGTACTCGTATTTGCCCGAAGAGAACGCTAATGAACAGCGATCATAAACACCTGGTCATTTAGGAGTTTTAGTTTATACAGCCCCCAGTGTTGTGATTGTAACTACCAACTCGACGCAAATTATAGGCATTCCGAAATACACAAAAGAAAAGAACAATGGGAGCAAGAATCATATTATAGAATCACTGTCCAAATGCTTAATAAGCACACATGTTACTGATGTTAACGAGACAGTGATTAAAGCAGTTTATCACAGCCGAACCTCGATAAACACTGTATTTATGTATTTCAGTGGTACCTAGGAGAGAACCACGGGATAGCATAGCACAAGTGAATTCGCTTATAACACCACCAAAGCACAAAATGCGTTATACTTACCCGAGAAACTTTAAAAATCCACATTCATGCAGCATGGCTATACGAGCAAATTTTCGAAGAGATGACTATTTAATGTAAAAACGACTCCATTTTACTGGTTTTTAACACATTTTGTTTATAGATTTTTCAACGCTGAACGCGAGGGTTAAGTCAGAATTGCGATATCTCATTCCGTTATCAGATTGGAGCAGATGAACCACGAAGAACATCTGAAGTATCAAGTAACATAATATGTTACTTAATATTATCACGTTTCTTCATCTTCAAAGTGCTCCAGTTTGAGAACGGAACAAGATATCACAATTCTGACTTCACCGTCGTGTTCAGCATAAAAAAACCTTTAAAATAATGTTTCACTTGTCAGCTGTATACTTTTCGGAATTTATTGGTAATTTTTCCTCCCTAAAACTCACTAAACCCCCCTTAGAGTGGCCCGATTCCATCTACGAACTTAGCCTTTAGATTGCCAGTTCGTGCAAATGTGAACTTTTTATCTCAATAATTTATTTTTATATTTATGTGAGTGTCATTCCAGACGAAAAGAGTGTTAGTTTAACATAAATATAAATGATGTTGAGGGATGTCGAGGGTCGGTCAAATGAAAATTGAATTATGTGCCAACGTTTCGAAGAATATATTTCTTCATCTTCAGGGCAGTTTATGAAATGGAGTTAGACTCCAACAGGGAAGTTCCTTCCTCCAGATCACAGAAGTAACAACACAGAAGAACAACAACAGTTGTTACTTCTGTGATCTGGAGGAAGGAACTTCCCTGTTGGAGTCTAACTCCATTTCATAAAGTGCCCTGAAGATGAAGAAATATATTCTTCGAAACGTTGGCACATAATTCAATTTTCATTTGACCGACCCTCGACATCCCTCAACATCATTCTTACTGACGGTCAAACTAAATCACACACACTCATAAATATAAATATAAAAAAATATATATATATTTTTTTTTAAATTCTATCAAGTATTAAAAATAATGGACCGAGAACAATAGGTTCCTTTTCTTCGAAAATTCGCTGAAAAAAACGTCCTTGCTTCCATCTTGACATTTGGCATACAATACAAATCGGATAGGTAGATATTTTAGTCGTATATACTATGTACAATAAATAACATATCTAAGTAGGTATAAAATGTATGACTTTTAAGATCCAGGGCCGGATTTGAAATTCAAACACGTTCAAAAATGTTGAAGCATTTGATTCGAGATGAACCCTTCATCCTACGCTACACCTACAGCTGTTGTTACTTGCCCGTGAAGACTCCATCACACAAAAAATCACCTTCATCCTTTAACTCAAATTGCTGAGTTTAAATGAAAATTGCTTCAACGACAAAAACACGCTAATGTGTGATGCGCAGGTGGGAAATGCTCTCCGGATATGTCTTCCTTAATGCTATCGCATTATGTAAAGTCCTTCGGAAATTAAGATATCTTGGATTTTTTCGTAGCCGGTTTTTTCTTTGCCTCCTCACTATTGAAGTTAATGTCGAAATTAACACGGTTTGGGCTCTGGTGGTGGTCTTCGATGATTTTCATCCCAATTGGAACACGAGTAGCACCTTCGCATGCGCAAAGATAGAATCATGTACATCTCACTCAATGCTGATCCGTTCGGGTTCAAAATTCCTTTGTAAGTGTTTGAAGAATGGTCAGGCGAAGGTCTCGTATATCGAATCGACCGCTTTCAATCATCATGGTAGGTAGTTACTTGTTTTGGGAAATAGTCTAGTTACGAGTTTTGGGGAATGGTAAGTTAAGATGGGCGAGGAACTTATACTGCCAGACTTTTTACAGTTGAAATACAGTACAGTAGAACTTTTTTTTTTTTAATAAGATACCTAGGGGTTTTTTGGTTGAATTTAACGTAATGTACTTATAACTCTTGATTGTGGCAAATTAGTTTAACGTACTACGTATCTAATATAAACAAAAATACTCGCAGTACATAATCGTATTAAGAAAAAACAAGATTATGAATTTTGAATTTCAGCCTTTTTTTTTCAACATTACCTTAACCGATATGTCTCTTATCCGTGGCACTTATCCTTACCATCACCCCGGTTAATCGAGGTTCTACTGTATTTCGTCCCTTAAGATCGCACAAGATCCAACTCAGTTTTTTGGTAAAATGAGTTACGAATGGATACTCGTGCGAAATCTCTTGGAACGTTTTTCTAGCTGATTGGTTTGGCCTTTATTGCAATGCAGGAAAAGGCTTTATCAACGTAGAAAAGCCGCGATAACCGTAGAAATTACTACAGTTCCTACGTTGGAAAATCCGTTCTTCGTCTCTCCTGAAAAGTTGGGAAAACTGAGTTAGACCTTGAGGGACGATTTATTCATAGAACAGGATTTATTATACTGTAGTTCAATATCAAATTGGCTGAGGCAAATCAAGGAATAAATTAACAACAATTATTCCATAAATCCAACTACAAAATTATCACCTATCATTAAAATTTTTACGACATCATTTTCAGTTCATTAAACTTTATTTTCTGAAGGAAGGTCAAAGGGCAAAATATATGGTTATTTATAAGGTATCTTCAAAGGCCCCCTTTTTTATTGATTTTGTCATAATAGAATCCTATCTTAATGCTATTCTTCATGTTATGGATGACCAGGGCCGACACCGAACAGGAGGCTGCATTCATAATTTTCAGGTGATCAACTAAAAGATTTTGAAAAAAAAAGTACGAGATGCCAAAGGTCGTCCCAGGTATATAAATAAACGACATTAACAACCCCTCCATCCCACTTTAATTCGGGAAGCCCCTCTCCCTAATTGCCCACGCTCATATTTCTACTGTCAGCATCATAATTGGGTATTAAGACTCTTTGCCTTCTGATGAATTTTACATGACGGGGGTTCCTTGGGCAAGAGCCGTCCGTGCCGGGAAAAAGGAAGGGATCCATTCGAGAGAGAGGATTCACTGAGAAACAAAACTTTAATTAGATCTCCCTTCCACATCCACAAAAGTTAATTCTAATGGTCGAGCATTAACATAATATCATTACATGCAACATAACAGGCTTTCTGGTAAAATCGCCGACGGCTCTCATTAATTGAAAATGCCAATCACAACCCTTTCGTTTTTTTTAAAGGAATCCTCGTGCCTTTTTCAGTGTTTAACATGGGTGAGCCACCCACAATAACCTAGAAGGGCCTTGTCTGATGAGCACGCATCTCAAGACACGATGCTAACTTAATCAACGGTCGCCTAACCATAACAAACTCGAAAACCGCACTAACCACGAGCTAATCAAGTCTTTGGGACCCTCAGTCCCAAGCCATCGCCTCAGATGAGTAGCCTTCGTCCATAGTAATCCTTGAGCCGTTTGAGTCATGTTTCGGGTACGGGTCACGTTCGTCTAACTCACCAATCTTATCTTCAATTACCCATCTAAATAATCATTTTTCGAAACGAAGAATCTCCGTGTAATTTAAGCAACAAAAAGAAGCAACGAGTCGTAGAAGAAGGTGAAGTATTGGGGCACATTACAGGGGTGTGGAACCACCAATATGTTCAATTCTCAGACGATGGTGGCCTCAACCAAACGTCATCAACATGTTTCCTCATTGTCCATTACTCGGAAAGGGTATCCTTCCTAATTATACAAGTTTGTACTTCACTTTTTGCCACTCACAGATCACCTTGCACAAAGTCATGTGGTGTACCGCTCGCATCTCAAAATTAAGAAAACATCCACATGTTCTTTGTAATTAAGAAAACGCAGACTTGTGGGGAGTATACTCGTAGATCATCATCGTCTGCAACAAAACAGGGAGTTAAGAACTGAAATAATAAATCCTCACTCTATGTATGATATGAGTTGTATATGATGAACAAAAATATGTATATGATTGAAATCCCATACACTCCCCCCCCCCCCCAGCTTAAAAAATCCCCAGGCATGCAGCATGGCTATAAGAGCGAATTTTCGAAGAAATAACTGGTTTTACGTAATACGTTACCATTTTACTGGTTTTATAACAAATTTTGTCCCCTATTTTTGCCAAGTAACACCTCAGCTTATAGATTTTTCAACGTTGAACGCGATGGTGAAGTCAGAATGTCAATATCTTATTCCGTGGTCAGATTAGAGCAGATGAACCATGCCGAGTACATCCGTACACCATGAACTTCTCAAGTAACAACCATGTTTCAACATCTTCAAAGTGCTCCAGTTTGAGAAAGGAATAAGATATCGTAATTCTGATTACGGCATCGTGTTCAGCGTAAAATAATCTTTAAAATTAGGTGTCACTTGTCAAACTGTTTCATCATGACTGTTTGGTTTGTTATAAAACTAGTAAAATGGAGACATTTTACATAAATGCTGCATGACTGTAGATTCTTTCTTCTATTGCGTTGGAGGCGTCGGCAGTATCTTTCAAGTCCTTTTCTGTAGCTGACTGCGTTGCGGTTTTTTATGGGTAATTTTCCCTCCCTTAAAAACTCCCTTAAACACCCCTTAGATTGGTTTGATTTGGCCCATACGAACTACTATAAACTTAGCCGTTCAATAGGTATTGCCAAGACTAATTTTTTGTCGAAATTGGAACTTTTTATCTCAATTCTATCGAGAGTTATCGTCTGGAATGACACATACATGTATATATATGCATATATGCATATGATGTTTGGTGTCTTGGCAGTGAATTTTGTGTCTTTTGGCAGGATGGTCTAAAACGGATTTTGGTATAAAAACTTTTCGGAAATTCGAGTTTTATAAATTTTTGACCGAGAACAATAGGTTATTCTTCGAAAATTCGCTAAATGGGGATATCCTACGTCTATACCGACGTACAGGTAATTGTTTTTAATTTTAGGAAGTTCTTTTGTACCTGCAGAAAGTGTACTGCAAACAGTAAAATCCACAGTTTTACGTTTTGCCACACATACCTGAGCCACTAAAAAACATAAAATGTAGAAGTGTACCATAAAAAAAATTCAATGGCTGTAAGCTGTTTATGAAAGGATCACAACGTAGTCGAAAAACTATAGGTAATTCAATAAATTCGATTGAGAATATTTCACGACCAAACAAATGTTCGTCATAGTGTCCTAGACATGATTCTTACAATGTCGTTCGACAAGAAAATTTCGAGGACAATTAACTCATCAAGAAGCCCGGTAGTTACTGTGTAATGGTAAGTATTGAAGAGAGAAGGGAGAATAGATTCTTCAACTAGACTTGAAACGAACTTCTAACGACTAACGACGTGGCAGTACAGGCCTATTTCGGATGTTAACACCTTCTTAGTTACGAACTTCAGATTTGCAGAAGTTAACCTTCAGGCATCTTAATCTTTGCTTGATATCTATTTAATGAATCTTGTTTACGTTCACCCCATACCTGGAAACGTTTTATGCCGTAGCCCAGAACCAGAACCCAAGACCAAGTAGTTTTCACGGTCCCAATCTAGACTAATCTCCACGGAGGACGCCCGTCTAAAGGAGAGTTTGGAGTGAGAGACATTAAATCCTGTTTTGTGAACCCTGAAAGTGAGAATCATTAGCTCAGCTTGTACTATGAGTAGTGCATTAGTTTTGCTTTGAACGCGTGGACCGGTTGGGGTATTAACTTTGTAACCCCCATGTACGACATCATGATCCACATGGAGTTCATCAGCTCTTCGTTTGTAAGTGCTAGATCTGGATCCACCACACTTGGCCTTCCTATCCTCGTCTCCACTTACGCAATAATGTCTACTTTGATTATATTTGAATATGTCCACTTGTCTAGGGTTATGTGACCATTCAGTGAGCAGGTTGATATCATCCAAGTTGTACGGTAGATACGTAGTTTGGAGAAAAGCTCATAAATGTGCTCAAAACTAAAAACAAAATTGTCTATTTTTGTGAATATCCTCTTTAATTTAATAAGGTTTGTAAATGCCGCTCTCTTGTACTCCTGAAAATATGGGAATCGTTACTCATTTGGTTACGCTTGTTGAATCGCACTTCGTTCTGTACTCGTACAACTACTCTTTCGAAAATTGGAGTCAAATTAATTTCAGGTACTGAATTGGTCATGCCGCCATATTGAGAATGATCCAAGAGGCTTTTATGGGTTTGGTCATTTAAAGTTCACGTCTCAAAATCTAGCTAATATGTTGCCTGAAATTACTCCCAATAGCGGTTTACTTCCATTTCTTGACACGCAGACCACCCATGGGGAAGTTGATGCATTCAACAGTCCAGAAAGCGAGAAAATGAGATAGTAGGCAGCCTGCACCATTTCTAAGGAATAAACATCCAAGTAGCTGATGGGATCCTGCGTCGCTCTGATTTATCAGATCTAACAGTGTGTATTTATAGTGAAATTTACAAGCAGAGAGGGCGAAAAAGGCTATTCGCGGGGCTAATTGGCGAGGCGTCTGGCACCCCAACGGCGTTGTCGGGTTTCCTACCGACTGTGAGTTACCCGCACCAACTGCAGGCCCTCTCCCTGGGATTTACATAACGAGCCACTAAAAGTCCGGTTGTTAGACTTGAATCATAACAATATTGGGATGTATGGACTAGAGAAAGGGCGAGATGTCGTACCGGAATATCGTCAAGTTTCACTTTTTTGAAGAGCCTCTGATGCCGGTGGGTGTCCATTAATTCAGTACGTTACGGTCGTTCACGAGTCGAACGATGTTTCGGGAGTACTAATTGAATTTACCCCGATCGCTGTATCGTGTTAGTAGGGATTTCTAGACAACAGTTAAAAGATGAGGATCTTCAGCGGTCCCTCATCATCTCCTCAGAAGAGCATTCGAAAACCCAGTTCAGAGAGAAACTTTATGTGATGAAGGGCCATACCAGACTGAACGAGCAGTCCACATATTATCTTACACAGGAGGGGTGCCACGAGTTCGGGACTGTTTTCGAACAGCTTCAGATCATCTTTTAGAAAATATGAATTACGCTAACTCTTAACCTCACCTACTCAAACGTGCCGGTCACTGAAGTTTTCTCTTTTTCATCTTCTTTATTTACCCGCGACCTGTCCATCCGCGCTCAGGAACCAGTATTCTGTTTTTCACTTTAGCTCGACTAATGCAATAAATTCAAATGACCGGCGCCTGTATATTACAATAATTTTTCCAATTTTATTAGACACCAATTGGATTGAGCTGATAAATTTATATTTAAACAATTTTCAATGACATCCACGTTTTTTCGAGTTTGTTCAAAAGAAACATTTCGAGCTGGATAAGAAAGTAAAGATCAGGTTTTAGAAACTAGAATTTCTCCGAAGTTGACAGTTCATCGATTGCCATAATTTCATATGTAAAATTACTAAAATTCGTATGTTGACGCTCCTAAACACTGTCAAAATGGATAGATTATTTAGGTTATGGATTTATACATATATACCTCCACCCTATTTAGGTAATCACCAGTCTCGCTTGGTAATCCGATCTGGGCGCAATAACACCTTCTTTTTTCTAATATTCTCGTATATTTATGTTCGACCTTGCGTTTTTAAACCCACGCGGAATTGTGGTATCTCCTTTGATGACCACCTACAGAAATTATCGCTGTGGATGCTGCCGACTGAGATATTAAGACATCATTTGTACGCTTGAAAATGATGGCATCTCCTAACCTACAGGCCTGTCACTAGATCTTTCCTAGGATCTTCTTGCCTCGGGCCGGAAAGGCTCCGCCAGATCGTCACTACCGTCACGCGTCGTCATTCTGACCAGCCTCAACATCGAAAACAACATGTGATACAAGGATTTTTGAAGGCTCGCACGATTCATCGCGTCTTCACTCTTCTTATTTATTATAGAAATCGTGGCTTGAGTTCAATCTTGGGGCATTTCCTCGTAAACTTAGCTTCGACAGTTCAGTTGTGACCCCATTCAAACACGGCACTTTGCTATTCAATCCTCTCGACCTCAATTTCATGTCGTTCAAAGTCAAGCTGTGGGCACGTGGTCGTTTTTTCTATGTATTGGCATTTTATTAAAATACAGCCATACAATTTGCAAATAATAGGTATCTAACACGTAATGTTGCATAAGTTAATGTATAAAAATATTTCTGGTTAAATTACCCGATATTGTAATATAGTCGAAAGGTATTGGCAATTTGTATACAAGCGGTCAAATAATATTTCTCTTTGAGAGGTAAAAAAACTGCATTCTATTATTAAATTTTCAGCATCACATAGGTACATACATGTATGCCAATCACAATAAGATCACTCTGGAGATTCGCGTCCGTTGATTCGGCGCAGATATTCCGGGGTTACCACCACTTTTGTCCTGAGCCGAGAGAGCACTGTACAGAAATTTCCGTTTTCTTAGTACATCATTCATCCATGATCTTGATGGCAGGAATGGTTGGTGTCGTTTGTAGAAAGGAATCTTTTCGGATCTCGCATACGTCTCTCGCCACCGAGCAGTGAAGTGGATCTGTACAACCCGGATTCCATTCCCCGGTACATATCAGCAGGGTAATATTGATGAGTGGCCCAACCATCGCTCCTTGCTTGGCCAGAGCATCCACCTTGACATTCATATATACACCGGAATCAAGGCTCGACCCTAATCATTCTTGTTCCTTTGGTCGTACATACATAAAATAATACAAATAATACAAAATACTACAATTCTACAAAATACTACAATTATTGTAGTACCTGAGCTACTATTGGCTTTCGTTGGAGTTGGATTTCCTAATATATAAGTGACAACCCACCCTGGTGTGGTACTATCCAGCACGTACTGACCACACGACTGAGCACGTATCTTAATGACCATAACCTCCGCTGTAAACGAGCTTGCATTCGGCGAGAGCTTACATACCCTTCTGGGCAATACCTTCCTTCACTGTACGGGTACGGGTGTAAATTTAAGCCATCAGAGGAACGTAGCAATTCAGCGCGATCTAAATCTATTCCAAATCTCTAAACCAAAACTACTAACACCCGTCGGACAGTTTGACAGTACTTAGTGTATTCACTAAACCAGTCTACAATGAAAGGCCCAGTTGGAAGAATCGTGAGTTCATCATTGAAGAGAGCGCTGGTTATTAGATTTGTGTCGGGCAAAGTGTCTTTGATGTTTCACAAGCATGACATAATTACTAACGGACAATATTATAAGACGAGGGTAGAGTTAGCGGTAATTGCTTCGAGCATTATAATCCGAGTTTAAGATGAGAATAGGAAAAAGCTACATTATTAAGACATTCTTCCAACGATTTAAACGACACTAAAAAAAATTTGACCTCGTTAAGTAGACAGGACATCATTGAGGACTGGGAAACTTTCGTAAAGCACGAATAATAACGCTGCTGCCAAGATCTGAACAGAGGCCTTAAAATGCATAGGGAAACGATATTTTGGATGGAGTGTGTTTTGAATTTGATGAACGATTTTGGAACTGTGGGTATAATTAAAGAAATGGACGGAATTTTCCATCGTCAATATGTTTGCGACGGAGGAGGATGACAGCAATTTCATGGTTATCGTGAAACAATGTGGAATTGCTTAACCATCTTGAATACCAACTATTTGAGAAATGGTTTCTGTAAACTGAAATTAATGGCGAGTAGCCTGTCTATTTTCAAAATCTAGGTTTTTCTCCGATTAGCAGTTTGTAGATTTGTTTGTTTCACAGCGAAAGTGTTTACAAGAAGTATTTACCAACCAAAGTAATTTAAGAATACATTTCCGTAGTTTTTATTCATTAACCTAACAATTGTCTAGGATTCTAATATTGCCATGTATAATGCCATGTAAATAGATATTCCAAGTCCTGGCGACGTTTTTACAACAATAGTTCCCCATTTCCTCATATAAACACCAATTCAGTTCACCGTTTCAGCTCATCATGGCTTTTAGAGGGCACTGAAAGGAAAGAATATGGCAATTTGATGAATTGTTAATGAAAATAAATGGTCGAAAGCTTTCATTAAATTGCAATCTCTAATGAAGGATCTTAGGCATCTAATGAAGCATGAGAAGATGGGAACAAGAAATGCTTGCACGAATAATTTCGCCTCATCAGCTCATTCGTACCCGTCATTCCCAGTGTTTATTTCTCATTAACATTGGATCACGCAAACCTAGCATAGTCAGAGTCCAACAGCGTCGTTTTGCCGATGAAAATGGCCAATGATATAATATAATATATTATATTATGATCAATAGCTAAAATCTAATTTGGTGAACTCACAAAAATAGTTTTGGTGTCGTTGGAAGCGTGGTATGACGGTTTCTCCAGTTATTCCATTCCGATTGGATGTGGAACATTGTAACGCATTCCAGGATATTCCTAGTTGCGATCTTGTCTTGTCCTGGCAATGGTGGCTAAGGGAGCACATTTCCCATTGAAGGAATGGTTCTAAAAAACGTTCGCTCAGCATGCCCAGGTAGCGCGAAGAGTAGATAGTAGCATGCAGGCGTGATGTTCTGACAGTCACTCACACACTTAGCAAATTATACTCGTATAATAGGATATAATTATATTGATTTTCGAACGTGCAGGGTATACATAATATTATTACGCAATCTTTCTATTGACGAAGAAGGAAAGGGCACCTGTGGGTGTGGACTTTTTGATTTACGGCCTTCAACGGAAACTTTAGCTGTAAATCATGCAGGTAGTGCGGGAGGCGTTTTAAATTTTACTTCATAGGTTGAAGTTGCCTAGAGATCATGGCTCCAAGCTAAGGTATAATAATGGTCTGCGCAGGTCTTCTGTCCGATCGACCTGATTAGCGAGCTTGCACCATATTGCACTCACCATTATAAATCAAAAGTCTACAGCCCACGACAAGACAAAACCCAATATTTGTAATAATACGAGTTTCACTCTTTGAAACTGAACCACCAAGTCAGTGAACCGGGCATAAGATTGATGGACAAAAAATAATAAACCGTTGTGGAAAAATCTGATTAGTCCTACAACAGCCATCACCTGGTGTTGTTCAAAATCAGTCAACTTTTGTTACTTAACGGAAAACGGTTCCTGTCCGAAAAACCATGGAAACACCTCATGTGAAACATGGTATAGACTTCAAGCTATAATATAATAAAATTTATTATACTATAGCTAGAAGTTTATGGCATAATAATGTGAAACATGATATTGTCATATTAATAGTATTAATAAAGATAATAATAATAAAGAATATTATCATAAATTGAAAATATATTCCAATATCATGTTTAATTAGACCTAAGAATAATATAATAACCTTACACTCCTATTCTAACCAGCTAGACCAAATGATTATATTCCAAATATATGATAAATGTCCTACGAATTTTCTCCAATGCAAAACACATTGTTAATTTTTCATATATTATAGAGTTCACTAGAATATTATGATATCACAACAACATTAATTTGTAATGTATTTCAGGATCCGTAAGGCCACCTGTACAGTAGTGACAACGTTTGCCAGCTCAGTTTCTTAAGGTCACCTTTGAACAGTATTTCTTCTGATTTTCCTGTTGGCAAGGATGACCATGGCATTTCACCTTCCAACGTGTGATGAGATGGTTACAGAGGAGAATAACACTCAATTATATCTTGGCACCAGCAACAACAAAGCTAACAAGTAAAATTTTCTTCAAGATTTTCGGGCATGGTCGGTGATTAATATTGAGTGATTCATATTATTAATTTTTTCCTTCTTCCCCTCAGGCACTTTTTCGAGTCTACTTGTAATTCAATACAATATTATCAATATCTCGTTTATTGGTTTTATATATTATTGGACCCTTGTAACATTGTTAGTTCAAAACCTAACGAGGTCAGGGCAGTTAAGATTCAAGTTCTGCCTTAATTGGACAACTCAATCATTACAATTCGTGATTTACCGTCGACATGATTTACTACCGGTTATTTAATGCGTGTTTCCTATATGGAATTGATTTTTTCTCTATAGGTATTTTTATCTAGCCCCTTATTACTGGTTGGGATTTTTTGTGTTTATAAGGTGGTGCTGGACACCTTCTACCTACCTGGGTCGCTTTTGGTTGTCAAATTATTACAAGAAAGGTAGACGCCTCAAAGTATATTTGAGAAGAGGTTAATAATTGCTTCTTTCATCTAAGCATTTGCATTGATTCATATTGATTGTCCGATGGAAAAATGGAAAGCGACTGCCGCTTGAAACGTGAACCATCAACTTTTGAGAGGGTTAAACAATTTTTTTTTTGGTCAATTCCAATGGTTCATTATCGAAGATAATAAACAAAAACGGTTGTCAAGGGGTTAGGCAGAATAACTCGCCACACACCATATATGTATACATTGACGTAAGCAATTAGTTAATGTATCCGAAATGGTGATTTTATATTAATTACACACACTCCGTTTTAAAAATTCCCGCACAAAACACCTATTGATTAGGCAATATCGATTTATGATGGTAAACACGCACATTATCAACATACAAACCCGTTGTTCACAAAACGAACGATCCAACGACGAAATCAACGGGACTTGACTATTTTAATATGTCAAGCTACGACCCATAAATAACGCCTAAAATGAATAACCATAAGCCCTGCCCCTACAAAAGTCTACTAATTTAATGTCATGGAATTCCAGTCGCTCATTAAACACTATTTACATTTTTGGTATTTTAATATGCAACATCATGTCAGGTCTCCTTTCCATGTTAGAGAAACCTTTGCGAGAACAGAAGAGAGGAGGGGTTGGAGAATCCGGCTCCTGGTAATTATAGCTGACGGATGGTCATTTCAGAACTTTTCACACGTGATATGTGGTCAACTTTAATAGGCCTGTCGGGGCTTGTTCACTCCTTCAGTTCAAAATGCGCAAGGCTTTGTTCACGCTCACTCGGAGCGGATTAACATTTTCTTACATATGGATTATGATACGGTTGAAGAATAGAAGAATAGTGTTTCCTGTGCCAGTTGAACACTATTTCCCAACATCAGTGTCTACGCTTAGGATTTATGTTCGACAATTAATACAATTATAACTTTGGAATACAACTTAGTAGTAACTATGGGCGACGAAAGTTTTCATTTTTTTATTTTATTTTTTTATTTTAGCATGGAGGAAAGATATTTTCAATTAAATATACTAATAATTAATATATTTTCTCGTGCGTAAAAAATATCATTTTTCCGGTGCTTCAGAATAGTATTAGTTTATAAAACCGATGATATAGAAGAGTTATGGACAAAGAGCGTGTGAAGCGGATAGAACAGTATAGTGGCCTTCGTTGAAATATGGAACCGGGTGAGAGACCTCTTAGGAAGAATTACGTTCAAAATTACCAGTTTTGAAATACATCACGTTTTTTCTGTCTCACTGCCCAAGATAGGGAAGCTTTGTGTTCACTCAAGGAGTCGATGAAATTGTGTCGCTCGCCTGTGGTAAAATTAAAGAAACTAAAATACCAATAATAGTTATTTGTCGAACCACAGGTTTTGAGGCGTTCTCAAGATGATCTTTTAATCACGATCTTTTCTGATGATCCTACGATCTTTTACGTATTCATAACACTACCCATATTCGTCCAATCCTCAATAATGCGTCCTCTGCTTGGTTCTCATTTACTTATTTGAACACCAAGGATTGAATGATTCGAATGATTGAAATGCTGGCCACCGTTCGGTTCGAGGAGTGGGAAGCCATCTTACGATTCTTCTAGAGTTTTCTCATATACCTATTATTCTCAGTTCCGGATGGTACATTGCATAGTGAGAGACGAAAAACTCAGAACCCCTCTCTTGCCACAAACGTCGTATAGCAAAATTATTGAAGTTCTGGAGATCAACAGACGTGAATGGATTTCGGTGTTTAGTACCTATAGTTTTAACAACGACCTGGAGTACAGTCAGAAATACATGTCATACATGTGACTACAGGTCCTGGGTTATGGCGATCATTCATGTCTATGATCGTGTTTCCTATTAAATGATATAACCACCGTAGGTATTCAGTACCTACGCAGCAGTCATTAACCAACCTAAACCTAAGAGTCTCAGGTTCGTAGGAACTAACGTACAGTTAACGTACAGTTAGTACCAACCGATATAGAAAAAAATCCGCAGTCATGCAGCATGGCTTTATGAGCGGATTTTCGAGGAAATAACTGGTTTTATGTAAAATGTCTCCATTTTACTGGTTTTATAACACATTTTATATTAATTCGTTGCCGAGTAACACATCAGTTTACCTAAAGATTTTTCAACGCTGAATACGATGGTGAAGTCAGAAATGCGATATCTTATTCCGTTATCAGATTAGAGCAGATGAAACGAGAAGAACATCTCAAGTAATAACCACGTTTCTAATCGTAATCGTAATAAATGGAACATTACAATTATTATTAATACCTCACTAAAATATATATTTTTTTAAATTTTGTCAATTTATTTTTAAAAAACAAATTTTAGCTCTGGGGATGGAGGTCCACCCCTCCCCCTTCGGCACGACCCTGATTGGTTGATGAGAGCTCTTATCATTTTATTACACATCAAAAGCTGTAATATCCACCATCAAAACGCGAAAAAAGTTTATAAGTTGAGACCTGTATTCAGGAAATAGACTGCTCTAATATCTTGTAGCCTACCATTTAGCCTACCAACATAAAATGACTATTGATAAGTACGTTCTAACCGACCTTGGTATTTTTCAATGAGTGCTTAGATTTCACATTTTTATAGGTCTCAGCTGTCTAAGTATTTCGTCCTTCATACTAGACGTAATTGCTCCAGTTGAACGTTTAGTTAACCGGCTTGTTAGCCCACAGCACATGTGTCTGGGTTCAATTAGCTTCAAATGTATGGAGAGTACATTATTGTTTGAATATAAAGCGGTGAAAGGCCGATGCCGTTCCTCCATTGTTCCGGAGCACAAATAACACGCAAAGCGGGCCCATTAAAACCTCTCAAACAAATTGGAGTCCATTTGTATATCTTCTTTGTGTCAGCGGTTTGTGATTATACGCATATTACTCGGGTAATCAAAGGTCGCTAAGAAGACTTCATTCTATTTTCTAATTTGAAGACAAAGTTGAACCACAAAATCATTTTACAGAGATATTTACCGCTCATACATGAAGGCGCTGCCAATGATTTGCGTGGGTAGACGGAAGAAATAACATACCTACCTATTATGTTCCATCATTATTGCCTTCATTGTTTAATTTCCCCAGTTTTTACTGTCAATTGCTGTTAAGTTAATTTAGGTTTGTACCCAGGTGAGGAAATGTCTAGATTTAGTCAGGAAACTTCGGAATTAGACTTGAAAAATTCCATTTTCTCTGATTTGACAGGCCACAACAAAAAACCGATTTCTCAACTTTTCATCTCAATTCTATCGAAAGTTATCGTCTGTAATGACACATACATAAACATTTTAGGTATGTATCTATCTAAATATATATGTGCACATATGATTTTTGGTGTCTTTTGGCGGTGAATTCAGGATGGTCTGGAACAGATTTCGGTATAAGTACAATTGTTTCGGAAATTATTAGTATTTTTCGCGACTGATGATCTCTACAGTCAATGGGAGAGTCACATGGGGATGACCTTTAAATTATCTTTACCTGAACATGGTGATTTCTTGAAGATTGATTTAATGTTGATCAAATTTTGTTTTCAACAGTGATTGAACAAATCATGCTTCCCAAACATAAAAACTATATTTTTCCAAGTATTAGTCCAGATGAGTGCAATAAAACATTTGGGCCTGAAAGTTGCAAGATATAGGTAAGGTTTATTGACAAACTCTTTAAAGTTTAAGAAAAATAGTTCGGTATTATCCTGAATCTTTGATTTATTCATCCAATAAGGTTTTGATTTCACATAGCAAAGGCTTGTTCATCGTCATCAGAAATGTGATCAGAACTCATTACAGAACTGCCCAATTATTGGTTCAAATATCAGTAACACTTATGGTACGTATAATTTTCTACTTGTCATTCGGCCGAATATTTTATGCCCCTGGTTTCATTCTATCAACTTGATTTTTCTTCTTTCCAACTTAATCGAAAGCTTTTTAAGCAAGTTGCGCCAAATTGTGTAAGTATAAACTTAAATCCTTCACGGTGAGAGTAACTTGAACTAACTTGGGCAAAGAGGTGCATAAGATATTTTCCTTCTTATAGACAATATGAATCGATTGATAAAGAGTGCGGATCCAATTGAGTAGGCAGTATTGAGATTGGTGTCGGTTATGATTCGACCCGGGCGATCCGTATTATATGACCTCATTATATCACGTGGTTCGTTGGTAATGGCGTGTCAGGTGTAAAATGATACCCCCGTCGCAGTGCAAAGTGGGATGAACATGAACAACCGCTTGATTTAATCCCTCGATAAACGCGAAATTGCCTTTCGGCGGACGAACAGAAGTGTCTGCAGAGGTGGGGGGAAAGGCAGAGATAAATTTATGAGTCTCAAATATTCTGTTGGCGCTCCGCGCCTCGGGCTAAACCGGTGATTAGAACCATATAGATAGCACATTCATGACCATGGTCCCATCGTGAGGTTATAATACCGACAAAGTCTTCGAAAAACCTAACTTTTAATTGACAACCCCAGGCCTTCGGGAAACCTCTTCCCCGCTTCGTTAGCGGATGAACCGTAAATCAATTATGGCATCACCATCCGACCGAAGGATGGTTTATTGTGATTTTGTTTGTTTAGCCAATTAGGAGTGTATTCTTTCCGTTGGGGTTTCATAGTCCTCTGTTTTTGGCCGTTAACGCCGGACTTCCCCGCTCCTACGTGACCCTCCTAGAAGCTCGAACAATCCCCTCTCCTCTCCTCCTATTAATGAAGTTATTTCTTTTCCACCGACTAACGAGCCTTACAGAACAATATATGGGCAATTACAGTCATTCTGAAAATCAATTTGGATTTCAGGGATAAAAACTGCCTTGAGGGACTCATTTTTTCGTCTCCTCATACGAAGGTTGTATATTTTTATTGCTTTTTGCTCTCAAAGCAGACGTTTTTATAGCTTGCAGGTCTTTTTAATTGCACGTCGCTCCTTGGGTTCTTATTGAGGAAATTTGCTCTCAACCTGTTTTTTTACTGCGAGTGGTCCGAAATAGGATCCAATTTTATATTTTTCACGATTCGTTCTAAACGAATCGTCAAATCATGATTAATCAAGAAAGTATATTTCAAAACGTCAATTCTCTTTTATTCGGACCACATGATGTACAAGCAGCCACCCTACTTTAAAGGTAACAAATGTTTTTTAATAAAAATACTGCGATTAAACCAAGCTCCTCATTTAGGGAAATTACAAATTAATTGGTCGATTTAAATACCCCTAATGTCAGTCAAGCCTCTGTTTCAGCGTACAGACCACTATGCCTGCTGGAAGCTGTAGGAAAACTATTTACAAAGCTCCTCAAGCCTAGAATTATGGAAGCCATTGCCCTAGCAGGGGGACTGGCCAGTAGGCAGTAGGGCTTGTAAAGGGAAAATCGAACCTGGGCGATGTGAAAGAGGTGGTTTCCATCGCATGGGGTGTCGAGCATGGAAACCCTGGACGGTATTGGGCTTCCATCCAACCTACTGGCCATCATAATATGATGTGACTAAAGAACCACAGCCTAGTGTATGAGTCCGAGGGCAAGGTGTGCAGGAGGACGATCACCAGCGGAGCGGCCCAGGGGTCTATATTGCGGTCATGCCGGAGGGTGTGTTCGTGGTGGGCTATGCCAATGATGTGGAGGTGGTGATAAAGGTCCGAACTTTAGAGGGACTCCTCTTAATCAATCAATGCGGCGAGTCATATATTGGATGAAGGATCATGGTATCAGCTTGCAGTCCAAAAGACCGAGGTAGTGCTGCTGAATAAGAGGCATATTGACTGCGTCACCCAATTTCAGGTGGACGGCCAAACCATCGACTCGTCTCATTCGATACGGTATCTGGGAGTGACACTTGATTGGCAGTGACACCCAACCTAAGCCGACTAATGGCTAACACTGGCCATGGACCTAAAAAAAGGAAGTTGCTCATCAGAGCAGCTGAAACAATCATGCTGTATGGAGTGGAGGTGTGGTCTGGGGCCCTCCAAATTAAAAAGTATCGAGGCCGCCTGTGGTCGGTGCAAAGGAGTGGAGCCTTGCAAATAGCATGTGCTTATTGTACGGTATAATTCCCTGCTGTAGGAGCCTTCATTGCTGCCACTATTCCGATCGATCTCCTTGCAATGGAGAGGGAGCGGATCTACCTCCAGCGATCCTCAGAAGAGTAATTCCCTATCAGCAACGAGGGAAGAGAGACAACACTGCAGCATTGGTAGAATGAGTGGGAATCTGATGTCAGGGGGGCCTGGATCCGCGTGCTTCTCTCAGAGGTGCGCCCATGGCTTCACAGGAGGCAAAGGAAGTGGACTTCTACACTACAATGTTCCCTTCGGGCCGCAGATACTTCCGGAACGTGAGCGCAGACATCGCCAAGTGCTGGTACTGCAATGCACCAAACGGCGATACTGAATAAGTGGTTTCGGGGTGGATTAGGTCAAGAGCAAAAGTGGACTTCAAACGTCTACGGAGTGCGATCCCTTTTTCAAGATTTAACCAATGTTACAACAAGAACAAGAAAGTTCTTAATTTTTCAATTTCCCCTCACTACTTAGGGGCCCAACTTGATCACTGCATGCCTCCAAAATTTACTTGGTAATCAATCTTCCATTTTAAATTTTGCACTTTTCTATCACAACCCGAAGGGAGAAGTAAGTGTAGAGTTTGGAAAATTTACTTTCTTCTTAAGTAGGTAGACATTTCTGCGTGGTGGGTAGAAAATTTAAAAGAATAACAAATTGTAGTGACTGTATTCATTCAAATGACTTGAAAAATCGCGGCGAGTGTGAGCTCTTCGTAACCCTTACCCTTTCGTTAATTCAAGTATTCCTTGGTCTTTTTAAAAACTATCCTGAATATAGGAATGGGCAATTCCAGACTTTTTTTCTAAACGGGGTCCTCAGGTTTTTTCTGCGGAGTTTTTAAAGCTTTCGATATCCTCTTCAAGAGCTCTTCTGCTTCTTTTTTAACTTGCTTGTTCTCGCTGCTCATAGCCGATCTTTTCGCCTTGTCGGCCCACTTTTGAGCCTCATCGTAAAGGCCCTTTTGAAAATAAACGAGTCCGATTTTGGCGTAGTATGACGGAACATCTTTACTATTGATGGCTCTTCCGAGGATGACGCCGTTCATGAGGTATTTGAGAGCTTCATCTTCCATGCCTACAACAACAGGCATATTATGTACAATTGTGAAATAACTCAAAGACTCTAGCTAAACAATATAAGTAAAGGTCCAGTACTTACGAAGCTATACGTCTTGTGAATTCCAAGGTGCCAATATTCTCTTTGAAACCGAGGAAAATAAATAAATAGGTAATGGGGATGAGATTCTATGAAAAGGTGCAATACCACAAGCGCTCATTGGAGAGAACTGGAGGGAGCAAAGCTTCCTTCAACACACATTGTTCGTACTTACTATCCATATTACATAATATTATTTTAGACAATTTTCCGGTTGTCAATCAAGTGAGGAATAAACATAATATAATATAATATAACATTATACAATATAATGATATAATATAATATATTATCATGGATAATATTATTAAGATCACCCTTCTATGCTCGCTCACCTTTGAATCCCTAAAAATCCACAATTACTCCTAACAGAAAATAACCATCATAGATCCCCCAGAGAAGAGACCCTGTAGTAACCTTAAAGATTAGTCCATGGAACTATCTAGGGCTAAAATTCATCCATCTTCGAATTATCACCATCTCTGGCATGCCCTCTTTGGCCCCTTGCCTGGAGCAGCCTGTCCGTTTCGTGTAGTATGTACATCTAATATTTTATGGAACCGAAAGAATATATTTTATAAAATGATCTTACAGACATATTTTATCCAGCTGTATACATATTACTCGTATTCAAATTGGTCGAGCTGCTTGGCCGTTATAATGGAAGATACGTAGATACCTACTTTAGCACTTAGTATTTATACGATCACGGAAGAAGGAATCATTCATTCTTCAATGTTATACGATAATATCGTATTATAACGTTCTTAGGAATCATTCCTGCCTTGGTGGATGTTAGCCCGCAAGGCACTTAAGTTGAACCGAACGGCAGATGTACGACGACACGGCGCTTGAGAACAAGCCGAACAATAAAGGGCATTTGTACTACGTTTTGTAGTACGCATTTGTAGTGCGTTGGAATTAACCATTTAAGTTAACCATTTTTGATCTCCTCGACTCATCAAAAACATAATGCATTGGAGCGCCGAAAAGACACCTTGCAGGTAAGCCAAGTGTTGTATATTTAACGTGTTTAACATGCTGTTGTTATTTAACATGCTTTCGTTTCTCACGTCAAGGCATCAATGCATAGTTATATTGTAACTAAAGTTTATACTGTACCTCGTAATTCTGACAATCGAATAAATATATCACCTGAAACGTAGGATACTTCCCCAAGATGATACAGCATTACCAAGGCCTGTAACGAGTAATATAGAAGATACACAATCAACCAGTAACTTTTCCATTCTTGATTTTTAAAACATCAAGTGTGACACATTACACTATATTCCTTAAATTCAGTTGACATTGGGAATCGAATATGATCTTCTAATAGGTCGTATCTTGCAAAAGTATCGGATCTTACTGAGATGTTTTGCGAAAGTTTGCTATTAATACTGGGGGTACTTGTGTATGGGTATGAGAACACTAGAAAACTTGCACAGGTTGAAAAAAAAAAAAACTTTTTTTAAATATAGCATTCCCAGCACCCCGACATATCAAACTCAAGAATGTCAAGCTGTTGATAGATACTTGCTGGGAGCTAATAAGGAACACTAGGAATAATCAATTGAATTGGTGGCCGGAACAACGTTGTATATCCAAAATGTGAAGAAGTGAGTTATCGGTGGAATATGGTTGTATCTTTGAAAATATTCCATCCAACCATATAAATCATATAAGAACCTTTGAAAATCGACCATATAGTGCCAAATTTCATGATGTCGTGTAAACACATAAAAACTTCCTAAGAGGGTCATACGGAGAAAAGACCAAAATCGTGCTCAAAACAACCTTTTCGCCCAACTTCATTGTCCTGTTTTAAAAATCAGGACAGGAGAGTGCAACTTTTAGATCAGTTAACTTGTAATAGTTTAATAGGTGTTGTGTTGAATGTCGAAAAAACGAATCTAGTGCTCACTTGTTGGGAGTCGATGGCTTTCAAGTCGGCACTCAACGTGTAAGCGCTCTCAAAACAGTTTTTGGCCTCGGCGTATCTTTTCTGAACAGTTAGAAACTTCCCGTACCAGAACAAAACATTCAGCCATAGTAAGGTCGTCTCCTCGTCTTTTTCGCCGTTGGAATATTTTCTTTTTTGAGTTGACAGACAGTTCCTTAAATTGAAAAAGGCAAGAATTTTTAAAGTGAATAATAAAATGTGCAGCAATAAGTCGCATGTGCAAATAAATGTGCAGCGTTTAATCGACTCCCACTCACCCAACACAGGTTCAAATTATTTTATAATGATGTTGATAACATTAACATTACCTTCCAATCACTTTACCTAACTCCCCCTTGTGCACGGCCAAATCAATGTTTTTTTTTCATTTTTTCATTTTTTTTTAAAATATAAAACACTTTTTGCACGCCAAAGACGTCGAACTCAGCCTTAGTATGGGCCTATCTTGAAAATCGTGATATCCTGCCAAAAAGTTTGTGGCCATTGGGCAATAAGGCAGGGACACAAAGACAACTACTATATTATTGCCTATTTTTGGCTTTCGGGGGGTGATGACCCCCCCCCCCCCTTCTATCCGCTCTGACTGTGATAATACTATACGATAGCACACATAGGCAATTATCACCCTTCGAAAAATAAATCGCCAAAATGAGATAATCTTGGATTTTTTTGTCCCTTCTAGTACCTATCTAATAATATTAGATATTAGATATTATGTAAGATATCACATATTTTAGTCATGCATTTTTTACAAACCTGAAGCCCGACTCAGCGAGAGAATCACGACCCATGGCACTGTAAATACGAGCCAGCTTGAGACTGTAGTTCACAACTGTGTTATGAGTCGGCGAGAATCCTTTCTCTTCCAATTTGTCAATCACTTGTACAAGGATCTTCTCCGCCTTCTCTATGTCACCTTGTCGAAATGCTAGCGTCGCCAACATATCGTACACACAAGTTACACCGACGGCGTGCACTTCTTTCGTCACAACAAGTGCTTCTTCGAGCAGCTGTTCAGCTTTTTTCAGTTTATTTTTCTGAGGATGGAGGAAAACATGAAATATTGATGAATCAAATTTATAAAATATTGAGGAAGGACAAGGAACAATGGTTGTCGATAGGTCGATAGCACTACTACCGATACTATCGGTAGTAGGTATGACCCAATGGTTTCCAGACTTTCTCAAAATTCAGGACTTTCAAGTCGAAATTTGAAAAATAAGATGAAAAAGAAGTAACTTAACTTCAGATACCTACCTTGTTATAATTTTTTTATTTCCTATACAAATAGGTACACTTTTTTCTTCATGCACGAGTATTTCTGTAACTGCTGGTACGTTTTAGTTGTACCTTTAAACCTGCGATGGCTTGTTTGGTGTTATATATTTGCAGGCATCATTGAATAATAATCATAAGCACTTGATCCTGTCATCTTTATAGTATTAGCAAGACGATGGGTAGCATAGAAGTGTTGAAACTACCGACCGCTCTAACGATCGAACCACGGTTAGTAGAAGAAGGACTACAAGGAATACACAAAGGACTACAAAGTGACGTTACGATATCATCAAACATGGATATTTCTTCTGATATCAGTATCAAATGAAAGTATCAAAGTCGTGATAGTATTGAAGGAAAATCCCAATACTCCTGGGAGGGTGATAGGTAATGACCAATATTTCCTGAATTCCAATTTTCCATCAATTCAACGTATCTCGTATACAATTTGTATATGCGCCTGATACGAATAATAAATAGGTAAATCGACCAAAAAAGTTGGGAAAGGTGATTTCAGTAAGGTAACGCTGTTCAAATAGAATTCGAGACCCAAGTGCATAGTACAGGTAGGTACTTACTTACAAAACTTGAAAGTATCAATATTATTTCCAGTACAACCAAAATGTGTTTGAATGATACAATTAGAAGTTGATAAAGATCTACAACAATTAAAATTCAAGGGAAACAGGACACGTACGTAATTAGCTGTAACCCTACATCACAGAAAACCCTACTATACTACGTACATCATGTATAACCTCCTTTATTGACAAGGCAGAAAGAAGGTTCCTACAACCGGGAAGTAAACAACTGCATTGAGAAGATATAAGAATTTGGAAACAAGATCTTGATAGGGTAATTATTAGGGTAACTATTGTGCACACAACTATTATGGAATACTATACTGGGAAGATGTTTAACACACTCCTAATTTGTTAATGTCCGTAAAGACGTCCTGCTACCCAAGCCAGCGTAGCTTACTCTCTATTTGGTTATTCCGAACAAATTGGACCATTTGAATGGACAAAGAAGAAAATTGTAAACTTCATCAATATTCAAAGGACGTTCAAATGTCGAATTGAAAGAAATCCGCACGTCTACCGTACGGAGCCCTTTCAAAGTTAACCCAGAACTCTGGCCTGTAAGTACCTACTGATTGCGCCTACGATCCTCCAAAATATTCATAACCACTAGTGAAAATTAGGGGTCGACGTATCTATTTATACACAATACAGAGACGTAGAAGCCGCTATTCATCGAACTCTGAACGGTATAAGAGCCGTTGGATGTCTCAATTCGTTAGATAACTCAGTCAGAATACACTACGAACAATTTTGCAATTTCTGGAGACGTTGTTAGGTACCATCTTCCGATTACTTACTTTTATGGCAACTTCGGCCTGTTCAATGTAGGACGATACGGTTTTGTCTCTCATCCACTCTTTGTTAACGTTCGATTTATTTCCAAACCCGAGCATCGACCAGAAAAACCCCAGCGAGTACGATACACCACTGAGCATCCCACGATTCTCCATCGCTTTAATCACAGGTTTCGGCGACTCGGCCGGACATTTTACCAACACGTTGATGATCGCTGATCGACAAACTCTCAGGACCGGTAAGATCAAATGTTCTAAATATTTTGAATCAAAACGCCAAAATACGTTCGCCATAATGTGTGGATGTTGGGCGGTTAAAGATATACATTTTTCTTCGTTTCGTATGAATTTTTTTACA
The DNA here is from genome assembly GCA_963920205.1 of Stenodema calcarata. Lineage (NCBI taxonomy): Eukaryota > Metazoa > Arthropoda > Insecta > Hemiptera > Miridae > Stenodema > Stenodema calcarata. Next base: position 12,788,444 of record OY986049.1, on the reverse strand, counting down.
GCACTCCAAAATTTTGAAGATGTTGAAATAAAAGTGTCTTCTAAAATACAAAATAATTTCTGTACCACTTCGAATTTGAAGTTGGCTTGGCGCAGGCGGGAAACCGGTTGCTATAGGAGCGCTAGTGTCGCTAACAGCTGTTTTACGTCTAATTAAATGGATCGAGTCAACTCTTCCAACCAACTGCTCGCCTACCTTGCATCGTTTTCTCGCGTCGCGTTTTGATTTCTCTGTTCTCTCCTGCTGTATCCGTGTGTTCTACATTTACACTTTAATGATGCGTTCTTATACAAATGAGAATGTAGGAAGTTCGACCGACGAATTTGAACGCATTCAACAGTGATTTCCAACGGGATACGAGTATTTTGGTGACCACCGAGGAAGTGAAACTTGGGTGTTGTGCTTATCTGTGGGAAAATGACTTTGTTCGAAGTTACATAATTTTTTTCGTTCGAAGTTAACCCAAAACTGGGTAAGTTACTAGTTAATTACAGAGTTACCCACCTTTCAATCAAGTAGTTCGTACCATCGCTTGCATAACTTTCATTATTACTGAAAGAGTGTATGTTCCGCAGCGTTTCATTCCACCAAGCGTTCTCGACTGTTTAGTTTGGTTGTGAATCCCTTCTCTATTGATGAACAGTTCGTCTCATGTCAAGAAAACTTCAGTGGCCCCAAGTTACCGAAGGCGCTGAAATAGAAACCATGTCTAAGAAAAATGAACCTAGATGTTGATAACTTGGTGAGTTGCATGAAATTCCCCGATCCTAGTGTAACCCAACTGCCACCTGTTGTTTGGTGTGGTCGCTCGCTTTGTGTATCGCTCGCTTCAGCTCGATATCCTAGATTTTGCATGCTTGTTCCTCTAATCGATCATTAGCAACATCTACGAGGAAATGTGTACGTAGTTTTCAATCACAGTATGGACGTTTTGATGTGTTTGGACGTACGTAGTACCCCTTGTTTCTCTGAATCTGGAGCGTGAGAAAGCGCTCTCCAGATGTAGAGGTACGAATCAACCCCCAACCTGGTTCCCATAATAGCTTGGTTTTCTTCTGTACCACATAGAAAATGATGGATTTAGGAAGCACAACTTTTATTATGAGCACATAATCTAGTGACATCTACATAAATGCACCTTGACTCGAGTATGTACCTAATTTCGTTTTCTTCCTACATTTTTTTTTTTTTTTTTCATTTTTTGGTAAGTGTGCTGCAGTTTTTACAATGTTCAAGCACTCGAAAAAAGTGCGAATAGATAGTTCTAGTACTCAGAACGTAAAAACTTTAGGTCATACGTCAAATGTTGTGTGTGCGCATCTTTTGTTGTCTCTCCACGATGAACAGTTTTATTAATTTGGGCTTTTAATGAGACTTCTAACTTCTTAAACCCTTCATTTCTATTATACTCACATGTTATTGAGTTTCTCACTTAATCATCCTGTGAGTATGAACTTTATCTAATTCATTGGCGTCAGGAGAGAGGGTTGAACCTGCTGCTCCTGGTAGCAGTAGTATTGAATAAGTGTTAATACCTAATCTTCCTGATGGCTGTACTGTTATTTGTATCAAAACAATTGAAATGTTTAGCTGCTTTTTACAATAAATTGTTTATTTAAGTAGTTTTGTTTGAAAAATTAACCAGAGCATCACCACTTAACTGCGACTGTTCGGTGGTTCTGTAGTACCAGGATCCTTCTACTTGCACGATTTCACTTTAATGTACATTACATGAAACACCATCAGGAATCTGGTCGAAAATGTCGTGTAGCGAATTTTTTACTCAGTTTTTTCAATTTTAAGATTTTTTTCGTGTTATCGACTTTGTGATTTTCAACGTGATTTTTCTCCCTCAAAATTGCATTGCAAAATATTTTTGCTTATACCATTGGAAAGCTGATATTCGGGCGCAACTTTTAGGACTACAGGCTACAATTCTCGTGCCGGATTATAGGGGTCTATGAGCGTTTGAAAAAAGTAGACATTTCTACGATTTGACAAATTTTCCTTTTCAAGTTCATTTTTCACCTGTTTTGGCAATTCAAAAAAAAAAAAGTTTTTCATTAGGAGGATAGGAAATTTTGTGTTCTTTCCAACGGTGTAATCATATTTGAATTTACATGTAAATTAAGGGAGTTATTAACTGAGTAAAAAAATTGCTTCAAGTCATTTTCGACCAGTAATTAGCTTTAGACTCGATTCCTAGCCTGTGACCGTCACGAAATTAAACACCCTGTATATTCGAGGAGTGTGGTAGATGAGAAGCGTTGGAAGCGTATTGGAATTAATAGTGTAATTTCAGTAAATGAGGGGCGAATTTCGAAAACAGGAAGGCCCTCGCCCACGCAGTCCCCTGTTGAATTTCTGGGTTCACGCCTTCTCGTTTTGACCTTGAACTTGTCTTTGTGTGGATGCTAAATAATCCTACGCCCAGTCACAGACGGCCTCAGAATGTGACGATTGCATCGTTCGTGAGTCATTGCTATGAATATAGTAGGGTCCACTGTTCAACCAGTAAACAGACGTTATTCACAGATCGTGCACTAACTGGAGGTCTTGAACTAACTTTGAGCACTCAGTGAATCTGATGGTGATGATAATTACTCTCAAACATCGACAACTCGATTGGTTGACGAGGTGTGTTTGAATTCATCCAAAGAATTTTGATACCTTGCTGGCACAACGAAAATTTTTATTTAGTTCAAAATAGTGTAAGAATTTCGTTGTGTAGAATTTTCTTGAATTCAACAATTAATTCTTGACCTGATCTTATAGTAGCCTGCAAAACCCCTCACAGCATATTGCGTCGTATTCATGTTTGACCTCATCCTTGAACTCCGATATTAGCCAGTCCGATGGGATCACTCTCAGTAATTTCGAATTGGAACCGTTCATCGCCACTTGTGAATCGAAGAATATTGTGAAATTGATAGGCTGACCTCTGGTTCAATTATTCGTCTCAGACTGTTACACTCAGATCTTCGCGTTTGCCCTGACAGTTGTTTCGTTTCGATTTGCTATCTTTGCCATTGAAATAGTGGTCCTTGTCTCCCAAGAACAAGCCGAATTGTAAAGGCTTTCGTTGTCAAGTGCCGAATGGAAAATAACCGCTCTTCCTCAACCTTCGTGTCGTCAGTGATTTTCTATGAACCAGCATCCCGCCTTGTTTTCTTCCCATGAGACAAGTATGCAACTGCAATAAGTGTAATAAGTGTAGATCGGTAGGACCACGTCCCATGTACGAAGAATTGGCGTGAGTGAATTGGATTCATTGGTATTTCATAATACCTGCAGGGCTGTGAATGTAGGATGACTTAAATTTTCCATTATACTGTTGATGGACATCAAATGTGGATCTCAGCTGCTTCAGGGGTAATCGATACCAGTGAACTTTCGTCCACAGTCTGATTTGTTTGTTTAGGGCCCTCACACTGTCAAAAATATTTTGAAAACGTCGTGTTTGCGCAAATTTATTGTGAGTGTGAGGAGAAATACGAGGCGTGTCCAGAAAGTAAGTGTGCTCAATTTTGGTAGGCTTCAAAAAAATGTATTTAAAAAACATTACTTGGTTACATTAATGTATTTGTGTGCTACTTTTCAAAATAGTCATCATCTCTTTCAATGCAGGTTGTGAGATGGCAGATTAATTTCTTGATGCCTGCCTCGTAGAACTCCGAAATCTCCTTTGTCCACTTGTCGACCTTCACCTTCTCGACAGTAGACAATTTTTTTTCGTCCCATGTGCTTCTTCAGGGAAGTGAACAAATGAAAATCTGAAAGCAATTTCAGGTGGTTTAAAACATCCCTTCCGAATGAGTCCAACAATTGCTTCGTGACATTGGCCCCTGCTTTCATTTTGAATAGCTCTCCTCAAACCTTGCTGGTCTCCCCCTGAGGTACATATTCAATCAATGTGATGCCTTTGTGGTCCCAAAACACTGACGCCATGATTTTTTGACTGAAATGGTGGTTTGAAATTTTTGTGTGAGGGTGAACTGGTGTGATGCCACTTACTGTCACTGGATTCCAGGCGTATAGTGTACAATCCAAGTTTCATCTCCACTAACAATAAACTTGAGAAAATTATCCCCTTCCAGTTCTTAGCGTTCCAAAAACTAAACATGTGTTGTTCAGTATGCTATTTTGGGACCCAACTGGCGCACAGTTTATGAAATCCAAGTGTTTCTGTGATTGTTTCGTGCAGCAGAGACCTTGACCGTTGCGAAAAAATTGCAGAAAGTTCATTAAGAGTCAATCTGCAATCCTCACAGACCGCATTGTCGACTTTTTTTCAAAATATCGTCAGTCGAAATTGACGATCTCCCACTCCTCAGGTCGTCATGTACATTCGTGCGACCGTTTTCAAACTCTCTACACTACTTGTACTCAAACTTGTGGCTCAAAATATTGAACGTATTTTTTTGACCCCCTCAAGAGTTTCTCGTAGTTTCCTGTCGGAATAGCCAGTTGATTAGGCTTGTACCGACAATCTGCTATCTGTAACATATGCATATTAAATTTGCTTTTGCACTAGAGAAAAATTGTCACGCAAGACAACAGCTTCTCAAGTGAATGTAGACAATAATGAACACATTGAGTACACCACACTAATTGATCATGTCAACGCATTTCACTCAATAACCCCGATATTCATATTTTTCAGCAGCCAACATGGAAGGTTTGGGGTGACGAAAAAATTGACGGAGCTGTTTACACTATTTATTTGAAGAAAGTTCGTTACCACAGACCTACGCACACGATCGCTAATGCGGTGAGTCCCAAAATTTGAACCTGCAACTGGCCCTACAACCTTAAGTACTACTCCTGTACCAAATATTGACCATTTATGTGTGAATTTAGTTTATTGATACCACTGTTAGGTACCTACTTCGAATTGCGACCTGCTGTTAGTGTACCGTTTTCATTTACGAGTATTATATAAGCCCGCCCTTTGAGTGTTTCTCTTTCGGTTTCTTGACTTCTTAGCTGAGTTACGCAGGTCTTCTATTAATTTTCCTATGGAAAGTGAAACCTTCAATTTGTTCTGGTTATTGACTGCTCGACGCGATCGCCGCATCATTAATCCTCAAGTTGTTTCCTGTTACATTACCTTTCACTTTTGTTTATTGTTACATTTGCCTTTTTCCACGACTTGATGAAGTCGAAATGTCTTCTGCACAGCAAGATATGTGTGTAATATAATTCGAATTGTAATTGTGTGTTTGCCTCCGTGGTTGCAACTTCCTCTTCGTATGTGGTCAGATGGTGATTCTGAGTTTTATTGTGATGGAAGAAGGTGGAAGGATAATTTGTGAATTAAGGTGAGTAAATTGTGTGGGACTCTGAAGGGGATAATGTAGCGTCAGTGTGAGAATGGAGTGAGACTGAGTTAGAATTTTGAAGGAAGAGTAGGACAATGAGAGTGTTGGCTGTGTGTGGTTTGTTTTCAGAAATGTCTTGAAATTTGAAAGTGTGATTGTGCAGTTATTGGACTGAAGTCGTTTCGAGTCGTATGAGCGCTTCCAGTAGTCAGCTATGTCTGCTGGTGCCCAAGTTCGCCCAAGCAGTGTGCAAAGAACATTCACATGGGAGAAGTCATGTTTATCGCTGCCATACTACGGGAAGATTAACTGAGTCCCTGTGACTATTCATGCGGATATGAGCGTCGTAGATTCTCTCAAGTAAACAGAATCATAAGGGAAATGTTTTGCGACGGAGTAACTCATTGGACGAAATGAGTTGTTCGAAAAACCTGAGTTACTCCTCTCCTTATCCCATGAAAACGTTGGGTTAGCTGATGATGGCATCCGCATTGCCCTGAGGATTTATGCTGTTTTCAAACTTGTTTGATTCATCGTTTCATTGATCACACTTTGAAGAACTCGATTTGTCGATTTTCTGGAAACTGGCGAGCGCTACTGGCGTTTTTTTTTTCCACAAATACATACTATTATGGGTAAAAAGTATACGAAGGCAGCCTGTCGTACCTTTATTGCGACATCTGTCTTAACCTAACCCTCATCGAGTTTTGTTTAGTGTCTAGTCCGGTTAAATGCTGACTTTGGTGTCAGGGAGGGTCGAGTTTGGCAGGGGTTTCTTGAACTCACCCCAAGATCCCCACCTTGTTTTGTTCTTGTTCAGTCATTATTTTTGATTTGTATCTTTTTATTTAAGGATGATAGCGGTGAGAGCATTTCCCATCTCGAGTGGGAAACGGTCAAAGTGAGGCTTCTAAAAGCTGGCACCCTTCAGCGGCTGGTGGAGGCCCTAGCCACTGATGAGGGTGAACTTGAGTCCACATACGTCAACATATTTTTAGCTACGTACAGAACCTTCGCTACCTCGCATCAGGTTCTAACTTTACTTCTTGACAGGTAAGAGTTAAAACTGCGATTTGAAACAAAATTGGGCTGTTGTGGGCACGCCTTGACAATTCATTTTGTTCATCGTTGAATCATTCTGGAAAGTACTGAAAACATCGATTCTCCATTACAATGGAATCGTTTTTCATGAATAGTTTTATTCTACGTGTTTTGATGTTTTCAGGTATGAACAACTCGCAAACAATGAATTGGATTTACCAGAGCAGGTTGCTGAGTTGCATCGGAAGTGAGTTATTTTGGCTGCCTTCTCATAAAACATGCACCCCCAAAATCCCAAAATGAAACATTCTGTCAAGTGACCCCTCATTTTGAAGATTGTTTATACGCGGAACACGACGATGAAGTCAGAATTGCAATATCCTATTCCGTTCTCAAACTGGAGCACTTTGAAGATGAAGAAACGTACTTGCTACTTGAGATGTTCTTCACGGTTCACCTGCTCTAATCTGATAACGGAATGAGATATCGCATTTCTGACTTCACCATCATGTTTAGCGTTGAAAAATCATAAACAAAATGTGTTATAAAACCAGTAAATTGGAGACATTTTACATAAAACCAGTTACTTCTTCGAAAATTCGCTGTTATAGCCATGCTGCATGACTGGAGTTATTCAAATTTTTATTCTCCAGGATCACTAAACCTGTACTCTATCACTTCATAGAGTAGATTCAAGTGGTCTCGCTTTGGAACATGTTTTTATTGTATCGAAGATTGAGGCATACAATGAGGGTGGTTGAACGTCCAATTGATGGTCTGATTCCTGTTCTCCGGACTTCATTGAAAAACCCAAATCATTCTGTTTTAATTTAAATCACTTAACAGTGTGATTATCATATGGACGATACTTATTTTCATTGTCATGAAAATGTATAGATCTAATTGTTTAACTGAACAACCAGAAACAATTACAAGTTGCAATTTAGTCGAGTGACGTGATATGATGATGAGAGAGATTATAACGTACAGTTGATCCAAATAGCTCACTAGAAAATGTTAATCTGTCGCCCTGTTATGAATTTCCTTCAGCCCAACATGCTAACTGTTATTGTTACGTTCCTAGGACATTGGTGGGGGCCTTACATGTGTGGCTGGAGAGCTACCCTGAAGACTGGAGTCAGCCGCCATACCCCATGTTACGCCAGGTCATTCCTTTCACCCAACATCATCTTCCCAACTCTGAGCTCCACATAAAATTGAAACACAGGCTTCAAAGCCTTCAGAACGCAAAACCCAAAGGTAAACATCAGCTCCTTGCATGCTGTGTGCTAAGGCGATGATGGCTCAAACTATTCTTCAATATTTTCGTTGTATCATGTTGTGTTGTTTTTGCTTTGTTCACTTTTTTATTCTGCTTTTCGTAGAAGAATGGCGCAGAATATTTTCACATTTTTCAACAGTGAATATCAAATAGCTCATTAGTTTGAATGGGCTCTAATTAGTATCTTAGTTGATATAATTACAATATGTCTTAAGTACTTACTTGCAGCATGCCCATTTTTATTCATTTTATTTCCCTTTGGTTAACGAGGTTTATGAAATGAAATCTGTAATTATAAATATTTATAATTTATTTATTCATTTAAGTAGATGAGTTGATTATCAAATTCATTTGTCCGGTTACAAAAAAATTATAGCGGTAAAATCCTTTCTGTAGTTAAGAAATTGGAATATTTTTCAGATGTTTACTTTTGAATTATTACCTTCAATAATGAACCATTGGAATCGACCTACATTTAAAATAAAAATAATGATAGGACCTGCATTATCGCTAACGGTTTCATGTGTTTTCCCTCTTCATTAAATATCTCCGTTCCAATCGAGCTATCATACGCCTGTTGATTCCATATAATTTTATTTGGCCAATAAAGGCTGCTCACTTCCATTCATTCTATATTTTATTTTTGCTTGTTGCTTTTATAGATGTATATTCCATGTACAATGGCAGTATATGCCTCCATACAACCTCTACCCAACCGCCATACCACTTCCCAGATATTCCGCATTTGCATTTTGCTGAGCAGCTTACCCGCATCGACATGGTATGACAAATTTTTATTCTCTTCACCTCCGTTATTTGTTCATTTATACTCATTATCAAATCAAGATGTCAACGCCACTGATTGAATGTTAGTATAAATAGGTGAAAACGTTTTTTATTTGCTTCCATTGCATTTTTTATACTATGGTATGAACCATTGGAATCGACCTACATTTAACATCATTATTATAGCACACTATTGAATTAATTAAATTATTATAGCTGTGCTGTTACAAGTGGTCCGGAAATATTTTAAATTCTTCTAACGAATGAAATAAAATAGTTCTACCTATCTATGTTACATTGGAGATGTCCTAATTGCTGAGATCTTGATGAGTGCTATTTGCTAATCGTTAGTACGATATTTCTCCATATGAGTGGTTCTAGATGCTTATTACCACATTCATACAGGAATCTCTTGATTTTTCTTTAGTGTTATAAGCTTGTTTGAACCCTCTTCACACTTGGCCTTTCTGAAGCAATGCGACGGACTCCAGAACTTCCATTTTCTAGTAAATTAGTGGGGAGGGGGGCATAAGACATGTCTAGTGGGGTCTGCACATCTCTTGAAAGGCGCATACATTAGGTTGATTTGATATGTCTGTTGTTATGAGTTAAAATGGCTGTGCAAACCGAAGCTAGTCAAGCCACAAGATTGGGTGAAGTTGAGGAGCGCACTAAGCCACGAAATTGCGCGAAAAGTGCGGGGTTATACTATCGATCCTTACTCATCATCAACGTTACTACTGGCGAACAGATTGTATTCATTCTTAGTCTGGATATCTGCCGAATTGCCTCTGAACAGCTTCGTGGATGAGTCCCCAAATGGATGTACGCCACCCTTTTTGTTGCTGTTTCATTTAGTTTATTTTCAGGAGTTGTTTAAAAAAGTTATTGTTCATCAATGCCTTGGCGGCGTATGGTCACGAAGAGAAAAACGGAGGGCTGAAGAGGCACCCACTGTCCTTGCCACTGTCACCCAATTCAACGCTGTGTCATTAAGAGTGATTTCCACTATCTTACTTCATGCTCCCACGCCCAAAGCGTCCGTCGTATCAGCCTGGATCGATATTGCTCAGGTAAAGTTGGTATCCACTAAGCGGGCAAATTGATACATTCTTCTAAATGTTGGGAAACATCTCGTTTGGTGGGTATTTTCGAAGTTGGGAAATTCTTAAGGTTTCTGTGTGGTTTTGTGAATTTAGAGGAAGAGCGAGTTAAAGCTTTTGAAAATACGATCGAATACACTTCATCGAAATTGGTGTATGCAAAAGAGTCAAAAAGCTGGAGGTGAAGAGGCCTGTTTGTAATCTCTTGAACTTTTCCATCTTTCAAGAAAATAAGGGGATTTCTATCACCGATTTGTCCATTTTCGTGACCCCGTAGTCTAAGCCTGGTCCTGTACTAGCGAAATGGAACTTATTTTGAATTTCATTGTAATTTTTAGGAGCTGAGGGTGCTGAAGAATTTTTCATCCCTCAAAGCCATAATTTCAGGCTTGCAATCTAACCCTGTCTACCGACTGCAGAAGATATGGTCGACGTTACCCAAAGATAAGGTATTCTTGACAAGTTTATTCTTCACATTGAAGCTCTTAAGGGCATGCAGGACCTAGGTCGGGTAGTTGTTAAAGGATATCTCGGGCTGTGACTGACTTCAAATTTCTAAATTCACTGTATTAGTAAGAAATTGCCCCTGCGTTGTTCGATTTTTGAAATTCATAAGATGCATTTTTTTAAATTGTGGCTACATTTTTTTATAGACGAGGGAAGGCTAATAGACCACAAAACGCAAACATCGCAGTTAAAACGTGTAAAATGAGTGAGGATCTCAAATAAATTTCGATTTTTTTTCTCGAATTTTCGATAAATGTCTCGTAACCTTCTTCTTATTGGATGTCTTGGTGCTTCTATAGTGGAGGGAAAACTCCCCCGCATTTCAAAACTGCAAGTCAATCACATCCTAAGATATCCTTCAACAACTTCCCGACCTAGGTCCTGCATGCCCTTAAACACAATAGTTACTCACGAACAACTACTATCATTTTATGATTTCAATAGGTGGAATTGTTTGAAGAACTTGCTCGAATATTCAGTGAAGAAAACAATCAGTGGGCTCAAAGGGAGCTACTGATGAGAGAGGGGACGGCAAGATTCGCAGATACAGTTGGACACAATGATAAACAGCTTCAAAAAGTTATTCAACGCCAAATGAACAACAGTGGGGTGAGTTCTACGCTTCATTATTGATAACTGTGCGACATTTCAACAATATAATAATTAGTTTATGGGGAACCGGTCTCAATATTTACAGCGCGTAGCTATCATCCCGTGTATTAGGCATCCCTAACCATGGACTTTTGTTCGCCTCTCATTTCCTCGATTTCATTATTTATCCATTTTTTTAATTTTATCATTGGTCAATTTTTATGAATTTTTTTTTCTAGTCGGCTAAAATTAATAGACGGTCTCTAACAAAGGCTCTGTCTAAATTCCTCGGAGATTTTCCAAATTTCTGGAAAGACAGTTCATTACATTCATCAGACTCGGTAAGCGCCATGTGAGGCACATTTTCAAAGGTTACCGTCGCTGTGATGACTATGACGAATACTGTTTGTTTGACATTGACTAATTCATTCTTCGCTGATATTGTCCGTCCTGTATCCTAACCATGATTGATGTGTTGCTCTATTAATCGGATCTCGAATTGAATTCCTTTACAATGCTAACTTCTCAATGTTCTTCGCAATTTTTATGTGTTGCTTCTCCTCCGAAGGTGTTCAACTTAATTTTTGTTATTTCTAGGTACCTACCACTATGTTTTGTGGGTTGCCGAGCTACTTTAGCGGTGCATATTTCCATTTCTCTTTGCCTTCTGTCACACTTGTGCCCAAGCTATGCATGTTCAGTATACTTTTGAGTTTTATGTTTGGAGTGCTTCATAATCATTTCCTTTAACCTCCTTATGGAGGAAGTGAATACAAAAAATAATAGGGTAATTCTTCCAGTTCATTCAAATTTCATGGTTCTGATTTCATTGAGAAATAATGACGTTTTCCAATAATTTTTTCCATGAATCACCAAAGGTTGCTAAAGGTGTTTTTAAAAAACCGTCATAGAATTAATTTTTAAAGAAACCATTGATCGCGATATAATCAGTGGCATACCTAAATTCTATCTCCCTCGGTGTTGGACTCATGAAAACACACTTAGCTGTGAAATAGGGTTTCCTCGTTTTGGCGGGAATCTGCTCCAGTATTGCCAATCATGAATGATTCTGAAAGAAAGATTTCCAAAGTGCTGGCGCCAATTTCAAAAAATGTGAGGAGGATAAATCCCCCCCCCCCCTCCTCAGAATTTGATGGTGTACGTTTCATGATACTTAGAAAACCGAATAACAACAAATCTGTCCGTACGCCGTCCATGCCACTTCGTTCAGTGTGGTGTCCAGGTTCTTCTTCCGAGATGGAAGAGTAGCATTTAAAGGAGAGCCGATCTGTACCGGATTACGCTTCTCCTCCCACCTTCAGTGTGGTGTGCTAAAATTATGATTATAGTGTAAATTTAAATGAAGTTCATTTTTAGAATTTTTAAGACCATCCGGAGGGAAGTTTGTATGTACGACCATCCGTTCGTTCACGTTCAAGATAACTCAAAGTTAGAGCAGATCGAAAGTCGTCAACATGAGGGTGAATCATGCGGCTGCTTGCCAGTTCAGCTGGCCGGGCTGATTCGAATAGCACATGCTTTTCAGAAATCGAGTTCAATAATAATTATTAATAATAAGACATTGGGGTGATCAGCACAAAGAAAATAATAGACCGTTGTGCAGTAAAAAACTATTTTTCAAATGAAAAAAAAAAAAATGAGCAACTTGAGTTAGGACAGGTGAGGGAGATAGATATTGACATTTTGTTTAAATTTAGGCCTATAAACCAATTGATACTGAGATTTAAATCCTTGAACAACAAGCTGAAGTTATCCATTAACCATTGGATGCAATTGAATTTTGAAAATTTCACACAGAAATATGATTTCATTGGGACGTAAATTTGTATGTATGTATTCGTAGAATGACCCAATAACGAATAAGTAATTATATTTTTCATGGGATCACTGGAGGGGGAGGACAATCAGAGGGGGAAAAGTGTAGAAAAAGTATGATGTATGTATTACAACAAACTAATTTATTCCAATTTCTCTAGTTAATTTCAGGTCAAGAGGGTGGTACCACCATTGGTTCTCTTTTGTTTTTTGCCGTATATATTTGTATTTGTTCAAGCTGTGTTTTGACGCGTATTTGTTCTCAACGTTTCATGTTTAGGTATTAATATGATTGTGCGTTTTGTTTTGTTCCTAATTCAAGTTTGATTTGTCGTCAAATAATCTGAAGTAATATCAAGAAATAGTGTATTTTACAGTCTTACGAAAGTGTGTATTTCTTTCAGACCATTAGCTACGGCACTATACCCTACCTTGGGACCTTCTTGACTGACCTTACCATGATCGATGCAGCGATACCTGACACACTTCCAGACGGCCTTATAAACTTTGATAAGAGGCGAAAAGAGTTCGAGGTTCTTGCTCAAGTAAGTACTCAAATTTGAAAATGTTTTCATGGATTTTGTTTGTTTTGTTACTCTCTGTTGTTGCCAATTCCAGAAGGTTAGAATTCGAATGGTACGAGTAGTTCCCTGGTAATAGGCTTGTGAAATATGAAGTCAGGTTAGGATTTCTGTTTCTAATGGAATAAGTAGGTTGAAATGAACAGGCAACAACCTTTGACGCCTCGAGTGTACCTACCAGTTGATGAATCCTCTTTGTCCCTCTGCTGCTGAGAGCCCCGGAATCGTCATTGTCGAAACATCTAAATGCTCTGTTGTTGGTTTAAAATTGAGAGTAGGTAACTATTTCTCAAGATTTCTCATATCACACTGAGATTTTTATGACTGGAAATAGATTGTCAATGACTGGAAATAGAAAATAGGGAATGTCTGATCCATCAGTTCTCCCAAAAACGTTGCAACTCTTGTTTCCTGTTACTCGTTTCTTCTTTGCTTAGTAATACCATAAGACGCGGTGCAGGGAATCATTCTAATGTTATTAACAATTTCAGATAAAACTACTCCAGGGAGCTGCGAATGCGTACACAATTCAAGAAGATGCCAGTTTCGAGCGGTGGTTTGATTCGGTCCTCGTTCTAGATGACAAGGAGGCTTATCAGCTGAGTTGCCAGATTGAGCCTCCCCCAGTCAATACTCCTCTCAACAACAGGATCAAGCAACATCGAAAGAACGACTCAGTAGCATCCACGTCCAGTTCTTCCAGCAGTCAATTCTATTATGACCACATTGATCACACTTCCACTTCTGTTGACACAAAAGTAAGTCAGCCTTTCCAATTCATCACTAACCCATTCGGAACTCCGAAAAAATAAGGCCTCTACAGATCAAAGGAATTAGGCGTTGATTATGAACATATCCTTATTAATTAGTAACCTCAATAAACGTAGGTTATAACTTGTCAAAATTTAATAGAAGTTAACATTTTCGAATCGTCATTTCTCGGAAACTTTAAATTGAACTGTATAGTTTAAAAAACTACAAATTTGAATAGATTTTGATTCAGAAAATGTTCAATACCACCCACATCTTGTCCACAATAAGAGCCCAAATGTAGAAACCTAAAAACTTCATCAACATGAGCGTGGATCAAACACGTGGTTTTATGATATCTCGATTGTCTTGTTCTGAGGTACTTGTCTTGAAAGGAGGTCATTTCGAAAGTCTACTTGTAGGTACTTCTTGGTATGCATGTATTGCCGACGTGGTACACGTAAAAATTTATAATGTAATTACTAAATCAATACGAATAAACTATAAGTAATCTATATGATTATTTCATTTATTATTTATGTACACATATATATATAAAAGTATTTTTTATAAACAAATTAACATCAGGTTGTTGGCCCGAAATTTCGTTGGAGCTGAGAACACTTTTAGTTGTTATCACTAGGTTTTATGGTTCTTTTTCCCCAGGATTCTGTCTCACAGACATCCTCGTCGTCCAACGGTTCACTGGATAAAGATGGAACAGGAACTCCCGTCTCTCCCAGTTTGAGTGCTAGTCAAGGGCCAATGGACTTCTACATAATCAAGGTCACTTATCAAACGGACAACTCTGAAACTGAAGGTAAATACATTTTCGTTTCCTGATGTATCCATATTTGGCGATACGGTTACACTTGAACATTTGGTACAGGTGAGCTCCACAAAAAGAGAAATTGGGATTTACAAGTCAATAAAATAATTGTAAAGGTGAAGCAGAAATTTGTGCAACACACAGTGAATTGGGAACGAAACATGCAGTAGGGTGCTATCCATTGATATTCTTTTGTGAAGCTCTGAAGCGTATTGCCATGTAAGCTGTATGAAAAAGAATGATCGAAAAGAGTTGCCTCACTCTAATACTCGTGTGCTCATACATATAATATATAATATTATTATTACATTTTTTTTTAATATTGTTCCTAAATCTAATAGGTACTAAATTTTATTGTTTTATTTGTACTAGGAATCGTGCTTTACAAAAGTATCATGCTCAGCAACAACGAAAGAACACCTCAAGTGATACGGAACGCCATGATGAAATTGGGGCTGGAAGGAAATCCAGAAAAATACTCAATTGCACAAATATTACCCCACAAAGGTGAGCTCTGTTGATTACTTACATTGTATTAAGAGCAGGGGCGGTTCTGAAGGCGAGGGAAATGTGGAAAGAATGGTGTCGGAGGTGAGGGTAGAAATTACGTACTCAGTTCTTAGCAAGCTTTTTACACGTCGCAAATGAGCACATGACTCTGTCATTGTCTAGACAGAACGTTGAAACCGTAACTCGCGATATGATAATATTATGCCAGTATCCTGGAGGTAGCGCGTCAATCAACCTTTGGAGTGGGACGATACTGCCTTACTAGGTCCTCCTTGTCAGAATCCCTCCAAACAGAAAAACTCTGCAAATTCTTGACACAACCACATCCAAGTGAACGTTCTGCAGCAGCAGCCGCCCCCCCCCCCCGCCCCCCGTTGCTTTTTACGCACTACGCATGGTTACGCATCCATGTAAACGCAGCTAAGAGTACCTACAGAACAATTAGGTTATTCATTGTTTTGTAATTTTGTTGTTTTAATGACTCCTTTTTAACGAACATGTTTTTGTTCATTTGTAGAAATGGTACTTCCTCCTAATGCCAACGTTTACTATGCTGTCAACACGGAATATAATCTCAACTTCATTCTACGCCCAAAAAACCAACCCAGCCCAGTTGGCTTCAAGAAATCAAAACCCTTTTGTACATAATGTAACTATGTCTTCTATAATTTATTGTAATTTTGAAAACGCAGGGTTTCTGAGAACAATTACGTGTATTTGGAAGATCTATCTATTATAACTTCAACTAATGTGTTGACCTCATTGCTTGTTGATTTTGTACAAACATTCCAGTATTTAGGGTATGTGTTTAGGGTAATATTTGTTCAATAAAATACATCTGTGATAGACTTACCCGTACTTATCTCCTGTTTTAATTATCACAAATCATTCATTCCTTGTTATATAATTTTTTAAGATCTGTGAAAGATTGCTGATAATTATGTTACAAAACTCAAATTTGTGTAAATATATAAATACATTTTATTTATTCATAATTAAACATGAGTATTTTTACAAGAGTCGTTTTTTATTCGTCTCTGACCTCTGCTCATTCAAGGAAAACGTATAACAACCAATTTTGGCCTTCAAGTACTAATATTTAGATCGAAGAGACTGAAAGGCGTATTAATAAGGATGTGGTTGTCGATGGAATAAGCTGTGGCGTATTATTTTGGAAGGAAAGAATTGTTCTCCCTTGTTTATGGTCTTTTCCCAGAGGCAGGCTTGGTTCTGATGGAACAGCGAAACGTACGTCGCCAGTTAATTGCTCTTAGGAAAGACATTGACGGACATTTCGCTCGCTCATTAACGCGATATTTTGCTTTTTAATCGATAATAAACCATTGGAATCGACTACGACATTTTTGAAAATGTAAATATTAATTCCATACAAGTATAATACCTAACTGAACTCCTTATGTCGGGAGCTTCGAGTCATTGCGGTGTAGTTAGCTAGCGCGTCTACTCGTTAAGCTTCAATTGTATTTTTCAAGACATAATACAGCATGACGTAACGTCTTAGAGGCTCCCAAAATGCAACTGTATCAATTTTTCAAAAGCCACTGTTATTTGAAGAGTACAGGGGAAGAATGATACATGTCCATAAAAGCTGATCTCGAGAAAAACCATTATTAAGGTTTAAAAACATTTTGAGGCAAGGGAATGATCAAGATGAAAAAAGACTTCAGATGTTTGCACTATTTTTATTTTTTTAAATCTTGATCATTCCCTTGCCTCAAAACGTTTTTAAACCTTAATAATGGGTTTTCTCGAGATCAGCTTTATGGACATGTATCATTCTTCCCCTGTACTCTTCATTAATTAATTGATAGAAGCGATGCGTTGATTACTTGTTAGGTAAAACCGAAAAAGCGTTACAGAGGCGAGGAAAGAACTACTTAACACACATTCAGACACTCACTTCATAACCATTTATTATGAACCATCGATGTTTCCTGTACATAATGCAATAAATACCAGAAGACCTAATAGATAAAGTTAGAAAAAATTAGGTCTAGAAGTAATAAAATGAAGAGGGCAGGATAAATAAGACAAAAATTACACCTAGATGATCTACATAGGTAATATTTAAAACTTGTACATTGTTGGTTGATTCCCTGAATGACAAGATTATACCTACAATAGGTACCTACGGAAGATCTATTCCGATGTCCAAGGTAAGTAAAATGAAATGTTTTATCACCTAAAATTACTCCAAATGACCACTAGATTAAAGCAGTTATAATCTAAAAAAAAAATCTGTCTTAAAGTAAGTAAATAATTTTTACAACATGTAACCTCACATCTGGAGGCTTGAATATTCTAGATACAAACGATGACATGTACAATTTTTGTTTTTCAGATTGGTTTTTTTTCTCATTATTTTCAAATGGAATGTTCATTTGGCTGTAGGTGGTGGTTGCGTGGTATTAGTTTGGCCAGCATTTTGAGGAGCGTACCAGCCCTGCCAGCTTTGAGGGTAGTTATAAGTCCCGTCGCTATTCTGAGGACAAAGAACGACCCGGTTGAGCTTTTGAGTAATACTGAGGAAATAATGTTAAATAGGGTTAGTATTTCGACCTAAGAATTCCTAACCTGCCCCCATCCTCCCTGCGCGTTGTACTGGCCGTAGTACTGCTGCCAATTGTTGTACTGCTGGGGGTTGTAGCCTTGGCTGTAACCCTGTTGATTGTATCCCTGCTGATAGCCTGAAAGGAACGAGTAGTTACATTAAAATGAACGGATATAAACTGGGAAATCTCCAGGAAGACAGAGCTGGCAAATGTTATGTAAAGGAAAATGCTCTAAATTCTCCCGCAACAGTTCGTGATTTTATGAACAGAGAATTTCTGTCTAGATCAAGGTTCTGGATTATTGGGTTAATAAACCCTAATCCCTGAAGCCTAATGAAATTCTCCCTACGGTGAAGTTTGTGAACTTCACGTATGAATCAGTCACATTACATTTAGCCACGCTGGATAAGTAGGGTAGTACAGTCTTCAACGTCATCAGTGAGTGGAATATCGTCGTAAGCACCAACAAACGAGTATCTCTACACACTCACGCGTTTCACCTTTCCACTAACAATCCTCTCTCTTCTTTACTGTGCACAAAAACTATTCGCATTGCATTCGTCATTAGTTTAAACCGTTAGTGCGATGTTTTGTACCCTCGCTCTTGGCTCAAATACGTTCGCTGAGGAACATACTTGTCAGTTGACTCTTGCCACAAGAGATATAAACAGTAATATTTGAATCAAGAGAGAAATTACCTTTCCATTGTTGTTGATAGTTGTTCCAGGCTTGCGCGTTAGCATTATTCCACTGCGCCTGTTGGCCCCAGGCCTGATTAGGGGTTGCTGCTTGTTGGCCTTGGTTCTGGTATTGGTTGTTCCACTGAGCTGGTGGCGCAGACTGAGGTCCACCACCTGCAACGTGTTTCCCAACATCGCCTGGTCTTGGCTGTAAAAACAATAAATTAACACGCGATGGAAATGCAGGTAACCTCCAAATATGCAGCATTTCGATCGAACCAACGGGAAGCTGACTGAAACTATAGAAGGAATCAACACACTCCACTGGGAAGTTGATAGTCTAAAAGAACGAGGACAAATTAATCCGAACTAGCGACGGAACAGTCTCATCAAGTTTATAAGGCGTGATTATGATGAAGATTAATTGCTTGGGTTTGACAAAGTCAAGAAAGTCCAAATGGAAAATGAGTGCATGATTAAATTTGAAATTTCTAGCCATTCAGCGTTGTATGAGGAATTTTTGAAGTAGCTTATGGATGAGCGAACTGAATGTAAACTTTCCATTACTTTGACCACATATCGACCACTCCATCACCTACCCCACATCGTCATTTTTTGGCGAAAATGAGTTAACTATACCATTGGAACTGTACTCTCAAGGCTAATCAATCAAACTTGGATAATTGAACGGGAAACGAGTAGAGAGAGCATATTTCGGCTTAACGTCATACAATCACCAACACGCCACATCGTCAGTCAGTACCATTTGATCTAGAGGCCGGCCAGTGTTTGAAGGGACCGTCGCCACAGAGCTACGACCACCGGTTGAGCGGTGGGGATGTGAAGTACAGAGGAGTGAGGCCATGTTGGAGAGGGAGTTGTTAGTGTACCAGACAACCTCACGTTTTTAATTGAGCTAGCCAATGTCATGTTATCGGGAGTCATTATTAACGAACCAAGTCCCAGGAAGAAGACTTGGTAGGCATATTCCCCATTTTGGAGCTTCCTTAGAGATTTTTACATATACCTACATAATATTATTATATTATAATGTCGTCAACAATGTTTTAAGGCCCTGTCCTCCCGGTAGATCACGAATTTTAATGAATCGATCAGTTATATTTTTCAAGACCAAACAAAATCACAACAACAACTTTCTAACTATGAATCAAGACACCCTCTCAATCAAGAAACTCTTCCTCCATACGGTGGTGGTAAGGATCTGGAAGTCTACGTCAGAGAGCTATTTCAGGACTACACATGGTTTCAACATTGACAGACTCGCCCTTGATCTGGTGGCTTTCTATTTCACAGGCCAATTTGATCGTTGTAATGAACAATTGCTTCAGAGGGAGAGTGTTGCAGCCGAGGAGATGGGGCTTTCTCGTCACCCCTACTGGGATTGAGAGATCTCATTAAAAATCTCATCTTTTTTAAAATTGTGGCCTTAACCTTTCATGAGATTATCTCGTGGTAATGTACAAATATCACAAAATAATATAATATATATATATATATATATATTATATTATTGTGTTGATGGGATTGACTAGTGTGAAGCAGGTTGTATTAAAATGACCAAGCTAGTCTTTTTTTCGTGTTTATTTTCTCACGACGTTTCGGCAATGGAACAAAGCCCTATTCATGTGAGGTTACATGTAGAAGTGAAAAGTTTTTACATTAACCTGAAGAACTGTTCTTCAGGTTAATGTAAAAACTTTTCACTTCTACATGTAACCTCACATGAATAGGGCTTTGTTCCATTGCCGAAACGTCGTGAGAAAATAAACACGAAAAAAAGACTAGCTTGGTCATTTTAATACAATATATTATATTATATAGGATTATATAGGATGCTTCTGTTCGACCGAACCATTAGTAGATAGATATACCCCTCAAAATATTGTGTGCCACCTGGAAATCACCGTGATTGATCAAACATTTTGGGTTAACCTGTTGTTTGTCCCTGGCAGACGTTTTAAAGTTGTTAGACACATCAAAGATTGTTCTCAAAGAATACTTTAAACTAAAAACAAACTCACTTTGCCACCCATTCCTGGTTTGGGGCCGCCTGGCGGACCTCTTTGATGATCCCTGGAATGATCGCGATTGTTGTAACCACTACCAGGTCGCTGCGGGGGTCCGGACCTCGAATTGCGATCGTAACCACCACGAGGTGGTCCTCGATCGAAATCACGGGGACCGCGCCCGTTGCCTCCCGGAGGTCCGGAGGGGGGTCCTCGCCACCCTTGGCGGTCTCCTTGTGGAGGACGTCCGTATCCACCTTGATTCCTTCATATAACAAAAAGTGCATAAAAGTTAGCTGAACTGTCAGAATCACTAAGTCATTTTCCATCAATTTGAATAATGTTCGTGGTAGGATCACAGATATCAGCACCTAACTCATTCAACCAAGAACAAGTTTAGATGGGTTGGATGTGACCACCTAAATATCGAGGGTATCTACGCCCTTTTTATCAACTGAAATATATTCACCTGTTATCTCGCCACCTGTCCATGGGACCGCCGCCTCCTCTACCGCCCCTGCCACCCCCACCACCTCGTGGGCCTCCACGATCTGAGCCACCTAAGATGAAAAATAAAGTAGGTGAGTAAACGATGATGTAAATGAAGTTCAAGGTAACAAATCATACATAAACGTTCTTATATTGGAAGTAATTGATTTAGGTAATTGATACATTTCTTTTCCCTTTATGGAAAAAACTGCAACATGATGTTGATTCAAGAATCTTTATGTCTATAACAAAGTGCGCCATTTAGGGTCTCGTTTTCTACTCATTACAAAGCCGATGACTACTCGACCAGGCTGTGAGAATGCATGCAATACTACTACTACCACCTAATGCTAAAAACTTGAAAATCTGCCAGGATGTGGGAAATTACACAGGCTCAAGAACCCAACTCACGTCTGAAGGGGCTGGAGGGAGGTCCGGAGGAGAATCTATCCCGTCGGAAGTCGTTCTTTGGGTGATGGTAGTCACCCCCTCTGAACCGCTTGGAATGAGGGCCGGGAGGTCCGGACTTGGGGTACACACCCTTGTCCGCCGCCTCCTTTGCATACTTCTGGATCAACGCCTGCGCTTCTTCTTCTTGCAGCTCTATATAGTTCACTTCATCAAACAAATTCTTGTCTGGGAGAGTGAAGTTGGCTGGAAAACAACAACAAAAATCAGCGGACACTACAAACATGGTCAAATTTTTAAAAAATAGAATAAAAACACAAAAAAAAAAGAGTAAGTTTTAAACTCAAGACATTCAAACATTGGCATCATAAAATTGCAAGATAGAAATAATCGATTCCTAAGGCCGTGTTGAAATTCATGCACACTTAAACAAAGTACCTACTGTTTGAAATTGGGATAATCAAGGAAAGGGTGGTACGAACAAGAATAAAGCAAGTGGGAACATACGAATCTTGAATGAACAGAAGTGATTAGGAAAATAAAGAAAAAATGCCCTGTCCGTTTGTTACCTTTCATTTCCAGAACCGCTATCTCAGGTACGTCTTTCTTTTCTTCCTTTGCTTGTTTTTCAACTCGAGACTTGAATTCTTCGTCAGTTGGGACTATTACCACCGCCTTCCTGGTGAAACCCTCAAAATTGCGCATTTTGCGCCTTTGGGCAGCCGGATAAACATTTGTCTGTGTACGTAAGACATTACGTAAAATAGCTTCAATTATTAGTTTATTTGGATGAGTCTCAGTTTTTGTAGCCAATATTCTGGCAAACCTTATGGATTAAAACTCAACTATTACTCACTTGTAAAGGAGACCTCACGTTGAAAACTAAGCAGTATGAATACATTAAAAGTAAACTTATGTTCTAGGAATAGATCAAATCATCTGATTCAATGAATCCCTCTTCAACTTCACGATCACTCTCTCAATGTAGGTACTACCTATACTTAGTCTACTGTGAAATCCAATCCACAAGTCATCGCATCAAAAAAATACATTATGATGAAACACAATATTATACTATTTTGTAAGTACTTGCGAAATAGTACCCCCTTGCACGTCTATCACACATCTACCCCGTGGTTAGACCCTTCGTTGTATAGACCCAGTTCAATTGCGAGGTAATAGATACATAAAAAAGGTTGCTATACTTGAGAATCAGAAGATGAGGACAGGACCTCATTTATCGCCTGGTTTTATTTTCTCGTTGCTTCTTCTTCGAGCTTCTTGACAGCTCATTCCGTAGCTCTTGTACTTTCCGAATTGTATAATAAAAAACAAACAATAATAGAAAACGGCAGAAGTATGAGCGCATATCTTCTTCAGTGCAAAACTAACTTGACCATAAAGGTACACCAATAAGTAAATGAAGTGTCAAGGTGAATCATTTTGTCTAAATGATCGATTCAAGGAGTAACGTGAAATTTCAATTTTTCTTGATTTTCTTAAGATAGCGCGAGGTAGCTTACTTGATAATACTGACCTTCAAAACACGAGCTGAGGTTCAAACAGCATTCATGTTACCAAATAAATAAGATTATACTTACGTTTCAACAGTTGAAATGCCACTGAAAATAGCTAATACAGTACTTACCAATCCGCAAGGAGCAATGTGCTAATGAAATTATTTACTTTGAACTTTTTTCAACTTCTAATTAAAGTGAAACAATTCAGTGCAAATAGGAGACAACCCGGATAATTAAGATTGAGATTCATTAAAATTGTCTTTGTTTAATGACTTTTACTCTCCACAAAATTGGAGGTAACTAATAGGTGATTTCAAGTAGTGCCATCCGGATTTTGTGGTAGATATTG
Source organism: Stenodema calcarata (assembly GCA_963920205.1). NCBI lineage: Eukaryota > Metazoa > Arthropoda > Insecta > Hemiptera > Miridae > Stenodema > Stenodema calcarata. The sequence goes on along the minus strand of OY986049.1, from coordinate 12,765,261 downwards.
CCAGTCCCAGATGATCTAAAAATCCCCTTACTGCAATAACGGCTTCATCCAATAGGTTAGCACAACTCTCTACTCCTCTCCCCGAACAAAATAATATTTTGAAATATTTGCATATTATGCAAATGTCGTCTGCATATTGCACAATTTGAACATCCCGTGGTAGGATTCTTTCTATGCCAGACTCGTACATGGTATACAGGACTGTACTTGCGGAAATCCTTTGTAAATCTTACGTGGGCCCAAGATTGAGTCTCCGACTCTAACATAAATATTGCGTTCTCCGAAGAGGTGGGAAGAAAATTTCTATTTAATAGCGAATTGCTAGCTTCAAATGAAACTGATGTGCTCGACAAATCTACAAATTTTTCAAAGACATTAACCGTTTGATATGATATAGAAAATGAACTACCTACTTCTAACTACGATACTCATTAAACGAGTATGAAATTTTCATATAACTAAATTACTCGTACCTATGTAAACCGATTGTATTATTTTTCCGCCGCCAATAAAGAATTTAAAATCAAGTAGTGCCATCGTAAGTTGTAATAAGGAATATTCAACTGGGAATAATGGTAAGATAAAAAAAACCTCCCAGTACAGTATAATGCAAGTGAACACATTTTTAAAGAAAGGGGAACATAATATTATTATGAACCTGCAAGAACCAGCCAAGGGCAAGGCCTAGAGCTCAATGTGGCCGGTGTTCATCTACACTAATATTAAATGGCAAAAATCCGTTTACATATCGCCCGAAATCAAGAAATGTTAAGTACGTTTCTTCTCAGTTTATCAAATGTATTCTAAGGCAGTTGACACAATTACAAAATCCATGTGGCTAAATTCGGTGAATGAACCATCTCGTTGGCCTGATGGGTTTCATTTATTTATTATTCATGTTCCAAAGCCATTTACAGGAAGAGACAGCCTCAATCGGCTTTCGAGTACTGTGACCTGGAGTTCTAAACCCCCTTCAGAGGAGGTCAATTTCACTTCTAGTTCAGAAGTTGAGGTGGATTTGCTCGATTATACTTTCAGTATACTTTCAATTTGACATCTCATTCTGAAGATGTAGGTTAATTAGACTAGAAATACTAAAATTCGTTTTTTTTGTTTGTTTTTTTCAATCAATTTTCAAAATTACCCATTTGACTTTGGCAATGTAAATTATAATTATAAATCCTTCTTTCTGTCAGTTCTAAATGGAGTTAGTAGAGCTATTGCATGAAGGTGGGTGTTGGCAAAACAGTGGAAGAACTTGCATATTGTCATTAGTCAAAATATAAGCAGGGTTATGTTCCGTCACTGGCAGCGACCCTTTGTGGCACACTTTGCTCGCCAGAATGGATTTTCAAACAGTTGATAAAAATAATAATTTTCAAAAATGATACCTATTCACGGCACACGCAGCAGTAGTTAATGTGGAAGAGTAACTATGGAATATAATTGAAAACAATAGAGCTGACTTCTATGGCCGGAATTGTTTCACTTTATCATCACTTCTCAAACGCATTTGAATTTCTTGGTTTAATTCCCCACAGGCGTCAAGTCACAAATCTTAACACTATCATCATTCAAACTTATAATTAAACTTAAATCGATAAGTAAATCATATCCTTAAGAAAATTTTTTAAATCTCCTCAAACGAATGACTTTTCATCATGATAACCACGACGAATGTATTCGATTGAACTAGTACTACGTAGGCACTTCAGTTGTGCCCAGAATCAACAATAGACACGAGGACAACCGAAAATAATAATAATATTATGTTCATCTGAATTCATACACCTAGGATTCCCCTAGAATGGACAATTCGGATTTGAAAATACGAGTACATCACTGGTCTCAAATGTAGTTCTTCAACTCCGAGTTCGGATAGTAGAGGCTACTCTTAATACAGATCAGAAAAATGGATTCCATCCTCTTAATGCGGGTTGCCAGAAAATGTAAACGCGAAGGAAAATTCCAAAATCAAGACTCCGAGCATTCTAACAATTACAAAATTAGAAAAAACTTGAAACACATTATGACTTGAGTTTTCTGATAGGTGGACTTCAATCGATACCGAAAAAACCAAAAATCCACAGTCATGCAGCATGGCTATAAAGCGATTTCCGAAGAAATAACTGATTTTATGTGAAATGACTATTTTACTGGTTTTATAAAAAAATGTTGTCCCTTTTTTTGCCGAGTAATACCTCACTCAGTTCATAGATTTTTCAACGCTGAACACGACGATTGAGTCAGAATTGCAATATCTCATCACGTTATCAGATTAGAGTAGACGAACAAACCGAGTAACAACCACGTTTCTTCACCTTCTGTGAAGTGCTCCAGTTTGAGAACACATATCAGAAGATATCATTGGGCAATTCCAGTCAATTTTTTTTATTTTTTTCCAAAGTACCTTGTCTAATGTTAGCGAAAATCGGGTCCGTTCGCCAAGAAAATGTGACGTCAAGACGTCACCATTATGGATACTATATTATGAAGCTACCCATGCATAAAGCACCCATGGATTCCTGTGGCGTGCGGAAGGTTCAATCCTTGTTACCAGAGCGCTTACCAGCGAAGGTTATCTACGCTTTATTTGTTTTCATTCGGCAGATTGTTTTTATCAAGTACAAAATCGAGTGATCCGTGATTTCTTCAACATTTTTCGTTCTCTACACGTTATAATGGTGAAGAAGGTGTGCATCTTCCCTAAGTGCGAAACAACAGAAGCGGACGGCAAAATAATGATTTCTGTTCCAAGGGATGTGGGGAGACGAACGCAATGGTTCGCTGTGGCTGGAATAAAACGATCATTAACATCTGCGCTTTACTGCTGTGAGGATCATTTTGAAGTAAGTTTTTTCAATACCTATTAAGGGTTGTTCATTTAACTCGTGGACTATACTGAAATCAACCTCGGGGATGTTCTCACTGGTTGCAGGTTCAAATCCGTCTTCGATAGTATTTTGCCTCGGCTTTTTCACACTAGAGCTGGATGCCATTTAATTTCTTAACACAGGGCACTCGGATGAAAAATAAAAATTAAAAAAGAGAGATGAAAATCAATTTGTTATGGCGAACGGCGATAATGCAGAATAGAGATCGAGAATGCTGGAGTGACGCGAATGCATGGATTATTTTTCTTGAAACATCGTGGATACTACAACTAACGATATTGCCTATCCATCCTCGTTTGAGGTGTCCGATGACGTCAAGGTTTCAGGGCGCACAGTAGGAACAAGTACGAGTTTTGATTGCATTTCCTACCAAACTTAACGAAAAAACTGATCAACTCATGCTATTTTCGTAATCTTCACACGTCCCTTGACCGAAAAATACTGTCCTATTGTAAATTTTCGGACCCAATGGAATTGCCCAATGGCAATTACTTTACCATCGTGTTCAACATAAAAATACCTTTAAAATTAGGTGTCACTTGTCAGACTGTTTCATTTTTGGAATGTATGGGTAATTTTGCCCCATAAAACTCCCCTAAACCCCCCTTAGAATTGCCCGATTCTGCTCATCTACGAACTTAGCCTTTCGATTGCCAACATGGCAATGCCAAGACAGATTTTTTTGCGCAAATTTGAACTTTTTATCTCAATTCTATCGAGAGATATCGTCTGGAATGACACATACATAAATATACCTATATGACTTTTTTGTCTTCTGGACGGTAAATTCAGGACGGTCTGAAACGGATTTTGGTATACAATTTTTTAGGAAATTAGTTTTTAAAACTTTGGAGCGAGAACAATAGCTTCCTTTCCTTTGAAAATTCGCTACAACAGAGTATCGAGGCGTTCCTAGGTTTGATAATATCATGAATTGAAATCGGTTCTCGTGAATTGAAATTGGTGTCAACAAACTCTCACTTAATGCTTCCATTTTCACGCAACATTCAAGTTGAAATAAATATTTCTGATCCATCTTTCACTCATCTCCCGAAGTGATCCCTAAATTTGTACTCATTGACTTTTTGCTTACGAAATGAGGAAATAGAGTCAAGTAAATACTGATCATAGCAAACGTATCAGCCCCGGATCGTAGGAACCTGTTGATTAATACCAACATCTGGTATATGATCATTCAACTTAGTATGTACTGTAAACCAAGAATTCCATGAGCAACAAGACGTTTAAGGAGTTTAATGTTTGTGGGTCTTGACAAATTGGACAACATTGAACTCCTGAATTCACTAAACCATTAATATAAATCATAAACTACGATAAATCCTGGACTAAGACAACTGTCTGGAATCCTAATAGCATGTAATAGTCCTCATGTCGTAAAATAGAAATGGCACAAATCATCTACACTATTTTATTTCTATTTCCAACAATTACTTCAATACTGTATCCAATTGTCAAATTCAGAAACGATAGAACGAAAGTCTCTGCATATCCTACGACAGTGGCTCTTTTGACTGTTTAGCTGGGAAACTCATCAGCAGAAATGGTACTGACCCGGACTCCACCACTCCCGACCCACACCATTTCACACGGCTCTCCCTAACACCTTATATTACACTCTGAATCCACATCAATGCAGTGTAGCTATTCTACTGTCTTCTAGTTACAGTCCAAAAGCCTTTCCTCACATACGAACTAAATCACTCGCGACGAAATCGTGGAAACCCTTGTCAAGGAAAACAAGGGAAGTGGAAATAGACGATTTTATCAAATACCTACTCTTGTTTTCCTTTCCTCACATAAGTAGATAGGGAAGGAATTGAACTTACAAAGGTTTGTAGACCAACACTTGATGTTACATACTTGCGAGCCCAACCAGTGATTCTCAAGTTGCTGAAAGCCTCATGGGAATTCAGTATTTCACATCCTCTTTTTTTGGATTGATTCGCCTAAGAAAACTCAAATTCTTTTGGGTTTACATTCCCACCTGTCTACGGAGAGGCGCATTTAAAACTGCGTTCCACCATTTACAGAGCTACGAGTCCACCATCTAAAAAGTACCAGTTTACAGAGCTTCGAGCCGTGGATAATCGACCAAATCAGCTTTTCAAACAGTGCTGTTAATTTGTGGATTTGTTTATTCATTATTCAAGCCCACAGATGAGTAACAATTAGTTGCAGCGAAAAAAGAGCGCTCTGTTCCGCCCATTATTTCCTGTGGATATACTTTAGCCCCTCAACACCTTGTTATAGGCGGTTTGGTTGTGGTCCGATAATTATCTGATCCAACCAAGAGAACAGCCAATCACATGTTTGGTAGATATATTTGAAAATGAGGTGTCTGCTGTCTCGTTTCCAACAAGACCCTGGAAGTTCTCAGATGAAGCATATTTTAGATAAGTGCCCAGGAAATAACAATACCACTTCATTACGTAGTATATCCACTTCACCAAGGTCTTTACGATTATGTAGGTAGTGTGGAGTTGAGAAGCTTTAAAGATAAGTACATTATTAGATGTAACAATTTTAGTCGATGGTCTATAACGTACCATCGATTCGTGCATTTTTACGGTGGGCACTCCAAACCAATTTTCCTGCTTAATGTGGCACATTCAACCACAATCAATATCCCATCCCTAATCAGAGATAACTGTACATAAACAAAATCCCTTCAATTATGTTCAATAAAGCACAGATACTAACTAGCTGGGAAATCCTAATCAAGGATTTCCGGGTGTAGATTGACTATTTTATGGTAGGTTGATACGTTTGAAAAGATTGGTTAGCAACGCACGTAGGTGTGGGTTTACGTCCTCAGGTATTAGAAGGGTTTGCTGAAGGGAAGTTCTTCATTACTTTTTACTTATTACTTTTGTCAATTCGGATAAGAACAGAAACGACGACATTAATATCACCCTACTACTTGTGGAGTTTGCTGGATTTGCTGGTTTTTACCATATTTTATCTTAAAACACAAATTTTATTGAAGCAGTCTCAAGTATGTTATGAGGAGCGAGTTAAAAAGGTTAACAACTTCGAGCTTGAGCCCTAAAATAGAGTATTAGGCTAATTATACTCGAAGCACTGTGCAGCTACAGTTTCTAACCCACTCTAAGAAACACTGCAACGTATCTATAACGTAGCGAACCATGATCGTCCGCCAACCCATTAAATAATAAACCACCAATATAATATATTATGACGAGTACCTGAGATTCAAGACACCACATCTTTAACTGAACCTGTTGATCTAGATACTTACAGTAAACAATAATTCTATTATATAACGAATAACCATAACATGAAAGATATTAGGATTTAACGCCGTGAGAGGAATTATAACCAAGAAGTTGCCAAATGTTTCTATAAATTACGTTACCTGATCAAGTATATAATTTCTGCGCCTGTGTGAACCTATATCCATCAACCGTTGGAGGCATTTAGTGCACTTCTCAATGAGCACATCCCACCGCCCATGGTAGTTCGCTTTTCTTGGCAAACCCATGACCTAGAAAAAGAGCATTTGAACAGGTATGTTACAAAGAATGATAGGAGATCGTGGTTTGAATCAAAGATAGTGACGACTCCATTGTGTATCAAGCGTCGGGTAGACTCCACGTTAACATTTCGTAGCAGATGACATGTTCATGATTAAAGCTGTTAACCTTCGATTGAGGGCAAGCATGATGGAGAACTACGTGATCAACTGACGAGTGGAGAAGAGAGGATTAATCCCAACTTACTTTCATTTTATCAATGAGGAAATTCGTGCCGAGGATGGTGTAGTTCTTCTCTGGATGTTCAGCAGCGTACTTGGTCACCCAAACTGTTTTACCGCAGCCAGGCAAGCCGCACATCATTACCATCTGAAAACAGTGATATCATTAAAATGTTGTGGAGCTTAGGGGCTACGTGGAGCTTAGAAGTGGAGCAGTTTTCAAACTATGAGGGACTTCTAGAAAGTAAGGTTACAAGGGCGGTGTAGGACGGTAGATGGGGAAATGATCTGAAGGCTTCAACTCGATTTTATGTATCCTTGCAATGCGGTAACCACGAGGGGATCATAGATATTATCCACAAACTCAAATTCACTCACCTCACAGTCACTCCTCTTTTCGGGTCGCCGAGGGCCGGGAACCGCTTCCTCGATGGGGTATTTGTTGAGGAACACGTAATTTTCCTGCACCTGAGACCATGGAACCTCCTCTTGTCCGAAATTGACGGAAAACGACGAATTTTTTGTGAGGATATGAGGGGCAAGAGCCTTTCCCTTTAAAGATTCCAGAGGTATCCGTTGAGCGACTCCAAGATACTCGTCGTTCAACCCGAAGCTCATGACAACTTCATCATTTGTAAATTCCTGCAATCAATAAACACCTTTCGCATTAATAAAATTATAATCCAAACGAACAGAACATATGAGTAGATTACAGATTAGTGACCAACACTGACCAGGTAGCATGTGATGACATCGTTGAGGGTAAAGGCTTTCCCATAGTTGCTGAACTTGCAATCTACAGAGAACTTTCCGGTACCCCCGTAACCATAAGAAAATGGTTCTTCTCCTGCAATCAATCATTTAGATAGTGAGTGAAAATGTATTTTTGTGGCATCATAGTAACTAAGAATGAGTAACATTCACTAACCCAGTTGAAGTGATGTACAGAAAGCTGACCAACCCACGCGAAGTAAGTTTGGATTAGGTTCGTCCTCAAGATGGGCGATGTCCAAATAGTTGGTCGCCTACGGAAATTGATTGAAAGAATAAGAAAACCTCTGACAGAAGATCGAATGATAAACTGTGGAAAGAAATTGAAATATCCACCAAAGAGAAATTTAATGTTGAATACCAACCTTGACTTGGTAACAAAGAGATCCCGAAGTGTACCCGTGAGTTCCCCGAACTCCGGCCCATACGTATCCAAAACCACCATCACTCATTGGAGTGGCAGACATGAAAGTTTTGTCGTCGATTGTAAGGTTGAGATCAGAGTCATCTGCAAGTATTCATTAACACTAGATAATATAATATACTCGTAATATATATATATATCTTCATATCTTCATATTATGAAAAGTGCATTAGAAGGAGACAGACTCATAAAAGACAAGAAGAAATATCCAGTTTAGAATAGGGTGTGCGCATGGGTCGGAAATTCGCATTTTTGGCCCCAAATTCGTTTTTAGCGCCCTTAAAAACCCCTCAAGGACTAATTGTCAGGTCAACACTCATTGTGATTAAAGTGAAAATTCACAAGAAAGAAGCAAGCGTTTGAAATATTTTGTTCGTCAAGATTACGCGGCCGCTTGGAGCGGTGACTTTGCGCGGTAGTGGGATTTCGGTCTCAAGAAGTTTCAGTACGTTGGTACTGCTGAAGGCGTCACCTTGCCGAATAATTTCATCGCCACCAATTCTCATTTACCCTGCGAATTTATAAACTGCATTTTTTTGTTCGTTTTCTATAAATTCAGGAGAAGGTAATATTCGCGCATGGATTCAATTGTTGCGCTTTTTGAAGCATCTTCTTTTTAAAAAAATTGCGCACACCTTTTTGGGAAAAAATAAGTACTTACACCAACTAAGTGTAACATCGTTATCGTTGATGTCTGGCTCACGGTCATAAGTTTTCCCCTGGTTCCTGAAAAAACGAAACACCGATCAATCAACTGTTGGGAAACAATCTTGCAAAACATGAACGTTTTACCACAAACCAGTTGTACTGAAGGAGGTAAACGCAAGAATTCATAACCTTAGAGATAGGTAACAAAGATTGTCTCAACCAACCTAGAACGAGGGCTTGAAGGGCTTGAAGATCGCCTCCTTTTACGGCTTTCTCTGGTTTCAGAGGGTTCAGATTTAATATCCGATTCTGTTTTGATATCATCTTCAGTCTGCGCGAAAATTCAAGAACGAAATATTAATATTTTCATTGTACATTCAAGGTGAGACGATATATTTGAACGGAAAAAAGGGGGAAAACTCACTTTTACTTCAGATTTGACATCTTGTTCGTAGCCCTCCTTGACACCATTCTCCTGTGGATGGAAAACATATATTAGTGCACTACATTTCTTTGAAAACCATAATTAATATTGAATAAGACTATTGCAAGAGAAGAATCGAAATATTCCTGGAATATTTAGTGGATAAGATAAATAAATTTTGTTCAAAAAATGTTTGAAATCCAGTGAAATTCGTCGTGTTGTAGTTACGTTCTGTTACAAGTGATACCTTCGTTATTGAATTACTACTAAACTACTTCGATGCATTATCTTCTTACAGGAACTATTAGTCATTCGTTGTAACTGGGATTGATTATATAATTAACGGCTACATCATGCTACGAATGACATCAAGCACTTACCTCATTCTGATGTTTGGAGTATTCAGAGTCATCAGGTTCTTCTTTCACGTCACTTTCTTCCTCGGCATCATCCATCTTCTCATCCAAAGCGTCATCTTTACTTTCGGCTGCATCACCACCTTTCGGCTGCAGAAAGTGAATGCAAATTGAGATTTACACTGTAAGTTTCATCGATTAGCCTATTGAGCGACTTAAAGAGTATACACCAGTAAATGCGTACGAACAGTGTAGAAGAGAAATACCTCAGAATTCGAATGGGCGGACAACGCAAGTGCACAGACGAACCCGTTTTTGCACTTCGAGTCCGTTTGTACGATGTCTTTCAAGTGTTTACCTCCATTTAATGTCTAGTTTTGATCAAACCCACTGGACTATGCCAGCCAGAAATGTTTTCACGGCAGTTTCACGGTTGCAGCTATTACGATACAACTAAATTCAACCACGCTGGTATAATTAGATGATGAATAAATAGTGTAGAATTTATGTAAAATGCCAACCTTCTCATCCACGTCCATCTCCGCGTCTTCCTCCACTGAAGGCTTTTGAGGAGATGTTTTCTGAGGGGTTGCAGCTTTTGGTGGTGTTTTCTGAGGAGTGGGCTCCCGGCTCTTCTGCGGTGTCGATACCGTCTTCTCAGGAGCTGCTTCATCTTCGACTGGTTCCTTCTTAGCAGGAGCTTCGTCAATTTCTTGTTTTGGTGACTCCTCAGGAGGAGAAGGATCGACCTTAGAGGGAGTCTTCTGAGAGGGCTCTGTCTCCGACTCGGATCCGTGCTCCTGTTCAGACGGCTCAGTGGGACCTTGAGCATCAGTTTGCTCTTCTGAGCTATCTCCTTCCTCATTCCTCGATCTGTCTCCACCCTCTAAAACCAAAGATGTATAATGTATATGTTAAGTATGTACATGTTGATATATTATATAACCATACAAGGGAGAAACTAGTTTCATTTAATTCCAAGTGAACATACATGAACACCGCCATGTATCCGAACCTCTATCAAATAAGCAATACAATTTATTAATCTCGAAAGTAAGCTTATACTGGATCTATAACTGGGATATGTAGGCCCTACAGCAGGTGACCATTCAAGATCATACTCCATGTAAGTCGTTATCTCATAACTGGATAATTTTGCCGTACATATTTTTATTTTTGGCAGTACACTTCTTGCATCGACAAAAAACCAGGGAAAACATTTGATGTAAAAATGCGTGGATCATGGGTATGCGACATCACGATCCTGAGGGTGGTTAGTAAACTGAAGCTTCTCTCGTTAACCTAGAGACTGCTAACATAGTTGTCATAATCTACCTATTCATCTCGCCTAATTTTTCTCCATGTCATCATTGCAAATTTAGTTTATATTACCAACATAATGGTTTTAAAGTAAACCAAAAGTTGACGCAGTACACAACATTCAGGAGAATCCTTAGACGATAGAGACTAGAACAAACTATTCCTCGAAGTACTCGCCTCAACCTTTTTCTGGCACATGTATGCAGACATGGGATGCGGAATACAGATATGAATGTTTCCGAATAGAGCTGTTTTCAGATTCAACAACAGTTCATCGAACTTTTTTTTCGGTTGGATGGTAGCTACCTACCTACCAGCTCATTGAATACCAACCAACAAAAATTTGTAGGCTTGGGTTTGACTGTATTACCGTTGTTGGTTAACACGGCGATAGATTTTCATATTCTGATGAAATTTGGAATGGAGCTTCGACCTTAGATGCTGAGAGAAGAGTTTTGAGCTTGAGATCAGGACAACCTTGAAATGTTCATTAAATGAACAAATTTTGTTATTCCAATTACTTTATCGTCAAGTAGGTATTTAGGTAATTTGAACTCGAAAATTTTACCTATTTTAGCTGCATATTCCTTGGCATTTTTGGGTTCTTTACGTTGCATACAAGTCGGCCTACTTATAGCCGTAACTAACATTCGCTACCCAAAGATCAGGGAACGTAACTTCCCTGAATTTTGCCGTTTCTTGGCTCAAGATCGCCACTGTGAAAATAGCGTCATAGGTACTTACGAAAGAACTACTTAAGTACTTACCTAACAACAGTACCTAGTTAATCGATGGACATTGAGTTGGAAACCGTTTCAAGTCAAGCACCACTGAGAATACCAAGAAACGTGGAGTCACTAACTACTTTCCAAGAAAATACAGACCTAAGTACATGAAAATTCGTAAAACTTGTCTGCGATATTCTGAAAGTGGATCAACGCACGACCTACAAATATGGCGGGCTCAACAATCACAAGGTGCCGCCACCCAGCTTTGTAGCTACCTACTTCAGGTTGTTTATCGGTGAACCATTCAATGAAGTAGAGACATGAATAAAAGCATTCATAAATACGTACCGTTTCCTTCTTCTTTGTCAAGCGCTTCTTGGAGGCGTTCAACTAAAACTGCTTTGACGCCTTTCGAGTCCAAGCCACGAGCAGATAACTCCGCTCTCAGCTCGACTACTTTCAACTTTGCTGGATTCATTGAGAAAACAACACTTCACAGTCTCAAACGAGTAATGTCTATGCCGATCACCAATCCTAAGAAATTATCATTCACGATTATTGCACTGGATATATTATTCTACCGGTTTACAAAATAAACTGCATAAAAATACCTCGCAAGCGAAGCGGACCGGACACCACACCAAGCAATTAAAAATGGCGGAGAGAACACCCGTGAAAAACGAACTGCGCATGCTTGCACAGCCATATTGATAGTACCGCGAAAAGAAGCGCCAAATTCAAATTTGAACTCGACGATCTCCAAGACAACCATTCTCGTTTATTTCATTGCTATAGTTCCACCAGTTTATGAAGTTTTCTCTTTGAACAAGCATTGGTCCTAACAAAATTTAATGGTGCTCGGGTTGTAGGAAAAAAAAACAGTCAAAGTTAAGCAGGTATTCAGTATAATATACTATCTTGAAGTAGGTATTCAATATAGGTAAGTAGAGGTTGCATTCCATTTCAAATTCATCTTCCCGATAAAATAACGAAATGAGCGAAGTTCCAACGACTCCCGAGATTAAGGACGACTCGAAAGTAACTGAAGACCCTTCGCTCGCAGGCCAAACGGTGACCACAGATGTTAGACCTAGCTCTGGAAATGTGGAAGGCGGTATCCGGAAGAGCGTAGCTACGTTAGACCCTCAATCACAAGCTCGAGGTAAGTTAGATAACAAGTAATTGACCGATTGATCGAGTAGGGACGTCGTGACATTCTGCAGCTAACTAGATCAGAAGGTGACAAGCCTGCAGTTACTATACCATTCTCGGCATTGTTCCAACTAAAATCCTGGCCAACATGTTCTACTGGAATGAAGTGGTAACATTCCTCCCCCTCAACCCTTTTCGCATCCTTCCAGCACGACGACAGTAGGCCCGTAAGTAGTAGGTATGGTAGTTTTAGGTCGCAATAAATAGCAGAAATCTGCATTTTTGATGTTGTATGGGTATGTCTGAGTAGTGTATATCCAAGTTTGCAACCAAAAAAAAGCAAGGGATAACTTAACGGCCGCAAAACCTCGAAAGTTTCGGAGTTGTTTTAGTTTTTGGCCTATCTCCAAAACGGTGCTTCTTAGTAAATACATGCCGTACCTATACATTTTTTAAGCGACTTACATAGGTATGCTACAAGTTCAGTCCATCCGGAGCTCTGTAGGTCCAGTGGATTCGGAGAAATAAGGCCCTGTGAAAATTGGTCATATTTTCCCAAACGTTCAAACTTTAAGTTTTAGCCAACATTTGTGAGGAATATTGGCCGAAGGAGTGGTCCTACGAGGAACTCATGAGAAATGAAGTTGTAGCAAATGTTATTAGCTTCAATTTAAGAACAGAAGGAGCTCTGTTAGGTAGTTCTCTTTTTATTTAAAAAAAAAAACTAAAATATGGGAAACTGGGTATCTCAAGAAAATGACCTCTACACCACAACCAATTTTTATTTCATGAAACTTGGTGTATGTACTTAAACTAGGTACTGTTCTATGGGGGGGGGGGGGGAGGTTATGGTATTGTGACTCAGCTGCCTCCTGCAATGGAAAATGGTTACATTTTTATAGTCTATAAAAATTTCAAAAATGTAATATGTAATGTAGTGTTGCAGGCGTTGCTTTCACTGGAACGAGGAGGATTGATAATATCCATTGATTGTTGATATCCATGCTGTTGTTTGATTGTTCATAGTTTTTATTTGTTGGTTTAGTTTTTATCTTCCTAAAACTAACGTAATTTTAAGGAAACATTCGACAGGTGCCATGTTCGAAGGGCTCATCACCGTGAGTACACTAGACATTTTAATGTTGAGAACTGCAATAACATGGTGAAGTGGGTTTTTTAGTATTCTTGTCCAAAGCTGTTCCTATGTTGTTTTATTTAAATTCTTTTATTGGATGTGCAACACACCGCGCAAATCTCTCTTCATAATGAGAACGTTGAAAATAAGCAGGGATATTATGGGTTGGCTTGTTGACTGCATTCTGTTTTTGGCTAAACAGGAACTGCCATTTAGGGGGCATAACGTTTACCTCAAGATTACCTCGAGTTATTTCATTCCTTGAAAGATTACGACTAGCCATTGGAAGATCATCATCACCGCCTGCTAACCCGTACCTACCTCAAACAAATCCGTAATAAGTAGAACGGAAACATGATCAAACTCAAAGACTTGAGAGGCACTTTCTGGGACAACATGAAATAATTTAAGTTTTTTAGATCATTTATTGGACCAATCTGCCAGGGGAGATAAGAAAACAGTTGGACTTATGACTGGCTCACCTGGGATTTTCCTAGTTAGCCCATGAGTCATGGTAGGCCCCTACTTCATATCAATTTTTTTATAAGTGATGTTTTGAATACCTACTGCATGGACATTCAACTAAATCATCGTCTAATGCATTTCGTAGCTGACATGATGGCTGAGCTCGAAAAAAAAGTGATCGAGGCCTTCGAGATATTCGACCACGCAGCTAACAAGACTGTGGATGTTCGAGAAGTTGGAACTATACTCCGCTCCTTAGGCAAGTCCTGACGAATCCAGCTCCCGTTCGAAAGCTAAATGTTGAAGAAATTCTTACATAAAACTTAAAGTTTGTATTACCTAAATACTTAACTTCAACAACCGCAGCATATTATGCGGTTTTTTGTAGAGTGATCAGCACGTTACTGGTCTGGATCTGGGCTATACCGCTCTATTCCTTCTATTAAACCCACAAACCTGGATAAGTATGTCCACGCCGTCCACCATTCCACGTCGTAATTTGTTTTGGATGAGCGAGCAGGCGTTGCTGATTAAAATAGTAATCCTAAACATGGCATGGGTCTAACCTACCCATTAAAAAAGAGGGAAGGCTATTAAGATTGCTATTATATTAAATAAATACCATATGAAATAAATCATTTAAAATATTTCCTTAGGGTGCGTTCCAACTGAAGCAGAAATACAAGAAATAATTGTAAGCGTTGAAGATCAGGAAAGTCCAGGAAGCGTTCATTTGGACAGATTTTTGGGACACGTGGTGAACATAATTTCTGAATACAAGTGAGAAAATATGCATTTAACCCGAATGTTTCTGGATATTTTTGTAATATTTTTTAGGAACATGCAGACTCAATTGACTAATAACCGTTAAGAAAGTAAAATACTGTGGTATTACATTTTCTTAACTCTAAAGCAAAATAAAATGTATGAACAATTTTGGCTCATTTACAAATCCTGAATCACACCCAACTTTACTGAAACTAACTTTTACTCAAGGACCTACAACATTTTAAACCGTCAAACCGCTTATTTCTTTCTCGCTTTGATTTGTATCTGCCGTTTTGTTTTTAATGGAGTATAATCAATTTCTCACAGCTAGATATTCAGTAGCATTTGATTATTTGAAATCAAAACGCATTCGTTTTCTTGGAAGGATGCAGCCGGCAAGTGCTGAAGAACTCCTCAAGGCTTTTCAAACGTTGGACATGGAAGGAACAGGATACATAACCAAAGACATGATGGCCGTTTTAATGAAAGAAGGATCGGAACCGTTCACTGATGAAGAACTGGAAGAAATGATGGGAGCGGCGTTGGAACCAGGGACAGATCACATTAACTACGAACTGTACATCAACCAGATAATGGTGAGTATATTTATTATAACATGTACAAATTATTGCATTCTTTTCAATCCTATAAAAATATACCTCAATAAATTCAACTTTTTTCGCCAGGGCGTCCGGAATGAACTTGGCAGTATCCATGAAATGATCCCAAAATCTAAAAAGAAAAAGATTGAATACAAAAAACTCATTTGATGAATGGAAACTGCATAGTACAGAAATATTTGAAATTACGTACCGGAAATGGATGTTTCAGAGATTGAACATTCAAAGTTTAGCAAATACTGGAACTGAGCCTTTTGTTGCCTGAGCAACGCTGGCGTTCATGAAATCCTCACTTTGAATCATAGTTTGGTTCCACATTGCCTGAAACGTGAATAAATTCGTCCAAATGAAGTGTTCTGATCATTAAATAAAACTAGAACGAATTTTAATTAATTTAGTGCGAGTCAATACGAATCATCAACATGAGGATGAATCAAACGATAGAGCTTCAAGCCA
Source organism: Stenodema calcarata (assembly GCA_963920205.1). NCBI lineage: Eukaryota > Metazoa > Arthropoda > Insecta > Hemiptera > Miridae > Stenodema > Stenodema calcarata. The sequence continues at coordinate 12,749,364 of OY986049.1, read as the reverse complement.
ATTTTCATACTAGGATGCAGCTGATTCAAACAACGGCTTTGTGTTATCGAATTTCTTGTTCTTTAGCGAATTTTTGAAGAAAAGGAAGCATTGTTTTCCGTTTTATACAATCCTGAATGCACTGCCAAAACAGAAACAAAAAAAAAAAAAATTCGTGCTATAACGGTCTCTCCAGTTATTCCATTCCGATTGGATGAGGAAAATTGTACCGCACTACAGGATGTTCCTAGTTGCGATCTTGTCTGGTCCTGGCCCCGGTCAAGACCCCAGTAAAATATGTACCATTATTGACATCCATGACAGTAATGGTTTTCTAACATGGAATATTTAAAACTCAAAATGGTACTTTTTCCCCATAAAAAGGAGAGGAGTTAATTTTTCACCAATTTTGGTTTGAACTGCTTGACGAGAGTAGAAACGCTCAGTTCTATGAATATAATGAAATGTTATCATCATCCACAAAACTTCAATTGGTCTGAGTTACCTCTGCGAACTTTCTATAAAAATCATCAATTGGATTTTATCGGAGACCAAACAGATTCCGATTTGTAGCTACATAACTACTCATGAAAGACAATGGATCTATACAATGCACCCGTCATTGGACAATTTTTTTTCCCCCATTACTAACTATACCGTCAGATTGAATTGGAATCAGAATCCAAATTATTTGAAATCTTTCAGATCGACTGATGTGATAATAGGAACTCACTACATGGTTCAAGCCTTCTTGGACTGTATGGTCTCGGGAATAAACGATGCTGCGCTTGGTTCCCTGCACCGCAACTGGACTTTTACTCGCTATGTCTTCTGCTACATCCAGAGCCTCTTTGATCATACTGCAACAAATAAGTAGAAAGCTGTTTACATTTAACAATTACCTACCATTGCCATTATAGTTCATGTAGAGATCGGCCTGAGGATGTATTCTTGTAAACCCTGTATCCAAGCTTGATGATTAAAGTATTCATGAATGGATCACCTTCATAATCAGTAAGTATCATACTAATATGGATCACCTACACATTATCGCACCACGAGTTCACAAGGGGCGTTTTACTATAGCGTCCCTTCTACTTTTTTTAAACTACTGTTAGAACCTCAAAACCGAGATGTACATGATGATACAACAACTAAACACCAACTTTCGTCGAAAGAGAGCATTATAAGCATCTATGGAATATCAAAAAAGAAGGGGAAGCAAAAACTCTGATCGCGTTTTTCTCGGAATTTTGAAATATCGTTTAGCGCCCCTTGTACAAAAAGGTGCCACTTGTGCACTCACAGTCAAACAACAAACGTTTGCACCTCAAGCTAAAAGTGGCTATTTGAGCTAAAATCGAGTTTCGAATCCGGATTCTGCACCTCAAAAGATTTGTTGAAAGTGAAACACTCAAACGTAGAAAGAAAATAGGCATATGAGCAATATCTCAATAACTAGCCCTGTTAGCCAAAAACCGTTTTCAGATTTGGATTCAGCTCACTGAAAAACCCAAACACCACCCCAAATTTCCTCTGCATCAAATAACATTCATCTGCAATGAATATTCCACAGTTACCTATCCAATAAGGTGTAAAACGGAAGTGGAAGTTTTGATGTTGGCTTCCTCTACCTTCGTAGCAAATTGCTACAGAAATTAATTCTATATATCTTTGCTTGGTAGGCGCGAAAAACAAATCACGTACACTGCCTATTCTCTAACGTAAAATTTCAATATTTCACTTTTTTGGAACTCAGGGAAAGGACAATACTGTTATGCACATGCTGATGTTATGCACATACTGTTATGCACAATACTGTTATGCACATGCTGATGTTATCCAATAAATGCACTGTAGTCTATAAATCATGAATCTATGAATATCCTATTGCCTACTCATGTCATAGTAAAGTAAAAACCATAATAAACCATTTAAGGTTTGGACTTTACGTCCGACTGCCTTGCAACCAACACATACTCTGTGACATGTGTATGAAGTGGGTTATTTGAGGTTCGAGTAAAAATTCAACACCTACTTACCTCTCCTTATCTTTGTATACCCGATTGACAAGACCGCATTGCTTAGCTTCAGCTGCATCCAGTTTCCTAGCAGTGAAAGCCAGTTCATTGACTAAACTGGCACTCCCGATTACGCGTGGTAACCTTTGAAGAACACCAATATCTGCAGCGAGCCCTGAACAAAATAGAGTAGCAAGTTTTTAAAGCCAGTGTACAAGTAGATGCGTAAAAATTTGAAAAAAAAGAAAGAATATTTGATATTCCTACAACTATAAACAAATATCGTTGTAAGAATGCAACATTACCAACCAATGTCAACTTCTTTGACAGAGAAATACGCATCTTCACTACAATATCTGATGTCTGCTGCAGTTATGAGATTTATGCCAGCTCCAATACATGCGTTGTGGATCAAGCACATGACAGGTTTGACACACTGGAAAAGGATAATAATAACATTGTAATGGAGGTGGGAGTGATTCACCAACAATTATGAGAAAATTATGAGCCCATCACCTCCAGGAGCCCAAGGGACTAGATTTGGACACGGCGGCACCTCTCAAGCAAAACCACACCATGATGTTATCATGAAACAGTCGTTGAATTGTTGTTTCTATCGCCTAATTAGTCCTCGAACTTCCTTCCATGGTTTTTATTATGGTCCACACCAGGAGTCTTCTTTCCTCCCTTGGACCGACCTAGCGTCAACTTTCCGTTATTAGATACATCAAGAGCCGCCTAGAGGTGGAAGGATGAACTCCATCCACCCCTAACGAAGTTTAAACATAGCGACGTTTGCTGTTTGTAGAGAGATGTTTGGAGATTATGGTATGCAGTGAGGTGTACTCAAGCCTACGATACACAAGTCATGAGCCACCGACAATGGTTGTTGGTTATTCCACATACTTTTTCTAATGAGCTCATACTGTCTTGAAATTCCACAATGACCTCATTCAGTATTTTGCATCTCCTGGCAACATCTTCATGGGCGGCAAGTCTTTGTCCGAGTTCCATCATACTAGTGAAATCCAGCCCTTGAAATGAACAATACACCATTATTATACACAATCTTGAGCATGATTGAAAAACTATAAAATCTAGAGAGTAGCTCCTCCAACATGTGACTAATGACACATTTCAAAGAGCGAAGCAAAATGTTTCAATTTCACAAACCGGCAGTAAAAAGCCTCCCTGCAGCTGATACAACAACAACTCTGCAGTCCTCATCTGAATTCAATGACGTGAAGCAATCGTTAATCTCCCTGCAAAAAAAGTTATGAGTTCTCAAATTTTTATGGGTGTGAACTGGATGAAAATAATTACAGGATCTTTCTCTTTCCTTGAATAAGTGGCTATTTCAATTAAGGTCCGTCACTTGACTCTTTTCGCCTACTGATCTTGTCTTTGCGACCTATTTGAGGGATTCACATAATACAATCAGAGGTGAGTAGCATGCCAGCTGGTCAGGGTCCCTCCTAATCGGAGGATCGGCCGAATCTCCCTCATAACCCTTCCTCACCCAACTCGCTAATTACAAGAGATGGTCACTGTCAATATTCAATGAATTGGTTAGTAGGAGAACTAATAGTGTGTTACAGGCTGCGATCGCGGAGGTAGAAGGGAAGAATAAAGTGGTCTTCCCATGAAGGAGGCTCAACTATGGCTAGGGACTAGAGGGCTTGGCTTGCTGTCTAACCTACAGCGTAGTTGTGCTTGGTTAAAGAAGTATAGTTTTACTCCATGGAACGGACGCCTATTCCTTCTTCAACGAGAGTCTGCAGTTACTGTACCCGAGCAAACGAGACGATTCCCCACCACCGGCTTCACTTCACTATCCTCGAAACTATTTTCTTCTCTGCTAGGCGCTTTTCACCCAGAGTGTAAATCACTCGTAGCATCTTGTGAAATAATAGATAAGTAGTTATACGATTGAGCACAAAATATAAAAACAGAGATCGTCCTTACGTCCAGAGATCACGGTTGAACGAATTCAGTTTATCTGGTCTATTGAGTTCCACGTGATACACAAATGGCTTGGGAACGGTCAACTTCAGGGTTTTGTACTGCTTAGATGCCGTTGACATGGTTAACTTGCCTGAAAAAAAATAGGCCAATGTTAACAACCAAAGGGTAGATAAGATTAGGACAGGTACAAGATGGAGTACGACTTAGGCTATCTAGGGAATAAGTTGAGATTTTTAAAATTACCTATATACCTCTTCGGACTTTATCTTTTATTTATTTCTGTGTGGAGTTTTGGCTTTGACCTCCCCCCCCCTTCCCTCGATAGTTCCATGTTTTAGACACTCACTAATTTTTAAAGTTTATCTATTTCAACTTGTTTGAATTGTTTTCAACGGACTTAACCTACCATACCACAGAAGAGTCCTGGAGAAGCTGTATTTATATGACAAATGGTCCTTGTTGAATAATCAAGCAAGTCAGTACAAGTTAGTTCACATTATTTTCATCTCCAGGTGAACCAAAATTATGAGCCTCGAAAGAGCATCCTGCCAATAAGAATTGACAGTATCAGAACCAGCAATACTCGTCCTAGCTAGTGAGATAACCATACAACAGCTGCTGGCTGCAGAAAGGAAGCGGATATACGCGGGGAGATACGAAGGAGAGAGATCTCGCATTTCCAGGGAAGATAGAGAGCGTTGAATGACAAGATGGCAGGAAATGTGGTCGTGTGAGTTGGGAGGGAGATGGAATGCCCGGTTGGTTCCTGACATCCACGTGTGGCTGCAAAGGGGGCATGGAGAAGTGAACTATTTCCTGACTCAGTTATCAGGACATGGACTTTTCTATGCCTACTTGTACAGAATGGGGAAAGGTGCCCATAGTGCCGCAGTTGCCAGGATGTGGAAGATGATGTGTACCACACGTCCTTGGATGCGCGAAATGGGCAGAGCAAAGGAGCGGGTTCAAAGAAGCACTGGGCATTACGTCTCACCAGAACTATTAGTTGCCAATATGTTGCAGAGTGAAGAGCATTGGAATACCTATGTCGAGAAGGTGTTGAGGGCAAAGATGGGGCGGCTACGAACGAAGGGCGCAGACCGGGGCAAAGGGAAGGAGAATGAAGAGGATTCAGCTCGTAGTAGCGTGTTGAACAGTCCCAGGCTGAGCTCCAACACGGGGAAGGTAGGTGAGGTTTTAGTGAGGTTTGAGTCCCACATAACCTGGAGGTGCGGTCATCTCCAGGTATCTTACAAGATCCAAATGTTTATGGATTTAAAAATATTTAAAAAAAAAAAAAAAGAAGCATTATGAGCCTTCTGTTCTGTGATATTGGTTATTGTAAGAATCCAAACATAGAGGGAATACTCCCTAAATAGGGGAAGTACTGCGGTACTAAGGTAGTGCTGGGGCAAGTTCTGTACTTAGAGGTGTACTGGGGCACTTGTAGGAAATTTGTATACTAATAAAAATCTCATCAACTCGGATCATTCTAGAACTGTACCTAATGTAACACTTTTATATTATTCATACCAAAATTAAAAACTAATTCATGATCACAAAACATGTTAGCTCCATCAAATTAGAATACAGAGGAAAAAACAACACCTTGCATCAGTCAATACATTCAACCCCCTCCTCTTGGTTGATCAGTTTAGGTTTTCGGCATCCGAACTACCAATTACTAGCAAAATGACCAGGCATTGCAGCTTCTCAAGATACAGGAGGTGCTAATACCTGGCAGGGCAGCGGATATATTACGATGAACAGTGATAATTAAATACATCCGACTACTCCACCGTATCCGGAAACTTTACCATTTACCCACGTCATACGCACACAACTTGATTTCTTTCGATAATTGAAACTGGCCAGTGATCAGCAACACGAACCAGAAACCATGCAGTTAGATACAACCTGTCAAGTATAATAATATTATACTATTTCATCTTATTTCATATTATACTTTTTCATCTTTATATTATAAAGGTGAAAAACACAACTTACGTTCTAAGGAAGAAAACGAAGGATACTTAATTTTACGTACCAGCGGATGATTTAGACGAAGACAAAAACGACGTACGGAGTAGAGATAATGCAAATTTGCCAATCATTTCAGAAAATTCCGCGGTTCGGTCACAACTAGAAAGTCAATGTCAAACGTCTTCAATGATGATAATAACTCTGGCATTTGCCTGTCATTCGACCTCTTGATTTCCTTCGGTTCACAGGCACAAAATACTTTTGTACTTAAATACATAGACTACCGTGTATGTAGACGGATGATTTCAAGGATGTAGGTATACAGATTAGATAATAGATTTCACCCTTGAAAATATCGATATTGGGCACCGTCGATGTATTGGTATACTGTCGAACCTACCAACTCAGAACTTCTGAGTCAGAAGCGCTCATTTCTGAGGGGACTGGTGCCAGCTAATAAATTGATATTGGTCCATTGACGGTTTTGTAAGACGTCGACGAAAAGTTTACATTTTGGTCATCTGCATATCGATAGTTAACTTAAAAAATTATATCGATGTCATACATCGATAGTTAGTCATAGCTCCCGAAAATATAACGCACTTATGTCAGTATTTTTATGTCAAATGAAATTTCTCTAATACATCGCATACATGAAAGAACGGATAAGTAGTTTCTTACTTCCATGCAGGAGGGATATCAATCGATCATGGATAGGTACATGAAAGCATGGACTACAGTGAAGAATCAATGGTCCAGCTATACATTAGAAAATGGTTCAAATTATTCTCCAGTTTTGCTTCTACGTGCAAGGAAATGAAGCTTCATCGAAGGGGTTTGATTACCACATTATTGTAGGGCAGTCTTTAGTCAATTAACATCAGGTTGTGTTTGTGACACCCCCCCTGAAAGTTGTTTGGTCCATTCCATATTTTTCTTTGATATTCAATAAGTGAAATTGACGATTCAAGTGGATTTTTTTTGTAAACAGTTTGAGTGACTCAAGGTACAATCGTGACTGACTTGAGGTACATCCCAGCTTGTACCTTGGGTCATATTTTGATTTTTTTTTTTTTTAATTCGTTCCTCAAGTAAAGTTCTAATAGTGAAAACTGTTAGTCTCAATACTTCTTAAGTAGTTATCGTAAAAATTGCCACTGAAATAACAGTTATTGGACACCCTACTACCCAAACGCTTCTTACTCCATTGTTTTCACCCCTTTGCCTACACAACATCAATGATTGCACGGCCGGGAACTGAAGATACGACGAAGAAGAAAAAAGAGGAAGAAGAAACTCTTCTCTCTCACCCCCGGTGAATTTATTAATAATCATTCTTTACTGTAAATATTTTGAACAGTTGGGTATCTACATAGTTGTTAATTTATACAGAGTTACGGACTCGGAGAAATCGTGGGCACCCTCCATGTCTAACCTCTAGCGAGCATCGCCCTTGGAACATACCTAACTGAAGTAAGGACTGATCCTCAAGTGACTGCAAAGTGCAGCCAAATCAGATTTGCATTGATAATACGAATCTGGCCAAGACTCGGGAACTCCAGTGTTTTGTTGATGTTCATGCATTTTACAAGAAATAATTTGTATTGCAGTGGTGTAGGTACATATCTGTAACAGTGATGGGAGGTTATGAACGTAGGTAAAGTGGGATCCCTTTGGTTCGCACATCAACCAAATTTTGAACGCTACAACGAAACTTTCGTTGTACAATTTCATTGTCATTACCCAGTGCCTGTCGCCACCTACTCGAAAGAAATGAAAGAGGTGTTCGATCGGCGGTTCGCTTCGGAATTCCTAAGGATTTTAGTTTTATCAACTCTAATTTACATTATTACTCAATGTATAAGTACATTTACTTATTATTTTTTAGGTACTTACACTTATTACAAGTAGCATTCAGTATATTATCACACCCAAAGCCGAACCACCGGACAGAAAAGGTACAGACAGATAGGTACACCAAACATCCTCTTCTTTCATGATCTCCGTTTCTCTCGTCTACATAATCGTATTTCTACTTGCCAGATAATATCTTATATTATGACCAACCTGATCTGAGGAATCTTACTGGAAATAGATCTTACTTTCCATTTCTTTAATTTTTTCCGGTACCTTTGGTGAAGGTAGCTGGACCTGATTATACTAACCTCAGCAGTCGTTGTGCGTTGGAAGGATTGTAGTAATCAACCACTCTTTCTTACAATCGTAGGTACTCTTATCTACCGTATATTTTACAAGGTCTAGACACCCCATACGGTAGGTACGAGCACGAGTATATCCCTAGTTTCTTATCTACTATGTGGTGTTGTATCATCACCATGGAAGTTGTATCATCTCATTTACGTCAATGTACTAAAAGCTTATCTGATAATTTTTCAAGGTCATCGTAGTCTGGTGTCTGTTCGAAGTGGAAACTCTCCTTTCTGTTTAGTGATTTATTTTGTTGAGTTCATCTCGCAATTCATTATTACGATGTGTTCGCAGATCGACCAAAGCCTGATGGAGGTGTTAGTTGATGCGGGGGCACCACTCAACGCTCCTTTGTGTGCCAAATATAAAAGGTATCATTACCCTTTAAAATTTTTTACCAGTCACGGTAAAAAGGTGAATTATACAGTAGCAGGATCCTTCTGCCTTAATCCGTCATATTTAATATTTTGCTTCAGGAGTTTCGCATTCCCTTCAATGAATGAACGGGTACCTGTCATCATCACAAAAATAATTGATTTTATCGCGAGGGACAAGAAGAATATTATTCAGAATTACGGTGAAGTACGTTTTGCTTCATTTACCTATGTCATTAATAGTTTACACTTTTAGTTTGAGACCATTTAAGTGACATGGCCATTTAATGGCTCGTTTTACCTTCTACACTTGATACCACTTGCTTATCATTACTTCGGTGTGGGGTTGATCACTGGGAGTCTTCTCGCGGCCTCCATTTTATCTTCTCTGAGGAACCAGGTCCAGCTTTTTTGTCTTGAGGATGCGGACTTCGAAGGACACAATCCTCTCCCAAGTTCGCTGGTTAGAGATCATCCTCTTCTTTCATGATCTCCGTTTCTCTCGTCTGATGCAGTGGACAAACGCATGCTCAGCATCGTCGTTTGGTTCATTGCAGTACCAGCAGTAACAAAAACAGTGTAGACTACACTGTTTTAGTGTAGAAGTCACTTCCGTCAGCCTCCTGTCGAAGCCATAGGCGCACCTATGGGATAAGCACTTGGGTCCAGGTCCCCCTGTCATCAGATTCCACTCATTTTGCCACTGCTCCAGTGTTGTTTCTCTCTCCTCTTTCCTGATACGGGATGGTGAGTCTTCTGAGGATCTTCGCTTCCTCTCCATTGCAAGGAGCTCGATCGGAATAGCAGCAGCAATGAAGGAGACCTACAGCAGGGAAGGAGACTGAACTATAAGCACAGGTTATTTCCAAGGGTCCTCTGCTCTGCATGACCTCAGGTGTTCTCGATACTTCTTAACATGGAGGGCCCCAGCCCACACCTCCACTCCATACAACATGATTGCTTCAGCTGTTCTCACGAGTATGTTCCTTTTCTTGGGTCCAGGGCCACCAATGTTTGCCACTAGTCTGCTCAGGTTGGCTGTCACCCTTTCTCGGTTACCCCTCATTTTAGCCATAAGGACAAAATTTGTCCTTTTTAATTTAAATTTGTCCTAGATTTAAAATTTAATTTAGATTTGTCCTAAATTTAATCTCCCATCTTCAGAATCCCTGACCATTTGAACATGTACTCGTAGGTAAATATGTGAACAAAGTATGAAAACTTAGAGCCACACCACAATTTAGAGCCACCATTATACACCAACCATGTTTAAAATGTTAAAATTATGAAATAAACCCAATATTGATTCCAGAATGCGGAAGAAGAGCTCAAAGCAGTAATTGGAGAGATATCGCAGCTCAAGAACCATTTGCAAACTGCCAAACGGTTTCAAGAATTTTCATCCGACGTTCCCGATACGGAATTGTGGAATTCTGAAATGAAGGACCGCGAAACAAAAGCCGATCCCTTAAATTACTACGAGAGCGACTGGCTTTTCGCAGAATGTTACCTGTACCGAAGAATTAAAGAAATCTTTGCAACAAAGTAAGTGCTTTGGGTCTTTAATTCAGTTCATAATATATTATAATATATTTATATAATTATATATATATTATAAATTTATATAATATAAATATCACACTTGATTTTCCATTCAATCTTTCTCGCCTTACAGAAAGATACTTTGCCCGATGGATCCGTTTTCGTATCAAAAGGATCCGGTTTTAGCGCAATCTATCGACGACCTTGGACCACATTTGAAACGCTTATTTGACGAGAGAATTTTCGATAAGCATCACAATCTTTCGCCAACCGATACAGTGGCCAACCTATCTTATATGATTAAAGTGCGTATATTAATTTTATTGCTGTTGGATTCTTGAATTTTATTGTACCATTACAAAATGGGCCAGGTATTTTTGTTTGTATCTTTAAATTTAGACAGCATCTTTCAGACCGAACTTTTCTTGCTTTGTGTACTGTACTGGACTGACAAGACAAGGTTCCTGCATTGGTTCGCACCGAACACTGTCCCTCGACCTTTATGAAGAGATAGAATTATAGCATTTATACAGTGTCAATCTATCGTTGAATTAGGCTGGTATATTTTCATTGATGTTATACACAAATTGTATCTCTGGCTACACATCAATTTGGTTTCCGTTTCTCCAGTGTTCACTTTGGGCGAATCGCATGGACTTGTCACTCAGCGGTGGGAACACTGATGTAGCATTGGATGTACTCGATCTTGTACGAAATTGGGACGATAATATCTTGGTTGAAGACACTAATACGGTTTCTTCTCTTGTTCTTGGAAAGAACCCCCTTGATGTAGTTGGTAAGTACACTTAACTTACGTATGGTGCACGGTGTCTGCTATGACAACGGAAAAATAAGTGCATGCCTAAGAGCCACACTGAATTCCCAGCCCTCCGGCTGCAATCCTTCTAGTTTTCGTTTTATCGCCTTCACCAAGATGTTTTGACAATTATTGGGTCGATAGAACAGGAAAATTTCCTGTTTAATGCTGCTACATGTTGAAAATTGTTCTTTCCCAGTACTTTTTAAAATTTCATTGTTCGTTCTTTTTTTGCTTTTAGATTTGGTGACGGACAACGGCGGCATTGAATTACTGAATGATTTGATCTTAGCCGATTTTCTGGTTACCCGGTGCAGAGTGAAGAAGGTGCACTTCAGAGTGAAACCAATGTTCTGGTTCGTCTCAGACGTAACGCAGGAAGACTTCCATTCGACTCTGGACAAAATTGCTCGTCACTCCTTAGACCATTACAAGTTCTTCGGGGAAAGATGGCTCTCTTTGGTCGATCAAGGTTCGTACTACAACTGCGTAAACGTCACAATAACCCATTAGCCCTTGGTCCTGCCTGCATCGACCTCCTGCACACCTGATAATACGTTTTGGAGAAAGAGCAAATGTGCCCTGCTCTGATGAACCCGTGTTTTAATAAATCGACCTCTGCCCGGTGATGGTGCCTGTCAGAACTCATCATATCCATTTTCTGAGTGTGTCAACTGTTCCGAGGGTCGTGAAGAGGTTGTGATGGGGTTTTTCGTGTATCGGCCTCCCTCCCACCTCCAGGACAACTTAGCTACACCCAGGACAACTTAGTATCTCGTCATCAAACACATATTACCTATCTGTAACATGACATATCTGCAAAAAAGCGAATTTGAGTTATTTATATCATTGGCTGCATATTTTTCGACCCGATCCAATGAAACTGTTGCCTCCAGAATCCCATATAATCCGAAGCGTGGTTGTCAAGGTTTTATTTGAGATAGGCTCAAAGATATTATAGGTTTGGATTAGATGAATAAGTTTTTACATGCTATGTTAGAGCTACCGCGACACTGCGTAACATTAGTAACAGCAACAGCCATCGCTGAACACGATAGTGAAGTCAGAATTTCGATGTCTTATTCCGTTCTCAAACCGGAGCACTTTGAAGATGAAGAAACGTGGTTGTTACTTGAGATGTTCGTAATAGTTTATCTGGTTTAATCTGATAACGGTGTGAGATATCGCCATTCTGACGTCACCATCGTGTTCAGCGTTGAAAATTCTATAAACTGAGGTGTTCTCGGCAATAAAAGGAGACAAAATTTGTTTTAAAACCAGTAAAATAGAGACATTTTACATAAGACCAGTTGTTTCCTCGAAAATTTGCTCTTATACCCATGCTGCTTATTAAAAATTCCATATGGTATCAGAATACTTGAAAGTCGGCCTCTGAGCTCTGCTAAGTCCACCCATACCTAAGGGATGGAGGTTGGGCACCGAAACAAACATGGCCTCATAATATGAGACCATGTGTGGTTCGGTGTCCAACTACCATCCCTTCAGTATTACTAATTTCAAGCCACCCACACAAATATGAGAGTATGGATATACAATTTTCTGACAAATCAGTCACGATGAATTCGTTTTGGCCTGTTCCAGTATAGATTCAGCGAGGGAATAATTATACATACACACATGAAATTAGGACACGATTATGTTCAGCTTTTCCATATTGGTTTTGTTACAGGAATATGGGAGGTATCTTCGGAAAAGTTCTGGTGCCTTGGTCTTCCCTACTCAGACATGCCTCGAGTTGAACCAGAACTCTTCACCCAACTGAAGGCCTCACCACTCGTCATCTTCAAAGGAGATCTCAACTACCGTAAACTAGTCCAAGACAAAAACTGGGAAACCACCACGCCGTTTTGTGAAGCTCTCGGGAACTTCGCACCTGTAGTTTTGTTAGCGCTAAGAACTTGCAAAGCGGATACAATTGCTGGGCTAAAACCGGGATTAGCTCAAACCATCAGTGAACGATCAGATAATTGGTTGGTTTCCGGTGAATATGGACTAATTCAATTCAATCCGGGTCAATAGAATTTAATTCGTTCGATCCTCCTTTCACCCGTCTTCTTTCGCTAACTTTAATGATTTAAAAAATGTGATTCTACTCCATCAATATGGTAAATATACGCATTATTATTTTTGGACGATATTTTTGTGTGATGTGTATCCTTGCAGAGGCGTAGCGACGCCCCTTGGTGCCCGGGGCGGATTTGATTTTGAATATTCTTAACATTCTAAATTCTTGAATATTCATGAATAGTCTTGAACATTCTAAATATTCTTGATATTCTTCTAAATATTCTTGAATATTCTAAACAATGTCATCGATTTTGATATGATTGACTCAATTGGTCGATTTCTGCATACATCAAGGATGGAAGTCCATGAAACACAGACAAATCCAAATTGGGGTGAATTAAAATTCAAACTTTTTATTCAAAAATTATGAACATATATGTACATATATATGTACACATATATACATATATGTACAAAGAACATTCATTGTCGTTCCGAAAAAAGAAATTTGATCAAGTCTCAATGAAATTTCTTTTACGGGATTTCATCTCAGCAGAATGATAAATGTCGTAATCAACATTTATTTTGCTGGTCAACTCTCGTTCGACTGAAATCATGGGCTGGCAATGGGAAATTTGCTACGAGAATTACGAAAATGATGGTCAGCTGCCTGAGAAGTCTTCCAAAAAATTTAGGGAATTTACTGAGGCTGGCCGCGTTTGAAAGAGACCGCAGGAGCGAGAAGCTCGTTTGTGACGTCATGCTCCTCTGGGGCTTCTTTCAATCTGCTCTCGGCGTTTTTGAAGTTTTCTCTTCAAGTAATTTTTTTAAAAATGAATATCGCTGGCAATTCACGTTACTCTACAGACGTACTATACAACAGGATGATATTTGGAATCGACGATTGACGCGAATTCCCCATTCAATCTGGCCTGGCTCATGGTTGACCTGAGGAAATTTTTAATTTCGAAAATTTCGCTCGCCTGTAGGACTACGTAATGGTCAAAAACAGTTGTAGAGCTAGACTTAAGTGTAGTGTTGATTCTTAGAAGTCTTCAACGATAAATTGATTGAAGACCATGATGCAGTACTTATGCAGTAGTCAACTTATACTTGCAGCTTCCTAGTTACGTATTATTCGATGTACTTCTTTTAGTATCTCGGATATGGGAAATTCGTAGTAGGTACTTTTTGGTCAGGGGCGTCCATTTCGGTTTGACCATTGTCCTACAACACTATTGAGCAAATTCTTATGGTCAAAAGAGTAAAGTCCCAAAATTAGCTGTTTACATGTTGTTGAGTCGTTGGTGGACTTATCTAGGAAACGCTGTTGCGTTTCGCCCCGCTAAGCAAATAAGTTGAGAAAAACGAACGGTAACAAGTGTATGTTTTACCAGACGTCACGAAACGCGTTTTTCTGGTAGGTAGCCATATTTCGGCTGCTTTTGGACCGATCAACTTGGAATTTGGTGTGGATAATAGAAAGCCCCGAAAGTTTCAAGTCGCTAGGTCTAAAGGGAGCAAAGTTATATAATTTCAAAAACCTGGGTTTTTGCCCTTGCCCTGTGCCCATGTTCTTCTACTTGTTCAGTCAGGCAACCTTTACCGATTGACTTGAAATTTTGCTAAGAGCTTCAGCTTTAAAAGATTCAATCCATTGTCTTAGCCAAAAAAAATATAAACAAAAAACAAATTTTAGGCTAATATTGTCCACTATGACGAGCATACAGCCTTGGTAACAGGACCAGTCGACGTGAAATTTTGCATAGACCTTTATAACATGACCCTGTGCCATTTGAAAGATTTAACCCATTACCTCAACCCAAGAAAATGTTAGGAACAAAAAACTGAAATTTAGGCTAATTTTGGCCGCTTTGACGGGTCCATAGCTGATCAACTTGAAATTTGTGTGTGGATAATGGAAAGCCCTAAAAGCTTTAAGTCGTTAGGTGTGAAGGGAGCGGAGTTATATAACTTCACAAATATGTCCATGTTCTTATTCTTCCATGTTATCTTCTTATTCAGTTCGGCAAGGCTCCAGCCTCTCGTTTATTCTTGCTTAATTTATTTATTCTATTGATAAAAAAATGATTTATAAATTTAATAAATAATTAATTTATAATTACCTACTTTATCAATTCAGTAAATTGCTTTTATTCTTGCATATTGCCTATACAGGTCTTTTTAACTTCATCAGCAAAAAGATGTCACATTCCCCCAAAAAATTGAATGTCAAAAAGCTATAACACTGAAGGGGGCTTTTAAAACAATTTTAGCTTGTATAATAATATTATGGTAGTTCTCGCTATGGGGAGATTTTGAAATGGGCACGGTGCTTTTGAATAGGATAGGACATCTCTTTGGTTGGAAGGGGGGTTGAAAAGGGCGGGCGGGGAAAGTGGACGTCATAATTTTTGTGACTTTTACACGGAGTGTTTTTTGAGGGGTATTCGATATGCGTCCATTGTCAGCTAGGGTTGAGCTTCCTGTGACCCATTTGGGGGGGGGGGGGGGGGGTTGGGTATTCTGGACATTAGCAACTTTCTATGTCATTCAAGCGTATTATAAACACCAATATTTGAAAAGTTCCTGTTTCTTTCAGGATTAAGATTCCTAGTTAAAATTAGACCTCATTCTACGAGTAGTTGATGCCACTTACACAACTCGTATACGTCCTGTTTCCGACTGTTTGCATCCAACAAGAAAAATTATTAGTACGCACGGCTGCAGAGTATTGCTGCTTAATCTTGGTTTACATCATACTTTTAGTATACCGGATTTGAATACATTTCTTTAAATTACGTTCTTAAAATGTTTACTAAAAATTTGCTAGAAGCAATCCATCTACACCAAGGAGCCCGTTCCAATCAAACCGTACTTGAACAAATATTGATCGAACGCCACTGTAAACAGATGATTTCGTTGATCGTGTCAATAAATCAGTATCAATAATCTCTAATTGGTGCAAATAAATCATGATGCCGTCCTCTCCTCTAGCTCCGTTATGTGCGTTTTCAGGACAGATGTCATTTCAAAAACTCATCATAATGAGGTTTTGGTTAGCCTTTGCATTCTTATTTATCGCAGCCTTAGCTGAAGAAGACGTTAGTGAAGACTCGTCAGAGCATGGAGTCGTCAAGGGGCCGAAAGGGACCAACTGCCGGTGCGGCTGGGCCAATAAAGTATGACAACAATTTTGAAATGAACTTTATCGAGGTGTAGAGTAGATTCGGTGAAAGGTTTTCAAATTGTAGGATCTCTGATGATATTGGGGGTAGGCAACCAACAATGATGGCGATTTCTGAATTCGAATTTTTTATTTATACAGTATTAACTAATCAATACTTTTAGTTTTTTTTTAAATCTTTGATAATGAACCATTGGAATCGCCAAAGAAGAACTGCGTTGGTCCTTGTTCATTAGTATCATGAAGAAACTACAGTAAACTGCCGCTGAGTATCTCTACTACATGCAGATACATCGGTACATGGATTTTTTCCCCTGTAAAATGTGTGTTTCGTGTCTTGAGTAAAAATTCTTGGGCGATTCCAATGGTTCATTATCAAAGATAATAAACCAAAAAAAATTGCCAAATAAAGAGAAATCCGTCCGTCCGCCATCCGCGGCACTTTACCCAGTTAGCGTTGTGCTAAAATTAAGAAATTTGGTTTACGGGTCCCAACCAACCCCACCTTGATCCTTGGAACTTTTCATAACCTTAGGTAAATGGGGAGGGGTTCAAAACGAATTTTTAAAACGTCATATCTCGAAAAATTCAACCGACTGCGCCAAAGCGAAATAGTCAGTTCTCATCAGTTCCATTGCTCTTTAAATGGACCACAGAATATTGACTTGGCGTATTATTTTGCTCCTCCAGCAATATTCGGGGTTCCGTTTAGTTTTCTGAGTAAATCAGAGAAATTAATTTCAACTTCGTGTAAGATACATTGAATAACTCCCGTTTTACTGCGATTCCCCCAAACTCACCTAGAATCTTCAATGAAATGAAATGAACTTTATTTTCACAAAATACATCATACAAAAATCGACATTACAGCAAAAATGAAAAATAAGTACCCCTAAAGGGCATAGGCCGCGATAGGGAGAACGAATCAGTACCGAGCCGATAATCATGGAGTCGAGACGTACATAGGTCTATTATCATGTTCGTAATGTCAGTAATTTTGTACATAAAAGGGTGTAGGTAAGGGCATTATTACATCGAGTAGGTATGAAATGACTATACTACTGAGAAAGGATTTGTTTCTGTAGGAACCTTTTTTTCAAGATTAATTTATTACTAAGGTCAGAAAGATTGGGTAGACAAATTTTTATATTTAATGGAAGATTATTATAAATACGGACACCAGTAGAATAAAAATTCATTGAGGCAGTTGTCCTCACCAAGGGAAGGACAATTCTTAGGTTCAGAAACCGAGTCTCAACGATGCGAATCTTTTTTCTTTTAGAAACTGCTTCAAACTACTCAATTCCACCAAATATCTTAACATAAGAATTTGAAGCATACCTACTAAAGATAGGGCTAGTGTGCGTCGAAAAACTACTTCTAGCGGCAACTCGCAGTAGAATGTTCTGGCAAATGAATACCGGATTGATGGTGGTGGCGTAAGCACTATCCCAAGCGGGAAGCCCGTAAAGAAGAACCGACTGCGCCAAAGCGAAATAGTCTGTTCTCATCAGCCGGGGACAGAGAAAATTCCTTAGCCTGGAGAACACAAAAATAAGGTTCCGCAATCTTGTGCACACCAAATGAATTTGACTAGACCACTTCATATCAGAGTCAACGATGATACCCAGATACTTCGTACTAGTATGTCTTGCTATTACAGGGCAGGATGTACATCTAACAAAGTCAGAGGTCTGTGCCAAGTCACAGTCGGCATTATGCAAGTGTAACTCAAGATTGCTTGGGGGTATGGTAGCGGCTGATAAATATTTAGCTAAGGATTGTAGCATTGTCACAATATTGTTCATTAGGGACCAGAGAGGAGGGAAGGGGTAGGGAATCAATATTAATTTCCCTTTCTTTAGGGAGTGCACAAATCGTAGCTGTCGGGGTGATATAACCAAAACATAGGCATCCAGAGCTGAAACAACAAGCGAACTATAAAGTGAAGGCGAAGAAATTATGAAAACTTCTATTATTATTATTATTTTTTTTTTTTTCAACGTAATTTAGGAGGATCGAAGGATTGTGGGAGGCAAAGAAACCAAAGTGAACGAATATCCGATGATGGCAGGATTATTTTATGCCCCGAGAAAAGTTCTGTTTTGTGGAGGCACAGTGGTAACGAGGTGGCATGTAGTGACTGCAGCACACTGCGTCGAACCTGTTCTTCATGTGCCCGAAGACGTTCAAATCGTCCTGGGAGAACACGATCAAACCAAAGGTAGGCCATATTGAAGAAAGAAATGGCGACAGTTATGGGGTAGAAATAACCTGATTTTGAGAGCTGATTCTAGATTCAATAGCTCTTTCTTCACTTCTGTGAAAATGAGACTTAATTTGTGTAAGTTGGTTATTGCAACTCAGCTACTCAAGTTTTAGACAGGGTTCATCTTTTCCGAAAAAAGGCCTGTGACGTATACCTACTAAATACGTCTAGTTGGTATACTAGGAATATTAGGTATAGAAACTTAGCCACAGTATTTAAGTTGTTTCCCCCAAGTGCAAACCTTAACATTCAATGTTAATATTGACGCAACTTAATTTTTCTTTTCAGTCGACGAGTCCCGTTATACCAGAGTTTACAGAGTCCAGGAAATCGTCAATCACCCGGAGTACTACCTAGTTGGTCACAGAAATGACGTTGCAGTCATACTGTCTGAAACGAGATTCGAATTCAACGATTTCGTGGGCCCCGCTTGCATGCCGACTGGAACTGAGGACATTTTTGGTTCCAAGCTGAAGGTTTTGGGTGAGAATTTCAAAGGACAAAAACGAAATGTCACATGATCTGTGTGTGTCTTTTTTTTCACAACTTACTTGGTACATCTTACTACAGGTTGGGGCAAACTCTCAGTAGATGGGCCGGCCTCCAATGTTCTAATGGAAGTGAACTTGAATGTTGTTCCAATTGAAGAGTGCGCCAAAGTGTACAGCAGAGTTAACACAACTGACATGAAACAAGTCTGTACTCACCATCCAAGAAAAGATGCTTGCCAGGTAACACATTTTTTAAGATCTCTAAGTTCCATAGGTGGCATTTGGATCTCGTGACCGCACCTCCAGGTTATACGGGATTCAAACCTCACTAAAACCTCACCTACCTTACCCGTGTGGGTGCTCAACCTGGGACTGTTTCACACGCTACTTCGGGCTGAGTCCTCGAGAGTCCTCTCCATTCTCCTGCCCTACGTTCGTTACCGCTCCCATTCAAGGAGCATCTTTCCCCTCAAGACCCTCTCCACATATGCTGATGTGTGGCTCCAATGCTGCTCACTCTGCAACATCTTGGCAATTACTAGCTCTGGTGACATATCGTCGAGGAATCAGCAACACCACCAAGCTCGTTTTTCACAACTTTTCAGGAGAGAGAAAAAACCGATTTTTTCGTCCATCAAGGCCTTTTTCTCGATATCTATGATGAATGACAATGTCAAAGGTTTTTTTCTCTCTCCTGAAAAGTTGTGAAAAACGAGCTTGATTGTGTTGCTGACTCCTCGACGATATAGGGATACATTATGCCCAGTGCTTCTTGTAGCCCGCTCCTTTCCACTACTCATTTCGTAACTCCAAAAAACGTGTGGTATACACATCATCTTCCACATCCTGGCATCTGCAGCATGTTGGGGTATCCACCTTTCCCATTCTGTACAATCAGGCAGTGAAAAATCCACGTCCTGAGAAGGCAACTCCATATTGAACGATATTACATACTCAATCGTCGTATTTCGGTTAATGCTAGATAATAGTATTTATTGAAAAACCCCGTAGTTTCTTAGAGTGGAACAAAAATTGAACTTTCAGGGAGATTCTGGCGGTCCACTGCTCTGGCTTGACAGGGAAACTAATAGATACACACTGGTAGCTGCTGTATCGCACGGTAGAGGCTGTGCAGAAGGTCACCCGGCTGTCAATACGAACATTATCTATTACAGGGAGTGGATTAAAAAAATCATCAGAGGTAAGGGTTAGAATACTATTCTCTAGAATAAGGGGTCTTAGAATGTAGGAGCACGAATGGAGGGTTAAGTGGTGTGAGCATTCGTTGTAGAAAACAACAACTATTTTGATTGTGAAAATAATACTTAGGTAAACCCAATTACACCTTACCTAGTATGAATGAATTATTTGGAGCCCATAATAATTAAAATAAAATCGTTACCACCACATCAAAAACCCCAACCTGGTTTTTTGGTCATTTTGGTTTTATTGCATCTGCAGATACGAGAAACAAATTTCTTATTCATCAAAAAAATCGACTGGGAATTGCGTATGTCGTATGCTCAACTGCACTAAAACGAAAATGACTAAAAAAGCAGATTGGCAATTTTGGCGCGATGGTGACATCTTCAAACACACTGTGATAAATCTCCAAATAAGGGCCAGGTTCTGCTGATTCAAAATGAAATGCTAATTCAATTATTTCACTTGTACCTTATTTTTTCAGAAACAAAACCGGAAGGGAGGATCTGCACGAAGCAAGGCTAAACAAAAGTGGTGCAAAATAGTGTTACAAGGGTTTATTTTAAAAAATTATCGAATGGTAATGTGGAAGGGTTTAGTGGTCGTATGAAAATAAATCGGTAAACCATACGTTACGATTATTTCTTCCATTCTCAGGAATCGGTAGAAGCGCGGGGATCAAATATCTCTGTTCAACTCCTCTACCGACAAGGTCTCAGCGTCAGTAATGATCTGTATCAATATGCAGAGCACGCGCTCAATCACTCTTATTAGGTTGCTACGAAATGGTCTGCAGTCGTCGTAAGAGTGGCAACGGACGGACACGATTCAACAGCTCCATGTATACAACTTCGTGTATAAAGACCTTCGCCGTTCAAACTGATGGGCAGAACAGGTAGGTGCGGTTACGAGTAGCTCTGTAGTATCTCTAGTATGAATTGGGTAGGGAAAAAAAAAAAAAAAAAAAAAAAAAAACGCGCACCAGACGTGGAATTGAGGCTTCCGCACTAGTAATGTTGGGAGTTTGGAGAAGAGAACTAAAACATGATCGTATGAGCGAATTTTCGAAGCAGTAGGTATTCGTACGAATAAGTAAAGCAGGAGTAGTTTTACGCGTAGTAAAAATTGGGGTGAAAAGGGGGATCCAAAATGTTTCGAATGCTGGACGAGTATTGGATACGTAACAAATTTTATCTCTTTTTTGCCGAGTAACACTTCAGTTTATAGATTTTTCTACGCTGAACACGATGATGAAGTCAGAATTGCGAGATCGCAACTTTGACTAAAACGTTTTTTAAACAAATTTAAAATGAGGTGCCACTTGTCAGACTGTTTCATTGTTGGAATTTAATCCCCCCCCCCCTCCTTCCTGATGTTGATGTTCGGCGACAGTGCATACGTTCAGTATCCTCGGTAGTACGATGAGAACGTCCAGGGGCACCACGTGGACGAGTATGCTAAAACTCCCCTTAGAGTGGCCCGAATATGCCCATCTACGAACTTAGCCTTTCGATTGCCAAGATAGATGTTTTGTACTAATTTGAAATTTGTATCTCAATTTTATCGAGAGATATCGGCACATAGGAAATCTCATTTACTTAACCAGCATCAATGACTGTATTGTTCGTTATTGTATCGTTACTTCAACTGCTCCAGTTAAGTCCACTTGATCTATATGTCCAACTAATCTATACGGTACTAATCAGTTGATTGTGAGATGTTTCTATTCCCCAATCAACTGATTTGTGCCATAAAGATTAGTTGATCAAGACATATTATTATCGGCATATTATTATACGCCCGGCGTATTGTAGTATATAGACGAGACCATAACTACAGCCTTATCACAATACGCCTGAAATTTCTATATTACTACGACACATAAACATATGATTTTTGGTGTCTTTTGACAGTGAATTCAGGATGGTCTGGAACAGATTTTGTATAAAATGTTTTCGGAAATTTGAGTTTTAAAAACTTTGGACTGAGAACAATAGCTTCATTTTCTTCGAAATTGGCTAACAGTACATTTAACAGTACACGCTACACTCCTATACAAAACAAAGTCACAGAACTCACCAATTTGATAAATTGAACTCATAAATTTGACAAATTTGATCATTTTGAATTATGTCTATTGAGCTATAATTTCGATAACTCACTTTCACTGCGTTACTTCGTGTGTTTTTTTTTTTAAATTTTTTTATTGTCTTCTTTATTGGCATCAGTATTGTAACCTTACAGCCAGTGGTTCACATCATAGGTGATACTAATACATATACATAAATTATAAAAGGTTATTTACAAAATTAAATTTTACGGTGAATGTCACAAAAGAAATTGAAAATAATTTTATACTTCTTCACTACCTTCAAGTAGTAACAGATCCAAATTAAATGGACTTTGGACTAGTCCAGTGAGGCTGTCGAGCATGTGTGACCTACAAGTGTTGTAGCGTGGGCAAAGGAAAATTCGTGTGGTTTTCTTCAGAAGAAGAGAATCTCTTCAATCTTCTCTGGAGGACGTTTGGACAGCTTCGGTATTAACATGACATCTTGGTCAGCGATAAGCTCTTGATGGTTGCATTCGACTGTTTCTACCTCAACGTTATGGTGGAGTATATCATGCCGAATGTACCAGGACGCATCCACGTTGCTCCTGAGCGCACGACTTTGGTATTGATGGTACTCCAAACTCCAAGTGGGTTTCTGATTTTCTAGTGGATGTAGAGATACAAAACTGTATAGTATATGGATACAAAATATCGGAATCCACATTTCCAAACAATTATTCACTTTGAGAAACGCGCTGGAGCCTGAAATGGAAGCCTTGGAATTATCAGAAATTCGGAACCCGGAGTGCACCGTCGCAAGAAGATGTAAGTTTACTTGTAATGGTGCAATATGTTCCATTGGGCAGCGAGAAACAACGCTATTTTTACCACGTTTATATTAGTTCCGCTTCGTGTCTGTCTGTCCGGGTGGAATTTTGCAATAGAGTTCAAACTAACTTGCCGATGAGCTAGAAACTTGAAATTTTAAACATAGTTCAGAACTGGACAACAATGCAACATTCACTTTGTTTCTTGTCTGTAAAATAGTTCAAACAAATTAAAATTGGCCAATTTTAATTATGAGATAGAGACTTGACATTTTAAACATAGGGCAAGGATGGATAACAATGGAATATTCACTCGGTTTCTTGTTTACAAAATTGTTTAAATAATACCTATTTGTTCAAACAAATTAAATTTGGATGATGAGCTAGAGACTTGAAATTTTAAATATAGGTTGGTACCCTGCAAGTGATTGGATGGTAGGCAATGCGAAACGGATCTCTCACTGCAGAATTTGCATCGCATTCTGCTCTCTTAACAAACTGCTTACAGGGCAGAACTTCTGATGGAGAAGGATCTGACGTTGTATTGTTTTAATTCATGAACATGAAAAAATAAAATAAATGTTGATTACTTCTTTAGTTGATTTTCAGGGTTAAAATACTTATAGATTTGGAACTATTATAGGTAGTAATTTCAGGCATTGCCAGATAAACAGGATATGCAATGCATGGGGAATTTCCTATACTTGCCCTGTCAGTCACATCAATAATATTGTTTTGTATATCTAGGGACGGAACAAGTTGGGTTTTTCACCCTCCTGTAGCTCGGCCCGCTGGGTGTCTCGGGAGTTGATTTTTTGTCCACCAACTCTCTAGGTGCTTGTGAGGACGTAAACCAAATTTCAACTCTCGGGACCATCAGATGTCGGAGGTATAGCAGTTTTAAAACCACTATTTTTCACGTTTTTCGTGTTCTTCTCGTTCTCGTTGTCCATTGACCGGGCCACAGCCCAGCAGACAAAACGGATCGAGCTGAAATTTTGCACACACGTTTGTTTCCATCCAAGGGAGTGCCTTTTGTACATTTTGTCCCCCCTCCTCCCATTTCCCCTCCCCCTCCTCCCATTTCCCCCCAATTAGGGGGTAAAGAGTAATTTGCAGGAATTTCAAATGGTCATAACTTCTTCAAATTTGGAGCTATTTTCTTTTTTAGTTTTATTCTACTTACTAAACTCTTCAATTTGAAATAAAAAAGCTCCCGCCAACAGCATTGAAAGAAGCGAAAAGTGCCCTGCAGGTGCAACAGAGGAGGGTTAAAGAGGGGTTGTGGGAAGAAGACAGGGAACAGGAAAACATTGGTGGTGGTGGTGGTGGTGGTTAGGGGTAGGAGCATCAGGTTTCTATATGCACACTCAACAGCGAGGTGCGAAGCACCTAGCATCCTATATACGTGGCTGGCGGGCAAAATGGATATCAATCCTTTTTGCGGTTGCGGAGGTTTTTTGGGGGGATATATACAAAACCGAATGAAATCTTTCACCCGGACATAAGACTTGAAAACAGAAAATAATAAATTAAATAGAAAAATGTTTTAAAATATACCACGTTTTTAAAATGGACTAAAAAATATAAAAGTATTTTTTCATGACCCATCTACAATTTGGCTGTAGGTATATTTGGAATACTTGGAGAAAAAAACGTCCCCTGCCAGATCCCTTTTAGGATTTGTGATGTAGGTTGATTAAGCTCACTGATAGATGCGTTTATCTTCTGCAACGGCTACACATCATCTGCGAAGGTGGCAGTTTGTATGTCCTTCAATTTCAGGTCGTCACTGGTCTAAATAAACCGAATGATTAACAGTTTAATAAAGAAAATTGAAAGGAATTTCCAGAATACTTTTGTCCTTTGGCAAGAGAAATGAACTTCAACAAATCTCTTCCTCAATACCGAAGGTAGAAAATCCTGATTCACATGAGAAACAAAAAAAATTGATTTTCCCGAAATTGAAAATTTCTACTTGCATTTCAGAGATCAGCAAAATTGGCTCCGTGTCTGTCAGTTGAATGGTTTGCTGAGTTTCTACGCCCTACCCAGAGGGATTTTCTGGTCTGCTTTCACAGACCTACCTATCCCCAGAACAGTCGAACCAAAAACACGAGAAGCAAGGAAAACTCTGCAAACCATTACAAACCAACGGAAAAAAAAATAAATAAATAAAACACTATCAAGCTGGAAATGTTGGAGTTAGCGGTCCAAAAATAGTCTCAAATAAATTTTATCAAAATCACGACAGAAAGAGTTGAATTAGATTGAATTCAACTGATTTTGATGAAATTTCGGGCGAATTCGAGGAGATTTTGGGAGATTATGTAAAATGAGTTCCTGGTGGTTTTCTATGAATTTATTTCCTGTTTTTAAACATTTATATGATGTGTGTTTTACCAGAAGCAGAGAGTTGTTCATGAAGTGAAATGCCCAGAATCCAAGAACTATTCGAAATAACGATGTCCTGCACGACTATTTAGAAGGTTGAGGCATGCTCTTTAGAGGGCGTGTAGGAGCACTGTATTGATCCCTCCCCCATTCAACCCTCTTGGCCAAGTTCTATTTCAGAGGTTGTCTGTGCCTTTCTGTGAAAATACACCTCATTCACCTTGAAGATGATTCACAACCACTTTACATTCGTTCTGATATCAGGTAAGAAACTCGACCATCGTATGTGAACCAGTTTAAAGCTTAACCAAACCGAAAACTGTTGAATTTAGTTCTTACGTCAAGCCACGATGTTCTGCCCATACTGACAAACAATGTTTTCTGTTTGAATTTCCAGTTCTCCCAATAGTTTACGTTTCATCGTTCCCCTTCAGAAATAATGAATTCGATCTGAACGACGGCTTGATGCCGTATAATTACCGGGAGCCATCGGTAAGTTAATACCAAGTTCCCAACTTGATATTATTACAGGCTAAGTCGATACCCATCATCTTTACAGGCATTTTTTCAAAGTTAATGACCTGAGATCTGATTTATGTTCACAGCAGAAACGATTGGAAATATCTAGCTTCAAGACTGAAAACCGCAAAGCCGAAAAGGCGAAAGAACTCAGCAATAAAAATATGACATGTGAGAGAGAGAAAAATGCAATAGTTTTACCAGTTTTTAATTTTTTTATAATTTCCCATTTTTTTGGGACATTTTTTATTTCAAGATTTTAATGGTTGTTGTCTTCAAAACATGGTTGCACATATCGAGGGTCTCACGGCAACTGCCCACATCGTCATTTGGGCGACTTTTCAGCAGAGCCAAAAAACCATCTGCCAGTGACTATGTTTACTGAGTAATAATTACTAATTAATAATTCAGTAAAATAAATCGTGAGATTTAGTGTTACCTAACTTAGGTACCCAACTTATACTTAGTTAGATCGATCCGCCGGGGGAAGACGCTTCAAATGGTATGCATAACTCATTTTGGCCAAAAGTGACGATGTGGGGTGTTGCCGTGAGACCCTCAATATATTATTGATTGTTCTGTTCTATTGAACGATAACGTTACCACCACGCAAAAAGCGCCACTCTGCTTTTTTGGCCATTTTTGTTTTAGTGCATCTACAGAATGCAAAAAGCAGATTGGCGCTTTTGGAACGGCTTACACCAAAACGATGACAGTTACAAGGGAAATAAAAATTAGTAATATTCAAGCTTTTGCGAGTATGGGTCTTGGCATTTTGAGGGACTAATAATAGGATCCTCAGAATTTTACTGTGTAGCTTCTGGAACCTCTGGGGTATCAAGGAAAGGCACGAATATAGCAGTTAATATCGGGGTTCAGAGCTTGAATGTGTGGAAATTATTATACAGGGGAAAAGTACGTTTGATATCGATATTTACCGTTTGTGGCCTGCTGCTTCGGTTGAGTCTACGTTTCAATGTCCGTCAACTATAATTGCAACCGTTGATCAACCTACTAATTATTTCGAAAATTCGCTCATGTTGCATGATGTAACCGTTATGACTGTAACTACAGTGATTCCATTAGCAAAGCTTACTTGATAATATTATTATTTGGATGACACAGATCCAATGAAGGGTACTGATTTGGGCACTGACGTTGCTCTATACCGACTGAATGCAGAAAGCGGCGGGACGTGTATCCTGATGAAAGTGGACGCCCTCGTAGGATTTAAATACAGAACTAAATTGGGCGAACTCTTGGTGAGTCATGAAAATGTGGCACAGAGTGATTCTCTATTCTAATAAGATACCGTAGTCTCATTTAACTCCTTTGTCGAATTGTCCAGGAATCCGATTCTTTTGTACCAAACTCCGCAACAGTCAACGGCGATTGCAGCAATGAAGACAAACAGAAAATGGTTATCAAGTGGAAATCATTTGTACTCATCATGGAATTCACCAAGGTAACGAGTACTATTTTACGATTGATCACCCAAACTACCACACAGCACACACGATCCTTCTATAATCTTTAGAGAAACTTTGAAAAATAGTAGCACTCAAACCTCAATCTGCCTCACCGATTTTGAACAATCAAAACCTTTCATGAAAACGCTAACAACAAATTTTTGGACAATTTTAATCTTCTGTTTAGATCGCTGTTCTGTATCCTTGTGACTCATCGACATGAAAAGGATTTTGTAGAGTCAAACCGTACCTATCTCTCAATGAAGTTTTCGATATCACAAAACGACGAGTTGTTTGAACAAGCTGTGGGAGGTGGCCCAAATTTCAACCGTTTGATTCACTCTCATGTTGATGTTTTTATGGTTCAATGAAAACATCAACATAACAGTCATTGGTTTCATTCAGGGAAAGAGCTAATTCATAATAATATTATGAATTTATTATATTATAACACTTGGTGGTTTTGTCATATCGAGTATTTTGTTCGGAGGGAAAATACAAATAAATTCTAAATCATTTACAATAAATTATTTATAAAAATAAATGATTATTAGGTGGTATTTCGTGGGGAAAATGACGAGACCATCACTGCGTTGGTTACCGTCCCTCGGTGAGGTCATGGTGGTGAAGTCTTGGTCAGCTCAGTACAAAAATTAGGTTTTTAATTCGACTTTCGGATTATATGTATCTTGAAACATAAACCCACAAATTTTGAAGGGGTTGAAAATTTTGGGTCGACTCCAATGGTTAAATTAAAAATGACGAATCAATAATTTATTAGAATCATGAAAGATGGTTCCAAAATGGCGGACAGTTTTAATAAAGTAATAACAGCTAGAGGGGAGTTTTTGTAGGTGGTTAGGTATGAGCTAAAGGGCTTCCAATTCCCAAAAACCTCATCCCCATTTGAGTGGACTAAAACATCAATGTCGGTTTTTCGCTATCCTTTACTGAAAACAATCTCAATTGCAGACACCCGGAGGAGAAAGGTGGTTTGTTTCAAAGATTGAAGTGAAATTCGACTCTGGAGACCATTTTTTCGAACACATCAGAAATCCAGGTTGGTTAAAATAGGAAATCCAGAAATCTGTGTTTTATTCGAAGTACCTATTAACAAAAATGTTAAAATATCCCCAGAAAAGTATGAAATCAATTGTCTTTCGATGTCCAGGGCGGACCTACACTCTTTCGACTATTGGAAGTCACGGTTCTCAGCTTCTGTTTCCAACCCCGGTTGGGAAATCATACTGGTGCGACAGAGAAATTGAAGTAGAGCTCACTAGTGCAGACACAGAAACAACGGCAACTCTAT
Organism: Stenodema calcarata; assembly: GCA_963920205.1. Taxonomy (NCBI): domain Eukaryota; kingdom Metazoa; phylum Arthropoda; class Insecta; order Hemiptera; family Miridae; genus Stenodema; species Stenodema calcarata. The sequence goes on along the minus strand of OY986049.1, from coordinate 12,720,723 downwards.
TCCTACGCGACATGAAATTAGAACCGTTCATATTCAAAAATGACGAATTCGGACCAGGTAAGTCGAATTCTTTGAGAGTACACGAAAATCCCTGAAGTTACACGATACCTTGATAATAAACAATTTTGGAACAACGAAATATCAATGTTGATCATTTTCACTTCAGAGTACAAGTGCTCGGCCACAGGCGCTGGAACGTACCGAAGTGAAACAGCGCCGCTTATAGCTGGCAGTTTGCTAGCGTCAGCCTGCCTCATCACAATCATTGGGTACGCGGTTTACCGTTATTTCAACATCGAGAAAGTACAATATGACACCATGGAATAAACGTTTTGTCCAAACTACGACAGGTATTCAGGTTTAGCCAAGGTGGCAATTTTGTATAATCCAAAATGTTCTAACAATTCTCATTTCCTTGATTGTCACTACCTATATGCGAAGTGCTCATTCAGGTTGTAAAGTCTGAATGAGGTAGTTGTGGGATTTATCAAAACGCACATTATTTTGACTTATATGACCATTTTGTTGTTGATTAGGATGAGTTTTGTTACGTAAATCTCAATTACTTTAAACATAAAAAATGTATTAACACGTTCAATGCGGAGACTGTTTTCATTCATTTAGGTTCAACGTTAACTTTCATTACATTTTAATATAGTTAGTAATCGATGAATATTATAAATTCGTTTCAAGATTTGTTAGAATTCATGAATTTATGAATCTTGCCTCGAGTGTACCACTTAGCTAGTAACATATGGATTCACAACTATTCAGAATTAATACACCTCCTACTTTCGAGGTCTAAGGTTCAGGGGTGGGTCCAGACTTTGATTTGTGGGGGTGTTTATAACCTAACCTAACCTGAATTTCTACCTAACTCCTACTTGTACATGGCCAAATCAATTTGTTTTAAAGCGATTTCGCTTTTTTGCGTTTTTCCGATAAAATACTTTTTGTACGCTAAAGACGTCCACGTTCGAACTCAGCCTTAGTATGGACTTATTAAGCAACCCCTTGAAATTTTGGAGGTGTCACTACCTTGAAAATCGAGATATCTTGCCAATAGGGTTGCGGCCTTTGGGCTATAAGGCTAGGGTACGCCTAGACAACTGCCGATATTGCCGATTTTTGGCTCTCGGAGGGGGTTTGTGTCATGATATTTGGCGGAGAAATGTGAAGGTGCTACCATCCAAAGAAGCTGGTACACCAGAGGCACTCAGCCGATCTTCCTCGCTCGAGAGATTCGGCATTCAACGTGTTAAAACCTCACTTAATCACTTTTCTTTCAATCAGCCAAAAAGGTTGCCAAACACGACCGGTTGTGCATTTAACCATATTATTTTGATGCTCCTTAAGTGTAGGGATTAGAATTTGTTCGCTCCCAAAGGTTCAGTTGTGAAGTGGATTGATAATGACTAATATCAATGTAATCTCACCACGGACGAAAACCACATAATCACTGCAATAATTAGTGCACTTTTGTCAATGAAAGGTGCTTCGCATATGTATACACGAACGAGGAAAGACCGTGATAAGGACAGTAAGCTGCTCCTTGTACCTCCTCTAGAATAATGTGTACTACTCTTACTGTATCCCCAAGCTCGCTCGCCAATACAGATAATAGAAGGGAAGATAGGCATGTGTGTGGAGGACGAGAAGGGTTTTTTGAACGACGAAACCTCCATGTTCCTCACACAAGAGATCTACCTTCCCCATTTTGACGCTGATCTCGAAAACGCCATCTCACCTGAAGTCACTAAGAATTACCAAGAAACATCACTGACCAGAAAACGAGTGGCTCATCAGTTGAAACAAATGAGCTGCAATCCCTTTCACAAAACGTCATTCACCCCAAGTGTCCCGCTTCAAACTTCTCCTTCAATACATTTTTGACCCCTTCTAAAGCAATTATTTCGCAATAATCAATAAGGCCTACTAACGCTCCCCAACCCTGAACTCAATTAAATAGTGTAGTGGGTTTGGTTAATTCCTTAGAAAAACAAAGGAAAACTGCGCCAGCTCTACACCACCCAAATCGAAAGAATTCTTTGATCCTGTTTCTTAAATAGCCGTATCATAAAAGGCTAGAATGTTTAAACAAAAAAAAATTATTCGTATTTATATACCAGTAATAATGTAGCTGCAAACTTAAACTCAAATCAACAGTCACTGAGCACTTGATGAGAATTCTACGTTTTTCATATCACATTTTGCTCTTAGGCTCTTAGTGATTGTTCCCGTCTATTAACTAGAAATTAGAGTCAAGTGCAGTTCTTTCTGAAATAAGACCACCAGCTGTAATTAAGCCTTTCTGTAAACCTTAGCTGTAAATGGTTAATTTAAATATTATTGAAAAAATATCTTCGATGTACCCTGCAACCAAATGAAAATTTAGAAAATATGTGAGTCAAATTATTTTTGAAATGCCCGTTTGAAGGAAATTTCGATTTATTTGTCGAATAATAGCAATAATTTGAATGTTGTGTAAATTTTAATGTTGGAAGTTGTTCTAATACAGTTAGAGAGTATCTCAAATAATACTGTATGTAGAAGGTTTTTAAATTTAATTTCTGGATGGGAACATAAATACCCTTCCATGTACATTGTTACCAATTTCACTCTATTTAAAACTATTTATTATGCTTGACTGTCTGTATTAAAGTTATAAATATTGTCTTCCATACATGACTCGAAGATTTGCTTGTATTTTATGTGAAATGGAGCCTATAAATATCGTTGTTTTGAGATGGTTAATTACATTCTTGCTCTCCTACGTATTTCAACTATAATCGTGGTTAATATTTTGAAGGTTGAGTTGTAAATTAAAAAGTTTGGTATTTCTGTTTTAACTGATCTGTAGAGAGTACAAATGTTGGGAAATTGAAGTTTCCTTTCCTCTAACGTTATACTAGAGACGTAGCTTGAACACTTATCTAACGCTGGTGGTAAATGTGATTGATATTCCAAAATGAATCAACTGAGTCGAAGATGAGACGTTTGAAGGGTAACTTTTTGGAACATCTGTTGCCACATCCCACAACGCACATTAATGGAGAAATTGAATTGGAAAAACGATAAAATCACTCATTTTCCGTATGATGAAACTAAGTAGCATTTTATTACTTCCTTAAAATTCAACCAGCATATTATTTTGTCAGTAACATCATCAAAACTAGAACAATTTGGCTTAAAATACATTATAAAATAAACTCACAACTCTGAGGTTTGCATAACGATTCTTCTCTCCATTAAAAATTCCTTAACATTGAGGTCACATTCCGGTGATGCAAAAATAACAAGTGAAACCGCATATTTACCTATTAAACGAAATCCGTATGTTGATTAACTTATAAAGAACGGACGGTTTTTAGTGCTTTGAAGGTACAGAGGAAACCAACTGCTCACTGACTGACCAAAGTTTCTTCTGAATGCTGTCTTCGTACACAATGTTGGGTTTGTACAGCCGACAATCTCTGAATAGTTCACCAGAAAGTCCGTTTACCTCGTCGGATATAGCACAGTGGAGAATAGTCTGGCATCCCTAAAACGTAAACAAATAACCAAATTAAATACAATATTTTACTGAAAATACACTATTGAGGTTTTTATTGACGCATAGGGACCTATTTGAGCTGCCTGTAATGATGGAGGTGATACACTATACAGCCTCCTATACAGCTTAATTGACTGCTCCCAAGGGATCACCGGAACGTTAGGTTCTATTCTTCTTTTACTCCCCCCCCCCCCTATTATCCCTCTTTCCCCTGTCAGAATTTTATGTGTTTTTTTAATCATTTTACTTATTTTACAGGTCTCACAGCTTTTACTTACATGCAATTTTCCTCTTATCTACTAATTCCTTCTTGTTTATTGTATTTGTCGGCTACTTTAATTATTATTCCCGTATTATTCAAATGGAGGCGGGGAGGTCCGACGTTGATGAGGAACAATTTACCGTGGGGAACGCTCGACAGCACAGGAGATCACCAGGGCTGTCAACACTACAAGGAAGAAGAAGTCGATGGCAGTCCTGATGGGGATCACAGGGGACAAACTCACTCCTCTCGAGATTATTCTCTCTCCCACCATTGTACAACAATCATATGCAGAGCCTTTCACCACCGTAAATTCTCGGATTCACCTTCAACGTCAAGCTTTTAGTCCTTAAATAAAATAGCCAGTTATCCATTCTTCAGTGAATTCGTTCACCCAAGTTTCCCCAACGTCCACACCACAACTTAGTAAAACTGATCTTAATTCTAGAAAAATTCTATCTTGGTAATTATTCAAGAGCTTCAGTTGATACAATTTTGGACAAAGTAACCCACAACAAAGAAGTTGGTAAGACTGGCATAGTTGGTGACTTTAGTTCTAAGTGAATTGCACCAGCAATTCAGTAGCAGGCTTCCTGGGGGACTTCTCGAGTGTAACCCAGAAACGACGCAATTTGAAAGATGGTTGAGATATAATCAAAATATCCACTGCCACGAGCATATTATGGATTACCTCGTGGAAAACAAGACTTTAAGAGATCGATATAACTCCTCCCCATGACAACATTTATATTGTCAATTTCTACACAGTTTGCCTTGGGTCAGTGAGACACGAGTCACTGATTCTTCGATAGATTACTTTCTGCTGGGCAGAATTTGGATTTTACAGCCCTTTCAATAACACCGGAAAAAGTCTTGGAGTTTAATGGGAACAAACTCGCCCCAATATTTCGTCACTTAAGATCCCTCATGGGCTATCTCACTTCTCCCAACTTTACAGGAGAGACAAAAAACGTGTGCCCAGTCTTGCTATAGACTTTTCTGCAATTTTGTTCTACTATTCTTGGGTCTCCATAGGAGTGTGTAATGAGATGAAGTGAATGAAATTGCAGAAACAAGATTGGGCACACGTTTTTTGTCTCTCCTGTAAAGTTGGGAAAAGTGAGATAGCCCATGTGGGATCTTAAGTGACGATTTGCTCCTGAATTCTTAGCCTATCCTGCTTGATTCATTCATTTTCACTTGTTCACTTGGTTGTATGAAGAATAATTTACGAACTCAAGTCTCCAGAAATACGCGTACCTGATGACCTACGAGTATGTACAATTTTTGCTGACGAATTATACAAAATGTTCAATTTACCTTTGAAGCGCTTCGCATGAAGAAAAATGCAATAGGGGAGAACATCAGGTAGTGGTACCACTTGAGGTTCGTGTGCCGGAATAGATCCGTGTAACAAAAACCAGGGCACACCCCAAACGTTTGGACGTTTGGTGGCAATCTCGTCGCCAGCTCACGGCAGAAGTAAACATTTGCTAATTTGGAATTGTTATAAGCGGGGTTTCTTCTTGCAGTTGAAAACCCTTTTTCGCCTTGTAGGTTGTCGAAATCTATCACACCGCTTTCGTGCAAGGAAGATGTGACAATCACGATCCTGCAAATGAAACAAGATGTTAGGAAAGTACAAAATCAGAGTAGGGAAACATTTTGCGTAGTTTCATTACTGGAATTGATCGCAATTACTGTTCTCATCCGTTCAGACATTTGTTCAGAGATTACACTCAGGTTAGGAGCTCTAGTGCAACAGACCTGGAGGAGTCCCAATTCGGGAACCACAGGGAAATTCAGGGGCCCTGTATGGAAAATATCAAAACAATTTCCGTATCCCCCCCTCACCGCAAGCTTACTAAGGGGTATTCTATTCTCTCTAGACTACGCCAATGCTTATTGCAGTCAGCATTAAATGCAAATTTTGCATATCTTTCTATTGGACATACAGAAAGTTAGGCTATTCATTTATTTTGCCTTCCATGTGCAATAATAGGAATACCTATTTTTAGAGTTTCAACCAATTTTCAACCCCAAAACCACGAGTCGTTGAATCTTCTTAATTCGCCTTTCAGTACCTTTCATACCTAAACCTTCGAAAATGTCCCCATTTTCCCCCTTAAAGTTTTTGAAATGCCTCTTAACAGGTTGTCTCTCACGAAATCACTACACCACATTTCCTCCCATTTTCAACCCCTACAGCCCCCTGTGAATTGTTGAAAATTACTCATCTACGAACTTGAAATATCGTTTGCCAAAACTAACATTTTGATGACATTTTGGTGTATTCTGGGGAATGAACTCAGGGAGGTCTGAAACGGTTTGGTTGTAGAAAATACTATAATTCACGCCCTAAAATGCTTGAAATAGTGATAGAAGAGACCATTTTTCAGAAATAGTGAGAAAAGTGACAATAGTGACTCGCAAGTAACTCTGGGATTGGGATCACAAAAAACATAACGAGTTTGGTCTTCAGCAACTTGATTGTGTGGAAGTTCGCTCTTATAAACTATTTGAATTTTCAGCATGTCGGAGCTACGGGATCAAGAATGTCTATTTGAATGTCAGATATATTTTGGAAGAAAGCTAGTGATTCAGACGTGAAAAATATCGTACCTGCTGGGCGCAGAGGCTTTTAATCGATCGAGGAGCAGGTTGGTGAGGCAGAAATGACCTAAATGATTTGTTCCGAAGTTGATTTCAAAGCCATCGAGAGTTTTCTTTTTTCTCGAAGGCGGGACGCTCACGCCGGCATTATTTATAAGAACGTCAATCTTGGGGAAATCTTTGACGACTTCGGAAGCGAATTTTCTCACGGACTCAACGCTCGCCAAGTCCAACTCCATGGGAATCTGAAAGGAGTAATAAAAGCACACCTCAGAACCTTCATAAATATCGCCCTAAAAAAAGGTTCTTCGTAGTCTTCTGGTGAAACCGTTTTATTGCTGACTCATCTGATCGTATGACATTTGAATTACAATGACAAAATCAAAGTTTGGCCATGGACAATTACAATGACACGAGATCCAGAAGAATCCAAGTCGTGAATATTCTTCGAATCCATTAAAAATACAGCCTCACTGACGTTTACTAACAGAACTTCGAGAGCAAAGTGGTCTCTATAGTTAATTGACAGTGCTTCCGCAAGTTACAAGTTGTTTCTTCAATTACTCTTGATGTCATTTACAAACAGTATTCTGGTTTAGATTATATCATCTTTCTTCCCAAGCGGTGGACAATATAATTACCGAATTACTCAGTGATTTAATTTACCTACTACTGCTCAACTGTAATATCTACCCGTGGATGATGTATGCGTAGCTCAATTTAGTTCATCAAGTTCTTGCTTTGTGGGTATTAAACCTTCGTATGATTTGTATAGAAAATTGAATGACCCTCGCCAATTCATATAGTTATAATTAATGGAGTTCTTGATATCGACCGTAGATATTATATTATATGTAGATATTATAATATAATATTCAACATATTATGTTGAAGCGAAACGTTGGAAAAATGAAATTCATTTAAACCTGACCGAACCTCGATAACAACAGCAGCAAATTTCGCTTCAACATGTTATAATTAATTTTAGGTTGATTACTTACAATATCAGCTATTGTACATGGCCAGAAAAGTAGACTAGGAACGAAGGTACGAATGGTAGTAATAAAATGTACAAACACTAACCAGTTCGCCGGTTTTTATTTCGGAGCGAATTTCACTGATGACGTCTTCAGCTTTCATTAGATCTCGACATGCCATGATGACTCGAGCTTTCCTCAGTGCCAGTTCTTTCACGGTTTCTTTACCTAAACCCGACGATGCTCCTGAGACGATGAATACCTTATTTTGAAGAGATCTTTGGTCTTTGCAGTGCCCCCATGTATAATTTCTGTACTTCCTGAAGATGAACATAACGACGGGGACCGCCGTGCACCACAGAATCATGCCCATTATGGGAACACGCGAAAAAGCAAATTCGGGCAATATAGAAAACTGGGAATGGCACTGGGCCCACTCAATTGGATAGAAAAACGATGTACGAATTTTTGAATGCAAGTTCTTTGAAATTGCGTGACTTGTGACAGCCAAATCTACAAATCTGTCCTGGAGAAGGTGCGCGCGCACGGTGTTATCAGTACCACTGATAACGAGATTCGCCTACTACTAAGCTGGTAACTGTTGTTTGCCGTGGAGGAACTTCAGCTGGCTAATGGTGCCATAACTTGCTGGCAAAGCTTTTATTAAAAGTAAGTCCCCATAGACATCGATAAAGATAATTTATCTATATCTATATTATATATATCTTATTATTATAGATAACTCCAAGCTGCAGGTCTTTTTTTAGTAGAAGCTTGGGGTTCCCCTGTGGCCTTCAACTTGGTAGGTAATGACATCAACCAGAGGTTCTTGACTTGCCTTTGGCCATGCCAGTCATTGGACTCGAGATTCAAAGGAACCATCAAAGGTTGGTAGATTTAGGTAACTATTCAATTAAATATTTTGTTATTCTTAATAAATTTGTTCATCATTTAACTTCTACCTACATTCTTCTTTTTTCGTGGGGAAGCGCCGCTTCCTGCGCTTCCCCTGCTCATCTGGAGTTGTTGAGCCTAGACCGGTTCTGTGCCAACATCGGGCAAATTCTGATCTAAGTAGTACAAGGAAGTGAAGACTGCAGGATCCTCGATTCAGAAAACTACACCTTGTACCGAACAGGATAGTAAGGTTAAATGTGCCTCATTTGCGGGTGAGTCTCGAGCCAGTTTACACGGGGTCCGCTGCGAGCTTCTGAACCTCAATGCTGGGCCGGGCGTCAAGGAAGGAGTGCCCCATGTGTAACACTGAGGCACAGAAAACCCTACTATCTACTGAGGATGTGTTCCGTTTCTTCTGTGTTTGCACAGTCCACCCTGAGTACAGGTGGACTTCGGCTACAGCACTCTCACACGCGAGGGGGCTACTTGAATTTGCAGAATATGCAGCAAGTAGGGGAATACAGCTAATAATAGGATGCAATATTATCGTTCGACACTTAGAACAAAATTTATCAATACTCCTACTTGCAAAAAATGAACAAGGGTACACTAATTTAGTCACCTTGGTGAGTAAATTCTCAATGTGGCCTGGGGTTGAGCTTTGTGGCCTGGTTTTGCAAACCTGCCTGGGCATACATGAAATTCCTTGAAAGCCAATTTAAATTCTAAGCATATCAAAGGTAAGCAGTCTGGTTTTTGCGGTTCCGTTTTGATTAGGGCTACTTTGAACAACAGTTGTTCAAAGCAGCCCTAATCAAAACGGAACCGCAAAAACCAGACTGCTTACCTTTGATATCTTCAACCTTTCTAGGTTGCCATCATGTAATCCCAGGTACAACTGGTTTAGACAGCTTGAGGATGCCTTGGAGTCTTTTGGAATGAGTCTGCCGGCTGATGCTGGACTGACACCGGATTCTCGCACGACACATGGCCTTTTGACTTCCCTGCCTTTCATCTCTCGTAACATCGACCTGCAGCTGGCAACAACCACAAGGGCCTGCCCTGACTATGGACCAATAGCCTTCCAGGAATCCTCACTCCGGCCCCAGAGGTATCTAACTCACGATTGGCCAATGTTCGTCCTCCGCACACTAGCTCAGCTACGGGTTCTTGGCCAACACGCCCCAAGGATCCTGGTTGCGGGCGTCAGGATAGATTTCCTTTTGTCTGCATGCCCCATCTGCAACTGGGGTGTACGCGATACAGCTATGCATTTTATTCTCCAATGTCCTATGCTGTCTAATCCCCGCCTGAAGTTTCTGCTGCCAATTCTCGCCTTGCCTCTTTCGTTTCAAGAACAGTACAAGCGAATACTGACGTCGAGTGACCGAAATGTGGCCAACAGGTTGTTTTATTATTTAAGCGAAGTGAGACTGCTTATTGTAAGTTCCTAATAGGATGATTTCTTTTTCTTTTCTTTTGAACTGGTTAAGACACACCACAATTTGTAACAATTATAGTATAATTTGTATTTTTTTGCTATGGATGTTATCCGAAAGGCAATAAAATACTTATCTAAATATCTTTGATATGCTTAGAATTTAAATTGGCTTTCAAGGAATTTCATGTATGCCAGTTACTGTATACCAGTTACTTATTATCATGTAACGAATTGTACGGGATATTGATTCGTTAACTGTCTTTCAACCTCAGACTGCTCCCAACCTTTCCTTACAGCAGTCCCAATGCCCATCACAATTTTCACTGTCAACAGTTACTGTTCCTTGGGGTCCATTATGTCTTAACATTTATCTGTCTGTTAGCTGATCGAGCTATAATAATAAACTGTATGGCCCCAAGGTAACTCTGTCTTGTCCAAGTAGGATACTGTCAATTGTCCACGAGGGACACAAATACAGTCCTTAACAGGACACAGTCAATTGTACACGAGGGACACAAATAAAGTCCTTAACAGGACACAATTAAAGTCCTTCACAGGACACTGTCAATAAAGTCCTTAACAGGACGCTGTCAATTGTCCACGAGGGACACAAATAAAGTCCTCAACAAAACACTGTCATTATCTACAAGGGACACAAATATTAATTTCATGGTTATTAGGTGTATCAACAGACAGTACAGAGAACCATACCGGATTTGTATATTTTTCAATTTCTGATGTCGTCAGAACCAGGGCCTTCCAACTGAATAGGTTATGAACAACGCAACCCAGCGTCCTGAAATGTTTACCTCTAGATCCAAACGAAAATCTCGAGTCCTTCCCCAGCTTTCTCGTATGGTTCTCATACAGTAAAATATGGAAACTAACTTATGGGATGACCGTTATAATTGGGAGGAGATATTCATAGATTCCTAGGGTTGAAATGGAAAACTGAAATGAAATAGGCAAATGACAGAGAGAATTTAAAAAAAAAAGATCGAGTTTATTATCTTATTATTGCTAACAAAAAATCTCGTTTTATTCAAACATGCAACACTACCGAAATAAATAACGTGACTAACAGGATTTCTTAGAAATATTATGTACACTTACAAATATGTACAGATAGCAGGAGTATAGCAGTAAAGAAATCGAAAATAACTATTTACAACAATCAGTCACTTGGGCAATTATTACCTTACTTAACGACTAGTCATTTTATGGAATATCTATCACATCAAGACTCGAACGTTAGGAAGTGCATAATTTTTTTCCAAAAACCAACACGCCGCGATTGATCACATGATCCTCAGAAGTGTTTCTGACTTGGATCATACAATTTTTTATTTTTTTCCTAATTAGATTTGTCTATCAACTTTAGCGAAGAGCAACAAAGCGGCTGAACAATAGGTGGGACGTTCATAAATACTAAAACACTGGGGAAATACGAAAATATATAATGAATATACATACATGTTTACTCCAATGTTACATGACTAGTGGTACCACGAGTTGGCTTGAAAAGCTTCAAATTTCTTTCAACGGGTGATGACTAATGTTTCGGGTTTCGTTACCTTTCTGTTAATGCTTATATTTTTAGATAACAAACTAATTCAGATACAAGTACCTTTTTCGAGAGCCATTACATACACACCAAAAATTATTCGAATTTTGCGGATTACAGTTTTATTACAGCAGTAACAAATAGAAGTGAGCATACCTCGTTGAGGGTGCTTTTCCCTCTCATATAACAAGTGGAAAAAACGAGGCGTGGAAACTACTGCTTTGTCCGTTGTCCAGCTCTGATCATTGAAGTAGTTCCTACGAAAATGGGCGCCTTCACGGGTCTTAGTAAATGCAACAAAAATACTGGAATAACATAACCTATCACATTTAAAAAAAAAGGAAAGTCAACAAATAAAATGTGAACGGTTGTAACAAATTAATGGTAATAGGTTGACATACAGGCCTCTCATATTGTTTTACTCTGATCCTACTGATAGGTGCCTACATTACAATGTAATATGACAGTGTATCAACTACCAACGTAGATAGACTTACGTGAAGACACATGTAAGATACTGATCTAGAAAAAGTGTTACACAGGTAGACATCTATATCAATTACCTCAATACAAGAACAAAAGGCCACAAGTTTACTACAAAGAATTTCAGCGTGGTTATAAATAATCGAAAACCCCCTATTAATAATTAAAATTCATTTACGTACACGGGTGAAAAATGAAATTAACAAATTCGAAAACCAAATGCTCAGAACCACACACTTTCAATAGAAACGTTTTTAGAAATGAAGGTTGACGAATTGTCCACGCTAAAACAAAACCATGAATTATTCAAGTGCCGTAAACCAGAGTCTCCTCTCACGGGTGCAGAGATCAAATAGTGGTTACACCACTTTCTGTCTAGATTCACCACTATTCCATGTGTAATATCATGATAGCGCTCTAAGCGGAATTAAAGAATTGGAAGCGTCGTCGTAAAATGTAATTGTTGTTGAAGATGAAGAGACCTATGCAAGAATAAAGCAATTTATTACATTAATTATTTATAATGATTTTTGTTTAGGTACCTATTTCTTTATAAAATTATAAATGAATAAATTAAGCTAGAATAAAAAGGGGCTGTTGCTTTGCCTAACTGAATAAGAAGAAGACCATGGTAAGGATGAAGAACCGGGTTTTTTATTATATATAGACCTTTAGACCAAGCGACTTGAAACTTTTAGGGCTTTCTTTTATCCACACCAGGAAGATCCATACCAAATTTCAAATTGATCAGCTTTGGACACGTCAAAGTGGCCTAAATTTCTGTTTTGTTCCTAAAATGTTCTTGGGCTGAGATAATGGGTTAAATGTTTAAAATGGCACTGGGTCATGTTATAGACAAGGTCTGCGCAAAATTTCAAGTCAATTGGTCCTGTTACCCAGGATGTATTGTCCCGTCAAAGCCTACCTTTCTGTTTTTTTTCTCTCTTTTTTTTGGGGGGGGGGGGGGGTTGAGATAATGGGTTAAATCTTTTAAAAGGCACTGTCTGAAGCTGAAACGAAGCTCTGTGCAAAATTTCAAGTCAATCGGTGAAGGTGGAGAGGCTGCCGCCTTGCCTTACTGGACAAGAAGAAGAAGGAGAAGAATATGGTAAGGGGGAAAACGTGGGTTTTTGAAGTTATACAAATCGGCTCCCTTTAGACCTAGCGACTTGAAATTTCAGGGCTTTCTATATAATGAGATCTTGCTCCAGTTTCAATATTATTGCGATAGACACAAGGCGGAAGGTCGTGGTAAGTATGTCACTCGAACAAGACCATCACAAGGGATACAATCCAATCAAGAACCTCTCTGGGAAGGTAACTACGGATAAATGGTGTTGAAGTATCCACCTAGAACTGTTTTAAGCGTAGAGTTTTTATTGGTGTGAATCGCTCCACGAAATGGTTAATGTGCTGCTTGCAGACTGTTTTAGACTCAGACAATCGCCTGAGGAACCTCTCAACGTGTGAGAGACCTCAAACCTAGTTATACGTGTTTGTATTTTGAGAGATACACAAAAAGAACAAGATTGATTAGAAACGTTAAATCCATGAGGAATGGCCGAATTCCGCCACGGTAGACCAGATTAGTTGTTATCAGCCTATAAAGGAAAAACTGACGATTCCAACAACGAATACTGAACATAGGTACAGCACTCAAGTCTCGGATGGATCATAAAAACATGATCCGAGAAATCGTGAAGACTTCCATGCAAAAAAAAAAAAAAACCCGTGGAGCGACTGAATACATTCATTTTACTTTTCTACCATTCTTACTAACAATTTGGCCTCAAGACGATTTTGACAGTTGCTGTTTACATCATCATTAAAACTGACAAGTAGGTTTATACGTAGCAAGTTCACCTGAGGAACCAGGTTGCATGAATAGTTACAACTAGAATATTGATCATCACGAAAATTCACCTATTTGTTAAGTATTATCAGGAAATAGTAAGATAAACTAGTGTAGTAACTAAGTAATAAGTAATAGTAACTTTCAACTAGGTACATTCATAAAACGTGGAACCTATAAATAAATAATAGAATCAGGCCCTACCTCTACAGCTAATAACTCATTATGTTCTTCTAAAATAATCAATCGTCATTCAATCGTACATTAATCAGAATCGTGACATTTATCGCAGATTTAACTACATTTAACACAATAATTGATTGTGGAATAATGTCTTGAGATAGTGAAACAAAAGTTCTCAGATCAGTTCAGTAGCAGCTGTTCAGAGTCGATTTGAGTTCAAGGTCGCGAATTACTTCTCCTACACGAAATACTGAATTTAAGAATACTTGAACGTATTCCTTATTGATTCCAGTGAGTGCCATGAAACCAAGTATACTATTGTGCACATCACTAGATTGTGGTTCCAGGGAAGACCCCAGTAATCCAAGCTTTCCCTCTGGTAGTAGTCAATGGATGGAAGAAGGAAGTAAAAGTAGAACATTCAAATTTTAGAAATTGAGCTGAGTTACCGTCACATTGACTTTCCCCATGGAACCGATGAGTTACACTGCGACAGCCCCGCTGCAAAAGCCTGTACGTTTAAAAACAAAACATGTTTAGGAAACGATAAAAACTGTTTTCTAACAGTAAGTACCTACTACAACCTACTTGCAGATTACTACGAACAGCCGTTGAGGAGAAATGAAGCGCTGTAGCTCGATTCTATCCCTATTAGCGGGTGCACAAGACCCAAATTTACCAGTGAAGGTCAAAACCTTATTTTCGGGAAAAATTATTCTTACAGGCTTTTGCAGCGAGGCTGTCACTGGGTACAAGTGATCTGACCATTGCCAGTATAATCAAGATGACTAAGACCACTTTTTCTCTGAAAGTAGTTTGATCAGTGTAACTCAACATTCTCCAACGCATGACCTTGAACGTACAACGGATGGATGTGAACCCAGCTTTACAGAAATCATCAACGCTCCAATAACTCCATTCTCCTTATTTCAAGGGCAGTTCCACAAATTTCATTGCGAGAGTTCATACTATAAAATAATGCAACAAATGAACATGGCTTATTCAACCAATTTAACCAGCTAACTTAACTAATTTCACATTTTAGCGTATTGGTTCAATTTTCCGTCTAATATGGTATACAGAAATAAATAAAACTTTCCAAAATTACCAACATTCTTCCTCAAAACCCTATTTACATACGATTGAATATCGTGGTCCCACAATCTACTCCAAGTATAAATCATATTTTAAAAACGCTGGTGCAGCTTTTAGTTGTAATGCTCTCGCAAATTATTGAGATACACTGCAGCCACTAGATATTTTTCAATAAATAAGAATCAACGAATAGATGTATTACTCGCCATAGTAATCACGGGCTGTACCCATAAGGGAAAGGAGGCTTGGGAATTCTATCAGCGTTTAGGTATATACCTAGAAGAATTGCTCAACATAAAAAGCTGGCTTCAACGTACAACATCTGCCAAATAAATTATAAGAGAGCAAAAGGACACTATCATAGAGATCAACATCATTCAAAGGACGAGACCAAGTGAATTTGTCGCCTAAAGATGACAGGCGAGGGCTACCGTCAGAAAAGCTTGCTCATTATTTTCTTGAGAGCACCGGTCTTTTTCTTGATCGACGAATTGGCAGAAGATGGAGGGGCTATAGAGCCGAGAGTTTCCTGACTTGACGAAGTTTGGGTTTGTATAGACGCCCGCTGCTTTCTGCTCCACTCAGCTGTTCGAACGTACTCGGGCGGTGTTGGCACCCATTCTTCTCCGTCTGCACTCACTATTGACAAACCGTCTTCCAATTTGTCTTTTCGCCTGCGTTTTCTCCTCTGCTTGCCGTCTCTTGACGTCTTCCGTTTGGCGCCATCGATCAAAAGTTCTTGGTGAGTACTGCCTGTTGAATATTACATAGGTCAAAATCTTTTTTTCAGTCTTGGCAGTATGCCCAACGTCATTACCCAAAACATGATACTACGTACATATTTATAAAGGGCAGGGCAGAGGTCACAGGTATGACAACTGCAAAGCTCAATGCAATCAGTTAGAGGTACTATGGAACATTGGAACCACAAGACGAGAATAATATAGCTTAAATGCGCCAACATGTCATACCATTCCCACTGCCTGGCTAAAATCCTCTGATTCAGTCAAACGAATTATTTTCATGGCTGAGATCTTCAAAACACAATTCATGGTATTTTGAGTTATAAAATAAATTAATGCCATTGCTGCAATAAGGTCAGTAATATAATCATATATTCGATTCATCGATAAATTCTCTAAAGGGTAAAAATAATCAAGAAGGCATAAGGATCTATATTTAGAGCCAACTGAGCGATTTCAATTTCATTGTTTCAGAACTAACTACCCATCTCCGTTAATAACCATTTATTTCAATATTAACCGCAACTTTAGTATCAATTCGGAAACTAACTTTTGAACAATTCGGAAAACTAACAATTGATCTAAACAACCAGAACATGAATCAATTAAGAAGATGATCACATTCCAGTGAATATATAACACGTTTTCCATTAAAGATTTATTCAGTTGAAGTTTCTGAACGAATCAAACGGCGGGTTGTCAATATTGAACTCCAAACGAAGAGCAAGTAGTCAACAAATGTCGGTTTTAATAGGCAACAGTCGCCTTCTTCCGCATTCTACGAGTTCCTGGAATGTGAAATATTTGGCAGTAAAAGGCGATGTCTCAATAAACAATGTTCACAACCGTTAAATCGCCTATGAAACATGACGTTCTATTGAAATATAATTCTATTGATAATCTAGAAATAGATTGGTTCCATGAACGTAGATGTACAGAATAAAAAACTGGTGATCGACAAAGAATACCACAACATTGAAATTTATTTACTATGTAGAGGAGGCTCTCAAGTTTGTTTGGTTTCAGTTATTCAGCTCTATCTCTTTATCGAATCTTCGCAGCGAAGACGGTTTTCATCTGAGATCTTGAGGATATGCCTGGACAAATATGTTTTTCAATTAACGTATGAGATGAAAGTCCAATAGGCGTCACCTCAGATCCAAACTAAGCTCTGAATGGTTCTCATAAAGAATTGTTCAAGCTTAGTCTGATCCATCCAGGACATGATATGGTATAGAAAACTGGCACTGAAAGGTGTTCTAGTCAGGTGATAAAAAGAACTCCTCAAGATTTCAGGGCGAATATAGAACGTGAAATAGTTCGGTGATGAACTAGCTAGTTGAATCAAGTGCCACAGTGGCTATTGTGATCTACAGCTGACACAAATAAGACAATAGGGAAGGCATCGATGGAGTAAACCAAGAAGGTTACAACAAACTGTTCTATTGCAGGATTCAGATGTTTACTTGATCTCAGTTACCATTGTCCCAACCGATTTCGTTCATTGAATAAATCTTTTTAAAGTTGTGGTTTCTTTTGTAATCAACATGTATTTGACATCTTTACGAACATGATCTTCAAACACTCTTCCTACTGAAGAGGATTGGATTAATTGAAATTTCAAGCTGCTACTTTTCACTCCTTACTAGTTATGACACCTAATAGGTGTCCAGGAGTCCCCATGAAGACATTTTCCAAGGAGGAGGCTGTATAATGTGAATAGAATACTTTTCTAGCAGTGCTCTGAGAATAATTGTTTCATAGCAGCAAAGTTGGTGTTGATGCTAAAATATGTTATGTTGATGTTAATAATACTGTTTAGGCATAAAAATAGTACATACTCGGGTTTTACTGAAGAGTACCAAACTATTATGGGACATAGCAGATTGGTTGGAGAATAACTGGCATTATGGAACGGAAACAAACTTACTGGACGGTATCAGAGCTTCTTCTGAAGGTCTCCTTTTCTTGGTTTGTGTAGTATTAGAAACGGGTGGTCCATCTAACGAGTGTCGCCTCTGTGGGAGGGGCGGACGCACATTTTTGTCACTCACTTTTGCTTGGTTCATCAGCCACCGACACATTCCCAACACCAAGAACAAGACGATGATTTCTATGAGTATGATGACACCGTGCTGGCCATAAGCGTACACCTAGAAACAAGAATAATTCGTTAACTTGGTATTTAAGACATTTCTAATTGGAGAAACTATTATAGCAGTACTAGACGTAATGAGTCAAAACTCATGTAGGTACCTTTGGGCTCCATTGGCTTCGTTCTTCCAAAAGCTGAGTAACTGCTGCAGTGAGAGCTTCCGTTTTCTGGGTTAGAACAGCGAGTTGGGCAGATTGGGCAGTTTCCCTTTCAGATGCCAAACGACGTTCTTCAACCATACCAGCTAAGGTCCTCTGCAGTTCTTCCACTTGTTTCTTGTATCTCCTTGACAATTCTTCAAGGTACTGACTTGAAAGACTCATGTTAACTTCCAAAGCCTGTAAAAATATATGGAAATTAATTCTGCCCCCTCAGTTTAGCTGGTAAACGTCGCTTTGATGGCGATTTCCTTACTGAAGGAGAAGTTTCTCACTTTTATCCGGTTGGCCAGTCGCACGAAAACACTCTCCTTCTGTACAGGCGTGTTCACAGTAGTGGGTTTAGCAGTAGTGTCTTGGGGAGGTGATTCTTCTTCAGCTTCATCAGGAAATAGAGATTCCAGTCCAATCGGGTCCATGGGAACGGGCTCATCCTGAGTAGGTGGAGGCTGTTGTACAGTTTCTACAGGAGGAGGTTGAACGGGATCGGCCATGCCTGCGGGAGCAGCTAATGTCAAAAAAATATTGAATATCAGTTGAAGACTACAAAGCAAAAATTAATCTATTCATTGTGACAAACTTAAGTCCATAACACTGTCACAGGGTCAGAATCTCTGGTCCTTCAAATATCCTGAGTATTGAGATCTCTTAGCAACAAGATCTGATTTCCTAAATGTTGGTATGACAAAGGAGAAGATTTGACACCTATTATTATTTCGTATGCATCACTGCATCATCGATCAGGTGATAAACATAATACTTACGATCAAGTGGTGGTCGTAGAGTCTCAGCAGGTATAACATTGTCTGAGGGAATTGTGATGTTCTGAGTCTCAGTGTTTTCTGCTGGTGCATGGCTACTTTCAACTTCAGTAGGTATTTCCTGAGCTGCCGCTGTTCCATTGACCTGAAAACAATTGATAGTGTTCTCGTAGAGTAGTAATATGGGACATTAGACAGTCAAAAAGTAGAAAAAAAAATTAATAAATAAAAATAAAGTACAAGTCACAATTTGAATGTCGGGTGAATTGTCTGTGAATGGATAACTTGTTGCTTTGCTGACAGGGGCGCTGCAATGAATTCTTCATCCGTGTTGGCTTTTGTAATCGGTTCTACCGATTTTGAATGGGACTGGTTTTCCCTTTATATATTTGGATGTCTGCGACCGGCTTTTTCTCTATCTCGTGATATTTTGTGTATTGTGAAATTCGACTATTAAAATGTGCTCTGAATGTGAAAGAGGTTTTCCACGTATTTATTTAATTCCACCTGGTCGAAACCGGTGTTATTAGTTTGTACTTTCGTTTTCGTGGTTTTGTTCATGATTTTCTTCTCTAGTCATCCACCTTATTCAGTTTTCCGACAATGAATAGTTCAGTACAGTTCATCAAACTCGACTATTCCCATTTGCATGTGGAAGATGAGGCTAAAATTCGTGATCTTGGTCGCCCCTTGCCGTCACTTCCTGGACTTCGGCCAAAATTGAAAATGATTTGTGTCGTAAGTTCAACGCCAAATACTGCAAAAAGGTGAACTGGCTTTGCGGATGTGAGGTGAGTAACAAATTATTTTGCTTTGTTTGCGTCCTTTGTTGTAATAATCGATATGATGCTTGGGTTAAAGATGGCATAAGTAATCTGTCTCATTTGGCAAAAAAATCGAAAAACACGAACTGGCCGCCTGACATAGCAGTTGGTTTCACCTCCAAGTTGGTCCTTGCTACATTTCAGCGTTAAAAATAACAAACATTTTTTGGGTTTACTTCTTTAATGACTATTTCAGAATTTCGTTTTCCATTAGAGAACATTAAATTAACAAATTGACAAATTTTGTCATGTCTATTGTACGAGTATGGATTTAGTAGCGTTTGTAATTTGAAGATTTTGTAACCACAGAGTGTAGTTTACCCAGAGAATTTCGAATGTGTCAGATCCTTAGTCGCCACCTTCGGCTGTGATTGGGTCCACGACCTAGACTATTTCCATAAATGAAATACAGCGGAGAATCAAATCATCTAAACATTAATTTTTTTCCATGGGCCATTGAAAGCCCTTGCCTAGTTTTTTTTAGAGCAACTATTTACTGTAGTTCGATAATGAAATGAAATAATCTAAGGGATTATTAGCTACCATAGAACATAAGTTGGTGCTTACTTCTGGATTTTTCATCTCTATTGGAAGCGTTTTGGTGGGAGAGATGTTGATAGCAGGCTCCACTGTACTACTGGTTGGTTCAATATCAACCTCAGTAGGCAGCGTCACATGAGAATTGGAAACCGGCACATCTTTGAGAGTCTGCTTAGCTGTCACTTGACCACTGGGTGGCTCTTCCTCGTCTTTTCCTTTGTCTTGACTGACGTTCAAAGCAGTTTTTCTACGGGAAACGGCTAAATAGTTACACAGAGCAGCCAAAGTGTCATCTCCCAAGAGGGCCCTCAAGTACGACATGCCGATGGAATGCGCACTGCTGGTAGAGTAAGATTGGCTGATCGAAGAATTATCTGAATTGGACGAAAAGTTTATTCCTATAGTGGGACAGAGTGGGCTCTCCGTAACAATGGTGTAGATGAACTCGTTTGACAATAGATCCTTCAGTTTTCTTCCATTGCAGCACATGACTTCGTACAACCTGCAAAGACAAATGGCGAAACATTAACTTAAAAAAGAAAAGAAAAGCGAACAAGTAATATGAACTGAACAAAGGTATTAGAGACTAAGTAGAGGGCAAATGGTCATGTGAATTGAAGTAGTTTTTACCTGTAGTAGAATTGAGCAGTGCAGTTATTGCAGACAATTTGATACCCGGGGGTAAGACACTGACTGGACGTTGTCAAGTTCATACAAGAATTATTTCGGGCACCACCATTCCCTAGCACTTGAGCTGCTTTCTGAACTATGGAGAGCACGGCTTCTTTTGCAGTACGGAAAAGATCATCTCCTGGTTTTTTCTTGTTTGACAAACCTAACAATAATCGTGAGAATAATATTGAATTGATCAGGTGAATATAACAGGGTGCAATGAAAGTAGGCAAATTATGATTTGAGGGATATTGGAGTAGAAATGATTGTTATACCATCGGGAGGATCCAGAGTTTTTGGTAAGGATTCATCGTCTTGTTCTATGGCTGGTTTGTTCGGGATACCGTCTTCATCTGGGTCATTATCGGCGGGATCATTATCTAGGACCTGTCAATGTTAAATGAAAAGAATTTTGAGTGACCAAATACGATAGGAAGTAGATTATGAAGTCAACCTCAAGTATAAATTTCATTTAGAATGAGCATAGGTAAGAATAGGATTATACAGGTAGGCACCCTCGAAATAAGGCCTCGAATGAGCCTGTTGTCAGTTGACGTTGGAGTAGGTGCCATGATCTGAATCTAAATGAAACTTTTCACACGGAAAAACCTTAAAATTGGGTTATTAAGATTTGGACGTGAAGTGAGTTACAATTACCGAATTCTGGTCTTGTGGTACCTCAGAAATCCATCAACTGCACCTGCCGGGGTCCTTATTACGGTACAGGACTAAGAAGTCCTTTAAGAGGTCCTTCCTGTCTACCGGACACAGCCTTTTCGGCATGACACAAATTTTACACCATCGATCGCTAATTAAACACCGGACAAAAGGAGCGCGGATGGCACTTCTCTTTTTTCTAAATCATCGGGGAAAATAGCTGAGACTGCAGGTGTAAATTCCCAGAAACCCAAAACCAGTTCTTGCCGAGTCTTCCGACATATCCACTCAGTAGTTTCAGTAGTCAAAACTCTTGTTCCAAGGGCTCACTAACAAATACCATTTTTCTGAGTAAGAAATGCGTATAGAACCAAGTGAATCCCCAATACATATATTTATATATACAACCCTCCGCCGGACAAGGCTATCGCAGCCATTCAAAAACGATTCACAGCTATCAGCCATACAAACGAGCTTATTTACGTTCAGTTTCATACACATAAGATTTGCAGACAATAAAAACCAACGCTAAAAATAACCCACAGAATAACTCAATTATTGACAAATTAGTTGATAGTCATGAGGAAAAACGCTCAACTGAACAGTTTCAAGGGATTTACAACCTTGTAACTGTTCAGTTGGGCGTTGAATGAAAATAGACTTTTTCAAGGTTGTAAATTTTACAACCCTGAAAAAGTCTATTTTCATTGTAGAACAATACTGTAACTAAAACAGTCTCCTACAGTCTTGTAACAATTAATATTGGGGTGAATTGGCCAAAGTGGAGGGAAAGAAAAGAAAATTTGGTATTCAAAAAAGTAAAAAAAATGGTCAGTGCAACATTATAGCCAGTGAGGAGGATCGGTAACTGATTGCCCATCAAAATCTTTCAGAGTTGGTCGATATTGCAAGGGAAGGATTTTAAAGTTTGTTCAAAACAAATTAAAAAAAAATGTTGTGCAATTCAACAAGATTTGATGAATTGAAGCCAGGCAAATGAGAACGTATCCATCAGTACACACGGTGCGATTATCTCATTCAATGAAGAATTTGAATACAGTACGATTAACTACCTATCCAATTTTCACATTCCTCCAAATTTTAAAAAAGAGTTGTCATTGAATTCGCTCAAAATGCTTCATCCCCTATCAAGTCGGAATTTAAGACCACAAACTTTTTGCTTAAAAGGCCCAGAGAAACAACATTGGATATAATTGGACCCACTTGACACCGGTTCATCTAATTTGAACTACAACAATAGTTTAGGGCAAATTTTGCAGGGATATTTCAAGCAAGCTAATATAGTATCACACCAGAGGTCGAATGAGAAGTAAATCGTTACCTCAAGTTCAGAAGTGCCAAAAGCCTTGAAGAGAGAGACGGGGCAATAATGTTCTGAACCGTAGTGACTATGAAGCTCCACCTTCACGTACTTGGCGAAGTGAGAAAGTCTTGGAAGAGGAAAGCTCTGCACTGTTCTTTCGTCCTTTGCTTGAACTGTGGCAACTTGGCTCCAATCTCTGGTCGGATATCTATCGCTCACCCAGATACTGAGGTCTTGAGGGGAGGAGGAAAATAGTTCGAAATTGGCGATCTCAACCTGAAATGGAAATATCATCTTCTGGAAACTACGTACGAATTGGATTGGGTAAATTCACTCAAATAATAAAGATGTTACAGAGGATGGACACAACCGAATGCAAAAAGTAGGTGAAATTCAAATGCGTATTTTCGTTTCTACAATGAAAAACAAACAACACAACCAACTTACTCTTTGTGGTTGAATTGATTCACACAACTCAACGACGAACCAGATCTTGATGTTACAAGGGTTGAGCATATAGTCGTCACGGCTTGGAGACAAAACTGCACCAGCGCTTACAGCTTCTGGGTTTGCTGCCACAACTTTGGCACCGCAGTCTGGAGATGCGTAGTTTTTCAGGCGAATTTTCGTGTTGCCGATTGTATGGTTTTCTCCTGCACAATACATAAGGATCCCAATGAACGCGAGTGGTTTCCACCGAATACTGAAGGTCCTCATCCCACCATCCAACTTCATAGAGCTACGCGTCCTGACTAGAGGCGTACCATGTCTATTCTTAGCGCCAAGCCTCTTACTCTGCCTGACTGAGTATTACTTTGTTAATAAAATGACCCTACTCAATATTATGTGAAAATGTGAGATTTCAAGTAAGGCCGGTTTACACGCTGCGTCTTACTGTACACACAACACGTCTCGTTACTGAAAGAACTGAGGGGAAAACCTGATGACTGGCGCAATTATTTGAGAATGGACACCTCAGCCTTTTGTCAAATTGCTAGAGTTGGTAACACCATACATACCCTATCAGTTTTCGCAAAATGATGATTCTCCCATCAGTTCTTCACTCTGACCTTGGATTTCATTTCGATTCGATAAGACGTACGTTTTGTAGTATACACGCCACGTTTTATTGGAGAGGATTTGTCACGTCCCATACACTGTATGATAAGACGTAGCGTGTAAACCGGCCTTACGAAGAAAGAAAATGCCTCTGGTATAAACCTTACAGGTTTTACAACAGCTAAATGATGTTACAAGAAATATGAACAACAGAGTAGAGATCGAAAATGACCATATTAGTCTGGGAATGACGAATTAGTAAGAATAACCTTTGTTTTTCTCCACTTCAGCCATTTTTTTGTTGGCCCATTCGCTAAAGCTTGGGATATCATCGTGATGAACGTCAGTGTCATTTTTCTTAGGCGCTAACGGATCCTGAAACAAGATTGATAATATGAGCAGTGGATTCGAGGTCGAGAACAATTTATACAATTGGAGCAGTTTCAGAAGGATTTTTAGTTTCAAGATTTGCAACAATGAAGACCGGGAGTTCAAATCTGTTCCTGGATTTAGGATACGATACTCGACGTGACGTGAATCTGAACTACTAACCTGGGGTGGTTTTTGAATGACTAAAGGCTCTTTCATAGGTTCCGTAGCTAGCGGAGAACGGCTACTTGGTTCGATGTAACCATTTTCGACGACTGGTAATGAGTCTGGCTGCGGAATCCCTGAGGAATGAAAATAAAGGAGACATCTGTAAACATTTCTCACGTTAATGGAAATATAACGACCCTCCTCGTGACATAATGAAGCAATTTTACCATATCATATCGACATTAATTAATTATTAATGACAATAGTATCAACGTTACTCCGACGTCGAAATGCCTTCGAATGGTTCTCAAACAATTTTTCAAAGCTGCCACGAACTTGTTGAACTAGTTACACTGGTACCTTTGATGAAATATTATTATAAAAACAAACTATTATCGTCCCGAGTCTATTTAAAAATATATAGCTAGCAGATAAATGTCATACTCATACTACAGGTGAAGTGAACAAGAGAGATGACAAAAAGTGGATTGATCCACACTCATTATCTTGTGTGAGTGTTTTCAAGTAGCCACGTAGATTAATCACACGTTGATACAATTACGCATGAAAAATTCGATGAATTATGAATACAAGGATTCCAAGAGAAAATTGGATTCATTTAGTGACTCTAGATTTACGTATAACAAGAATAAATAGGTCTACGAGTAGTTAACGAAAAGGTACAGAGGGAAATGCTTGGTACACAATTTTTGAGTTCGTAACTTTGTTTGGACTAGTTAGAAGGTGAACATCAAAAGTCCCCGTCCGTAGCCCTTAAACCGGGAGGAGGGGGGGGGTTAAAAGTACCTATAATTTTCCGTTTTTTTTCTTATATCTCGGAAATTTGCGTCCCTACCGACATGACCGCTCTATACAAAATAAAAGCTGCTTAAATTTGCTACAAGTGTTACTCAGTCAAGTTTTCCGATATCGCTGAGAAATTGATAGATTCATTAGTCTACAGTTGTCTCAAAGCTTCAGATTTCACGCTCAACACTGGAACCGGTCTAACATTTGAAGGAATATAGATAAAATAGTAAATTAATATATATTATTGAAAATAATTTAATTTTCTATAACTCTACAGCCAGAATTTAGTTTTTCGGTGCATCGTTGAAGAGTTATCGGGTCAAAAAGAAAAAAATGTTAAGCAAACTTTTTTTTCTGACTTTCAAGAGCGGATATCGCGAAAACTATAGGTACAAGATATCGAAAAACATGACTGAGTAAAACTTGTAGCAAATTTAATCAACTTTCATTTTGTATGGAATGATCATATCGGAAGCAAATAACCGAAAAATGAGACTTTCAACTCCCTCCCACCGGCTTAAGGGCTATGAGCGGGGACTTTTAATATGTTCACCTCCTAACTAAGTCAAAAATTGGGTTCCAAGCATTTCCTTCTATACTCCAGTGCCTTAACATTTTCCTCTTTTCCGTAGGACTATTTTTTAGCATAATAGCGCTCATATACCACACATGGTTGACGTAAAAACATCTCATCTACCTTCTGGTGGAGGGTTGAGAGCAGTAGAATCATTTCTCGTGTTGATTGTTGGAAGGCTGGCCAGCAGCACTGGATCCAAAAGTGATTCGACACCTGTGACATTATCTTCCGCCAATCTGAAACAGTAAAACTATAGATAAGCACAAGTGATTAAACATTTTTTAACCTGAGACCATCGGGTTACCTACGACAATATAATATATTTCTAAGCAGTCTTATATGTCTAAGCAGTAATATATGTCTAAGCAGTATTTATTATCCTATAAATAAATATTATTTATTTATAGGATAATAAATACTGCTTAGACAACTCGTGGTGGATCTGTTTAAACTACATTAGTCGAAATTCGCTCGCAGTGGGGAAAATATGGTTTGCTCCTGGGGCCTCCACGAATAGGAACAAAGGTAACATTTTCATAAGACAAAATGAAAAGTGCAGGAAGTTTCTACAAAGCATTCAGAAAACTGTCCTCTCAGTATCATTGTGTTGAATTGCACATGGGCAAAGAGTTAATGGCTGACCAAGTTAAACAGTTTTGATCTTGGAAGTGATTCGAGTGCACAACTACTTGTTCGCATATAAAGAGTGAAGTTGTGACTTGGAAGGGAAAGGTAAGTTGTAACTCAATCTCATTACTCGGATCGAATGAAATTACACCAGCGATAAATAAGAAGTAGACGGTAACAAGATACACGAGAATATCAACCGACAGAACAAAAGCCACCTGGCGAAGTTGAGATGCAATATAAGGTGGTTCTGAGGTTGAAACCTAATAGTTAGGTGATTGTTGATTAGAGGAGGGACAAGTAACTCAAATGTTGAATGATTATGAGATGAGAAAGGAGCTGCAGTGATAGGTCAAAACTAGAAAACAAATCTAGATTATCTTAAAATAAATTTGCAAACAATGATAATATTGTAGTACATATTACAATGAGCACAACATGTTACCAAAATGTTCATAAATACATTTTTTCCTTGAACAACAAGTGCTATGAATAGCTCAAACAATCAAGTTTTAAAATCAATTCTTAGGTATTAAATAAGAAAATATTATAAATTTTTTTTATAAATTTTATAAAATCCACAAAGAGCAATAGTTACTAAATGCGTATTTCTGTGTCAGGCGTCACCAATCTCGCCAGTGCGCCGCTCCCATGCCGTACAATCTACACAGGTGATTCGGAGTGCCTAAGAGTAGGTATATTAAAGTAGTAAATTTGATCTATAACATGAATTTGTGACATATTTTGATCAAAGAAACCCGATTGGCATGATCCACGAAAATAGTTGGATACGAGGCGTATTTCCAGCTGATCCCAGGTTAACACAAACCTATGCAATGTAAAACTCTACCATATTAGCAAGTGACTACGGATTACTCCAGAATGTATGTTAATGCAAACATAGGTACATATAAAACTAGTTTCTATTCTAGTAATTAAAACTCCCAGATTCATAATTATGATCGACCAGCGTTTCAGGATGTCGAAAGATTAAGGACTAACTTCAGCCTGAAACCTACGATGATGATTAATTACATGCCAAGGCATCGGTTTCAGTAGGTATGTTTTACAAAAAACACTAATGAACCAATCGAATTAAAGCGTCTAAGTAATAACGCCAAAACAGCTTACCTTACGAAGAGCACATAGGACGCGGATAGAAAGACCATGTAGAGAACAGACATCTGCCAAATGGCGGGGCTGTAGGGCCAAAACTCTTTTGGCCGATGACAGCCCCTGGACGGCATCATTTTCACTCACTATTCAATGTTTACTGTTTTTAAACTCGGTACGAGCACCAAAAGTACTAACTCGGCCCGAACTATTCACACAAAAAAAAAAAGTGTTGTACAAAACATCCCTTCGTTACTCAACGTATATACTCGTAGTTGAACGCAATTCAGAACGCAAAACGTTAAGTTTAATCCAAAGATCAATAGCTACTCCAGAGATAAGTTTAGAGCAGCAGATAACCCAGCAATAATACGAAACCAACTAGGTACGTAAAATCGCTACATCAGTGATTCATTCCGGATGACGGCCAGACGCATCCGAGTAATAAGGAATAATTCTTAAATATTAAAGAAATTTAAGAAGCTGTTGGATAGTCTAATTTGATAATATAATAAACTAAATTCATTTTATTATATCTATGTATTTATATCTGGGTGGTACTTTTATTGAGGGCCAGGTTCAAAATAATAAAGATTCTTTATTTATTATTCTCTTCAACCTGACCGAGCCTTGTAGGCTATACTACGTAGGCTGTAGAACGCAAAAGATACATTGTCCACTCAAATTACAAAACGCTTTGTAAAATGACAACAGTAAACCTTGACCGTAAATAAAATGTCACCTATGCGCTATTTCCACGATTAATGCTTGTGCATCTCAAGATTGGAACTATAATTGTTATAAGGGAGATATTAGTTAATTGCGATTAAGATACCTGACGTTCAATTAGGGTAATTCTAACAGTCATACTGGAAGTAGTAAGTTAGTATGCAATATCCGTCTGCGTAAAGGGAATAACGGCGAGTAGGAGTATCAGGGTTGAAGGGAATGGAAAGCAGTTCAATCTGGTATGCTGGTCAACCAGGCCTACTCCACTCGACCACTTGATTAATCTTGTGGCTATAAATCTTTACTAGCAGAATCGAAGCCACCTCCCCCAGAGCGCAGTTTTGAATTGGGTGCAGAATTTCATTTAAGTGGTTTAATTTACGTAATTTTGTTTTTCGATTTATATATTGTATAAATCGAAAAAAAAACTACGTACCTAAACTATATCATGTAGTTTACAAATTTCGAGGGCAACAGTTGGAATGAACTCATTTCTACTGTTTTCAAATTGAAATGAAATAGGCAAAAAGGACATTCAAGTACAAGAAGCCATTTAGCATAGGTAATAGATTCACCGTTGAATATTAACTGAGGCTGAGCGACGGGAACGGAATGGAGTATCGAACAATGTAAACAAGAAATACCCATTGAATTCCAAAAAATAATGGAAAATACAAATGCGAGGAGAATTTACGTAACACGACAGGAGCAGTTCTATCTCTCTACACGACTCAACAACAATTCTTCTTTGAGTTTGACTAAATCTAAAGCGTTGGGAAATGGGGCTTCCTTATTCTTCATCTCAGCTCATTCCAGTTCACCCAAACTAAAGTAATTGAAGCCCCAGAAGTCAAGTTCTGTGCCTGTCTGTGAAGGTTATTTGTATACATCCGTCCAGAACGTCACGTCGGTCCGATCGAGGGTGAAGTCACGCGCATTGTTACCGCTTCCGTATATATACGGAAGCGGATATATTCGTTTTTATGTTACGAGCTTCAGCTAAACGTAACTCGAATACCCAGTGACAATGAAAACTCGAATAGGACAGATCCTCAGATTGTATGTCCTCATTAATGTGGAAGATAGGATTGAATTTCGTATGAGACCGTTGTTTAGTCCCACGCAAGGACTGACTCATAGCAACTAGAAGAAGATTGCATGATTGAAATTGGAAGAACCCTGGTCACGCCTTCGCAAGAAGTAAATCGCGGATCGCTCGATGTCGCTGTTTATGGAGACGATTGTAGGGATCATAAGAAACTGTATTAGATCATTTTAGGTGATGATATCAGAACTATAAAATGGGAACCGCAATGATCCTTCATGGGTCTATCTCCAGCAATAGACTAGGCACAAAATTCAAAGCTGAGGGACTTGTAGACTCAACGGTGACAGTCATGAACCTCTTGACAACGGAAACTTGATCATTCAAACAAAGAGGCATTCCTACGGTTTGACATGATTTGCAGTCATACAGATATCTAGGAAGGGCATAGTAAGGATTATTACTTTAAATCCCAACCCAGACTAGACTAGTAGAAGCGCCGGCTCGATGCCACACCCCGCTAACGCTGTGGCCATTGATCCCGCCGCCACCCGTTTACCAACCGCTAAACCATTCTCAACGACACTTTTAATCCCGTCTTTCTGTCCATGGGACCCTCAGTACAATTACAGCTTTTGTAATGGAACTGATATCACGTGAAATCGGTATATAATATATTATACTGTGATGGTACCAACTTCTAGGTTTGGGGGAGAAAAGTTCGTGATAGCTTTTAGAGCTTTTTGAACTACTCATGCTCAATTCAATAAACAATTTAGGACATAGGCAACGGGGTAATAGAAAATGAATAAGGACTAGATGTCACTGAACACAACAGTATAAATGTGACATTTGACTCAAGTATCAACGGATCTCGGAATATAGAATATCTAGACGTACCGCATACCTACTCATACTTAAATCAAATTACAGTGGAAGACTCGCATTTGGCCCGCCCTACGTCCTTGGACACGTCCCCCCATTGTTTTCTCACTGGTCATTATCCTAAAATGTTGCCCTGTTATTACACTCGCAATAACAAACATCAATCAGTACTGCATATATGGCCAGAATGTGTAATATAATTTAGAGTGGGAAACAAGGGAATGTAAAGTGGGTACGGCAAAAAATTGTAAATCCATCTTCAGAAATAAAAGACGAGTTTCAAAAACGAAAAATTCTATTTCCACAAATTAAATGATACAAAGAAATTTCTGTGGAGTACTGATGATGGTAAAACAGCCCAAACCAGTCTACGGTGTATTAATACACCAATACGGAAATAGTCTTTCGTCTTTCATGTCTGGAGACAAGGGAGGCTCAAGGGATTGATTCCAAAGCCCTAATTGTCGTCACTAAACTTTTGGTTCACTATTCTACTCAGTAAGCCGCGGTTTGTGTATGACTAAGTCGATTTTAACCATTCTGCGGGAGTTCTTTGTATTTTTGACGTGTCTTCTAGTGCAATGGTTGAGTCAAAGTTATTGACTAAATTGGTGAGTAATTTATAGGCCTCGTCCTTCAAATCTGATCTTCGGAGTTAATAGAGGCATTAGTCCTCAAGTATGGAACTATTTCGGCTGAAATGTGGTTTTAGTTTTCACTCTTTAAAAGGATGGTTGAATGTGTTACGGTAACAGTTACAAATTCCTATTGATTAAGGGTCCTTCTAGATTATCCGGCCCTAAACAAACCGAGTAAACTCGGTATACTCGGTAAACTCGGTATACATACCAGATTTTGCGAAACTGCAAGGATACCGTCGTAATCACTATTTGAGCCTATGGTTGGGAACGGCTAAGATAGAAGTGAATGAGGTTGGCACAACAAAGAAGAGAATTTCAAAACAGCCGCTAATGGGATGCAATATTAATTTGCATTAGCTATGTATCAGGGACACATGCCAACCTGCACCCACTCCTCGTGTAACGTTTTCTAAAGTTGAACAATTACTATAACTAACCAAAGTATTTGTTCGAACCCTCTCCATCATCTGTGGATGCACGCCTGACACTTAATTGAAACATTTCAAAGGTGCTATGACAAGCTAGGACACCGGCGCATTTTAGGTAGTAGAACGAAACTGGGAAACGACTAAACACCATAATACTTCATCAAGTTCCGGACACTGAAATCAGTTATATCGTGGGATGAAGTGGGATGTTTACGTCGGACTATTCAACCGTGACGGCCTACACCAGGCCATATGTTCGGTTAAATATATTTTAGAATGGACAACGGGTACAATCAAGACCCCAATGGGACACGTACATTCAAATAACAGTCGACACCCGTACTATAATATAATTATCCACTAACGTACCAGGATATGGATTGATTGAACAAGAGGCCCATCGACCTGTTATCTGACCTCGGAGGTCGCACGACCGAGCAAACGTAGAAAATTTTAGTCCTACGTACAATATTTGCACAACAGATAACGAGGTTTACAGATTATACTAGTCTGTGACACGTGGATATGGTTGGTAAAAGTATTTACAAATTTGTTTTTGGTGGCACCTTTCAAATATCCACCAGGCGCTCAATTTCATAGAATGGTCGTTTTGGTAGAATATATTAATGAATTTACATTATTAATGATTTAATTTTGAATGAATTATTAATGAATTTACCTATTGGACGTTCGGTGAAAGCCAGCAGACACACAAATGGGATAGAGTAGAAATAAGAATGAGAGTTAGCTGGATTGATCATGTACTTGAGCTCGAAGTAAAATTCAGTCCAAGAGTACACTAACAGTTTAGTAAACTATAATACTATAGTATCGTTGATATGATAGTTGTAGTACTCATGTTGTAGGGCTGTATTGTTGAAACACCTACCTAGTTTAAGTTGGGCTCCCAACTCATCCACCCATCCAGACCAAAAGGGGCCAGGGTGACCAGGTGAGTGAATCGGGCCTCGGGGAGTTTTTGCCTGGATGAATTGGGTAGTCTCCAGAAATCATAATGATCTACTCCAGAAACGAGTAGTTCTACTCGTTTGTAAGCCATATAAGTGGTTCTATGAGTTTGTAAGCCATATACACAAACATAAAAAACCATTATGACGCCAATATAAAACATTGAATGTGAAAACCATGATACATTATACTCGTAATATAATGTATTTATACATTACATATTACAACTCAATAAAAGATCGAAAACCATGATACATTATACTCGTAATAATATGTAATGTATAAATACATTATATTATAATGTATTTATACATTACATATTACACCTCAATAAAAGATCGAATCGTGTTATGGATCTATATCACGATTCGATGTTTCATTGAACATACAGGTTCTTTGTATCGATACAAGGAACCTGTATGTTCCATACCTTGCTATTGAACATGTCGATGATTTGAACAAATACGCCTCGAGGCAAGTGTGGCAGTAAGTTGTTTTGCCCATTTCGCTTTCTTCCATACATAGTCATCAACGGAGGATAGAGGTTCAACCGCCTCAAATATAGAAAGTGTAAAAAAGTGAGCCGACTGAAACAATAAAGGTAATTGTGGAAAAGAGAGTGGAAAACCGGCGCCGTTCGTTCAATACAAGTTTGTTTCTCTTGATAACGGATGTAAACGAAAGCAGACGTCAAGTCAAGTATTTTCTGGAAGTTTTATCTTCTTTAAAAGTTACTAAGTTAATTTATGGAGCTGCTAAAAAATTAACCTTTGTCATTTTGTCAATGAAAATAGTATAATGAAGAAAAATTGTGCTAAGTAAATACAATTTATATATTTTTTTTTTAAGTGGAAGATGTTTTGTATTGAATCTTATAATAATAATAATGAAAATTCTGAAGAAGAAGAGTGTATAGTCCATTTGACGAGCAAACTAAAGATTGATTGGATGGTTCACAACCTCACTATTTTTCGCATCAGAAATTTCGCAATATGTCCTTCTAGAACATTACTGACAATGGTGAGCTGCCATGGTCGTTCCCTCACTAACCCTGGATGGATCACCAATCGATCTCTTCTGTCTCTTCTATAGGGAGCGACGCTAAGATCCCGTTTTCACAGAAGTGATTTGGGTACCGTTGAATAAGCGAAAAATCCCGTAAGCTCCAGATGGACGGCGGAGCGCGTGATGTAATTTCTAGTTCGTCGCCAAGCGGGAAGACCTGACGTCGTACGCCGAGGGGATCGAAACGTAACGCTTGCTCATTCACTTGGCCAAGGTTGGTCTCAATTTCAAGGTAAGTGCATTAAAAGAAAGCACCATACAAGGAGGGTAATTTTGAAACTTTTTCTCAATCTACCATCTAGAAAGGAGGAAATTCGCAGCCACTTGAAAGCATGCGATACCCTGTGTGCGACAAGAGCGAACATACGAACATGAAAATATCCGATAAATAGTTACGGAGTTACTCAATAAGCGCGAGAAGGCCTAAAGTAGGAAACACCGCGGAACGTGGAATTCCTCAGATGAGAGTGAAAGTATTGGAAGAACCTGTTCAGACATTTCGGAAGATAGTCAACGGTTTATTAAAAATTCCTATGGCAGGGATTGGCTAGTTCGAGTCTTGAATAGGAGTTTGAGTCAGGTCTTGAATAGGATAATAAACGCTATTGCAAATGAGATTGCATGGATAATAAATATATTGTATCTTATCCTCGGGAGAAAATAGCGTCCAATGTAAGGATTAGAGAAGGGTAAGTAAAAGGACTAGCAGAGCTGTGAAATCTTGAATAGTGCAGGTGCGGCTTGACGTTGCCACCTCACTTACATTTTGAGGACGGACGTTGCATGATAACAAGGACACACATTGGGTGACGAAGGTCAATCGGTGTTTTGATCATCACCCACGTTCCTAATATGTACCAACTCGATTACCTACCAGTGTTTAATACCTGTCATCGCGAGGCATAGAAAAGACACGGAAACAAGTAGGTCGCAAATATTTGAAACGCAAATTGCGAGTGAAATTGGGATTTCAGTTATGTGAAGAGGTTTCCAAAAGAGGTGAAAACGGAGCAACGAAAAAGTGGCGTGAAATGTCGAACAAAAACTCTGCAAATTCTTGACTCAACGGTTTATTATCTTCTTTGTGCAGATTACCCTTCTGTCTAGATCACTAAATAGTAGATTAATGGTGGATTTCATGGTAGCATGCAAATTTTGTATGTTAATTAGGTAGGTATGAGAATAGGCCGTTTATTTGAACCCATAGATTATAATCGTAAATCTACCTCCCCAAAAGACATTAATTTTTCAAATCTCCTCGACAACGGCTTTCATTTGAACCCACAGACTATATTCGCATAAATCTTTTTTTTTCTCGTAATTTTGAAAATTTCATAACTCGAAAAATTCAAATGGATCGGTATTGTTTTTAGTTCACAATTGGATGGAGTTTATTTTTCAGCATTTTTCAAGATCATCCGGAGGTTTGTACCACCAGCCGTTTGTATACAATGAGGGCTCAATGTTTGAGCAGATCGGAAGTTGTCAACATGAGGGTGAATTATGCGGCAGCCTGTCGGGTTAATTTTCATACTGGCTCAGCTGATTCGAAAAGTACATGGTTTTCAGATATCGAGTAAATTAACAATAATTACTTATAATGATTAATAATCATCAATCAAAATTATTAATACCTAACTAAATAATTAATAATAATTTAAACTACTCGATGATAATGATTATTATCAAGTGGTTTAAATTATCATTAATTTAGTGATCTAGACAGAAGGTGATCTGTACAACGAAGATAATAAACCGTTGTGTTAAGAATTTGCAGAGTTTTTCATAATTATACTAGATTCCACTAGGTAAAGCAGAAGCAAATTGAGGAAACTTTGAAGTTAACACCAAAGCGAAGATCAATATTATGTTAATTGTTGTTAAAAAAATTAATAAATTATGGAGCAAGAAATTATTTTTTCATTGACAACACATCTCTTTTTTCTACCTAAAACAGGTTCCAAAAGAAGAAGCCACAGTGACCCAAAAGCAAATATTATACTGATTTTAAAGTCATACTGGCATACCTGCATACTTATCTCAATTTAAGCATTTTCCGATTTATTTGCAACAACTACTTGAATAAGCAGTGTGCGTCTAAATTTTATTGATGCATAAGGTGGCATTGAACCAAACGGACGTTAAATGGAAATTATCATAATATGATATTATACGAAACATTTTAAGTGCTCTGTTGGAAAATATGCATTTTGCAGATTTAATTTTGCCGGTTTAATTTTACAGATATGCCGGTAATTCCACAGCATCGACATAATTACGTTGAACGTAAAATTTGATTTCATATGTTGCATAAACCGATCTAGCGAGGGTAATTTTGGTTCTTGACTGCATTAAATTCGCAGAAAATCGACGAGAAATTTGCAAACGCGGATAACAATAAAATTGATTAAAGCCTATCCGAGCCTATCCTCTTAATTTCCAGCTCGAGACGATCATTCTTTCGAGCAAGTGTAGGTATTTAAGAAAAACACGTTTAATACTCGCACATTGAATTTTATGAAAATTATTAATCTGTTTCAAGTTTCATCATCGGATGGTTGTTTAATCTAAAGTGTGAAGATTGTCCGAATTGAAAACTTGGCTCCTGGCCGCTTCTCAGGGGACGAGCCTAAAAATGAAATATATTTACCGCCTTTCTACAGATGCCCAATGGGACACAAACCAGCAACTCGAAAGATTGGTAATTGACTAGCATATCTGCCAAGCCGATACGAAGAATGGAGCAGATGTCCTCACCCTTCAGCTGATTACCTTGGACTTAGCGGCTTTTCATTTCAGGGAGTTATTTCACGTCAAGTTGAATCCATTGAAGAATGGGTGATTGGGATCATCCATTCTTGCCCTCATATTGGGCTTTGGGCTGATGGTAAAAATATTAATGGAATTCCAATCGTTAGTCGCCAATTCGACTTTGTAAAATATTCTTCCTAACATTCACTAATAACAGTTATACTCTGATACACTATTCAGTTGTTTCTAATTCAATTGTCTTGTTAAATAAACCAACTACAAATACAAATGGATAAGTACTGCATCCCATCGTGACATTACCTACTTCATTAGAGTGCATACCTGTGGTAATTATCATTCTTGATTAACTACCGAATGTTTCCTGCTTCAATGATCTGTTCGCAACCAAGTCATAAAAAGTTAGCAAGAACTAAAAAACACTGGGTATGACGTAAAACTTCGTAACGAGCAGAATCGTACAGAATCTTCGAAAACATAATAGATAAAATTAAAAAACACATCATGCGATTTCGTTATCTAATTCTTGTTGTTTTCTAATACAATGAGTAGTTATAATCATGTTTGTCTGTTTACTGGTATGAATAGCGTCCAAGAATAAATATGTGTATAATACATGCGATAAAAGAGGAATTAGAGCCAGAGGCACTATCTTGGTAGACTTGGAGGAATAATAAAAAGTAGACACCTATCAACATGGTGAAACCCCCAGAAACTATCTAGTTCGAAGCTCCGGAGCCTTGGGTATAGTATAATATTATGCTTAATTTCCATTGTCCACAAATACAATAGGTACGACAACACTTATCAGATTTATAGCTTCCTTTTGTGAAACGAAACGCATGTTAATGATTACTTTCTGCGTCGTTACAGAACAGAGTATTTACTGCAGTAAATACTCTGTTCTGTAACGACGCAGAAAGTAATTATTAACAATGAAATTTTGAAATTGAATCTCGCCAATTGTGTATTCACTTCAATGAATTTTAATTTCCTACTGATTGGATAGCAATGAATATACACGTAACATGTATTGTAGTCTTGATAGTTCTTACAAGAAATCGTTTTGGAGGTATTTCAAGGTGTTCTACAATGAAACGTTCGTCAACAGAAATCGGGTTCTCTGGATTCCTCGAAACTAGAGTTCAACTACCCAATCAAGAGACGATGCAAGGAAATAAAAACGACTGTGAAAATTTGTTGGCTATATGTTTGAAAATTGCTCAAAACTCGTTAGAAGTCCGAGTGTATTTCATAATAATAAAATACCACAAAATGGACGAAACTCGAAACATATTAATGAATTAAAATGGTATGAAACTAATGATGTAACGAGAAATATGCTCATTTAAAAAATTGTATTAATGAAGATGTTGTATTAGAGGCACGAAATATATTAGGTAGGAAGTACAAATTATAATGGATCCGTATTACAGAAGACGAAGGGGATCATTATTACTTATTTACAGAGTTTTATGATTGCAGTCGCTACAACTGTTGGAAATGTTTTTCAGGATTTTATTTTTTCGGATGCGATGAAAGTCTTGAATCAAAATTGATCAATCATTTGATTCTTGATTCAATAAAAATCGGTCAAATCGTTTCAGAGTTGGCTACAAAACAAGCTCTCTTTCCAAGTCAGAATTTTTTCCGAGACGAGGACATGGAGACATTTAAGTTTGTGT
Source organism: Stenodema calcarata (assembly GCA_963920205.1). Lineage (NCBI taxonomy): Eukaryota > Metazoa > Arthropoda > Insecta > Hemiptera > Miridae > Stenodema > Stenodema calcarata. The sequence continues at coordinate 12,683,030 of OY986049.1, read as the reverse complement.
ACATACTAATGAAAGAGTAGCTGTCTTAGAAGAAGTTCCTTCAGACGCTTGGCGTTTATGGCACAATAAACAGCCCAATAACTTTTACGAGCTGTTTCTCAGCCTCAATATCAGTACTACCTACTCACTCGGGTGACTAAACATAATCATTCATTTTTCTCGCAAAAATGATTTATAAACTAATTTATAACCAATATAGTTTCAGAGTTTACTTGGATGTTTATTTGCGAACAACAGAAGGTTACTCATTTTAAATTGATGGCTAGGGAACCTCTGAAAACCTATTACATTTCTAGGAGTGAGAAAAATAAGAAGAACCAGTTCAAGTGCTAACCTAACCTACTCATCTATAAGATACATGCTCATGTCTCCAGGCTAACTAATAGTATTACAGTATTGGTAATACCATTACAGAATAAAACGGCTATATGAAAACGATTGCAATGGGATGTTAGCAGTGATAATATAGCAGAGATCAAACTTGATCCTCGCTAATTGTTATGGTAAATGATGATCAAATTCTTGTTTGGCAAAGCCAGAATGAGCTAGCAATCAGCTGGAATGCACAACGCTTAAGTACCCATGTGGGATGGTAGAGAAGATGGTACTACCACCCCATATAGGTACGTAAGCGTTGTGCATTCCAGCTGATTGCTAGCCAAACAAGAATTATACATACATATTATGTTTACTCATCTATTTAAATTAACGGTTTAACCAACTAACTGCTGACTAAACTCCAAATCAAACAAGACTTTTCACTACTCCTTTACTATTATGCTGACAAATAATTAATTACTCATACTGACTGGATAAGAAACTACTCGTACGTTCGCGTCGTACGAGTACTATGTCGTTCAACTAGGAATGATTTGAAACCAGTGGCACAAAGGGCCAATCTAAAGGTAATCATGTCACTTGAATGCAAAACATTTCTAGCATGTATTTTCGAACCAACTTTGAAGAAACGAGGTAGAATGTTTAGTTCCAGGATTATACCTTATGGAGTGAGTTGATACTAAATAACATTTCCACCGCCGAGAAGGGATGTAGTGTACAACTAATTATCTTGCACTCGTAGCACAAGGCACAATAGGAAACATAACCGCCGGGAAAATTACGCGCGCCGACGAAATGGACCGCGACAGAAACGTGGTAGGTTCGCGAACACGCTGAGAACTGAACGTCATGGAGAATCCAGAGGGGGGCGAGACTCTCCAGGGCCCCACCACCTGCCGGCATGTCCCTTCGCCTCTCTCCCCGTGATTTGGATAACCGTTAAAATTAAAGGTGTTTTTACTCTGGGGTTACAATATAGTTGAATATCTGTGTACTGGGGTGGTGTAGAGTTGATAACGCGATGACAAAATCAATTAAAACCATCTGTATACCTGGTGAGTAGTTAGCTTCCACGCACATCATCACTTAGAACGTAAAACCATTGGTTAATCTATCCAAGAACGGTTGTTCCAACATTGAATCGTGGAAGGATACATTAGTCAGAAGTACATTTATTAATTACCATAAGGATCTGTTGAATATTATTGAATACATTTTAATGATTAAGAACGTGTGTTGATATGAGGATCCAGAATTCATAGAAGATCGGTGGATTTCATAAGGCACCAAAATTTAGGGAATTTTAAGGCAGTCAAATTAGGGAATTATCATGGGGATTTTAGCGAATCAATGTACAGAATATTCAGATTAAATTTGAATGTTGTCATGAAGGCGCGTCTGCGAAAACTCAAATTTGAAATTCCTAAAACGCATGTAGGTACACCTCTGGAATCACCAAACCGATTTTTATGTCATTTTCAGGGATCACTCAGGGTCCCACATATTTGAAAGCAATCGGAATGATAGCGCCTGGATGTGCGCATTAATGCCATTCTTGAGTATCCCATACCTCCCGAGCAAGTATGTTCGTTACTTTGGCAGTTCAGCGTTTAGATTTCTTGGGATTTCTTAATTTAGTCCAAAAAAGTACTGAATAGCCAAATGTATAGTTTAGGTATGAAACAGAGAATAATAAAAAACATAAAGTTATCCGACAATAATGATGATGGGCATAATTATTACAAAGAATGGTAGAGCAGAAGTTCTCTCCAATAATTATTAAATATTTTTCTTTTCAGTTTCTAATGAGTCTAATTATTGCTTCATACATCCTGAGACTTCAAGTTTGCTCGTATCAAAAGCTCCTTTGCCTCGAGTTTTCGACTTTTCAAAACTCCGATTTGTTCATCAACCTCTCGTCGCTTTTTTTTAAATCAATATTCTCGTTCTTTCGTTTGACAGCTAATGCATGCTGCCTTTTGGCAGAAGCTGATTTGAAATCTCTCACCATATGCTTGATCACAGTGACATTTTTATCAATAGAAGAACTTCTTCCTAAATGGAATTGCAGAAGATAGTCAAGTGCATGTCAAGTACAGAATTTGGCATTCAAATACAATTCAAGTAGGTATCCAAGTACATTTGAGTACCTGTAGACTCCCTGGGAGTGGTACTATTCAATGATTTGAACCGCAGACCCGCCAAATAACGTTGTCGGTCGATTCGAAGGGTTCATTGTTGACATTAATAAACCCAAACGCCAGAGATTTGAGCGCTAGAGCAGATATCGAATCAATACCCACAACAACCCAGCAATGTTAGTTCAGTTGATACCCACGTATAACGCGGCAATATTTATTAGCTGGTTACAGTCTCTTAATAAGCGCCAATTGACGCACGGTATAACAATATATTCATTCCAGGAAGGATTTTCCGGCTCGGGGTTTTAATCAGCCGTACAAAACAAATTTGAGTTTCATCTGCATGTTGTTCCAATAAACCATCACACAGAGAAACACTTCAATCAACGTTCATTCATTTAAACGCTGAAAAACAAATTTTATACATGTGTCTTTATACAGTGTATGTTTGCCGGACGTCACGAAACGCGTTTTTCAGTATCCATGTCTCGGCTCCTATTGAAATTTGAAACTTGAAATTGAAACCTGGTGTGGATAATAGAAAGCCCTGAAAGTTTCAAGTTGCTAGGTCTAAAGGGAGACGAGTCATATACCTTCAAAAACCCGGGTTTTCTCCCTTACCATGTTCTTCTTCTCCTTGTTGAGTTAGGCAAGGCTACAGCCTCTCCACCTTCACCGGTTGACTTAAATTTTTGCACAGAGCTTCGCTTCAACTTCAGACAGTGCCTTTTAAAAGATTTAGCCCATTATCTCAACCCAAGAAAATTTTAGAAACGAAAAAACTTAAATTTAGGCTAATTTTGGCCACTTTGACGGGTTCACAGACTGCAGGCTCATGGGTAACTGTAGCATTCTATCTAAAAGTTTGCTCATTTCTTTCAAATGGCACTGGGTCAATGTAGTGGGGAGTTATGTTACATTGGGGTCATCACTTTCGAATATAAATAAGTAAAGGGCTAAATAATCAGGGTATATGGGGCACATTAATATCGTTCAGAGCAGTAGGTACAGAGTAATGAAGGGAGCGAACCACAAGGTGAAAGGCCTCGTTCATCGCAGCAATGGTGACACATACTTGTAACATGGAAATAGGTCAGAGCTAGTCCAGCAAGACGATTGAGAGCTCAGGGCTACGATTTTGAGACTACTTAATGGTAGATTTTTTTAATTTTGTGGCAAGAAATTCCAAAACTTTTATTTATTTTTGTTTGCTGTACGCCAGGTGTTATTGTTGGTTGAACTCAAAGATCCTTCATGTAACTGCGGTCTCGAGAAATTCGAACACACTCACTGTGAATCATAAGATATTATAATAATATTATTATATTATAATATAATTTCCCATAGCATAATATGTTATTATTGTGTAGGAAGAGCTATTGAGAAACTTCGCGATAATTCGATCATTATATCCACCACAATAAGCTTCTTTTTCGTTTAACCATTCAACGTTAAGTAAACAGGTAGGAACCCTACATGGAAAATAGATTCACAAGTTCTTCCACGAGCTCCGACCACACTTATCAATCACTCGGACGTTACCATATGTTCAGGTTGTCGACACTGATGTAGACACATCACAGAGTCTGACGATGTTTTGAAAGTATTGAGGGCTATTGAGAGGCCAATGAACATGAAAGTTTGTTGAGCGTCGTGTTATTATGATAATCATGAGACCAGTGAAAGAGGAAGTCCGCAGACGGGGGCGGGCACTGAACCCAACAAGCGCGTTTATCTCCTCGAATGGGAAGTCAGAGCGGGGAATTATGAGTGACGTGGACCAACTCCCGGCCTTGCCATTTCAATATCGACCTGACGTGGAGCTCATTAGTTGGCGTGCAAACGCAGAAGAGAGAATGATGACGAACTTGGAGGGAGAATGATGACGAACTTGTTCAAGCTACAGGTGTCTTGGTTTGATTATCGAGGAGGTTTTTGAATCTTAAAATTTAATGAATGTTAAAACATTTGTAGCGGGTCGGCACAATATGAAAATTACAAAATCGTACTAAGAAAGTGGTTGTAACCGCATATCAAGATTTTTTCTCGGGGTGACAGTTTGTAACTAATAGAAAGAAGACGTCGATTTCAAGATCTAGCAAACCTTAGCAGAAACTGATAAAACGAGGGAATTAAACTTGAGTTAAAAGTTGAGGGAATTGAAAGGTCGTCCATGCAAACGTAGAAACAAACAGAAGAGAAACAACATAGATGACCACTTTTCTAGGGGCAACCAGAAAATGCCGGCGAGATGCATGAATACGACTCGTAAAAAACGTAGGAATCAAAACTAGAGCAATTCAAGGTTAGCTACGTTTCATTAGAGCATGCTCATTTTAGGCGTCAAATTACATAAAACGAGCGCTGCCTATTGTCAATTAGTAGAAAATCATTAGTCGTTGTCTCAGTTGAACGGTGTAAGATTAGTGTAACTTGTCTTCCTTGTGGACGACCAGGAAGAAAAACTTTATGTAGATTATATATTTTTCATATACACAAAGCTGCGTTTGAAGAAGTTATTAACAGTTACCCTTTTATACGTGGTCAAGATTCCGCACCACAAGATCGAATCTTCACTCGTGGTTTGGATATTTAAGTTAAATTTACAAGAAAATACGACTTAAATTCTCAAACCACGAGTGAAGATTCGATTATGTGTTGGGGAACCTTGACCACGTATACAATGGTAACTGGTCATAACTTCTTCAAACGCAGCTTTATGTATATGAAAAATATATAATCTATTGGTATCAAATATTGGTACATGTTTTCTTGTTACAAACTCATCTTTACATTTTCGCAAAATGTAGGTTTTGTTTTTCTTGTCAGTTGAAATGGATTTGTTTTGAAAAACTATACACCAATCATTTTAGAGCTATGGGTTGGTTCTTCACTAAGTTACTACAAAATTGGGTATCCGTTGAGCGGAAATGAGTAAAGAACTTTGGAAGTTGTGACGTCACCATGCGCCCGCTTGAGGGGTCCTTCAAGATGTGAATCGGCACTGTTCCTCATCTGATTAAACTACACTCCTTGACATCTCCCACTACTACTGGGCAATCCAAACGCAAGAGCGTACCCCTATGGATATGTGGCCTCCAACCTCTAATTTGACGTGTTTCTATTCCGAATGGTAGGTGTGCCACTTGTATTTTGATTTGTTGTCTTCGATAATGAACCATTGGAATCGACAAGAAAAAAAAGTTAATTCCCTCTCAAAAGTTGGAGATACGTGGATACGGTAAATTTAATTAAAAAAATTAAAAATCCGTCCGTTCTCGCATTTGCCCAGCTGCAGTTGTAGAGGTTACGGGCTCGGCCCAGCCGAAGGATGTTAGTTGAAACTTTTCTTAACCCCCCATAGGGGAGGATTCAAAATAAATGTTGAAAAAGATTTCAATTCAGAGAATTTGTTAAGACCAACCGGAGCGTTTTGCGACCAGTCGCTCGTTAAAATGAAGACCATGAGGTGGAGCCGTCAAAATGGTCAACATTTTAGAGTGAATAAACGGTAGCAAGTCGAGCCAATTTCCATACTGATGAACAGGAATTCAAACAACACATGGTTTGGTGACGTCGAGCTTCTTGTTCTGAGATCCTTTTCGATGAGTAGAGAAAGAAGGTAGGTCAAATATTTTTTGGAAGGTACGTCGTGTTATACATTATGGTAAACGTTGGTAGGTAACAATTTGTTCTGTTGGTAGGTACAAATATTTAATTAAACCCCAGAACTGAACTCAACTCAAATGAACTCAACTTGTATATTTAATTTATCATTCATATAAATAAATTCGACCACCTAATCTAGTGATATTTTAGCTCGCCGCTCCAGTTGCCTCGTACAATTATAGGACTCACAGTGATATTGTATGTTCGTACATAGCAGCGATCTGGACAGAAGGGTGATGAAACCATTGTCCAAGAACTTGCAGCGTTTTTTATACGATGTATAAAAACAACGCTGCAAGTTTTCGGATATGTTATCTACATGCTTGTTATGTTATCTACATGCTAATAATCGTATGTGAACCACGGAAGCTCTCGTGATTACGTAACCTCACGAGGACATCACATTTATGGAGACATATTGACAAGCACAAGTCATTTATTATAATGAAACCGGGTATTGTAAATAATTCACTATCAGATAATTATTACCGTAAGCTTGATAAATTTATGAAAATGTTTAGATCAACTGTTGATCTAAACATTTTCATAAATTTATCAACTGTGTTACAGATGTATAGTTGTCGTGGCACAACTGCGAAATTCCAAGGTAATGTTCATACCCGAATTACACCAACTTCGGACGTGGCACAACTGCGAAATTCCAAGGTAATGTTCATACCCGAATTACACCAACTTCGGACTCCTATGTTGGATGTAGATGATGATGTTTAACAGAATCTACTGAGGATTATTGATATATCAAAGGGTGGGGATTCAAGCAACCTTCACCTTGTTCGTACGACCGCGAACACGGCGCCGCGCCTCGACCTTCAATGCGCCCACATGTACTCAAAAAACTCTGCAAATTCTTGACACAACGGTTTATTAACTTCTTTGTACAGATTACCCTTCTGTCTAGATAATTATCATTAATTATTTCCACTATAATTAAATTATTATAATTAAATTTCGACTGACATGGAAAACGTGTATAAAATGTTAACGCTCCTATCTCAAGCTAATTAGCGTATTCAAGCGTAATTAGTTAAATCAAATTCGCACTGAATTATTGAGACATTTGAGACCTACTCGTACCTACTACTTAAATAATACCCTTTTGAAACCACAGCAGTAGCTCCTTTTCATCGGAAATTTCGCCAGTCCGTGGTGAAGGTAGTAAGGTATTAAATGTTTAAACCCAGATTTTGAACTATGAAGAAAGAAGGATGTGATTTGATGTCTAGTCGCCGGCCCCTGATATCTATTCACCCAGTTTCACTGCGAAGGGAAGCTTATTCGCCTCGTCGCATGATTACATCACAATTCCATTCAGTAGACGAAACGATTCAACTTGTTTTCTTTACATTTACAAGCGAACAATGTACAATACAATAGTTAGATTCAGTCCTATTTTTAATGAACAGCTGACCAAAGTGAGAATTAATTATATTAATTTATCATCACTCAACACCTGAGCTTCAACAAGAACAATTAGCCATTGTCAGTGGAATTTGTTCTGCAATCAAACGATTAAATCCGGATGAACAACGAATTAACGTTTAGAATAGAAAAAAACTCCCGCTTTAGCCATAATATGTCAAATATATCATATAGTATAATTCAATACCCCCCAAAAACAACTCCGTTGTAAAAACTGGCCCGCCAAAAAACGTCAGCCGCAAAAAGGAATGATATCCATTTTGCCCGCCAGCCACATATATATAGGATGCTCGGTGCTTCGCACCTCGCTGTTGAGTGTGCATATAGAAACCTGATCCTCCTACCCCTAACCTCCACCGTCAATGTTTTCCTGTTCCCTGTCACCTTCCCACAACCCCCTCTCACCCTTAGTCACCCTCGGTTTCACCTAATATGTTTCCTCTGTTACACCAGCAGGGAGCTTTACGCTTCTTTCAATGCTGTTGGCGGGAGCTTTTTGCCAGATGAACAAGCCTGAATTGAAGCATTACTTCATTACAGTTGTACCACCGCTGATTACTCGTGACCACCAGTAATACTTATGTTAGCTTGTTCATCTGGCAAAAAGCTCCCGCCAACAGCATTGAAAGAAGCGTAAAGCTCCCTGCTGGTGTAACAGAGGAAACATATTAGGTGAAACCGAGGGGAACTAAGGGTGAGAGGGGGTTGTGGGAAGGAGACAGGGAACAGGAAAACATTGACGGTGGAGGTTAGGGGTAGGAGGATCAGGTTTCTATATGCACACTCAACAGCGAGGTGCGAAGCACCGAGCATCCTATATATATGTGGCTGGCGGGCAAAATGGATATCATTCCTTTTTGCGGCTGACGTTTTTTGGCGGGCCAGTTTTTACAACGGAGTTGTTTTTGGGGGGATATCACATCTTTTTGCATGGCTAGTTTTCGAGTGGTACTTATACAATACGGTACAATTTAACAAAAGTACCTACGAGGTAACTAGTAAATTTTTTCCTAAATGAAGTTTTATTCTAGTCAAAATTTAATAAAAAATTAGTACGCCTTTTTGTTTCTTCTTTTTGTGACAAGAATAATTATTTTTTGGAAATTATTGTTTATCTGAAATGTGTTTGAAAAATAAGTAGTTTTAAAATTTTTGCGAATTGGTTAAATAGTAGTTTTAAAATTTTCGATTAATTAAAACAATCAACAATTTAAAAACAATTATTAAAATTTAATACAATTATTCTTATTATTAAATTTAAAAAAATAGAAAGAATTAGACATTTGAATAAATTTGAATTAGAAATTTTTTGAAAATTGGTTGCATTTTTTCTTGGGGATTGTGCAAATTTTTGTTGTTGAGAATCATTACAATAATTGTAATTATTGGTGTCGAAGAGAAAGAGGAAAGAGAAAGTTTGCAAAAGGTAAAACGCACGTTTTTACACCAACAATCGCGAATAACTCGAGAACCGTTGGGAAAAGTGACAAAGTGCGCTACCCTCATTCGAAAGCCCATAAAATTTCCTATCGATCCTTAAACAGGCGCCACTCTACGACAATTTTTCTGACCACCGTTCAACTTTGATGTTTTCGGAAATTAGCCAAATCAGTAGATGTGGAATTTATTCACGTATTTTTGGCTGTGGATTAGTCAAATCGATTGAGATTTAGTTCAAAATTATTGAGCATATTCTAGACAACCTAGCGGACATTTTAAGACCAACCGCACCAATTTTCATCAATATTTGCGGCAGTTGTTGTTGAAAATAGAAAAATCACCATAACTCCTTTATTTATCATCTTAGGAAGCATTTTTTGATCTCAAATTAAACAGTTTGAAAAGCTGAACACAACTAAAAAAGAAAATCTGAAAAAGCTTCAATTTTGAAGGAGTTATGACCATTTGAAATTCCTAAAAAACACTATTTCCCCCCTAATTGGGAGGGAAATGGGGGGAGGGAGAAAAAATGTTCAAAAGGCACTCCCTTGGAGCATAACAAACGTGTGTGCAAAATTTCAGCTCGATCCGATTTGTCTGCTGGGCTGTAGCCCCGTCAATGAACAACAACGACAACAACAACGAGAAGAAGAAGAACACGAAAAACGTGAAAAATAGTGGTTTTAAAACTGTTATACCCCCGACACCTGATGTTCCCGAGAGCTGAAATTTGGTTTACGTCCTCACGTGCCCCTGGAGAGTTGGTGTACAAAAAATCAACTCTCGAGACACTCAGGGAGCCGCGCTACGATAGGGTGAAAACCCGAACTTGTTCCGTCGCGTAATCAGTGTCTCAGTCGCTTCGGTTTTTTGGGCTTCGGTTTTGTTGGCGGGCGGGACGCTCCCGCGTCCCTAGATAATATAATTATACAACCACATTTTTACTTATACTCCTATTTTTTTGTCATAATCAGACTGGAACAGATATTTCCAGTTGCAGAATTAAAAACAATAAGTAAACATTCCTTCTTTCTGAATAAAAAGAAAGATGAAGCACTCCCACTCCCCGCTCTCGGAAATTCCGATGACTGTAGATTTCATGGTGAACTACTCTCGACATAATCCCAGTTTCAATTGAGTCGGACCAACCAGATGCGTATTAGATACCACAATCAGTGTCTTACTGACCTACTCGTGATTTCTTATTTTTACTTCAGCTTTGTGGACCGAAAGTTCTCAAACGGGTTGAATTAGGTAGTCATAATTTGCATTTTAAGTCTATCTGTACCTGTCATAATCAGAAAATTAGAGGTACCTACCACATCAGGTAACTTGAGAATAAAAATCCAGCATAACTGAGTAAAACTTGAAACTCAATTTTCAGAAACTCCTAAATATAAGAAACGCCTGAAATAAGACCCCCAGTCTGAAACGCTTATAAGGGATACAGCCTAATTACACAACAAAATATTTTATATTCAGCTATGTGATCCTATGTACATTCTAGACAACGATCTATGCTCTTAGGTACCTAATTCACGTGTTAGGAGGTGAGTACGACAAATGGAATACTTTCCAAGACAAACTAAATAATAACCTACGAAACTTACTTGGATTTGACAGTGCTGTATTCGGTATGCGATGGCACATTATCGGTTGAAGTACCAGTCAAAACTTCAGTCATCAAAGAGGGCATGTCATCTATACTACCAAGCAGATCGTGGGCCACTGAATTCACCTGCAATAAATTGTAAGATCCTTTGCCTGTTACAAAATAACAATTTTACAAAAAAGGACTTGGGACGAAGAGACCCCCAGTTTCTGATTCAGTTTCTCGCAAGCTAGATTTTTAAGTAGATAAGGCCCTAGGGTTATACACCTAATAGTGTGGGTATCTGCAGTAGGTCTACACCGGTTGTCTAGGTCTAGTGCAGTCCCCTGTAATCAGTAAACAGTAATGTTTCCAAAAAGAGAAGCACACATAATGTTCACTCATTAATACTCTTCTCCGAAGATTCGTTAAATCAGTAGGTATCTAGGTATGTTTAGGGAATAAGACGAGTACCTATTATTCAAAGTCATTCAACAAGAATTACTAACAAATAGCCGGTTTTTATCGTCAAAGAAAAACTGATGTTTCAATACCAAACATTCAATACAAATCTTGGACTACCAAGATATATCGTTAAACTGCCAGTTACTGTAGGTTTATTCCATTATGTGCGTATACAGGTAAATAATATTTAATATATTATATTATAATTGTTTATCGACACTATTGAGCTTACCTTCCCTTGAACCACTTCAACAAAAGGAGGAGGGGAATGAAACATTTCCGGATTTTCATGTTTCACGTTTACTACATTCGCGCTCGAATTTTTCACCAAAGGGGAATCACTCGCGTTACCCACTGCACTCCCATACGACACGTTCTCCGGGCACACAGACGACAGAGCAGAAATCACTATTACACACGTTATTAGCCGGAAAATTCGAAAACATTCGTCCAACTGTCCCAAAGAAGGCATTGTTATCTGCGTCGCTTGGCTGAACTTACGGTATCAACCGATGCGATAACGTCTGAGCTGGAAACCGAAATTGAAACTTCATGTCTATACTAGTTCGTCAAATCCTAAACGTAATGTAAGTAATACCCCGATGCGTACGGACGATTCTGGCATGAAATTACTCAGCGAAATGAAGTACAATCTAACCTTGTTACAATGAAACGTATCTACAGACTACGGTTGACTTGTAACCGTGGTGAAGGTTCCGATCACAACCCTGTAGGTAGTTTCATATTAAACCGCTAGAGAGCAGAAGATTCCTCGCAGGTTCGTTTCCAGCCGAGTCTCCCGCTCGAAAAGCTTATCAGTTATCAGTTATACCTACTTGTTGCAATAACGATAAACCTACGTAGTATAGTAGGGTTTTCTGTGAACCTAGGTAGGTACATCTATATCGCTGTGGTGCATATTACTCTGTTTTCGTTCAATTTTTAGGATTAGAATTTAGATAGCATGAACTGTTATGAGGAAAATTTTCATTCATCGTTCGAATACCTCATCGAACAGGTTGAATGACGAAATAATTAACTTACTGTTGAATTGAATGAAACAGTTGAAACTTTATACCTAGATGTTCCCTCTCGCGGAAGATGTTAAACAGTTTATAATCGTCGAGTTATTTTTCCAACTTATATGTACTGCCTACAGGTACCTACTACTATCAGAGCATTCACATACTATGCTTAGTCAAAAACTATACACTTGGTACCTGAGTGATATGAAACGGCGTTTGGTGAAAAACATGTTTTATGAAGATCCGACCAAAGACTGTGGATTCCTCCATAGGTAAGACAAATTTCACTGCTTGTTACCTGTAATGAGATGTAGCTAACTCGTGGAGGTACCTTAACATCACATGTTGATGTGGATTCATCAATTAATTATAAACTAATCCTTAAGAGACAAAAAGTCACTTAGCACCTGCAATATGGTGACAAGAAAATTCGTACTCATGATTCAGTGTAAATATTTCTACTCCATCTTCAAAACTATTGTAAATGATTTTATGATATAATCGCAATTGACGTTACAGTGAGAACTTCGAGCTCTTGAGATCAAACAAACGACACATTTGCCAGGATTGTCATCATTTCAAAGGTCATGTAAGTCAATCTATTCCATAGTTCAAGATTGTTCCAAGTACGTACCTAGGTAGTCCCAAATCAGCTCCGGTTGAACAATGTGGAACTGCATAATATACTGATACATATACTGATACATAATAATGATATATAATAATATTATTATACTGATTATGAAATCAGTATACTACTTTATGAAATCCTGCATCATGCACAGTGAAATTGATGATTGCTAGATGCAATAAGTACATTTTTAGATCAGTAGATAGGGAGTTTTTTTTACACTAAAATGTAAATTATTGCCAATTTCCCTCCCGCTAAAAAGTTACCTACCTACACAATATTTCAAGCGTTTCAACATGTCCCGTTCATTTAGTTGGCTGTCTGATTTCTTTATCTCAATGATAACTTCCTAAGGCCAAAACAAACTCAAGGGTTTTTACAGCCATTTACAACAGTCGAATCTGAATGGAACGGTAACAACTACTGTGAGAAGTGAAGTAATCGAGTATGGCTTGGTCTACACTAGGTAGGTGAAGTCATAAAGACATTGTTTTACCGTATGAGGTAGATAAGGTTCATTTATCGTGTTTCGTTTCAATACTTTTCTAATAGCGGAATGTTGACAAGTGAGAATTAACTCACTATCTATCTAAACAATTTTTTATTAGGTGGGCTCGTAAACATGAGCTCCAGTGACATACACCGTTCCTACCCGACTATCTACTCTCCGCTTGATCGAGGTGACAACGAACTCATTGGCATTCAAGCAACCACATCTACTAAGGTAAGCATTTACGTTTCAGATATCAGTTGGTCTAAATAAGAACAAACAAGGAGTCTGTTTTCAAGGAGACTTTGAATGCACAGCAGATCAAGCTATGGTTAGTACATAGATGTCTACTTCCAAATGGGGGATGTATGTTTAACGTGAGTACATTTGACAATAGGGTATATCCCCTGAGACGCCGTTGTCTTAAATAGTTTTCACCAGCTTGATGAGTTGGCGGAATAAAAAAAGTGTGATAAACTTTGAAGGTCATCATAATGAAATTAATTTTTGATCAACAACATCGGCCAACAATGTTGCACTCGTATTACGTAACTCAAGAGTCCTGCAGACCTTCCTCGTAGTAATGACAGGTAGAAAAGGCAATCGATTGGCGCAGAACACACTAGAGTCGGCGTAAAAAGCCATATATAATTTCAGCGATTAAAAAAGTTTAACAGTACACTTTTTCTTATACTTCCTTGATGCGCAGAATATGGCAAGGACATTCAAATTTATTTTTCGAACGCAAGTTTCAATCGTCTCCAAAAAATTCACTTACAAGACTTTTATGTTATTAATTAATTTATTTAAATCTAAATTACAAACAAAGAAGGGTCATTTGCAACCGAAAAAGATGAGATAGTGCACCTCATGAAATTTAAGACAACACTTTCCGGGGGTAAGGACTTGACTCGACCTGCAAACCATTGTCCCCTTGTTAAATGTTTCATGCCTCGTATCAACTTGACAAATTGCCGGAATGTACCTACTTACTGGTCAATTAGACACGGTTCAAAACCTTTCACGTTTGAAAGAGGTCCACTCACGCCATCCTCACTCTGTGTTGTACTGACGATGGTGTAAGAGCCAAAACTGGTCTACAATTTTTGTGGAAGTAGACTTTTTCATATTGAGACTCGACTTTTTATCCCTGGAGATAATATATTATATTTGCACTTTTTCGCGGCACCCACCTGCTAATTTTATGAATACAATATTGCGAGAAAAGCATTTCGCAAGATCCAAGAAAACTGCCAGCGGGTTTTTCCCAATTTTTCAAGTCTGTACGCGTAGTCAAACAAGCTGTTGCATGTCGAGTACTCTTTGAACGGAAACCATAAAGCCTCTCATTTAGTATCGAATTATTTTCTAGATATTAAATTAAGTAATTGAAACATTACACAATTTCCATCACTTCAGCGATTGTACTGAGTAATGTATCGGAAACACAACAACTAGGTAATTTCAAATTTGCTGATGAAAAACCCAACCGAAAGACTTGGATTTATTAATTTAATACTAAAATTCACTGCTACATTAGGTTCAAACATTGGGGTTACATTGGGTCCAAAAGGGTGGTCAAAAGGTGAAGGGGTTTGGACTTTAGGTGATTTTTTCGGACGTTCATCCAAGGGTTTCAAGACTATGCATGATTTTTGCACTTTATCAAACGTTATATTTATGTGATATTGTCAGGTTTCCCATTTGTGAGTAGTAAGAGGCCATTGTACACGACGCAATCTCACAATACGGGTAGATATCCTATCTCAACAATAATTATTTTGTGTTTGTTTTTAATTACAAACACAATCAGAAAAAATTCCAGCTAGAACTATGTTTCGAGAAAAATCACGGATATGATTTATTATTCTTTTTATTTTTGAGTTTCGTAGAAATAATTGTAAATACGCGTATTTTTATTAAAGGTACGGAAGAAAAGAGGTCATTTTGTTTTGTTCTAATTAATTAGGTAGATTCGGTAGTTTTAATTAGTATCGTATGGAAAAATATAGATGATGTTTACACATCGATTTTTTTACGGCAAAAATCGATGTCTAAAAAAACATTGATATTTTCAAACATCGATGTTTTTCCGAAAATACCTTACCTAAGTACAAGTAGGTACCTACCTAGCTGTCTTTTTTTTCTTTTTTTTTGTAATTTTTCTTACTTAAACAAAATTAATTTTTGTCATTTTATGATTATTAATTTTTATTAATTAACTCGATATCTGAAATTCATGTGCTGTGCCAGTATGAATATTGTTTATTGACCCGACAAGCTGCCGCATGATTCTTCCTCATGTTGACGACTTTCGATCTGCTCCAACTTTGGGCCCTCATTGTGAACGAACGGTACTGGTCGTACAGAGCTCCGGATGGTCAGGAAAAAATTCTAAAAATTACACTCTATATACCTAAATGGCTACAAAGAAAGTACACTGTACAATTTGAATTTTTCGCGATATGAAGTTTTCAAAATTTGTTTTGAATTCCTTTCCATTGATCTAGTGTTATGAAAAGTTTAAAGGATCATTGTGAGCTTGGTCCGAACCCGTAAAACAAATTTCGTTATTTTAGCACAACGCTAATTGGCCAAAGTGGAGTTTGCAGAGTTTTTCAATTCGATTTTCTGAATGTACGTATCTTGAAAAGTAAATTCTCACATTTTGAGGATTTGGATTTGAGCTAGAGACTTGAAATTTTGAATATGGGTCGCAAATGGATGAAACTGCAATATTCACTCGGTTTTCTGTCTGTAAAATTGTTTAAACAATAGGTAGGTACCTACCTATTTGCTTAAACAATTTAAATTTGGATGATGAGCTAGAGTCTTGAAATTTTATACGTGGGTCAAAGATGGATGGCAATGCAATATTCAGTAGGTTTCTCGTCTCTAAAATTTTTTAAACAATACCTATTGGTTTAATTAAATTTGAATGATGAGCTAGGATTTCATCTATCATTTCGTGAATTAGATTAAGGCGATCTGCTCAAGGAAGGAGTAAACCGTTGTGTCAAGAATTTGCGGTGTTTTTTTAATCTCTCGGTTGTGTGAGAGAAGTGAAAACATAAAAGTCTTCGTTTGAACGATTTGATAGAATCCATTGAAACTTCCTTGCACTTGTAAATTACTCGATTAACATGTTATTTGCTGATGTATTTCTTGTTTTAATAAGGAAGACTCCATTAAAGGAAGTTATTCGAGTGACTCGACTCTGAACATAATCACTCTATTTGATTCGAAGCTAAGCTGCGACGACTCAGCAGGATGTGTGAGCAACAGCAAAAGCGAAAAGCAAGAGGTATCGACTTGAACTTGTACTTAGAAAGTATGATCAAGTATATAAGGGGACGTTATATTATATAGTTGCAATAATTTACTATGTGCTGCAGTCACTGATGGTTATTTATGCTGACGTCATTTATGATTTTGGTCCTATGTTGATGGTTTGTGAAAATTCTGTGAAGGTAAAAGTATTCTTCCTCATTATGATTTTATAAAAACCATAAGAGCATTGGAATTTCCATTAAGTGACGGGTATTTTTCATCTCTTCGCAGAATAATTTTCACCTGAGCCTTACCGATTAATTTTCTAGATGACATCTTGTTGTGTTTGCCAAGCTGCCTGGGGCCATTTCAAGTCTGAGGTTTCCAGAAGAGGAAAAAACCAACAGGGATCGGGCGCAACTGATGAAATGGAGAGGAGCTGCGCCGTCAGAGCGAATAGCGAGATAGTCTGTCGAATCTGTCTTGAAGGTAGTTAAAGTTATTTTGTCGTGTAACTGTGCACTACAGTGCACAGTAACTGAACACGTCTGGTGGGGTGATTGGGAATCAAGTGCTATTGAAAACTTCATTTGCGCTCATGTGAAGTTACGAAGGTTTATATATCAGGTGATAGGAGAAACAGTGGTTTTTAGGGGGTTGAGCATCGGCTAGTTATTAAGTAAGTCTTGTACAAAGTTCTCGATCTTTTCCAATGTGGAGGAATTCGTTACAACTGTTCCATTTTTGGTGGGGGGAGGGGGGGGTTGAGCTAACAATGAATTTCCTAAGCTCTAGATTTCCTCACCAACAGCTCTTGGTCGTTAACGTAACGTAGTAATTTAGAAAAAATTATCAACTGAAATGATTAGTAAGTAATTTATAAAATTAAATTTGATGAATTTAATTTTCCAAAAGTTTTCTTTTTAATTTTCCAGAAATTTAATTTTCTTGGAATGAGATGTGAAATTGTAACTCTAAGGTGGGAAAATGGTATTTTTAATTTTCACATAGTCACAGGGGTTATGAGTAAAGCAATTACCCTACCTCCCCTTACACGTCCATGGATTAATTTAGTGGCGTTGCAATGTTACATCATGGCTAATGCAATTTCAGAACGAGGTATCGAAGGATTCATATCACCTTGTGACTGTTCCGGAACGATGGGAAACGTCCACAGGAGTTGTCTGGAACGTTGGTTGACGCTCCTCAATTCGTCAGAATGTGAAATCTGTAGGCATAAATTCAAAGTTCGAAGATATATGAGGCCAGCAAGTGAAGTGAGTTTGAACATTGATTTGCACAGGTTTCGGGGATGTATTCCTGTATGAACGAAACAAAAGACAAATCCTGGAAAATGGGGTTTCATGTCTTATCGACTTACAATCGACATATGAATTGGGTTTGACATCCCAGATGAAGAAGAGGTTTATGAATCAAGACTGAGTTTTTTTAAAGCATTTTCACATGCATCTTGTCAGCTCCCATTTACGAATTTTGGCAGCATCTTTCCAACAGCATAAACTATTGAAATATGGAGAAGTTTCATTAAAGACGTGATTGACCTTATTGAAGACTTGAGGTTTCACATTTGACGTGCCCTTAGACATCACATTATTAAGTTGTAATGTCCTCCATTACCTCCGAAACGCAATGTTAAACCCTATAATATAAACCCTATAATTTTCAATTAACTTAACAACTTTCAATATATTATATTGAAAGTTGTTAAGTTAATTGAAAATCTACAATTATAAACCAATTAAGGGTTGACAATAACAGCATAATATTATTATGTAAAGGCTCATAAGGTGAAGCAATAGAAACGTCAGAGATAGCTTACTGAAATAATAACATTATTATGTAATTGTACATCTACAACAAAATTGATTCTAGTTTCAGCTGGCTCAACTACCCTTGAATGTATGTGGTGACCTGATATGTATCACAGTTCTAAGCCCTCTTTGTATTCTCATCATCTACTTCACAATTGACGCCACAGTGACGAACATAAGAAGCGGAAAAACGTCGGGAGCAATAGCATTAATTCTCATAGCCACTACAATTATGGTCGTTTACTTCATCTGGGTCTATTTTACTTTAAAGTAAGTCTGAAAAATTATTTTCATTTACTTAGTCGTTAAGTATGTTACGGAATAATCACGGAATTATTAAGCACTTTGTGACCAAAAACGCACATTTTGAGATTCCTTCCAAATAATTTGTAATACTTATGACAAGTGTGATTTGTATTTGGAATTTCCTGCTGTTCCAAGTTCGTATGTATAAGAGTGCATATATGCGTCGAATACACCACGACTTCAAGTACATCCTCGAAAATGATAATTTTACAACAAATGCTCTGTTGTATTGGATGATATTCGTAGTAGACACTTCAAATGAGAGTTCTCAAATACGATACGGCACGTAGTCAATTCCAGTGATAGCAGTTATTAGGAGTAGTAGGAGTAATACTGGTCATGAGTGGATTTCTAGACCGTCTAATGACTTAACTAAATTTTCATACGCATTGCTAAAACACCTGCATTTAAAAAAACAAAATAATGTCTACAGGCAAGCATTGTCTTTCTGGTGGGGAAGCAATCGAATCGTGAGACTCTCGACAAACCAAGTTGCTCCAGCAAGAGGGATGCTAAGCGGTTGATTATGCAGTGCATATTTGGAAGATCCTGATACGAGCCGCATGGGGATGAAGACTTCTGCAAGTTTTCTATGAAAGAACTTTGCGTGGTAATGAAAAATAGTGACGATCTACGTACGAGGGTATTCACCGTTTTATTGATACGAGTATAAAGGAGTAGAATAAAGTGGGTTCATTCCAGAAAGTGGTTCATGTTATAGTACTATTGAATATCGACAGATTCAATACAACCACATGGCCTTCAGAAGGGTTTTACCTCATTAATGTCTGTTAATGCCTACCGCCGCATTACCCACATGCTCCTCTGGGAACACTATCTCAACACGTGCATTACTCATTCCGACCCACCCTACGCCTATTGATTCGTCATGAGCTCTCACCGTTCTGGCAATTGTACACACCCACGGAAGGAGAGAGCAAGCTGCTAATGTACTCCAATTTATATTTGACAATGTCTCCCAGTCTTAATTGATCAGACTTTACATTGTACTCCTGTGCATTTTCATACACCACGCTATTATTTAATTTTAGGGCATGTTATGATTACATTGACTAACAATTTAATGAATTCATATCTAATAACAATTCATTTTATTTATATTTCAATAATAATCAATAACACAGCCCCACAAAAAACGTTCAAGATCCGAAAGACTGACGATGGTATCCATACGTATTTTTGGACGCTGAATCCGAATCCAATGCCCAAAAAAGAAGTACGCCCCTAAAATTTTCACTTATTCAAATTCAGTTTTTCTGAATCCAACGATACCAAAAACGCACTTTTGTCACGTACTAGGTATCAGGCTGACGATGTTTAGTTTTGTTACTTGAATGTTTATTTAGATTGCAAATAACAGTGTTAGCAGCAACAGTAGTTCTACAGTAACTCTACTATAAAATTCAGCCTAAAATCACTTATCGTTTAAAAAAAAACCTTCTTTGTACCCTTGAACTGAGGGGTGGGGGGTTACCTCTCTGGATAACTGTACCAATTGCAAAAAAAAAAAACTCTGCAAATTCTTGACACAACGGTTTATTATCTTCCTTGTGCAGATCACCCTTCTGTCTATACCAGACTGTATTGCAAATCGGCACCATACCATATTCTCACCGTACTCATACCATGCCATACGAATTTCTTTCCTATCATACCATACTGTATTATACCAATTCATACATACAATAATATACCATACCATACTCATACCATGTCATACAAACCGAGTGAATAATGAAATGTCATCCATTTCAGACCTATATTTAAAATTTCAAGTATCTAGCTCATCATCAACATTTAATTTGTTTAAACAAATAGGTATTATTTAAACAATTTTACAGACAAGAAACCGAGTGAATATTGCATTGTGATCCAGTTCTGACCTATTTTTAAAATTTCAAGTCAATAGCTCATCATCAAAATTTAATTTGTATTATTACAAAAAGGTATTATTTAAACAATTTTACAGATGAGAAACCGAGTAAATATTGCAATGTGGTCTATCCCCGACTCACGGTTAAAATTTCTAGACTGTAGTTTACCGGGAAGATGAAAAAAGGTAGTTTTATTCTGGGCGTCTGGTGGTTGGGTCACATAACGGCCGTTTTCGGCGCGAATGTTTAGTGTTTTTCCTAAACCTTTGCGCGCTCACTGTGAACGAACAGCTGGTCGCACAAAAATCCAATTGGTCTTAAAAGATTCGTAATTTTTCAGGTCATTCAAAAGTGAACTAAACATTACACGGTTCAGTTAAATATTTGGAGATATGACATTGTCGAAATTTTAAATTTCGTTTTGAACCCCTTCCCCTTGACCTAGGGTTATGAAAAGTTTCGAGGATCATTGTGGGGCTGGTCCAAACCCAGAAACCAAATTTCGTAATTTTAGCTCAACGCTAACTGGGCAAAACGGCGTGGACGGCGGACGGGGGACGGCGTACGGCGTACGGTGTACGGCGGACGGACGGATTTTTTTTTATTCGATTTTCTGAATCTACGTGTCTTGAAACGTAAACCAACAAATTTTGAGGGGGGGTTAAAAATTTTTTTTCTTTGGGCGATTCCAATGGTTCATTATCGAAGATAATAAACCAAAAAATTATTGCTTCATTGTTAATATTTAAGCAATATTCTGATGTTTTTTGTGGTCTAAAACTTGCTCTAAAAAACCGCCCTTCTCTGGAAAATATACATGTTTCCCTTGATCTTACCGACCGACAGGTACTAGTCCTCTTTTCCCGCGTTCCGAATTATTATCCCCAAAACATGTGTCCCTGATCATCCCTTCACGGACCGTTGGGCCGAAGTGTTCGCAGACCAATCCGTAACACATAAGAATTTGTATATACTCGTACATTTAGTATCCGTAATAAACATTTTTGCACCATAGTCAATTCTCACTTCGTTGCCCTTTGTGAGTGAACACCTACAACAATGCTCGACACTTCTGGTATTGCTCGGCTAACACACTATTTTGTAGGTGTTATTATACGGTAGAGCCAAGTTCAATAAACAATAAGGAGAATGGATGAATTCATTACCCATTATTCCATGCGTGTTTCAAACCTCTTAGCTTGAAGGATCGCTGATCAATGTTAATGGCGGCGATGATAAGAGGGCACAGGACGTCGCACGCAAGTTTCCCCTACAATCTTCCGGGTTTTCCGGAGCTTTTGAGGTCAGCCTAGTGCGGGCTGTCAATAGTGTTAAGGGCTATCGATGATATCGCAGGAAAATTTTATAAGGTTAAGGCGGTCATTGTTCCACTCAGATGCTGTCCTAGATCCGGGAGTTGGAAAGGGCTTTGCGGGCGTTAATCAAAAATGTAAATAGGACAGTTGGGCGTCGTTGAAGCTTTAGGTTGTTTTGGGCGAATATCAATGTATGGATTGGGAAACGATTCGCATACGGTCAAATTATTTCACGTGTAATTAAAGGCCTGAATAATGAAAACAATCAAATTAACCTACAATAGCACCCAGAAGCGTCCCATTTAATGTACCTTTTTAATATATATATAGTCTTTTTCTTCATTAATAAGTTGAGCTGTCCTCCCCGGCGGAACGATACATTTGGAGGTCGAGGTCTCAAGACCGCCGGCTTTCGTCAGTCATATTCGGCGTTGAGCGAAGGAGTGTACCTATTCATAAGTTTATGAGTAGGTACACTTCTTCGCTCATACGTTTATTAATAGGTAGGAGGAGTCGGCTTACACATCCAGCACGTGTTTACACGTGCTGTATCTGTAAGCCGACTCCTCCTTTGGTCGAGGGATTTATAACACAGAGATTAGACCACCAAGATTTCTTCTTGAGTACTCGGAGCTTACAGGGCTAGTGAGGGTAAACTATTCTAACATAATCAATGGATGTAATGGGAACGAGAGGCTTCAAGAATATATATATTCAGACCGGATATCAGTATTATTTACACGGGCGGTTCGAGATTTTTCGCAGATTTTGGATGTGAAATCTTTTCAGGCACCGAGACAATGATATTGAAATTACACACAAAATATGGCAAATCTAATTTGATTATGAAACATAAACAAACAACATAAATCCATTGTGCTGTAGCGATAAATGACACAATTGACTTAGGTAAGACTTAGTATGTTGTTTGTTATAAAAATAGACAGTTGAAAAAAATAGTAATGGAAAGTTCGACTGATTGCGGGTGGTACAATGGTACGTTCAAAAAGGAGAGGGTGAGCTGGGGGGGACGAAAGGCGATTAAGGTACAGGGAAGGAGTGAAGATTTTCGACTTCGACTGCTTTGAGTTTCGACTATGGCTATACTATGAATGACTACGAACTACGATTTTCGGTTTTGACTACGTCTTTCGGTTATGACTACGATTTCTGGATAAACTAAGTCACCAAACAACCCTGCTTTATTACACTGGGGTTTGCGCGTCAAATAAACCAGTAGTAGTGGATTTAGCCAACTTCACAACTGACTCCGTAGACACATATAGTCTACTTATCGCACTTATAAATTTAGTCGATTGACCTTTGTTTGACAATTTATCCCACGAGTAATTTCTGTTTATGTTTGATCCTACATAAATTGAAAATATTGTCCACCGTCCGGTATTTCTTCTTAAATCCAGCTTGAAACTCGGTCTGTATATTTGCAGTTGTTCATTGTTCATTGTTGGCGTTACCTGTACTCGACTACACTGGCTACTGACAGCGACGGGCCCGACAGCTAGTTTGACCACTATCATTAGACTACTGCCCTCCACTGTGCAAGGGTGCATGTGTACTGGTAGTTCACATTCACACTTTCAGCGATTTCTACACAAGAAATAGTGGGTGTAAATTGGTTTATTATTTCCTAAATTAATTTAAAACAATTCCGACTGTCCGCCGCACCCCCAGCCTTTTCAAGAAACTATAACATCGGTTATACTCGTATTAAAACGATTTTTTCTTTTATTTAGTGAATGTCCTCGTTTTCTTTCTCTGACGGTTACCTACGCCAATAATTTTTATTTCTTGTGTAGAAATCTCTGAAACTGTGAATGTGAACTGTCAGTTCACTTGCACTTTTGCACAGTGGCGGGCAGTAGTCTAATATTACCGTTGAAATAGTCTAATATTACCGAAGAAAGCAATTAATCTTTCTCACATTCCAATTTTGTTTATTCGGTTTTAAAACTCATTACGCTATTTGATTGAAAGTTCAATTTCCTTCAATTCATATCCCGCGCATATTTTCGATTAGAGGCTTCCTTACGAGAGAATATCACATTTTCTCATATTTAAACTTGTTTTTAATTTTTGAAATTTGAAATAGTTCTAGGTGCCCTATCGAGTTGAAATTCGGAATATAAACTTTAGTTAACATGTACTTTAAAACTGCAAAATAATATTTCAATAACCAATATCATTCAATTATAAATTTGAATTTTTTTAATTTTTATAATTTTAATTAACATAATTAACAATTTTAATTAGTTAACCTAACTGTAATCGTCTAACTTTTAACCATTTTTGTGACCAATAAAAATACTAAAGTTCTGGGAAATAATAAACCATCTACATGACTTTCCACAGTTTTTTTTATTTTATGTGGTCAAATTGTTTAAAAATGAATCAAAACATGTCGTGAATTTCATATTTTTAGACCGGCAAAATCGGGAAAGTGCGTGAATTTTTCAACCAGCCTTTGCTGCCAACCCTGTGAGAAATCCTGTTATTTTTATTCATTCTGAGCTGTTAGTGTGAGCTCTGTTGATCTTGAGATCAATGGAAACTGGTGTATGATGAGGGAGGGGTTTATTATAGTTCAGAGGAGTTCAATAGGTACGTTCTGCGAGTATTAGGGTCAAGGGTATAAGGAAACGAGGGTTAGGTACTCAACTATTCCACTAAATTCAGAGCAAACAAATAGAGATCAATATGAAATGAAAATATGAAAATGAGGTAAATTCACTAAATATTCTCTAGGCACGATAATCGTACGGTTCGATCTAGTGGTTAACGATCACCTAGTTTCTTTCCGTAGACTTAATGACATAGCAAACTAGTCAATGGGATGTCGGTTATTTGCTTACGGCGAAGACCATGAAAACTGAGGACACTCCGATAAACTTGGACCGGTGAGGTCAGGCTTGAGGGTTGCGGGTGGTTTACCTACCGTTGCTAGAGCTCTCACAATCGAAAAGGCGCTTGCGTAAGTTGAACGAGTCAGGCATAACCCGCCGAGTGTTGTCAGGGGTTCAGTAGCGAAATTGAAGCGGAGTCATGTGGCTCGACATAGGGTAGGACCTCAACAACATGGGCATATGCTTAGATACAGGTAAACATCATCTCTACCACAATAAAGAAAGATGAGCACAGTATGGAGTAATAAGCACATAAACACCGTCAATAGTGTTTCGTCTTGCAGCCGTTTGACAATTCAGAATAACAACGAACCGATAAACGTAATTTAACGGGCACTGACAGCTCCAGGAACCGTTATAGGAAAAGTTACTATGGGAGCAATAATATTTTACAAAGGAACAAGTAGCACCGCATAGTGTATTACAGGTCTTATTATAGGAATTTGATGTGAGTCCTCGATGGACATACTGACCTGTTTTTGAACCCATTCATCAATACAATTGTGGTATTCAAACATGCCAAATTAGTAGCCAACTGTAACTTTATATTTTTCGACTTCATTTTCCCGTTCATCTATCCCATGATTTAACCCTTTAAGGAATAATAAGTGCTGACGACACCAACTGGTCGAAAAATGCAAAATTATATTGGGCTGCCAGAAGTCAACTAATGGCTCAAGAGCCGTGACTGATCGGCGTAGGGTAAAAAAAAAAGAATAATAAACTGATTTGACCACTTCATTTACCATATCGATGCTGGAGGGGATTTTTTTTATCAAATATTAGCAACACCCTCATGGTATCCCTACGTATTTTTCGATTTTGAATCCGAATCAAATGTCCAAAAAATTCGTTAACCTCTAAAATTTGCAACTCCGGTCAAAATCATCCCCTAAATGAAGCTTGAAAATTGATTTCCGGGTCACAAGTACTCGATGATGCTATTTGTCTCTATATCTATGCTGAAGCCCAATCCCTTATTAAAAAACTCGTCCGTTCCTTGTGCCCGTCATTAATTCCAGGGAAGGGTGATGAATGAGCTATTTCATAAAAGGAAACTTTCATAGTCAAGTCTTCATCCATTTGCCATCTTTTCCCAGGAATTTGAGGGAAAATTCATCCCACGTTCTCTGTCTTATGTAAAAATTGCAGGCTACACCTTTCCTTCACCACCTTTCTCCCCTTCTTTTGACTCACTTCACCACTCTCTATTCAGTTCTCTTGGTCTAGTTACCTTGCTAATACTATTCTGATTTTTTTGTATACCTCGTTACCTTGTCTATGAATGACCTTCTCACTGGGTGGCACTGGTGTTCGTCTGTAGACAAATAGCATCACCGAGTACTTGTCACCCGGAAATCAATTTTCAACCCTCATTTAGGGGATGATTTTGACCGTGGGTGCCAATTTTAGGGACGGGCGACTTTGGTGGATATCAGATTCAGAGTCGAAAAATACAAAGCTACATCCGTGGTAAGTCTTTCGGATCTTGAACTTTGTTTTGCGGGACTTTGTAATGGATAGCTCCAAATCCGCTAGAACCAAACAACCTGCTCTGGTAGTTCACCGGTCCCAGCATTTTAAGGAAAACAGTAACTGAGCTACCAACGGAGCCTGGAAATGAGTAATTTCTCAGCCAGGCATCACAGTGTCAACTCCTTGTGGCCGACGATGTGGCATAATCGGTGTTTATACTCGAATCAATTCAGACCCACAGGAACAACAGAAGATTAATGAAAACCGATTAACACAGCCCGAAAAAATCGTTTTACTGCCCTTTTCTTGACAGCTGATGAAAGCACGTGAAATGTCATTTTCTCAGTTACGGATATGTTTTGATGTCGTTAAGTCAGAAAGAGAATTTGAGCATCCTGATAAAAGGAAACTTGCTGCCAAAGAGGCTGAAATGCGTAATTTAGTGAAAGAAGTCATCGGATCATTTACAAAACGATCCTGTACTGCGAGTATTTTTGTTCACATTAGATACGTAGTGCGTTAAACTTATGTTGCTGTAACCAAAACATGAATCCAACCAAAAAAATCCTGTCTTATATATATTCAAAAAAATCAACCGGATCGACTCACGGTTAATCTGCTCCCCGGTTAATCTGCGGTTCTACTGTACTACAAACAAAAAAAACTTTCAGTTATTACAAGGATTTTGGTTCTTCGATGGAATTTTGGTTTATTATTTATATTAAAGAATGATTTGAATCCACCCATAAAACACTTCTTTTGCAAGTACAATCCAAATATAGAATTTGTTACAAAAATATTTTGATGGAATACTCTCACTCCACATGTCAGAATTTTCGTAAAGATTTCTGTCGTTCAATTAGAAGGTTCCATGCCATGGCGTTTTGAAAGTTTCAATCCTTATTTTGCCCCTTTTCCTATCGAGTTAGGGTTGCGAAAAGTTGAACATTTCTCAGCCAATTTTGTGTCCCCAATTGAGAACCAAATTCAGAATAAAATAGTTGGGTAGTGAAAAAAAGAGAGTGAACACTCACCGCATGGTACCGCGCCAATAGCCATAGTGAACCTAATGTTCCTTACAATGTGAAGGGCCATTGGCCGTGAAAAGTCTCTTGTTCGAGTACTTAGTGACTATCCATGAAGCCTAAGTATCATTAGCTACGGAGTTTTTTGGTAACCAACTCCTGACCCTCCAACTTTACTGAGTCGGTAATGGATGGATTAATGGTGCACTTGGAGTAAATACGTTCTTGGAGTTTTCCTGCTCGCAAAACACGAAATGGCTTAAAAAGCTCTCTTGTTCGAGGGTAACATCAGTCAGTTGGAAATTGACAATGGACTCGAACAGTTTCTTCAACATATGGAGGACTCTTGGAGAAGGTAAATCATGCTTTCAATTTAACGGGCATTTGTGCATTCGAACCTTGTGTCATCACATTATATCCCTATTGGTTCCTGATACGCGGAAATCAAATATACGGAATCTCATTTCATCGGGTCAAAATGTGCAATCTAAGGTGAGAAGGTAAATATTGATCCCGCCGTTTGACTAGAAGCTAAAAAAGAATTTTTGTTAAGCGGCCTTCACACTGGCGAAAATGTTGCACAATATTTTGAAGATGTCGTGTTTGCGCAAAAATATCGTGAAAAATATTACTTTTTATTTTGCCAGTATGAGGACCCCTTTAGTCACAACAAGTATTTCTCGAGGTCCCATTCTGGCCATGAAGATTGAAGAAGCCAGGTGTTCCGAGATTCGGTTCAGCCATAAAAATATTACGTATAACTCACGTTGGATTCTAGAACGTGGACTTGATCGGACACGTAGTCCAGGTTCAGTGTACAGCAGAGGATTATGAGGCCTGTATATTAGTGCTCGTGTATGGAATCATTGTTCTCGTATGCCAAATTTTGAAAATTTGACGTACAATTCAAACTTTGTGATAACACCTTTAGGGAACTGTCGACGGCCACTAATCCACCAGGAAATTCAACCGAATTTGATGAAACTTACGAAGCTGTGGCGGGGCCGCTATAGAAACGATCATATTTATTACCTATATCCCTCAGGCGATCTGGCTCAAGTACAAAGGGCTGCCATATTCAATCGTAGTTCCTGGACTGTGGCCTGTGTTGAGCTCCGCCGTTTTATGAGATATAGAATAGTTGAGGAAATAGATTAGGATGACGGGGGCAAATAAAATAAAATGCCAATATGTTTTAGTAAAGGGACACAGAGATACATACATAAAGAAGCTTCGATGATTGACTGGAGACAAGACGACAAACACAGTCAGCCTCACATCTTGATATGGTTTTTTTTTATACATTGACATAATTAAGATATTCAATTGGTTGCACGTCATGCTAATAGTTCGTATAGTGAAGTTCATTTTCACAAGTCACAATACGACTTTTCGGTGTTGAGATGCTACAGCACAACAAGGTTTGTCAATTCCGAAGAGATGTAAAAGGCGTTTTTCATTGATCTGTATGTGTATGATTAATAGCATATTGATCTCAAAGAGGCAGATGGCTATTGAGTGAACTGGGGTGCACAAGAGCTGTCGATATATATTTTTTCTTTTTTTCCCCACTAGTTAATAGCTACCCGAGTGGGTTTATTCAAGGCCATGACGCAGAATTCATACAACATTAATCAGTTGAGTCGTTAGGATTTGAGGATCTAATAGTCATACGATCTCAATATATATCCAATTGAACGCATGTCACGAAGATTAGATGGACCGGTACATAATGGGACAATGTTTGATCGTACAATTCACTCAGCTAGTTAACAGTGTCATCTGGTCCAAAAATAAAATATTTCACCACTATACGCTTCAGTTATACAGATGATTCACTCCATTTCGTAACTCAGCGTAATTTAGCTGTTCCATAGCGCAAAAACACTGAATGAAAACGCTCAACTCCTACGACGATCCAATTGGTATACATTTAAATTATGATGAACCATCGTCATACAAGTGGGAGCTCTTATGTGAAAGCTCCATAGACTCCCCACATAAATGAAATATAATAAATTAGATAGAACTTATAGAACCAATAAATTGCGTTCAAGTACTGATATATTTTCGGTTTATTATATTGAATAATTAACCATTGGAATCGAAGAAGAGTAGATGACTGGACCGCCCATTGTAGGTCAAAAGTAGTCGGTAGCTACGTCGGTGATAGACTCCTCAATAGCCAACTAGATTCCAGGTTGACCTAGCAACAATTACGATATTATGAAAATATTAGGTATATTATATTAATTTTTATTAAAAATACAATTGTTCAATAATAATATAATATTATGTACTATAATACAAGAATCACATTGTCATAATAATATTATAATTTTACATGTGTCGTTATAATAATTTTATGTAAGTTATATGTGTGGTCCATGCAGTGAGTTTACTGCTGGGGTATGAGGCCATTGGTCGTCTAGACATCGTTTCTGAAGTCCCAACTACACCTATCAATGGTGACTCCTGGTCATTACTTTAGACTTGAATGAGGGACATTTTCTCGCGAGTGTAAAGTATCTTTTAATAATCCTGAGGAAGAAATGTGGGAGTCGGCCAAGCGTCTCCCTGGAAGAATTGATAAGATCTGGCGCCGAAGGGTCAAATAACGACCCAAATGAAGGGTGCACCTTCATTGATCTGGGCGGCCAATCTCTTCGATGATATGACAGAAGATGAATTGAAGCATGATCTCAATAGTTTAGTACTGTAGTATAATCACCGCTGCTGGTCCCTCAGCATACATAAAACGTGTAATTCTCCCTTCAATCCTCTCTAAAGGAGGATGTTGGAGTTCAATGGAAGGCAACACTACCTGGACGTCACAATTCTTAAGAACCTGGCGCACGTGGGCTTATCTTCAAAGAGCATGATATATTTCTATCATAATGGACTGCTCTGTAATCTAGGGGCTGTGGAGACAATGGGACACATTTGCTGTACGAACCATATGAGCGGCACTTCCTTCCGCCTTACACATTGTCCAGTCCAACACGGAAGCTGATGAGTACCAGCGAACTGGATAGTGCTCCCTACGAGGCTACTGGATGTGCATTTGTCATTTATAACTGGTCGTAAATACTCTACAGTATCATCCATCGTTGCTGTCTCTATTTGTTTCTTTGATTTCAATTCACATGTTTATAACGCACTTATTACACTATAATATATTCAAGATTGTACCTTCAGATAAACTCAATAATTATTTGGACACTGTAAAATTTTGCAGATGAAATTACAGTGTGGTGTCCTTAAGCGCATAATTGAAATTACGAAAATCGATTAGAAAACGTGAAAAATCGTTCTAAATTATACGTACACACACCACCACCCAAGTCACCGAAAATCGCTCTCAGGAAGATATAGTAAACTAGTACACAACGGTTTCGTGATGTTTTCGAAAATAGGAAGTTACATTTTGCATGGCTGCATAAATTACGCATCGGCACGCACAGCCAATGACACGGGTTATGGAACGTAGGCAGGAAGTAAACTTTGATAAACAATTTGAAGGGGAATCTATTTGAAACTTGTAGCTTAATGAGTTAACACATGCTTAACATCTTTTTCTTGTACAGATAAGAGCGAATTTTTCACGAATACCTACCCATATTCTCGCGAGCGAGGGTGTTTGAGTGGTTTAATATTCATGAGACCGCGTTTGCAAGAGCCCTGCATAATGTAGGGTTGGAAGAAAAGGACCGGAAATACATAAATACCTCACAGGCGTCGTAACCCGGTCATCACGAGAGGTCGTGAATCATTGAGACGTTGAAGAAAGTTTTGCCGATGGACAAACTGCGGCGGAGGCCCAATTAGCCCCTGGTATTCTTTCATTGAATTATTCAGGTACCCGAGTAAACTGAAAGCTGTAATCTGGCTAAATTTTCATTTAAAAAAAGATCAAGAACCGCATTAGCACGTGGTGAACGCGATTAAGTCTGACTTTATTTGTTTCCCCTCGAGATCGTTTGCATATTTCATTAACATATTCTTTCTAGACTGGTATCATCATTGTTTGGAGTTCAACCTATTTGGAGTTTGCTATAAGAAGCAGTGGGCACATTGTAACGAAATATAACACGAGAGGTGGTAGTTGCCAATATGTTGCATAGTGAGCAGCATTCGACCTACGCAGCAGAATTTGTGGAGAGGGTCTTGAGATACTCCTTGAGCGGGAGCAACAACGAACGAAGTGCGTGGACCGAAAGAGAGCAGAATGAAGAGTCATCCCGAAGTATTTTACCCCTTAGTCATCTGACGAGACCCAAATGTCATTCATAAATCTTGAAAACTGCCTCACCGGCCGACACTACTTTTAAAAACTTTACTACTACTACTACTATTATTACTACCTACTATTAATACTACTACTACCTACTATTATTTTTACTTTTGCTACTATTACTACTATTAGAAAAAGTTCTCATTTTCTGCCTATCTGCATAGGAGGTGTCCAGGTGGTCCTCTTCCAATAAGGAGTATTTTATTGTGTACGAACGGCTGATTGTACTCGTACAACACTCAGAGTCGTCTTCGAAAACACTGTAAATCAAAAGCTATTCATATTCGTATAAAAATACACGGTTCTATCTAAAACTATGGCGTTGTGAACACAATAATCCCAATCTTTCACCCATTCAATTGACTTGGTTTTGTGAAAAGTCTCTCCTGAACTTTCTCGGTCAACTTTGGATAGGAAAAGTGCTTGCGGACGGCGTGTGACAATGGAGTGGAGGTCTCTCGAGTGTGGAGGGGGGTTGAATTCTGGTTTGATTCATAGCACCAAGTATTTACGGTAATTGTTCTCCGAGTCATCTCACCTCAACCCAGAAATATGAAAATTAATTTTATGAACTTAGGAGAAGGGTCGTCCCCTCCTTCCATGCATTACCCAACAGAACGTTTGAGCGGCACAATACAGGTATAGAGAAGGATAATAATTTTGTATGAATTCTCATGAAATGGTTGTTTCGTTTGCAGAAAAAGATCAGGATGGAACGGATGAGTTTGAAGAGTCCGGCGGAAGTGAGGGTTGGCTCCGCGGCAATTCCACTAACTTTCGCTACCCCAGAACGCCACCAGAGGGCCAGTTTCCCGCCCAGAACGCTGGTGCCGTCAAGTTCGAAGCACCTAAAGTTCCCGTTGTATTTGTACTTGGTAAGTACATTTATAGATTGATGATAAAGATGGTTGGACAATGCTGGAAACTACCACACGTAGCAAGTACTGTAGAAAGTAGGGATGGTAACGATAGCCAAAACATCGGCGTTTTGAGAGCTTTTTTTCATAATTTAAAATAATAACATGTATCTTAACGAAAACCTTATCTAAATGAAAACTATTAGGCAATAGCGAGTGCCATTAATTTCACAATTTTTCCAAATTGCTATTGGGTTAGTAGGTAACGTCAGGGCAATTGTTCGTTTTTTAGTTCAAAAGCAGAAAAATATTTAGTGAATTTAATTTGCACCTGTTATCAATTATTCCAAACTAATTGCACTATTTGAGAATATTAACATCAGCCTCGATTAAAAAAAACCCAGCACATTTTGAGAGGGGGCGGGGGGCGTGTATTATCTGTTAGTTTGTCCCCTCGACTGTTCACTATAGTGCAAACATTTGCAAAAACTAAAGCATTTAGTAACTCCTTACGTGTGGCAGGAGCAAGAGCTTGGAACCGTCTGCCTCTCGCTGTCAGGTCTCTCCCCACTCTCGGAGCAATTACCAAATCACTTCAAGAACATTTTACCCACCAATAGTCTCTTCATCACGTTTGAATAATCCTCTTTCCTCCTTCATTTCTACTGCATTTTCTTTCTACTCTTCTTCTTTATATTCTTTTCTTTTCAGTCTTCCTCTTTCTTCTTTCATAACCTGCAATTCAAGTTTTCTTTTTGTTTTTTTTTCTAGTTATTTCTTTTTTTTCTAACCCCCAATCGGGTTCTTATAAAGATAGTTTAGTTTAGTTGTTTAATATTATAGTCCAGGCTCGGCGGGAACTTTGTTCCTATTTGGATAATAAAAGAGTTTATTATTATTATTATTATTATTTTCTTGGGCGATTCCAAAGGTTTGGAGGCCATTTGTTCTGACAGGCGATTTCTCTCAATGGTACGGCTCTGATTTGCTACGTAGGTACTTAATTTAAAGAATCAAAAGTTAGAGTTATTATAGGTAAATTATCATAATTTGTCTCACCGGTATTACAAGAAGTCTTTTCATGTGTGGAACCTGTTCAAAGAACTTTGGTGGATTATGTTCCAAATTGCCACTGGCAAGTTTCCGCAGTGACAATTTTTCGTCGTCAGAGCACACGAAACGCAACACACAGGCTGGCATCAATCCCAATTTGGTCGAAACAGCGCAAGTTTGGGCACCGAGGGAACAGCTCGAAAATCGAAATGATAACAAGAAATCACGAAACGGAAGATACGGCTGGTTGTTGCTGGTTCTGTTCGCAGGGTCGCGGTCTTGTTGGACGTAGGTAGTTGGGTTGGTTGGTTGATGAAGTTCATAGAACTAAACGGGAGGTACATGATACTTTCAATGATTCGAATAGTTTTGTGATAGTTTTTATGATAGTGTGATAGTGAATAGTTTTGTGATAGTTGTTATGAAAATTGATGATTCTGGAAAATGAAGAACAACTGGGCAAAATGGAGTTAGTAAAAATATCGAATTTTAAAAATCATCGGGTAGATATAGTGCAATGTACTATATCTACTCGATGTTTTCTTCATCAGGGTATCAGATTACTGTAGTGATTCTGATACGTGATAAGGACTTTCATCAACCAAAAATAACATATAAGTTGTTGAATTCCTTTATTCGCTGTATTTAAAGACCAGTTTCAAGTAGTTACCACTGAGATTTGATTTTGTGCAGGTGGTCCGGGAAGTGGTAAGGTGACACACTGTGATAACATGATGCAGGAACGTAGAGGCATCGTGCACATAAACATGACTGACCTTCTTCAACAATATACTGTTGGTAAGTGCAGATAATAGAGTTTTTGGATATCAATGATATTACAAAAGTGACCGAAATGAATCTGAATGGTAACTATTATAATCAACAGAAAAAACGAGAGATATTTACAATTTCAAGAAAAATTTAGTGGTAAATATAGAGTAGTCCCTAATAGAATCTACCATGACCAATCCGGAACGTGGGAGCTGCAATTCATTTCTTTGGTGGAAGAGCTCGATAGTTTGACGAGAATATTCATCTGATGTCGTTTGTTGTATTAATCACTGGTGAAAAGATTAAATGATGGATTCGGCAGCCGAATTTCGTGGAAAAACTCATTCCTGAAATGTATGTAGTATGCCTTAACCTGGCCGTTACGATATAGTAGATCTTGTTTACTCTACGAGTGAACAGATTGTGTTACTTTCGTATCATACCGACCGTATTTGAATTTAGATATTTATTTTAAAAAATAAACGACTCAGCAGCAACAAATGGTATTTTACTGTTACCAAACCGGGTGCCCACCCGCAAGACGACGGTTTTAAAACTCGGTCTAGTCGTGCGAAAGAGTACAAATCTGTGATTTGCCTAGGAGTGAAGAGAGCAATTGCTCTACTACGAAGTCATTTCATGACCGTTCACGCACTGTTTAGATACTGGCAACAAAACTGGTACCTGTGTTGTAAAAATCGAATTGATTCGATTTTTACAACACAGGTACCAGTTTTGTTGCCAGTATCTAAACAGTGCGTGAACGGTCATGAAATGACTTCGTAGTACGGTCATGAAATGACCACGGAAAAGAAACATTAAAAAATTATCATGTTGTATTAACTTGAACATAATCGCGTATGTTCACCAACAGGTATGCACAGTCACTCATTCCATTGATGATAGTTCTTTTAACTCGGGTTTGGAAAAGCTAGCTTATCGAGCTTTGAAATACCTTGAAAGACTCATGCGATTCGTGCGTCACCCAATTGATTTCATATTAGACACGATAGCCTTCTTTCCCTACGAAAGGTTCGATTTTTCATGGCGAAATAATTACGTTCCCATTGATAGTACTCACTACAGTTGGGCGTTTTCATTTTTTGTCTTAGTTCCCACATTGTCACGGATGTCAACAAAAATGTTACCAATATCAGTTAGCGCCGCTTTTGTTGATGTCGTATCGAGTAAAGCAGGGGTAGAGTTCGTTCGTTCGAATGACACAACTATATTGTGGTATAGTGAATGTGTGGATGGGTAAGGCATAGAATTGAAAAATCGATTACCAACAATTATTCTCTTTCTTTTCAAATGAAGTTGCAAGCTACTTGTGGGTCCCTTACACCAATTGCAATTCTGGATTGATTGTTGGAGATATTGATTGTTCTCAGGACCGTCTCTAAGATGAGGGCATTAGTACATACGCATTTGGCTGTTTAAATAAAATAAACTTTTCAATGACTTACGATCATTGAAAGCTAGTTTTCAGACAGTCGTTAGGTGCATAGGTATTTTTTATTATCCACCTTCTACACTAAGTACCTAGTTCGGTTGGCCTGAATATTTACTTTGCAAAGTGAATATTGAATTTCCGTTGAATTTACTTCAGGACGATTGAAATAACTTT
Source organism: Stenodema calcarata (assembly GCA_963920205.1). Classification (NCBI taxonomy): domain Eukaryota; kingdom Metazoa; phylum Arthropoda; class Insecta; order Hemiptera; family Miridae; genus Stenodema; species Stenodema calcarata. The sequence continues at coordinate 12,647,156 of OY986049.1, read as the reverse complement.
TTCAGTATATCTTTCTTTCTTGCGGCTATGTGGAGTTGATGTGAGTCAATGAAACATATCATGTCATCTCATGAGATTAAGAATGCGGCTTAAAAAAATAAGTTCAAGTGCAACACACGGGTTATTCAACACGTTTATAGTATGTATATAAATGAGCCGAGTCCCTGCTTAAGTCAGTGCAGTGAGGAAGGAATCATACTGCTTTGCAGTACCCTCAACGTGAATGCCATATTGACTGTAATGATTGGGGTAAAAGTATAGTGTAACGTACTCAGCCCGATGTTTTTACTATTTTAGTATGTTACTATTATGACCTTAAGTAAAGCAGAACAACCTAAATTAATGCCCGCAAAGACTACCTGACCTTAATAATCAGAGTTATTATTATGGTCAAAATCTATGTTGTGGTCTAATCTATGTAGTGATCTATATGTTCAACTAAGTACCTAGTCTATAATGTAGATTAATTGGACATATTCCTAGATCAAATGGACTGGCAAAACATCTATATGTCCCACTAATCTACAAGTGGGACATATAGATTTTTTAGTTGATGGGGGATAGTATATTATAAGATTCACTATCTCCATCAACTGATTAGTCCCATATGTGGATGTTTTTATTCCGCAATCCTTTCCGTTCTGATCCGTGAAAAAATCGGGGCTGAAAACGTGATACTATACATTTACCATGATTGGGTGTCTCTCACGTCAAGAATGGCAGAATTCAAGGATGGTTGAGGAGGATTCAAGGACGGTCAAGTTGCGTTTTATTGTCATCTTGTAGGTTGGTACTTTCATAGAATTAACATGAAGGGCTTGAAACTACGTATTGCTATCTCAAATACCTCATCATCCATTCTCTTTACGTCTGTATTAACTTCGCTACTTTGATCGACGGTCATCCGACATTGTCTTTGATCGTCGCCCAAGTTCGATTTCCTTTCTATGCCTGTGCCCGTGAAGCGATCGTTATCATCAATCGTTGGACAAATAATATCGACGGAGCGTTATCAAGTGTACCCGCCAAGGGCAAATAGCCGTTGAGGGTCGCATCCCGTATTACTCACCATTTTTAAAGAAGTACTAAAATAATCTTCGACTTTCTATGGTAAACATGCCACCAAGGACAATTGCACGGTAAAAAAGGTGATTGAGTACAACAAACATTTTCATGCTTCAACTCCATGTCGGTTCCGTTCACCTGAAGACAGTGGTTTTGAGAGTCGTTAATATTTTCATGCATCGCCGAAGTTTGGAGTATTGTTCAAAATATTGTTCAAATGGGTCAAGGACGGGGAAAGGGGGGAGGAGGAGTCTATAATAAATTATAGATTAAATTTATAAATTTTATAAATAAAATATAGCTTATAAATTTGTTTAGTGGATGGCCACGTATATTGAAACGTAAACTCTCACTTTTGGTTTATTATCTTCGATAATGAACCATTGGAATCGCCCAAAGAAAAAATTTTTTTAACCCCCCCTCAAAATTTGTTGGTTTACGTTTCAAGATACGTAGATTCAGAAAATCGAATAAAAAAAAATCCGTCCGTCCGCCGTACGCCGTCCGCCGTACGCCGTCCGCCGTACGCCGTCCGCGCCACTTTGCCCAGTTAGCGTTGAGTTAAAATTACGAAATTTTTTTTATGGGTTTCGACCAACCCCACAATGGTCCTCGAAACTTTTCATAACCCTAGGTCAAGGGGAAGGGGTTCAAAACGAATTTTGAAATTTTGAAAATCTCATATCTCGAAAAATTCATATAGAACGGTATGTTTTTTATTTCATATTTAGATAGAGTTTGTTCCGTAGAATGTTTTAAGACCATCCGCAGCTTTGTACGACCAGCCGTTCGTACACAATGACGGCTCAAAGGTTCGAGCCTGTCGACGCGATCTTGAATCAAACGGTTGAAATACAGGTCGATTAAATACAAGTCGACTCGATTTTCATACTAACTAGCGGTTTAGAACATCATATGGTTTTAGTGATGTCGAGTTTGTTGTTCTGAGGTACGTTTCGTGCTACGGAAATGAAGGTAATTTCGAATGTTTGTTGGTAGGTAGGTAAGTACTTCTTTTATAGAAAAATTAAAAAGTATTAAAAACCCTAGAATTATATCGAATTAATTAAATACAAATTATTAATATTTAACAATAAATTATAATAATTTTTACTAGGTACCTACTTGATAAAATTATTAATAATTAGTGATCATTCATAATAATAATTAATCTAACATTTAGGATCTAGACATTTAGACCTAGTGATCTAGACAGAAGGGTGATCTGTACAAAGAAGATAATGAACCGTTGTGTCAAGAATTTGCAGAGTTTTTAACTTCAATAACGAACCGAAAGTCTAATAATTTCAAGACAAAGTTTTTGATCGTTCCTATTCGATACGAAGTCAACTAGAGCCACGATACTAGAGAAGTGGGAGTCAAGCTTTACAAATTAAGGGTCAAAAACAGGAGTTTTGAAGTTATATAACTAAGCTCCTTTTGACCTAGCGACTTGAAACTTTCAGAGCATTCTATTATACACACCAAATTTCAAGTTGACCGGTCAAGTAGGAGCCAAGATATGGAAAACATACACTCGGTACCGTTCGTTCTTCTCAACTTGTTAGCTTGGCTGGGCGGAACGCTATCGAGTTCTTAGATGAGTATCGAGGCTTTCTTCTGACGTAGGGAATTCGGAACTCAGTCTAGTATACGATTGAGTAAGTTTACGGTTAAATTTCAGTAGGAAGTATCGACACCATTGTTGAAAATTAACGATCACTCATCATCTGCATCATTGTGATAATTAATTATTATTATTATTAGAAATACTCACACTCACATAAATATACATCTAATTAACTTTACAGATCCGGGGAACGTTTCCTCCGAAATGAGGGATTTTAGTCAACTTAGCAGCAAGACAGTCACCGAAGTGCTAATGCTGGAGATGAAGATGGCACCAGCGGCGAAGGCCTTCCTCATATCCGGCTATCCCCGCAACATGCGAGATGTCGTAGAATACTCGAACAAAGTGAGTTTTAAAATCTTAATTACGTACTAAGTACTGATTTAAATCTTTGAAACGTTTGTCAGCCGCACTTCAAGTACGACACCCCAATAAATTCCTTATGCCCCTCATGAATGATTACGTTTTGCTATTTTTATTCGAGGCGTTGAAGATACGACAAGTCATCACAATCGAACTAACCAGGCAAGACTCTACATTTTTTAACTAGCGCCCGTACAGTAGGCATCAACAACATACGTATTTAAAAATGCTAATATCGAAAGGTGGATTCAAAATATCCAAAAAGGGATTTAAATTGCAATATTTTTTTCTTTGAATACCTACATAGGTAAATATTTGAAGCCAAGGAAATGTCTTCAAATTTCTTTGAAAAATCCATACAAGTAGTTTTGCAAGTAGTATGCCATATTACTATTGATTGGGCCAAGAAGTGTTACTACTTTATGCCAGGATATTACTCATTCATCACAGGAACATATCATGAACTATAACAAAGTTGCACTATAGAATGGTAAACCAAAAGTAACATTCAATGAACCACTCAGTTTCAATTCGTGAATAAAATATAGGTAACTCTGCTTTATTGACTGTTGTCAGTTATGACAATGATAATCTTTTAGTATCAGACACCGAAATGGCAATCAACAAACAAATCACCTTTAAACATTCTTGAAAATTTAGTTTTATAACCAATAATTTAATGTGGAAGTAAAGAAAAAGGAAGGACACATTACTCGTAATTCGTCTTGAGAACAACAGCAATCATGCATTTCTGTCAGAGCTTAGTCTTATTCGTTAGGAATCTTCGAGCGAACAGGAGAAATAATGTTGAGTACTTCAGCATGGCGTGACTAGAAGCACTCAAGTAATTGGGTGAGAGACAATATGACGGTGAATGGATCGGTAATGGTTGTTTTTCCTAATCGATCTTACACTCCGAGTCAACTATCTCCCTTCCAATAGTAATAATAATAATAATAGATAATGTTCAATTTGATGCAACTACTGAGTTACCAATAATTGGTAGGCAGTTTCAGTTGTAGTAGGATTGATGTACTCGTATTATACAGATGAAGGTCAACTCGAAAACGACTTTTCTCCTCTGTGTGAAATTTATTGCTCTATAATAGAGCACATAGGAGTAAAGTCATTTTCGAGCTCACGTTCATTTCCGTTCTCATTAGAGAGTGTAGTAATAAAAACGTTTTACCATCCCGCCAAGGGGAAATTTCGAAACGGGTAGGTACGGTGCTTGTGAAGTTATAGTTTTAGTTTTTTAGTTTTAGTGAAGGTTTACCACAATAAAGTCGTCTTCTTCTTCTTCTTCTTCTACGGTGCTTGTGAAGTGGTTAGGACATCTCTCTAGTTGGATCGAAAAAGGCGGGCGGGGAAAGTGGATATCATAACTTTTTCCGGCTGCTGTGGAATGGAATTTGGGATGATTATTACACGGAGTGTTTCTTGGGGGATATCACATCTTTTTGTTGTTGCAGTTGAAAAGACCTGTAGAGCCAATTCGCTAGAACAAATTAAGCAGATTAATAAAATTATAAATTAACTAGTATTTATTAATAAATTATTTATTTATTATTAATTTTATAAATAAATGAATTAAGCAACATTAAAGGTGCGACTGTAGCCTTGCCTAACTGACTAAGAAAATGAACATGGTACGGGTGAAGAACCGGGTTTTTTTGAAGTTATATAACTCGGCTCCCGTTTAGACCTAGTGACTTGAAACTTTAAGGGCTGTCTATTATCCACACTCGGTAGGTACCATTCGTTCTTCACAACTTGTTTGTTTGGTGGGGCGTAACGCTACCGCGTTCCTATATATAATTTTTCAGTGAGAGTAAAATAACTGAAATATGTTTTGGATCACAAAATTGACATAACTTCCTTGATTTTGATTCAGATACAAATAGTAAACGGAGTGATTCTCATAGCATGGAGGCAGCGAGTTTTAGAACGCCAAATCGACTATGGTGCCAAACTAGGGCATGTTGTGCTCAGCCTCGCGAAAATGGAACTCAACAATTTTTACAAGAACGTCATGCCAGTAGCAGATTACTTTGATCAGAGAGGAATGGTCATTGCAGTGAGTAGAATTGTATTTAAATTGTATTACATAGAATTAATACGTTTCGCAATTGCATCGTAGTGTAACTACAGTAGACCACACATCACGCTTCAGCTATCCATAATTATGAAAATCTCCACAACATACTGAGACGTTCTACTCTTGGAATTTGCTATTTTCACAGCAGAACTTGCATAAATATTCATGACCTGTTGTGATCAAATATATATACGCAGAACAGCTATTGTTAAACCAAACCACTCACATTCTCATGTTTTTCCTAGTACATTAACTTTTCAACAGAATAATTTCACTTATTAGCTAAATTATACCTACCTCGTATGTGGACATGGAGAATCAAAAAAAAATCTATTGCGATACATAGCAAGGTCCTTTTCGCTTCAAACATCTGGAGCGTAACTGCAGTTTTATAAATGACATTATCGATGAACATTTTATGAAGGACGATGTAGATCGAGGTCATCTTCAAAGGCTTCCAAATCAAAAGGCTGTGAAAGAGCACGAACCACATACCTACCCCAACCTTGCTGTTTATTGACCTGGCCATGATATTATTTTTCTGGCATGTGAGCTTTTTTGCCCGAGAGAAGAAGGCATTCGATATTTTAGGTTATGTGTGTTTGTTTTATCAGTTCGTAGAACAGGTGTCTTCCAAATATAACATGATTGTAGAACAAGTCCTAGGACTGTTCGCAGTAGAAATGCACGACGGTGCATGCTCTTCATTTTGATTTAATTTACATTTCCATTCCTGCTGTTATCAATTGGAGCTCTTCCAAGCGTCATTGATCTTCAATCGGCCTTTGAGGATTTGGCGTTTTTGTCAGTCAGAGGGCGTCTAAATGGTCAAAGCTCGAAACGGATGTCCCAATCCATTTTTTTACACTGCATTATCTCAAACCTTTGGGGTTTTTTGGGAGCTAATAGAAATGCACACTCGAAAGAATGATAACTTTTTTCGGCCAATCGCCGTTTTCTCCTATTGACATAAAACATAGACCAAATCTTCACCAAATCTTCAAGTTTTATTCATTTGGTTCGAGCTGACAAATTGGGAACGCTGCAGCGCGCTGTGAAGATTGTCTTCAAATACCATGCAACGAAAAATGAACACAAAATACCGTCATTCTGATTAATGTAGAGACCCACAGAATTAAAAATGTATTATTATAGGTAGGTAACAAAATAGTTAATGGTATACTGTAAATACTGACAACAAAGCACAAGTGACACGACTTGCTCCGCACCGCTTGCACCAATTCCCCAAGATGAAAAATTGAGTGCCATCCGATGGGGGAGGTTTTGGCTTTTTGGGTACAAAAAAGGAAGTTTGGTTCATCTGCTTCAGTTTTCTGAATCAAAGTTTCTTTGTAGAGGTCAAATATTCAGCAGTAGTATGAGGCACCATTGATTTGACCCTCGAGAAGCACCGACAATGATGCGTTTCGGCTTGGTCTAGAATGTAGGGTAATAAGAGATCTTCTGTACCTTTGAATAATTCAGGGTATCAATTGAACAGCATAATAGTGAAATTGGATGGAATACTCGGAAGATATGTTATTACGAGTAGGTAATATTGACTTGCATTAATATTGAAAACGACCTTCCACGCTCACGCGGTAATTAAGTGGCCAGTAAGGGTAGTAACCGTATCGGAATACAGCCCATGCACCGTATTTTCCAAGTGAAATTGACGGCGTTACCGACAACGGGGTCAAACGTTAGATCGATTTATCGTTTGATATAACCGAAAAATTGTTTCTAATCGAAAGATGCTTGAGAACAGTGAAGGAGTCAACGAGGTATGAAGAGACCCCTGTTACCATTTGAAAGGGGCCGGAATGAATAGTACCCTGACATGAATCCAAGTATTTTGTTCGAACACAATTGTTCCACATTTTCATCAACTCATTCAAAACACCTTAACAAAACATCGAGGGCTAAACGGTGCGAGGGCTAGCTCTACTTTCCGTTCTTTTAGTACCTTAGTTACGATTATCTGGTTCTTGTCGCACTATCCACTGTCCATGCGAGCTGTGGAGCATACTTTTCATATCAGGATCACATCATAGTTACCCTTCCGAAGTATTTTATTTGATTACTCAAAACATATAATATGGAACATGCAACCCCCCTCCTACTAGACCTATCCTTGCGTTCTTCACACGTTTTTCATACAACAATTACTTTGAAGTACCAAAAATTGAAAGCACTTCTGCAAACAACACCTGCTCGTACCAAGGTGTAATAGTTTTTAATCGTTTCCACACGGACCTCCGATCAATTTTAATGAATTCTTCAAATATCGCCAGAAAAACCAAAATTGGTCCAAAGAAATATTAGGTATAACTTACAGATTATCTTTACAACCAAAAACAAACATTTAATTTAAAAAAATAAATAACACAATAAATAAAATGGAATGAATATTTCTCATTTCTTGTTTGTTAAAATAATATAGTTTTCATTATATATTAAGTACTCGGAAGTGTACTGATTTATATGTGTTACAGTACACTTCCGAGTGCTTCATTGCCCATTACATAGGATTTAATTGTATATGTGTGGCCAAAAAATCAATTTTCAAAAAAGTATAGGTTCATATTTAATATGAACCTATACGTTTTTGAAAATTGATTTCCATGTAAGTTACATACATACTTAAATTACAAAATTACTATACATTCATATACATATGTATGTAGATATATATACATGGAAATCAATTTAAAAAAAGTATAGGTTCATATTTGTGGCCACACATATACAATTAAATCCTATGTAATGGGCAATGAAGCATTTCTGAATTACATTTTAAACAATTGAAAATGTTCAAAGAACCAGAAGAAGGTTGTGGTCGCATAAACTAATAGACAGATAGGTAACATAGTAAATATGCACACCTACTTATTCATATCATAAATAATAAAGATGTATCCACTACACCTGTGAACATCATTCGATGAAATAACCTATGCATACAAAGCTTTGGTTATGAGAGATCTAGGTAAACCGGGTCATGACTTGCACATCGTTTGATATTCAACACGCCAAAGTTGGATACCGCTCGTGTTTTCACAACAGTGCATGGTATAGGCGCCTCAGCTATGAACCGCCACAACGCGTACACCATATGCACCTACAGGATATAGATAGGAGAGATGGATCTTTAATCTTGATGTATTCCGGTGAAGGCTATTAATAATCCATTTCAAAGCTGATGAGGGCCTTGCAAGAGGCAAAGAGGCACGGCCTTCCATGATCGATGGTTAGTGATGCCAAGGTTTCAACCTTTTTTTCCTGCCATCTAATTGGTTACTGAATCAATATTCCGCTTGTTTCACTAAGTAAACGGACTGTTCGGAGAGGAGCTTGATAAGTGATGATAATTTAATGCGAACGGATATTGAAACTATACCCCACAAGTATAAAGACAACAAGTTCCTACAAAAGAAAGGTGTTTTTTTATTGTGAACAATCAATCTAGACACCGAAAAATCATGATCCTGAACTTCACCTTGTTTAGCTGTAGAATTCGAAATCAATATTTTGATCCACACAAAATTATACTGGTAGAATGTAGTGCAGTTCGATTTTTCTTGGTAACATGAACTAGATCAAAATTTGAGATTTCAATTAATCAAATAAGTTTCATTTTTAATTATCCAAATGAATTCATTCGAATTGGAATCAAGCCGAATGTTTTGTAATTGCTCCATAGATCTAATAATGACACATGAATAATATTGAATAATGCTAATGTACGGGTATTAAATTTAAAAATATATATAACTAAATTTAGAGACGATTTTCGTGTTCCTTGGGTATTTTCGAAAAATTTCACTTCAGTTATTCGTTTCGCGTGAAATGCCGATTTTGAATTTGGTGTCTGTCTGTTTGTCTGTCCTTCAATCACGCAAAAACGGCTCAATGGATCCAACCCTTCTCCCGTATTTAAATGTTTCCGTGATCGGGGAAGGACATAGGGGGGTTCACTTCCGGATCCGATGCATAGGGGTGGGGGTTTATAGGGAAGCTGAAATATAAAAATCTTGAATTCTTCCTTCCCGTGAGACAGATGAATATTATTTTTGGTATTTATGATTATAAGGGTTTGTAAATTGTAAGGGACATGTAAGAGGTATAATCCGTAAAGCGACATGTAAGAGTGGCAGATGGATCCATCCCGAGTTCTGCCCGTGTGGGACAGGTAACATAGGTAGATGGACACACCCCGAGTTCTGCCCGTCAGCGACGGGCCGGACAGCTAGTATGCAATAAATTCTTCAGCTCGTATGTGGGAGCATGCACTCGCGATCCATTTTGTGATAAAATTGGTGAGGAGCTTCGTGAAATAGAAAAGAATTGGTTCTATTGCATAGTAATTGGCATTTTGGGGTTACAAACCTATCCAAAAAGCTTTGTATGCATCATGCCTCAAAGGGGGCACTTCTGCTTTTTCATTAGCTGGCGCCTTGCACTCTTCTTACCTGGCACTCATCCTCCTGCATCTTATTTTTCTTCCTGCCTCGAAATAGGAGAAATGAATTTGGGTACTCATTCAAACATACCTGACACCGTGTATTGCCATTAAAGTTAATAAATTTTTATTGTATCTGATTGACCGGAAAAGCCTAACACCATAACTAATAGTCAATATAAACCTATCGGGCATGAGTAACATGAGTCGAGTTATATCTGGTGTACGATGTATTCGATTTTGGTACGTTTCGTATTGTTGGCAAATTTCACATTTCCAGGTCAACGGAGAGAGGAACCCCTCGGAGGTCTATACGGATTTCAGAGACGCAGTCCTTAGAATTATTGGATCCCAGGATGTGAAGAAGGCCAATGGTGTCGTCCCGAACGGCAACGTGGTGGAAAACGGCCCAACCACTGTTGCGTCCGTTTACAAACCGCCGAACAAGGGTTACCCACCAGTTATATGGGTAATTGGTGAGTATAAGGAAAATACATCTTTTCATCTAGGTACATACGCCCTATAAGAAATGAATCAAGTGTGGACCAAAGAGGACTTTTTACATCTATAAATATGAACTTGTAAATCGACATACCACAAATTTGTCAACATACCACAACATATCGACATTTATGTTCAACCCAATTACGTACTTCTAATATCAACTCTAGAGGTAGAAATGTCAGTTTGGCGCAGTCGGGGAGCTTTTAGAATGTTACTAAATGACTGTGACAAACAGTGAAGTCAGTTTGGAAAAAAAGCAAATGAACGAGCTAGTGCATCATTCAACATGCACGGTGCATGTTGAATGTTTATATTGCCGATTGTTTCCAGAACCACCAAAACCTAACCAACAAAGCTGATAATATAAAATGTAAGTGTAAAATATTATATTTATTTTCTGCTATAATTTTCAGGGGGACCAGGTAGTAACAAGTGGGCTTTGTGTCAAAAAGTAGTACGAAGAGCTAACGGCTGGGTGCACCTGAGCTTGGGACGTCTCCTTCGAGTTGCTTCGGAGCCAACAGATCCCCGCCAGGCTGCAGACTCAGGACTCATCATGGCTCATATTGCGGCTGGAACTCTTGTGCCAGAGGTATCTACCTGCTTCATTGCCTGTCAATAATTTGGAACTGCATTGATTGTCATTTTTGAGAAGGTGACTTTTCTCCACCCCGTGTAGGATCACATCAATAGAATTTATTCGATTTTGGGCCAACAGGAAATGTTTTTAAACTTTGAAATTCACAACGGGTTTCCGAACTGAAACTGAAGCTTTCGTTTTTCTTCCCACAACTCTATCAATCCTGTCGAGGGCATTGAGACCTGAGAAGGATTTATACCATTGTTCAAGAGATTTGTGCCCCAGACAACTTTGATGACACATCTCGTCTATTTAACATAGTAAATTGCTACCTGCTGCAGCGTCTCGTAAAAACGAGAAATCAGGTTTTTGTATCTCCTGTGAAATTAGGGAAAATGAGTTAGGTCATGTTGCCACTTCACCCTCGATATGATAATTCTAATGGAGGGGTTGTATGGAAACATAGCTTAGTACTAATTTGTAAACTAGACGTTGTAAAATTGCATGCTGAATCCACATAATTTAATTTTTAGGCATCTGATGAATCTCCATTTCCTTCTCTAGTAGGTGGTAGATTACAACATGGCTCACGTCTTGCGAGACTCGTGTATAAACAGTACTTGATCATAGTGATTTCATATTTACCTGATTTAAGCAATCATTTACCTCATTTACTCAAGCGAAATTCTTCTTTGTTTTGTCCTGATTACAAAGCAATTATGGAGAAAGTTTTGATATCAGCTCGATAATATCTATTTGGGATAAATGGTGGGTTTGCTTTTTTGTATGTTTGGATCCTCGGTCGATATCAGGGTGGGCCTTGCCCTTCCATTAGTGAAGTGGGCACGCAGTTATCAGCGGTAAATCGAGGCGCGTTTCGTTGTGGGGATCGACGTTTTCCCCCTCTACAGCCCTTCGAAACATTTGGAAGCAAACTACTTCTCTACTTCATTATCGTTTCACGGCCAGTGAGTGTAGCATCTTGTGAAAAGTTATTGCCACAGTTGGACCCTCGAGTTAGGTGAGGAATTGGTCAATATTAGAACAATGTTGTACCTACCTGTATAGGCCTTAGTTGGATTCAATATTTTTTATATCATGAAAGTTTGCCATTGACCTACTATTTGGTTATTTTAACATTTAAAAATCTTAGTGGGGTATTTCATTTGATATTAAAACGCAAAATTCAGGCGAACAATACATTATCCAACTTTGTGAGTGTACTGTACTGAACTGTGTACTGGACTGTAAATGTCAAAAATTGCTGATCACCACATATAGTGTATTTATAGTCTAATCACTATTATAATATAACACTATATGATATATCCAAGACGTATTTCTTCTTCGCCAACGAAGGTACATAGAAGAAATCGACGAATTGTTGTCGTTTAAATTTGAAGCTCATCGTCAAAGTTGACGCATTTCAGAGCTTTCTGAACCAACTTGGTTCCATGTCAGTATGGGGACGAATCGGTGTGCCAGGAGTGACTTCTAAACCATTGCACCGATTTCGATAGCATAAGATCACTCTTCATTCAAATTCAAAGTTGTATTCTATATAGGTAAGCTAGTAGTAATTTTTGACTGGGAGCCTTTGGCCCCCTCCTAGTAATAATATTATGTTATTTTTGATACACCTTTAGCACAACGTTTTGTGACTGATGCTAGACGCACATGAATTTCACGGAGGCCTGAGTAATACCGACTAATCGCACCGCGTTCTAATTCCCATTACATTTGGAGAATGGTGAAAAAAGGGTCCCATATGAATTGAATTTAAATTGAAACAATGATACTTTGATACTATGCGCACGCTCAAACGTATCCTATACATCCTATTATTATCTTCGATAATAATGGTCGGATCGCGATCCATTGTATTCCAGGGATGGTCCAAGGGTGGTTCCATATGAACTGATATTATTACATTATTCGATGAAATTTTCCCTTCTCAATTAAAATAACCAACAACTTATTTCTATACCGTGGTGAGTGAGGAAACTGCGGACTTCTCTAACTGGTGCAAATATTTTGGAAGCAAACCAATTGACCTCTCATGCATCACATCAACAGCAGCGTTGGCCTCTAGGAGCTGCTTCTGTCTGACGCGGAATCCGCGGTTACTGTGGGCATTTTGACGGATAGTTGCAGGAATTCGGAGAAGAAGAGGCTTGCCTGAGACGCCTTTGAACGTTTTCACGGGAATTCCTCTTTCCAATGAGCCGACAGGGACTATAAGGCTCATTATTACATCGGCCCAGAGTTGGAGAAAGGATGGGTAGATTCAGGATCAGACAGACGGTGATCACCGTACTACGGTCACTGAGAAACACTAGGTAGCCGTAACTCTTCACCCTTGGGGTGACGATTCCTACGGTAGGATTGTAGGAGAGGGGTAGAAATGAGCTGGCTGGTCTCCAAACTGACTAATCATTCTTCTACTCAAGTGACCCTATTTCGATGTCAAACTAATTAATATTATTCAAAAATACTACACGATACAAGTAGACCAAGTTTATAGAATGGAGCAGAGCCAACAAGCCGTTTTCATAATTTATTTTAATGCATTAGTTCGAAGTGGGTACCTCGAAAAATTGGTATTATAACATTATAAGTACCAGTAGCTCGGTCAGAGTTCTGTGATGTGAGCAATTTTTTACTGGATCACGTCATTCTGCTGGCTATTTTGAACTGTAGTAAGTAACTACAGTTCAAAATAGCCAACAGAAAACTGTTGCTAACATGGCAGTTGCTCACATAATAAAATTATTATTCCTCATAACATTTGAATATGTACTTACAGCGATATCTTATCGTTTCAGAAACCCGACTAGTCCAAAAAATCTATTTTCGTTTTTTGATCGAGCTACACGTTCCAAGTTTTCTAAAAATTGCTCATGCCACATAAAACCATGTGTATTGGAAAATCTCAAATCTATGTCAGATGGGCAACGTCAGCAGTTTTTCGCGTTTCCTGGTAACTTGGGTTCTGTGGACTAGTCGGGTTTCTAAAACGGCTGATTCAATCATTTTAAAGGATAATTATTATCCTTGATCCTTGACATTCAGACGGAATCGGGAAAATGCGCATCAGTGTTACACTACAGTAGGCTTGAAATACGATGTACTTCTTCTACTCATTTTGGCTCATCGAACAAGGTCGGTGTCCTTGGTGACACGCCCAAACAACAATATGGCAATTACATTGATGGAGGTGCTGGTGTTCTCCGTGTCATCGGCTCGTGTGAATAACCCCATGCTCTTTTGTTGGTGTTTGTATTTTCGCAACTCAATTTCCTTGTAGTCAACTACTCCCGGATCGAAATGAATTTTTCTGAAAGTTGGCAAATAAGTAGTGTTTTTTCATTCAAGGATGAAAGTTCAATATCTGGTGTACCTTTGAACTTTAGACCCATGAAATGTACTTGGAGTAAATTTGAATGCATACTTCTTCAATTTAGTTACTTTCATTACTTTCAATAACGAATTATGTCTTGTTAACCTCCCCCTCAAAATGTCTTGTTTTTAGGAGCTTTTCCCTGTCTATAGGAAGGAGCCAATTTCAAATGTTTGTTAGTTGGTACATTTTGATGTAAGGTACTACTCGTATAACCTCGTATTACCTATGAATTTTTTAGGGCGGTCGTGACTTGGGTTGGAAAATTGACGAGACCACCAATCAGCTAGTTACTCGCCTATACCAATTCATATAGTTAGAGATAAAACCTGTTCAACTTTTCGTACGAACACACAGTATTTTATTTAGCTCATTACTTCAATTAATTCGTACGGTGATTTATACAAAATGGTGGTGTACGCGAAAAGTAATAGAACTTTCTGGAAGATGATTTTCTATCTAGTTATCTAGTGACCTAGAGATTTTGGGTCCCTTCGCCAAAATTTTCAACTAATATTTCATTTGAGCGAACAATAAATAATTGGTTTGTGTTGCCCCTGGAAAACGAAATGGGCAAGAAAAGTGCCTCATGCCCTAAATGCTCACCACTGTAACGTCTAATTTGGGAATTTCAAAAACCCTAAATCGCTATTTTGTATTGTATTATCTTACTATTTACTTCATAACATTGAGTTGTATGAAACTGAAAGCTGGTTTTACTCATTATTATTAACTGTAGTTTATTAATGGCATAACAAATTTCTAGGCTGTCGTGTTGCCTCTCGTTGAGACTCAGATGACCACCAACATGAATGCGCAAGGGATTATCATGGACGGCTTCCCAAGAGACATGGATCAGGTCAAGGATTTTGAAGCTAAGGTTAGTTTTTGTTGTAATATAGTTACATTTATACTAGTTTTCACTTGTATTGTTGCTGATAATGTATTGACTTATAAAATCGATTTGGTATGATTTCAGTTCAAACAACAACCCGTGGTCATTTTACTAGATTGCTCAAAACTTCAATTGGGGAGAGGCAGAGTCGATGACAGCGTTGCGGCATTCAGAAAACGTTTAGAAATATTCAGGGAACAAACGTTACCGATGCTCAAAAATTTGGACCAAGAACAACGACTACAAATCGTAAGAAGACCTACCATTACTACTTGATACGTATACATAATTATAATATAACCATCTTCTTCAGACGGTGAAACTAACCATTGTAGATATTATCTGTCGATTATCTACAAATAATATATTATATTATTAAATAATATAATAATAATATAACAAATTTTGTAGATATCATTGTACATTGTAGATATTATTTGTAGAGATGGTATATATTATCTGCAATGGTTAGCTTCATCAACTGAAGGAGCAAAAGGAAGGATTTGCAAAATTGGCCATTAGGCGGGGGAGGAAAAATTGGAACCTTTGGGGTACTGCATGTGTGGAATTTGTGGTGAAATAACAATACTCCGAAATCCTTCATTTGGAACGTTAGAATGAGATTTATATGATTTGGTTCTTCTTTGAAAGTCAATAATTGTCATCCATACTTCCACACGACATAATAATCGATAATAATAATAATTAATAAATTGATTTACATGAGACAATATGATGACATAATGTTCATCTTCAGATTCCAAAAATTAACTTAGGTAGATGTCAGTTCTTCAGCTCATCGTCCAGTTGAGGACATTATTGTCAGCAGTTTTCAGATTTTCTATGGCTTTACAGTATTCCCAACTGCCAGAATGATGGCTGTTCTACAGTATTCCCAACTGCCAGAATGGCCGACCAATATTCGTTTGCCGCTTCGAAATGTTTTAGTACCTAACCTAAGCCAAAACATCCAATGCAAATCACTAGTGTCACCATTATGACAGAAGTTCGGAAATCGATTCTAAAATGCGTGAAAAGATACGTAACAACAGGTGTAATAATTACAATGATTGCTCTTTAGGCGACACCAATGGGGCCATTGCTTTATCTAGACCAACTCATGGAATAAACAAATGGAAGCGACTTTCCACTAGGTACAAAGTCTCCTTTGCTACGGGATTGAAACCAGTGTCCTAGAAACTAAATGTCTACTCTAGACATTCTCCTACCTAACCTATAAATATTTACGTTGAGATGTGACCTGTTTGAACAATTTTTCGCTAATTCCTTCGCTGGGGCCGTTGTTTCAATTATTTCCACCTGATGACCGGTACTTCGGCAGCATCCTCAACATTCAGTTGACGCAGCTTCCTCCCAGGGACAGCCCTAAGATTGAGAACAGCTCCTTTACTCATCTGAACCCAAATCAGCCAGGCTGTCGGATTTGCTCCATTGTTTGCCGAACTGACCAGCCAATCTGTAAATTTATGTGTACTTATTGAAAAGAAAGAAAAGTAAAATAATCCAGGGTTGGATAGGGAATACCACAAGTTCCACCAAAACCACCAAACGTTCTAGAAACTTTCTGTTGTTCTTCGTTAATTCACTTAAACAAGGGTTGAATACCTAATAAATTAAAAGGTGAACTATCTTGAGGCAATAATCTACTTGGCACCGTATTTCAGGTATTGTTCTCATGAGTGTTTCTGTCGTTGTTACATACCGGCACCCCACAGTGCTGTTCGAGATCTCAATGGACTTTTATTTACCTATTCCAGGTTGATGGAGACACCGATCAACCCGGCGTGCAGGATGAGTTCAATAAAATGATACTAACCGAAGTCGATAGGTTGAGAAAAGCAAACGGCATGATCGTACCTGATCAAACGACCGTCGCTAACGGAGACTACGAAGCACTTCTACAAGATTTAGAGACAGAAGATGAGGAGATCAGTACTATTTCCAAAACGGTAGCAGCTTACAACAATCACTTGGGGCCTGGTCGAGATAGGCCTTCTAGAGATGCTATAAGGGATATGTACGCCCAAGTGGAAACCTACAGGCTTGATTCAAACATGTAAAATGCTAACATAATACCTACATGCCTATACCACACAATTTATGCATATCATAGTATTAATTGTTACAGTACAACAACCGGTTGAAAATGAAGGAGGTATTTGTGGAAAGACCGAATTTTGCCTAACTACTCGTACTACTACATTGTTGTCAAAATAATACACCGAAAAAAGAAACTAAACTTCATTTCAGTTAGTAGCAGGTGTTATTTTAAATTGATGCTCACATGATATTACGTGGTGAATATTCATACTAAAATCCAATGAGCAAAATCAGGTTGATTGGTGCTGTGAAGAAACAGCTGACCAAAACTAGATCATGGATATCAATGGAAATATTGTTTATGGATTACTTATTTTAAGTTCGTCATCATTTCGCTCCTAAGCAATCGAATGAAAACAAATGAATGGTGTAATCAATGAAGTTTTGTCTCCACCATAGTTTGAATTGCAGTGGTATCAAAACTACTACTAGATTGCTACGCCCTAAATACGAACCTTAAGGAATGATCGAGTATAACTCATTTAACACCATTAAAATGTATGTCATACTTACGGAATGATGAATACGGAAATAATTAAACGTTTGATTAATTCAAAACGAAACCGCTACTGTATCCCTGAAGGATCGCGATGAACCTATAGTTACCACGAAAATGTTACCAGATTATTGAATATGTAGATAAGGAACTACATGATGTACTTCTAATTTTATGAACAAAATGAGAAATTGAATGTGCCTTGGTATTAAGATATTCAGCACAGGTATTCAGCCTTGGTATTAAGAATGTGCCTTGGTATTCAGCACAGAGGAGTTTTCATGCTGAATTGATACTCTTTCCACGGCTCTCTATTTGTCAAACTACAGTTTACTCCGTGATGCCTTTCCCAAGAATCAATCGAATTTTGAACACACTTTCAATTTATTAGCCATATGAACCATTTTACTACTACTTACATAGTACAAAACAAATAGTACTTATATCGTACAAGAACAAATTTAAACGTTAAGAGATAAATTTGGTGAATAGAAAGAAGGAAAAAGGAAGAGAGACTACCGTAAAATAAGAATCTCACGATCAGAAAAAATAAGATTTGGGAATGTAATTTTGGTTTATTTGGATTTGGTTGTTATGGGTTGTTGTGCAACCCTAATGAGAGATTGCTCAGAGGAAAAATGAATCATCCATCTTTTCAGTATGGATAGTCAACTCACAGTAATATTACTTATTTTGTGTACGTTTTTAAGCTAGGACTTAGAAGTAAAATATAAATAAATACAAATTGTGTCACATTTTTTACAATGGTCGTAGAAATTAGATTCATGATATTTTCGATATTAAGGTTTCGTTTTCATTATTATTCAAGTCATCAATTGACGGATATGGGTGGTTGATGTGATTCACGAGTATTTTAGGCTTAATGTTATTTTGTTTCCAGTGTTGCCGTGTGCCTTGTTATTGATGAGTTTGAAATTATCAATCATAAGAGTAATAAAACACTTCTTTGGAGATCATGTTTCTATTAAGTTAGTCTTGTTTTTGAAGTATTCCTTTTACCCCTCACTTGATGCTGTTCGAGTTGGATATGGCACCATTACTAATAACAGAATTTTTCTGTTGAGTGAATGCTAGAATATTGTGGAACTTTTCTGTTTATATATGAGGAATATACGCAAGCTTATAGGACTTAGGACCTTCAACGAATTTCAATGCATTTCAGAATCATTGAGGCCTACAGAAGGCGAGACTAGAACAAATGGATAGTCTAGAAAAGTACAGTAGTACATACGTTATACTAGGGTTTCAAGAAGTCGCTATCAATACTGTACGATCATTTGAAAACTATGAGCAACTTATATAAGTAAAAAAATGTTTTTGTCAATATAAAAAATCAGATTTTTCCCAGGCTGATCGCAATACTTTTCTTTCTCCATTCAGGTTGGGTAAAGAAATTAATGATAGGTTCATCGGTTAATATTCGCCTCTATACATTCATCTGTGGTACTCAGTTTATTATGTTCTATTCTATTGTCAGAAACTATGTAAGGACTTCGTCTCTGACTTTCAACAAGAACCCACTACTAGGCTGCATAATCGATATTAAGAAATTCCCTCATATCATATAAAATATAACCAACCCACTAACAGGCGGTGTAAAAGGTATTTTGAAATTCCCTAATATTGCATAAAATATAACCAAAGTAGTTTCTATGCTACTGGGACGTTGAGTTACGATGGTTTAGCACAAGCAATGGTCAACAGGCCTTGAAAATATTTTGAGGAGGAGCGACGGCTGAACTCCCACAGACACACTCCATATTTGTAAATTCCAATTTCTCAAATAGATAAGTACACTTAGACAACATCATCACACATCTACATTACATTTACTACAATATTAATGTTGTCATATTACGAAAGCATATCCTGTCGTTGGTGAAGAGATACCATGTATGCATACCTGTGTAAGCAATTTAAAGTTAATAATACCAGTATCAAACCAGTATCCAGTACTCAACTCATTAGTGACAATGGATTTCTTTCAAATTTGTGGTAATCATTCTATTTATTCATTTATGAACATTGAGAGAGTACAGGGAGCCAGAAATTGACAGTATATAATAAATGACGGAATGAGGGGCCATACGTATGGAGGTATTGCACACTCAATGTTAGGAGAGAGTGATACATTTGTGAACTAGATTATTTTCAAAGTAAATGACAAGTAGGTATATCCATTTGCTTTATTGTCCAATTTGACTATTGTAGTGGCCCCAGGGACACAAATGAGAAGGCTGGACGCTTGGTTGAATGAAGAACAATGTAATGAGAGGATGAACAGGATGGTCTAACTCGAATAACTGAATAAGTAGTAACGCAAAATTGGTAGTGGGAGGGGGAGGGGGGAATGAAGCTGTTGATGTCTGTCTTAGAACGTTCATGGTGGTCACTATAATGCAAGGAAATTATTAACACCCTACGATCCCAATTATTTAGATGGGAGCCTTTTCGTAATAAATTAATTTATTATTGTTTGTTCATATCCTCCTTGGCTTATTGACCGTTATTTATGTGGAGGTTTGTAGGAGGTTTGGTGTAAAAAGAGAAAGAATGTCTTCCAAGCTTTCGGCTTTAATACGACTGGGTCGAGGAGAAAATACCTACCAACCCCTGAAGATGGCTTATTAAAGCCGAAAGCTTGGAAGACATTCTTTCTCTCTTTTCACACCAAACCTCCTACAGCCTTCCACATAAATAACGGTAATAAATCAAGACATCGGCTCACTCCAGTTGAACCGAATTACAGCTCAATCATATCCCTTAAAACCGGCTATTGAATAGAAAATGGAGGAAGGACGATCAGCAGCGATGGCAGGATGGTGTTGGCTATGCCACATCACGAAAACAAAGTGCAACCACCGGATCTCGCTGAGCATGCGACTTTTTCCCTATTGTGCTCGATAAGGTGAAGTATTGTATGTGGATCGTGTCCAATGAAGGCACTCGAGCATGGATGTTTAGTCGGGACCATCACAGGCTCTCCCTCATTCGTACGGATTGAGTGCCGAGTGGAACATGGGCTGTGGTAACTCTAAAGACCATCCGAAAAATGTGAGTACGATTTACTTATATAAAGTTTTGATTTATCGAGTATTGATTTATATAGTATTCTATTAGCGAAAAGGAACATTAGCATGTTAGGAACAAAAACAACATTAGCATGTTCTCGGTCCAAAATTTTAAAACTCGAATTTCCGAAAGATTTCTATACCAAAACCCGTTTCAGACCACCCTGAATTCACTGCCAAAAGACACCAAAAATCGTATATCGAGGGTCTCACGGCAACTTCCCACATCGTCATTTGGGCGATTTTCCAGCAGAGCCAAAAAACCATCTGCCAATGACTATGTTTACTGAGTAATTCATTAAAATAAATAATGAGATTTAGTGTTCCTAACTTATACTTAGATCGATCCGCCGGGGAAAGACGCTTCGAATGGTATGCATAACTCATTTTGGCCAAAAGTGACGATGTGGGGTGATGCCGTGAGACCCTCGATATATATATATATAAGTTAAGTTGGGAGCACGAGTATTATACGTATGTAACATACCTATATGTATTAATTGTATGTAGGTATGTGTCATTACAGACGATAACTCTCGATAGAATTGAGATAAAAAGTTCAAATTTGTATACAAAAAATCTGTCTTGGCAATCGAAAGGCTAAGTTCGTAGATGGGCAGAATCGGGCCACTAAGGGGGGTGTTAGGGGGGAAAATTACCCATTAAAACCAAAAATGAAAGTCTGACAAGTGTCACCTCATTTTAAAGATTTTGTGACGCTGAACACGATGGTGAAGTCAGAATTGTGAATTCCGTTCTCAAACTGGAGCACTTTGAAGATGAAGAAACGTGGTTGTTACTTGAGATGTTCTTCACGTTTCATCTGCTCTAATCTGATAACGGAATGAGATATCGCCATTCTGACTTCACCATCGTGTTCAGCGTTGAAAAATTCATTAACTCGGCAAGTGTTACTCGGCAATAAATGACACAAAATCTATATTACTAAATTTACAGAAGATTTTCGTGTTCCTTGGGTAATTTCGAAAAATTTCACTACTGTTATTCGTTTCGCGTGAAATGGAGTCGAACCATGCCGATTTTGAATTTGGTGTATGTCTGTTTGTCTGTCCTTCAATCACGCAAAAACGGCTCAATGGATCGAACCCTTCTCCCGTATTTAAATGTTTCCGTGATCGGGGAAGGACATAGGGGTGGGGTTTTACAGGGAAGCCGAACTATAAAAATTTAACAGGTAAGAGTGGCAGATGGATCCATCCCGAGTTCTGCCCGTCCGGGACAGGTAACAGAGGTAGATGGACACGCCCCGAGTTCTGCCCGTCAGCGACGGGATCGACAGCTAGTTTGTTATAAAACCAGTAAAATAGAGACATTTCGCATAAAACCAGTTATTTTTCCGAAAATTTGCTCTTATAGCCATGCTGCATGACTGTAGATTTTCTCTGTTGATGATTTGGTTTGTGAATAATAAGTTTGATGACATACCGACATGACTGACAACAAGAAGAGAAGCAGTGATAAAAGAATAGATCGCACCAGTGCGAAGTCGTGTTAGTCGTGTTTTGGTTTATTTTCAATAATAAACTGTTGTGCTAAGGAATTGGTATTTTTAAACCCACCAGAAAATTGGAATTACCTGTTCCAAGATACGTTGATCAATAAGTCGAACCAAAAAAAAATTCGTTTCTCCACGGCACTTTCTTCCACACAGTAGGGATCGGTAGTGCTTCATGTATCTATGTGCACCAAGTAGGTATCGTAGGGTTTTCTGTGGTAGGTATACGTGTAGGAGGTTATAGTTAGGCTTCTCGCCGATTCCGGTAGCATCCAGGATTTCTCTGTAACTTGTTGACTTATGTTTCAGGCGGATTTGGTCAAATTGAAAAAGAAATACGAGACGGATGCTATAAAGAGCGCGAAATTGCTCAACGTATGGGTGATAGGTGAGCAAAAATGTTTAATCTGTTCAAGTACCTACTTACTATCAATCTGCGTTCGGAGCGTTCATTAGGCGTATGAGCGCCACATTTTATACCGTGTAGTGTAGATGTGCGATTTCATGAGAAGCCTTGATGCGATTAAAAGCATAGTAGAACGTGCGTTTATGTGATTGAATAGAGTGGCGGTTTAAAAATTATACCACAATAACTTGATGTGTATTTCAGGTGGAGACAAGATTAAGACGTTACAGTTAGCTGAGATGATTAGCCAAGGACAGAATTATATGTTGATAACCGAAGATATTCTCTTACAGAAGGAGATGACGGCAGATTCGGAACGATCAAACATTGTTCGCGAAATAATGGAAGACAAAGGTGTGATTTGTCCGGTTAGTAAATTCAACTGACTATACACCTATATACAGCTGATTAGGAGTCAGTGGTTGTTCGAAAATCTTCATAACAACAGAATTTGTTAATTCAATATCAATTAGAAAGTTACTTGCTTAAAACCAAGTATCCTAACTAAGTATTCTTTCAGCTGAACATAGAAGCGTGTATATATTCCGACTTTATATATTTTGTGTACAAAACGCGTTTTGCACAATCTTTGGTTAGGGTAAAAACATAGTGGAGCGGCGAGTCAAGAGTCAAGCGGCGAGCCTAGCGGCGCGTTTTTAAATCTTCCATACAATCAAGTAGGCACGGACATAGTGACGAGGCAAGCGGCGCTTCATGCATCGACATGAATCTTGACTCGCCGCTCGTGAAATGACCCCCGATTTCTTTGAAGCGCTGCTCCAGTAGATCGACTCCTGTCTTCCCGTGCAGTCGGTTGTGTATATAATTTGAACGTGTAATTGGTTGTTTGTTGTACAGTATTTCCATCTGTTTGATTAATATTTTCATCAGTGCATCATATTTATACCACAAAATGAACCTGGAACTGTTGATTTCGTCAATACGGAACCGTGAACCGATATGGAACCAACAGATGAATGACCACCATAATCGGTTTACACTGGACAAACTATGGAAGGAAGTAGGGATAGAAAATAATTGCTCCAATAAATACTCGTCATCACTATCTGATAGCATTTTGTCGACTAAACTCTTTTCTCCTCCCAGTCGCGGGAGTCAACTCGCCGCTCCACTATGTGCGTGTGAAGCGACGCTTGTATCTTGAATCGAAAACGCGCTGCTTGACTCGCCTCTTGACTCACCGCTCCACTATGTTTTTACCCTTACGATTAGCTCTATGCGGCCCCCACAAAGATCTGCACGTTAAAAGGGGTGCGAATTTCGGCATCTTCATCTGTACCGGGCAATATGAACGGTGGTGGGGCAAGTTATTTCTTTAAACGAGGCTCGCCCTCCTACTCCAATAATTTCATTATAAACAATTGTTTCTCATTTGCACCCACCAAACTTATATCGAGTCTATGCAAACCCATCGAATATTTAGAAGGATTATCTCAAGAAATTGTAAAATGTAGTATAAAAACTATAAGTAAGTACCTACATACTTGAAGCTGGAATATTTAACACCTAAGTATCAATTAAAAACTCGGCCCTGCAGTTTTAAGCATATGCTGCTGCTTAAAGTGTAAGTCGTAAGGAGGCTATGTATACATACCAAATTACAGCTTCATACTGTGAATAGCACAGAAATTAGCCGTATGTAGGGACGTACGATACCGATCGATACCAGTATTGTATCGAATATTTCCTTTTGATACCAATTATTTTTGGTATCGATTCTCATGATTTGAGTATGAGTACTCATATCGATACTTTGGTCCGTATCGAAAGAAATACCTACTCAACTACCGAATTGAGAAATTTCCATTAAATTACCAAAAAGAAACAAAAAATACAATAAAATACAAAAATTTATATTTCAACGAAATCGGTGAGAATCTATTCCAGGAACGATTTTTCCTGGTGTCATTCACGTCTGTACCTTGAGGCCTGGACAGTAACGAGAGGGTGTTGAAGAATCGAACAAATAAAATTTTTGTTTAACCCCCCCCCCCCCCCTCAAAATTTGTTGGTTTACGTTTCAAGATAAACCAACACATTATGTAGATTCAGAAAATCGAATTAAACAACTCTGCTAATTCTTGACACAACGGTTTATTATCGTCTTTGTTCAGATCCTCCTTCTGTCAAATTCCAGAAATGATAGAACTCTAGCTCATCATCCAAATTTAATTTGTTTAAACAAATAGGTACAGTTCAAACAATTCTACAGACAAGAACCCTACTGAATATTGCATTGTCAACCATCCTTAACCCATGTTTAAAATTTCATCTAAATTTAATTTGTTTAAACAAATAGGTATTGTTTAAACCATTTTACAGGCAAGGAACCAAGTGAATATTAGGTATATTGTCATCCATCCTCGACCCATGTTTAAAAATTCAAGACTCTAGCTCATCATCCAAAATAATTTGTTTAAACAAAATTTGTTTAGGTTGTTTACCTGTTTAATGGGTAAGTACCTATTGTTTAAACAATTTTACAAACAAGAAACCGAGTGAATAACATAACATTGCCATCGATCCTCGACATTTAGTGATCAAGACAGAAGGCTGATCTGAACAAGGAAGATAATAAACAGCTGTGTCAAGAATTTGCAGAGTTGTTTCTAATGAGTAGTTTTTGCAAGTACTCATGTATATCGATAGGTACATTTCATTCGATATTTGAGTAGTATCGAATATGCCTATCCAAGTACTTAAATGAGTACTGGTATCGATATTTTGGAAGTATCGAACGTCCCTAGCCGTAGGAGCCACTCAGCTGATCCGGGGCCTGGGCAAGTCCTAAGGAGGCTACATACTACCCAAATTCAAGTCTCAACCATCACGAAAATTGGCGTCGGGTGAGAGGATGGCGACAGTGTAACAGATGCTCGGTTTCAGGCAGTTATGCGAAGGCTAGAACATGTCCCATGTTAAAATGTAGAACGCAGAGAACTGCATCAAAATCATAACAATTACTGTTTGAATTAAGTAATAATTCCGTCAATCTGTCTCCACTATTGCATTTCATTTTCATTTGAATTATTCAAGTTCAACCATCTTCAGGGCATCGTTCTAGACATGGTTGTGGAAACTATACTGGAGAAATTGGATGAAATCAAAGGAGTTGTTTTTCATGGCATACCAAGAAATCGAGAACAAGGATTACATCTGCAAAGATTGGTACGTTTCATTGGTGAAATAATGTCCTGTACATCACTGTATTCGAAGAAATCTATTCAATGAAATATTGAATGTGAACTATTTTTCTTGAAGGTTTGTTTTTCGACATCTGGTTTCAGAATATCTATTTTCCAGAGTTCTTGAACATTTTTGATGTTCCATTATATAATCTAATTAGTGATTCACTCCAGACTATCAACTGCTCGTGAGTTTGACGTATTTAACTTGCACCAAGTAGATTATTAAAATAAACCCTTATCACAGGTTGGGCCTGCTTCACTTGTCATCTATTGCGAACTGAAAGGAGATTCATTACGAGCGGCGCTTACAGACGAAGGTGAAGAACCTTCGACAATTAGATCCAAAGTAGACCACTTTCAAAAGTCAGTGCTACAACTCTCGAAGCATAAGACAACAATGACGGTAAGAAGGACCTTATTATAAGGAGAAATTATAAATATGTATCAACAATACAATATGAAAATATCTCGTATAATGAAGAAATCTAGTCAAAATGGGGATACAAATTTTGGTAGAAAGTACGTAAGATTTTTTTGTCTGAAATTGACAGATGTTCGGTATTAAATGGTCCACCAACTATGTGACAATTTTTTGTTAACTTTACAATATCCCTTATCAAGTCATGCTGCATGACTGTACTTGTTTACCGAGTCTAAATGATGTGTAAAATGAATTGTTTCAGGTTGACGGCGAGAAAGACCCAAAAGAGCTAATTGAAGATTGTTTGGAAAAGATTGCTGAGCTGGCTAATGAAGTGAATGTTTTACCATAACCAAATTGGCATTTTTATTACCCCTTGCTCCCTCATCACAGATTTATTCCGTAAGCTAATTTATTTTGTACATACTTTTCATGCCAAGGAAAATTCAGTTTTGTAAAACACAGCATAGTCCGATAAACTTCAATTTGGGACTTGAAAAAATCCAATTTCTGGTGTCGTTCCAATACGTAATAGAGCGTTCCTCATTTTATATCACTAATTCTTTCAATTTATATAGAAAATACATTTGCGCATGTGCATACAAAACTTAAGATTTGAATGTGAAAGTACAAAGGCTAGATTTCTGTCTAATAATCGGAAATATATAAATGAATATTTTACACATTTGATAAAGCCACATCATAAGAACGTCAATGATAATGCAGCTTACTGCAAACTGCCTAATGGTGGATGCTTGATTTAATGGTTAATTAATCATACTAAGGATTTAAGTAACGTACTCGTATTACGGAGTTTCCTCACGCCAGATGGTTTTCGGTCGAGTAATAAATCGGAAAAGGTTTTCATTGGTACAAGCGATTTATTGCTCTGGCATGACGTCGTTACATACAAGAACATTTCGCCTCGGTGTTTTTGGACGGATTACTGCTTTTAGAACTATTACCGCTCTTTGAAACATCATCTTGGGGTGGAGATACTTCAGGATCCATTCCTCCGGTTGGTTGACTTGGAGGCTCTTCAGTGAATTTTGGCTCATTTTGGCTGGAGGGCGAATCATCGCGACTCGTATCGAAGCTTTTTCTGAACCGGAAGTCGTACAGAAGGCCGAGGCAAACGTGATAGAGCCCTGCCAAGCCGCTCATCCCTAGGTAGATTAGAGCTTCGGTCATGCCGAAGTTGTGAATCAATAGTCTAGTAATTTCAGCAACAACCTCATTGATTACGATGAAACAGGCTAACAGCGCAGTTCTTAGCCTCATTGGGGATTCCATCCAAAAGAAATGTATGTAACCAACATTTGTAGCTGCTTGCGTCACACCGCTGAGCACATAAGACGCGTGGATCAGTTTGTTGGTACTTGTAGGAACAGGAGACACACTGAGGGTCTTATGGAGTGAGAGTTGAAGCCCGTTGAAGTTGTAAATAATTGCGACATACTCGGTGAATGCTTTAAATAGTACGGGATTCGTAACTACCGTATCGTAACGAAATCGGTATACAGCTTCTTTTAAAATCATACTTGCAGCCATGTTGGAAGGTGTTAAATTGTAAGAATCACTCACGTTGCTACCCTCCTCAAGTACTATGAACTTTGGGAAATTTTTAGGATTCGCACTGCGGACAATTCCATTTACCACAAACAACTTCGGGTTCTCGAAAATCCAAGGCTCCTCTACCCCATAGACGGGGACTAATTCTGTAAACTCATTATCCTCGCCAAGAAGAAGGAACCAGTATCTTCCGTTTGAATTGACTTTCATTAAATGGGCCAACGTTTTATTACTTCCGTGTTTTCTTATCTCCATCTCAAAGCTTGGGTGGTGCTCGACATCAACCACAAACTCCACCCATGTATCCGGCTTCGAAGTGTTGAAGAATGGGGTTTCTAAATTGAATTTCAGACTGGTCCCTCCGAAAATTCTCACCACTGCTTGTTCTGAATTCGGAATATGCCCAGAAATAACAGTTACGTTGGTCAAACTTGTCACCTCATTAATCTGTCTTGTATCAATACTGACATCGTCAGAGTTGAAATAGATCACAATTAACATTATAACAATTGTATTGAATGCATGAGCAGTGGCTATAACCAGTATGTCACCTAATCTCCCGACCACTCCTCTAGCGCCAGAGAAGAAAAGAGCTATGGCCGGTATGGCGACGAGTTTTGCTAACAATTTGTACACTTTCTTGGGTGAATCATCTTGGATGGTTCTGCTTGTAACGCTATCGATGGCAGTTAAAGTTACATCGATACTTGTAATAACAAGGATAGGTAGAAGTAGTAAAACAAAAAGTACAAACCGTTGGGCACTCACAGTTTTCATTTTCACTGTTTCGGAGCTGTCGCCTGATTGCTTAACCACGTCGTGTCTTATTCCGTTAATAATTCCTATTATATTCGGTTCTTTTACGACCTCCTTCGTGGCGTACCTTCGCACATGTACCGTCAGCACGATTAATCCAGTTATTAATAAAATCAGAATGACCCAGATGAAAATTATTAAAAGTAGTGCGAATTTATTATTACTGAAGAAGAAGAAAATGAATAGTAAAAGCAGACTAAGACTAGTGATCATTTCAAACAAAGCTACCAGTACACGTGTCTCAGTAATCGATGCGGTCGGTCTTTGATTAAATACGAGACAAAATTTGGTGGGGTACGTTACGAACAGGCTCGCAGTTAAAGAAAGTAGTACGAAACGAAGCACGACATTCTGAACGAACGCTGCCACAACACCGAAAATGGGTCCAAACCCGTAAACTGATAGACTGATCAAATAAACAGTGAATTTGTGATTTCTCAGGTCGACAAAAACGCTCACAGCGATTGTAGTCAAGAGCTTCAAAATCATCAAGACGGCGTAGTAAATAGAGAACGATCTTGAATCTGAATCTACAGGCCTTGAAACTTCTGTTGGAGATTCCTCTGCCCATATTTCAACCCACGGATTGATAAACTCCGAGCTCCACAACACACCAATGAACTTGAGATCGGATATTGTTATAGAGGTATCTTGAATCCAGTTCCTCAGTAGTCGATGAGGGCCACTACGCTCTCCCCGAACTTCTGAAGTCGACATAGTAATATAAGAAACTCATTCAACGTCACAATACAAGTAGGTAGCACTAAGGAGTTGATGTCTAGATAAACAAAAGGAGTTTTCATATTGCATTCAGGATAGCTTAGTTACGAACTCCTACAATCAACTCCATGGATGAGACTGAGTTCTTCCTGTAATTCTGTGAATGCTTGTAACTCAATCAATCAATCAATAAGTTTTTTATTTGTTTTCAGGTTACATAGACCTTTACAACAAAGGGTTCGCTTCCCCAAAATAATAATTCTAAATACCTACTTTAAACATACTAATCGAGTAAAATAAATAAAATTTTCTTCTAAGAGTTGGTGGGTACATTCTATCTTATATAAATTTTACAACAATCATGTTCGAAGTCCAACATAAATGAGGAGGTCTTCCAAAAATTTTCTTTTCCTAAGATAGCTTATTGTAGCAAACTCCAGTATTTAGCATGGAAACACATTGAAAAGTTAACAGCTGTTCAATCAATAATTACAAAATATAGATTCATTCGTGGTTTTGACTTCAACGCGGACTTTTCATTTTATTAATAATTGTAAGGTATTACAATTTGGCGCAATTGGTAGGACTATGCTTGTTCCGGTCGACCTGCGTTGTACCAAAACCGCGGGAAAGTGGGTACTCACCGCTTTCCGCTATGAAAAATCGTGGTATACTGTTGCTGGCTTGCACGGCGATCTCTCACTTCATTCAAGATTCATTGACGAAGAACGCGATCTCCAAGGCAGTGTAAGCAAGAAGACGGTTGCCGTAATGATGGAAGAGGAAGAAGTTACCCGGTATATTAACTGGTCAAGAGAGGCAGTTCCGTCTCTCAACCAGCAAGGGGAAGGAGGACCGGGATTGCAGAATCTTGAAGTTCAACCATCTCATGGACCAGAAATGGTTCCGTTCTTCAATGCCATGCTCGAGTCCCAACAGAAGAGCATGACTGCGCTGGTGGAGAGCCTGATGAGCTCCATGACAACTTCGTTTGGTAAGGCAATTCAAGATCTTGCTCACACAATCGCTCAAAAACCTCATAAGGCATCTACACCCAAATTTGATGGCATGAGCGAGGATCCAGTTACATGGATGAAGTTGTACGAGAGAGCCTGTGCTCAAAACAACTGGCGTACCAACGAACAGATGATAAATAATCTGAGAGAAACCTTGACTCCTGGCTCAGTAGCTGAGAAGTGGTACAACTCCCGTATTCTTGAGTGCGGTGACACTACCTGGGAGGATTGGAAGATTTCATTCGAGAGAGCATTTGGCCAAAACCCTATTCAGTTGGTGGCAGATGCCCTCACATACCGATACGAGGGCGGCGCTTTGATTGAATTCTACTACGAGAAGCAAAGAAGGTTGTTGCTTGCTCTAGGATCCTTGCCTGATCGTCCATTTAACCTGTTAGTATTGCAGGGTCTGCCAACATATATGCAAAACCTTCTTCTGGGCAACGGAACAGATATCAACTCGAAGGGACTCTTCAAGCTGTCTTTGGAACGCTTGAAGCCAACGCAGCAGCCAAATTCTATCCACGTTAAAACAACAGGACCAGGCTTCTTCAAGAAATCTACTACGGGAATTTCTTCCGGGAACCACCAAATGGGACAAAAGAAAATGTTGGTGCCGTCTCGGATGAATTTAGTGGAAGTGGAAGAAAATGATGCAAGTTCTGAAACTGTCAATGACGTAAGTGTCAAATCCCAATTACAATCAGATGTTTTATCTTCTTATTTGCCTAGTTCTTATTCTGGAAATCCTCTCATCAGAACTTTGAGGCTGAATGATATTGAAATAAATTCGCTCTTGGACACAGGGGCGATGGTTAATTTGATTTCCCAGAAAGTTGTAAAGAATCATAAATGGGAATGTTTCAAGCAGCATAGAGAACTTAGGGGATTCAATGGATCGAAGCAGGAAGTATGCAAGGCAATTAAGTTGACTATTAGCTTGGGGAAAACTAATGTGGAGTCCAAAGCTTATGTATCAAATAGTTTGCCCTACGATGCCATTATAGGATGGCCTACTTTGCGTCTGTTAGGCCTTCGTCTACGGAGTTTGAACGGAGACGATTTGGTTTGTCAAGCACTGGAAGTGAGACCTAGAAACTTGGTGTATGGAAAAAACGACGTAGCAAGGCTGTTTCCTCAACAAGTTTCGGGAATGACAGGTCCCTCCAGGGAGATAAAATTTGCATTAAAACCAGATGCTCCGATAGTGAAAGAGAAGCCTTATAGACTCACAAAAGAAAAATATGAATGGGCTCAGAAAAAAATTAAAGATCTATTGGAAGATGGCATAGTTAGACATTCTGAATCTCCTTATGCAACGCCTTGCGTGATCGTGCCAAAAGAAAATGGGAGCTTTAGGCTCTGTCAAGATTTTCGGAAAATTAACGTATATACCGAATTAGACCCTTTTCCTTTTCCGTTAATCGATGATATAATTTCAAACTTTGGAGGATGCACCTATTTCACTAAACTGGATCTCAAGGATGGTTTCTTACAATTCCCACTTTCTGAAGACACCAAAAGGTTTACAGCGTTCGTACTGCCCTTTGGTCATTTTGAATTTAACAAACTACCGTTTGGTTGGAAAAACTCTCCTTCGAAATTTCAAAGATGTATAGTTGAAGTATTAGGCCCTCTTCTGGAAGATCCTCATATATGGGTGTATATTGATGACGTTATTGTGGGTGGATATTCAAAAGAAGAATGTGCCTCTAAAACGTTCCAAGTTGTTCAAAACCTAACCCAAGGAGGTTTGCAATTAAATTTGGAGAAAAGCCAATTTTGTCAACCCAAAGTTACCTTTCTAGGGCGTCAAATTGATGGAGAAAGTAAAACAACTAAAGAAGAATCCGTGGAAAAAGTTAGAAAGATGAGTCAACCCCATAATATTCATACATTGCGAGTGTTCACTGGTCTCACAGGGCATTTTAGGACTTTTATACCTGACTACGCTAAAATCGTGAAGCCATTGGACCGATTGAAGGAAAAAGGAGTACCATTCGAATGGACTAATGAATGTGAAATGGCATTCACCACCTTGGTCGACAAAATCACGTCGAACCCAATTTTGAGGCTCCCAGACTGGCGCTTAGGATTTGAACTCTGCACGGATGCCTCAAACTATGGTTGTGGTGCAATCTTGTACCAACGAGATATGTCTAAGTCCAAGAAACTTCAATTAAGAGTAATTGGTTATTTTTCATATTCTTTTTCCAAAACCGAAAGTAACTACTCCGTTACAGAAAAGGAAGGGCTCGCTGTCATCAAAGCAATAAAATACTTCCAGTCATATCTGGAAGGGCGAGAGTTCACTGTGCACTCAGATCACCAAGCCTTGAGTCATATAATGAACTTGAAGGAGCCTAAGGGGCGTCTGGCGAGGTGGCAAATATTTCTAATGGGATTTGATGTGAAAGTTAATCACAGGAGGGGAGCTGAGCTAGAGGATGCGGATGCATTATCAAGACTCTGTATCGATGTGCCCTGTACTGATAAACAAGTAAACGAGGTACACGCAATTTTGAAGAATAGTGACGGAAGAATCATTGTGGCACCTGATGAAAAACTGAAAATATTGAGGCTATATCACGACGATCCGGGATCTGGAGGACATGATGGATTTTGGAGGACATATCTTAAACTGAAGCAAAGATTCTTCTGGCCAAAAATGAAAGCAGATATCTTAGCTTACGTGAAGAGTTGTCATCAGTGTCAAGTGATGAAATTCAAGTTTAAACCCAAGCCGGACACACTGATCCTACCATCATCTCCAACCATACCCTTCCATACCCTGCATTTAGATTTTGGGGAGTTGTCAAAGAAATCCGACACTCGAGCTACAACCAAATCATTTCTCGTGGTCGTGGACGAATGTTCGAAATATACCTTTGCTAAGAGCATGAAGGAATCGACAGCAGCTGTGATAAAATACCTCAACGAACTTCCGATCATTTCGTCTGTAAAAAAATTGGTGATGGATAATAAGTAGACTGTACAATAAGTGTCTCGTGAGTGCCGCAAAAAGGCAGTTCAGCACGTACTCCTCGCTGAGAATGGCTGAGCCAAAATAATATTATCTTGTTCGTTCATCTTTTAATTGAGGGCACTTCCCAAATACAATGTATTTGGGAAGTGCCCTGTTTCTTATGTAACCTTCGAGAGACAGAGTCAATTTATCATGTCATGATAAATTGACTCTGTCTCTCGAAGGTTACATAAGAAACATACTTCATCGTGCCTCACTACCCAAACGTTTCCCCTATAAAAAATTCTTAGCTGTTTTTGGTTTCTCAGGCGAATTTGGCAAATAACGCGTTTAACCTCCATCGGCAAGTCCCAGCTTAGATACCCCTGGGAGGTTTGGTACCCGTCGAGCGTTGAAAGATATGACTGACTGTAGGACGAGCACAGCAGCCTTTCGTAGTCCTCGTATGCAACGAACGTGGTGTAACTATTCAATATCATCTTTTTACATTTCTTTACCTCGTTTGCATCTTGCACTTCCCAAAGATTTGAATAGCCCAATTTCACCAGAATATTACGAAGCTGCGAAACCCAGTTAAATTTCTCGTTGCTCGTCCCTCGTCGTAGCATAGTCAACAGCTGATCGTAACAAATGCGAGGATATCGGTCCCTTCCCATTCGAAGTATGGCCTCCCACCATCCTACAGCCCTCTCCAGAACAAATGCCCCAACACGGTTACGACCGGTTTCAGCCCTAATCATATAGTGGGGTGTACTAATTGGCAATGTTAGTAAGGTCTTGAAAATTTTTAATTGTACCACTTCGAAATCCTCAAGGTATCTGAGGCCCCACATTTCACTCCCATACAATAGTACTGTAGAGACCATCGTATCAATCAGTTTGCAAGTGGTTTCCCAACTGCAACATTTACCAGCCAATGCTTGTAACTAAAATCAAATAGGCATGAGAGACACCAGCTCACCAATAATCACACAGAATGACGCCCTGACAAAAAACAATTTCCACTACAACATTGTTACTTACATTGTCAATCGAGGGTGAAGTGGCAACATGTCAACTCATTTTTTTGTCCAAATTGAGTCAGAGGTGGTTCTATGTAGCGAATTTCTCCCCTAATCAATTGGCGACGTTAGTTTTAGCGTTGTCTCGCCAGAAAACCAAAGGAAACGAAATGAGCAATGAGTGGCCAAACACTCTGGATGCTCGCTAGCGCTCAAAAACAGTATCTCAAAAATAAAATAAAAACATCCTTCAAACCGCATATCACATACCTACTTATAGATTAGTTGGACAGAAAGTATAATATAGGTACTATTATGACGAGTTCTCTCTGTTCAAGTAATCTAGTATGTGATCTGTGGTTTGGGGTGCTTAGCAACGCATTGCTCTTTACATGGACCTTCATCCTCTCCTATTTGAAACTTGATATCAACATGATTGAAATATATTGAACATATTGAGTTATATTGAAAATGAAGGCAAATGAGTTAGGTCGTGTTGCCACTTCGCCATCAAAATGTAACATTAAAAATTATTAATGTTGAAAATTGTTACCGTCCCGCCAGACCGCGTTCTGTGTGGCTTGGCCTTTAACTGTACTCCAACTATTTCTAGCGATTCCTAGGGTGTTTGAATAGCTACTGATCGTAATGAACATTTTGTGTAGGTACATACTTGTTTATATTTATATACCGTTTACCTCACTTTTTTTCATCACTTTCGTTTTGGTGCATCTACAGATAGGTACGCGAAACGAATTTCTTATTTTTCAAACAATCCACATAGGTACGTATGCCAACGTATGTTATTACGTATTGGTTGCCCAGCTCAGGGTATACCCAAAAGTGCACTAGAACGAAAATTACAGAAAAAGCAGATTGGCCTGGTGGTAACGATATTATACTCGTATAATTATTATAATTATTACACGTTAAAAACCCATATCACGTATGTGGATTTTTAAGTACGTTGATTCTATGAGGATTTTATGGATTGATGGAAGGCCAAGGTCAACAGTGTTTTCTTGTCGGAATATGACCTTGGAATGCATCAAGGGGCCGTTAGTGCATGTGTAATGCTAGACGCTGTGTTGCCAGGCCGAGGCGCCAGGTGCGCTCCCTGCGTGACATTATCGAGCTTGGAGGATCTTTCCCCGCCTTGACGCCACTCCATAGGCCATCCCCAGGTCCAGTGCAATACACGGTCTCACACCGACAGGAGGGGAAGCTGACTTGCTCTGCCTTGGGCTTGAGAAGCGGGAAAACAACGTAGGTGGGTCCTCAACTAATTTTCATTAATAACAATTTTACTTGTACGGAGCTCGCCGCAATGGAACAAGCCCATGCGGCAATCTCCTGAGTACTTTCGTTGCCGAAAACCGTCTGGAAGAGGTGACTAAAAAAAATCAGTTTTTGACAGTGCCCAAAAGTATTAGTTGTGCCACTTGGCCAATAACCTGAAATATTACTGAGTCTTGTGACGGCGTGTGAAATAATTATTTTCACAAAGTGATTTGGGAGATGCCTCCCCCTGGAAGGCATTTCGTTTTGAGATTTCCCTTGTTTTTTGGTTAATCCCTAGTGAATATTATAAAACAAGATCAAAAAGTCAACAGGCAACCTCTATCCCAATGTACAATAGGATAACTTGCACCACCTAATTCAAAATTGTGGCGAAATTAAATAGGGTTTTAGACAATTGAAACATCTCATGGCCGATTCTGCAGTTCCTATGACTGTCAACTGTAAGTGCCAGTACGTTTATGGTGGACTCAGTTTAAATTCCACTTTTTTTTAAACCGAAACCTGAATTACTGCTCGGTAGGTAATTGAAAATTAGCACATTCTACACATCAGAAAAATTGATCACCACGAAATTCGTATAAGAGCTCGTCACAGACCAAATTCGGCCAGTTATCGTTCAAATTGGTAGAGATGAAGAGACGTAAAATAGCGAAGCGTCGTGCTTCATAGTGAAAGAGGGAACACTGTTCAGATGACTGGGAGGGTCACGTGTAGGGCTTGTATGTAGGGCAACCTTTGCCGTTGGCCCACTGCGGGTATTTTAGGGACGAACCGACCGCTTTCCACGTCATTCATGAACTATCAATGACATTTTCGGGGCTGTTGAAAATACCTACGTCAGGAAAAATTACAATTATTTTCAAACAACTATGAACGAATGACATAATACGGTAAGGTGTTATAACATGCCCATCAATATTGGATACAGAGGAAGCAAGTTCAAGTATTTGGGGGTTTTCAGGTCAAATGTATCATTTTCCAAACTACTGCAATCCATTTCTAAACGGGCCTTCACAGTGGCAAAGAAAATACGTTCAATATTGTGATCAAAAATGTCGTGCAAAATATTGAATGGTCGGGAGCCCTGAGACCGTACCAAAATATTGCACAATATTTCAGTGCGATGGTAACCTCTCACACCGCGCTCCACACAGGACAATTATAGAACGCCCCACTATTTTGTGCACAAAATTCTCTTCACTCTCAATATTTTTGAGCAAGAACGACATCTTCAAAGTACCTACTGTGTAAAAGCTTTGCCAGTGTGAGGGCCTCTTAAGGATTTGGTGGAATATTTTTTTTTCCTCTTCCTTCTCTGTCAAAATAAATATTTGTTCGTGTAAACAAATATTCATTTTGTCAGAGACGGAAGAGATTTTTCTAATTAAATCAATCATTTCACTCAATTTTGATACTTCTGGTTTTATATTATCTATATCGATTCCAAACGGCACCATTGACGGTGAGAAGTTATTAGTGAGAATTTGTATTGACAAGGAGGTGACATATGCCTATAGGCACTCTACTTTTCAAAGACAGAAAAAGTACTTACCTTTGGTTTGAAGATTCAAGTTGCCAAAGGTAAGCATACTTATTAAACACGCTTATAACGTTTTATGTTAATTGGTAGGTACACCTTGTTTTGAGTCCATCTATCCATGTTTAATATTCCATCCTCACATGAACGGTAGACCTTTTAGTCATGTTTTTGGTTTATAATAGATCTACAATAATGAACCATTGGAATCACCCAAGAAAAAAACCCACCTCAAAATTTGAGGGTTTACGTTTCAAGATTCGTAGATTCAGAAAAACGATTTAAAAAAATCGGTCCGGACGCGTCCGCGGCACTTTGCCCAGCTAGGGCGTTGTGCTAAAATTACGAAATTTCGTTGAAGGGTTCGGATCAACCCCACTATGATTTTTGAAACTTTTTATAACCCTAGGGCAATGGGAAGGGGTTCAAAAAGAATTTTGAAAATTTGAAAAATTCATATCTCGAAAAATTCAAATGGAAGGGTATAGTTTTCAGTTTTTAAGACTCCAGGCTCTTCCCATGCCCATCAGGCTTTCTTTTATGCCCTTCAGGCGCTCTTTCTAGTTTTTAGCCATTATCTTGTGTATAAGTACTCGTTTTATTGTAGATTGGTATTTGAGTGGGACTAAAACTGTCCTAAGTTTCAATAAAGTATTATTATTGTTGTTGTGCCCCTACACATATTCTTCAAGGCTATAAGGGACAGAGAGAAGGCAGGTTGAAAGGGGATATTCTCCACTCCATCAGCAAAGGTAAATTCTCCTCTTAAGAAAGGTTTAAAACCTCAGCGCCCTCAGTCAATTCTCATTCTCACCATTCAAACTCAAACCGGTAACCACTCATTCTCCCTGTGCCATTACGTTCAAAACACATCCAGATCTTATTATTTGCCTTTCATCTCCAAAAAAAAAAAAATCTTTTAAGTCCAACAAAGGAGTGAAAAATCAAGGAGAAGTCACTAATGGTGGGTCAGACGTATCTGAAATGTTCCAAGTATGAATCGAGGTATAGCGCACCTTTTACTGGTTGCCTTTATCTATTCGCTCTAGCTCTGTGATTGAGGGATTCATTTGACTCAAATAAATTGGAGTACCTCTAGCGCGTCTTTATTGATGCCTTGACACACTTTTCAATCGCCATTTCAGAAGATCGTACTCCAGACCATGCTCAGATCAGCACGCCTTAACAAACTGACTTACTTTTGGCTTACTTAAAAATTGACCTACTTGGGTTTTAATATTACGTTTACCTACTAGTTTTTCTAGTTTTTTCTAGTTTTCTATTTTTCTAGTATCTACTAGTTGCAATATTCCAACTAACGTCAACTTTCATCAACCCCAACCCCACGTCACTTCAGGACAGTAACAAATTATTTAAGATATCGGTGACACGGTCAATGCGGGAATGTATCTGTATGAATAATAGATAAACTTTTTCAAGAAGTGGACCCCCAACACAAACTGGCGTGTACCGCACGATCGATAATTCCTTCTACGTTCGAAAGTATGGCTCACCACATCATTATGGACATAGTTAGTTATTTAAACTCATGCCAAAATGCCATTCAATTAATCCCTAAAAATATCATTAAGAAGCATTTAACTAAATACTTTGCACTCACTCTTATTAAAGGACTGGAATGTCTGATAGTATGGGGGCTCCAGAAACCTAGGTGCAAATGAAAAATGGAAATATGACCTACTGAAGAGCTTCACACTTTTATTGTATTTTACTTGTTAAAAAACTTGAAAAACTGAGCAAACCCCCCAACAAACAGGGAAATATATGTCACCAATCATTAGATTCTCCAAAAAAAACAAAAAAAAAAAAAAACGTTAATCTGCGCTTAGTTGGATCACTTGATTATAACATTGCTGAACTCTGCATAATTCGTGTAAAATAAAATTATCAATGTCCTCCGAAGTAGACGTTGGTAGTTTTTCTCCAAATGCCATTTGAATCGAATGACGGATTTTGGTTTATTATCTTCGATAATGAACCATTGGAATCGCCCAAAGAAAAAAATTTTTAACCCCCCCTCAAAATTTGTTGGTTTACGTTTCAAGACACGTAGATTCAGAAATTCGAATAAAAAAACTCTGCAAATTCTTGACACAACGGTTTATTATCTTCCTTGTGCAGATCACCCTTCTGTCTATACCAGACTGTATTGCAAATCGGCACCATACCATATTCTCACCGTACTCATACCATACCATACGAATTTCTTTCCTATCATACCATACTGTATTATACCAAATCATACATACAATAATATACCATACCATACTCATACCATGTCATACAAACCGAGTGAATATTGAAATGTCATCCATTTCTGACCTATATTTAAAATTTCAAGTATCTAGCTCATCATAAAAATTTAATTTGTTT
This sequence comes from Stenodema calcarata, assembly GCA_963920205.1. NCBI lineage: Eukaryota > Metazoa > Arthropoda > Insecta > Hemiptera > Miridae > Stenodema > Stenodema calcarata. The sequence continues at coordinate 12,607,554 of OY986049.1, read as the reverse complement.
AAACAAATAGGTATTATTTAAACAATTTTACAGACAAGAAACCGAGTGAATCCAGTTCTGTGATCCAGTTCTGACCTATTTTTAAAATTTCAAGTCAATAGCTCATCATCAAAATTTAATTTGTATTATTACAAAAAGGTATTATTTAAACAATTTTACAGATGAGAAACCGAGTAAATATTGCAATGTGGTCTATCCCCGACTCACGGTTAAAATTTCTAGACTATAGTTTACCGGGAAGATGACCAAATGACCTTTTCATAACCCTAGGTCAAGGAGAAGGGGTTCAAAACGAAATTTAAAATTTCGACAATGTCATATCTCAAAATATTTAACTGAACCGTGCAATGTTTAGTTCACTTTTGAATGACCTAAAAAATTACGAATCTTTTAAGACCAATTGGATTTTTGTGCGACCAGCCGTTCGTTCACAGTCAGCGCGCAAAGGTTTAGGAAAAACACTAAACTTCGCGTCGAAAACGCCCGTTAGGTGAGTCAACTCCCAGACGCCCAGAATAAAACTACCTTTTTTCATCTTCCCGGTAAACTACAGTCTAGAAATTTTAACCGTGAATCGGGGATAGACCACATTGCAATATTCACTCGGTTTCTCATCTGTAAAATTGTTTAAATAATACCTTTTTGTAATAATACAAATTAAATTTTGATGCTGAGCTATTGACTTGGAATTTTAAAAATAGGTCAGAACTGGATCACAATGCAATATTCACTCGGTTTTTTTCTCATTGCAAAACTGTTCATTGTGTACCCAAGATCCTTCCCTAAAAGACCTGGCAGCGGGAAATATCATTCAACATGGTTTGAAAAGGGAAAAACAAGTTTTGTAAAAAATCCCAATGCTCTAGGTAGTAGTCGATACCAGTGACCAACATTTTCTTCAGTAGTCGACATGGTTTTGCACTAGTAGTCGACCTACATGTGTTAGAAGTCGACAGTATCACTTGAGTCAGTAGTCGACAGGTTTCGTCATTCCATCGTTTTCGAATTTTACGACATCTAAATAAAATACATTCAACTGTGAATCGGAAAATAGATTAATAAGATGTAATAAAGTAGTTATCAGACTTTTTATTTGCAAACAGCTCATTATCAGTCTCAAATTGCAATAAGTACTTAACTAAAACTCTGCAAATTCTTGACACAACGGTTTATTATCTTCTTTGTACAGATCACCCTTCTGTCTAGATCACTAGGTCTAAATGTCTAGATCCTAAATGTTAGATTAATTATTATTATAAATTATCACTAATTATTAACAATTTTATCAAGTACCTAGTGAAAATTATTATAATTTATTGTTAGGTATGTATGATTTGGTATAATACAGTATGGTATGATAGGAAAGAAATTCGTATGGTATGGTATGAGTACGGTGAGAATATGGTATGGTGCCGATTTGCAATACAGTCTGGTATAGACAGAAGGGTGATCTGCACAAGGAAGATAATAAACCGTTGTGTCAAGAATTTGCAGAGTTTTTTTTATTCGATTTTCTGAATCTACGTGTCTTGAAACGTAAACCAACAAATTTTGAGGGGGGGTTAAAAATTTTTTTTCTTTGGGCGATTCCAATGGTTCATTATCGAAGATAATAAACCAAAAATCCGTCCGTCCGCCGTACGCCGTCCCCCGTACGCCGTACGCCGTCCGCCGTCCGCGCCACTTTGCCCAGTTAGCGTTGAGTTAAAATTACGAAATTCGGTTTCTGGGTTTGGACCAGCCCCACAATGGTCCTCGAAACTTTTCATAACCCTAGGTCAAGGGGAAGGGGTTCAAAACGAAATTTAAAATTTCGACAATGTCATATCTCAAAATATTTAACTGAAACGTGTAGTTTTCAGTTCACTTTTGAATGACCTGAAAAATTACGAATCTTTTAAGACCAATTGGATTTTTGTGCGACCAGCCGTTCGTTCACAGTGAGCGCGCAAAGGTTTAGGAAAAACACTAATCTTTCGCGTCGAAAACGGCCGTTATGTGACCCAAACCTCAGACGCCCAGAATAAAACTACCTTTGGTCATCTTCCCGGTAAACTATAGTCTAGAAATTTTAACCGTGAGTCGGGGATAGACCACATTGCAATATTTACTCGGTTTCTCATCTGTAAAATTGTTTAAATAATACCTTTTTGTAATAATACAAATTAAATTTTGATGATGAGCTATTGACTTGAAATTTTAAAAATAGGTCAGAACTGGATCACAGAACTGGATTCACTCGGTTTCTTGTCTGTAAAATTGTTTAAATAATACCGATTTGTTTAAACAAATTAAATTTTTATGATGAGCTAGATACTTGAAATTTTTAATATAGGTCAGAAATGGATGACATTTCAATATTCACTCGGTTTGTATGACATGGTATGAGTATGGTATGGTATATTATTGTATGTATGATTTGGTATAATACAGTATGGTATGATAGGAAAGAAATTCGTATGGTATGGTATGAGTACGGTGAGAATATGGTATGGTGCCGATTTGCAATACAGTCTGGTATAGACAGAAGGGTGATCTGCACAAGGAAGATAATAAACCGTTGTGTCAAGAATTTGCAGAGTTTTTTATTCGATTTTCTGAATCTACGTATCTTGAAACGTAAACCAACAAATTTTGAGGGGGGGTTAAAATTTTTTTTTCTTTGGGCGATTCCAATGGTTCATTATCGAAGATAATAAACCAAAAGGTATGAAAACTATAGTCGAAAACTCATTGTCAGAAAATTGACATTACAGTTGGGCTTAGGTACCTATTTACATATTTTTTGGACATTTTCATGTCTTTGCTTTGGCACATAAACTGAAACGGGAAAAATTTGTTCCCTTGATTCACCCTTTCCCTCAGATCACGTCAGAACACAAGCGACCGGCGGGCCATTACGTCAGAGCCTATAACGCACGACCGTATGACGTAAACGGCTGGCAGGAGGCTAACTAGTACGTCAGAGCCTATGACGCACGAGCGTATGACGTAAGACGGCTGGCAGGAGGCCAACAAGTACGTCAGAGCCTATGACGCACGAGCGTATGACGTAAGACGGCTGGCAGGAGGCCAACAAGTACGTCAGAGCCTATGACGCACGAGCGTATGACGTAAGACAGCTGGCAGGAGGCCAACAAGTACGTCAGAGCCTATGACGCACGAGCGTATGACGTAAGACGGCTGGCAGGAGGCCAACAAGTACGTCAGAGCCTATGACGTAAGACGGCTGGCAGAAGGCTAACTAGTGCGTCAGAGCCTATGACGCACGAGCGTATGACGTAAGACGGCTGGCAGGTGGCCAACAAGTACGTCAGAGCCTATGACGCACGAGCGTATGACGTAAGACGGCTGGCAGGAGGCCAACAAGTACGTCAGAGCCTATGACGTAAGACGGCTGGCAGAAGGCTAACTAGTGCGTCAGAGCCTATGACGCAAGACGGCTGGCAGGAGGCTAACAAGTACGTCAGAGCCTATGACGCACGAGCGTATGACGTAAGACGGCTGGCAGGTGGCCAACAAGTACGTCAAAGCCTATGACGCACGAGCGTATGACGTAAGACGGCTGGCAGGAGGCCAACAAGTACGTCAAAGCCTATGACGCACGAGCGTATGACGTAAGACGTTTGGCAGGAGGCTAACTAGTGCGTCAGAGCTTATGACGCACGAGCGTATGACGTAAGACGGCTGGCAGGTGGCCAACAAGTACGTCAGAGCCTATGACGCACGAGCGTATGACGTAAGACGGCTGGCAGGAGGCCAACAAGTACGTCAGAGCCTATGACGCACGAGCGTATGACGTAATACGGCTGGCAGGAGGCCAACTAGTGCCTCATACGACGAGACCTTTTATGTCTCTGCGACACCTCCCACACCCACACCGCGTACCTCGTACTTCATTTTGGTTTATTATCTTCGATAATGAACCATTGGAATTGCCCAAAGAAAAAAAAATTTTAACCCCCCCTCAAAATTCTCTTGAACTTATTCTTCGGTGGGCAATAAGTTAAAATGATACCGATTGCATTATACACTGAACTATTTTGCCAATAAAGAAATACAATACAATACAAATTTGTTGGTTTACGTTTCAAGATACGTAGATTCAGAAAATCGAATAAAAAAAAATCCGTCCGTCCGCCGTACGCCGTACGCGGCACTTTGCCCAGTTAGCGTTGAGTTAAAATTACGAAATTTTTTTTATGGGTTTCGACCAACCCCTATTGAATGACCTGAAAAATTACGAATCTTTTAAGACCAATTGGATTTTTGTGCGACCAGCCGTTCATTCACAGTGAGCGCGCAAAGGTTTAGGAAAAACACTAAACTTCGCGTCGAAAACGCCCGTTAGGTGAGTCAACTCCCAGACGCCCAGAATAAAACTACCTTTTTTCATCTTCCCGGTAAACTACAGTCTAGAAATTTTAACCGTGAGTCGGGGATAGACCACATTGCAATATTCACTCGGTTTGTCATCTGTAAAATTGTTTAAGTAAGGGTTTCTCAGTGTTGACTAGGAAGCAGTGCGACAAGATGGCACTGATGACAACCTTGTAAGCGTCAAGTTTCAAGTAGATTGGTAGGCATGAAGTGGGTCAAAACTGGAGCGCTCGTCAGTTTTTTCTTTTTATTTCAGTCCAGTACCATTTTGTGTCATTTTGGGTAAGTTTGTGTAATGGAACCAAGATGGCTGCATTTGGAAAGTAGGTACTTTAAATAAAATGTGACCATGAATGAATGAATGACTTCGTTTATTAAATTATTCTGTACATATTTAGGACCATGGGGCCCTCTCTTCGAATACATCAGAACTGTAATATAATATATAATTATGCAGAATGAAGATTACATGAACTTGGGACAAGGCAATTATTTATCATTAATAAACGTATGTACCTGGCTAACAATTTATCTTTTAGGGTTTTTTTGAAAGCATTAACAGACTGATCGGTATTAAACAACATAACATTTTCGTTATAAAACTTAGCACCCAATACTGAGAATGATTTTCCGTAGAAATTTGTCTTATGGGAAGGAATTTGGAGCGTGTTACGAGCAGATCTAGTCGGTACACAATGTACTTGTACCCTCCTCAGAATGCTACGACTCAAATACTCAGGGTTGTCAAACTTCATCAACTTGAACATCATTACACCTAAAGCTAGCCCACGGTGTTCTGCAATTTTTAGCCATTTTAGTTGAACGTAGTGTTTCGTCACATATTCATCGATCGGCAATTTAAAAATGAAACGTATAATTATATTTTGCGCACGCTGTAACAGTGTAACTTTTTCAGAAATGAGATCACAGTAGGCAAGACAGGCATATTCGAAAAAAGGCATAATTAGAGCTTGAAACAGACTAATTCTGATGTCAATAGGAAAGCTACTGGCGAAGAGCTTATAAGCTGGCGTAAGCCGCCGTACACCTTGCTACATAACCATGCCGAGAACTGATTTTAACTCTTTGGAGTCACGTGGTTCTTTTGCCCTTTTTATGGCTAGAACGTTTTCAGAGATACAGATAGAGCTACAAACCCCTAATATGTCCCTACAATATAAGATATGTACTGAAGTCCGTATATGACGCCGGACACTGGCATTTGAGGTTATTCTATCACATATTACCGAATATATCATAGAATTGATTTGATTATTTTTTGTAATTGGTGGTCGTGACAATGGGGCTAATTTTATCTTGAACTTGATACAATGGACCGAGGTGGATAAAAATACTTCTTAGAGGCAGCCGTGAAGCTAATGGTCCCTCACGTCGTTAGTTGTTGTGAAGTCAGAGAGAGCGACACAAGAGCCCGAGACTATTCTTAGGTACTACGGGCCGTTGAGAATTGGTTGTGATTCGTGCGTTCTCTTTGCAGGTGGACGGTATCACTCAACCCATAGAGACGACAAGACATGGCTACACTAGTGAGTATATAATTTGGTGATTACTTGCGTCCCGTCAGTTTATAAATCGTCAGGTCAGAAATATGGTACTTCTCGTCAAAATTTCTAGGAGCCCTTCGAACCCTTTGACTTTTCTTACCAACATCAAATGTGAAAATATTGAAACCTAAATGAGCATTGAATCCTATTGTTTTATAAAGGCAGACAAAATCTACACGACCACTCCACTATAATAGAATAATTCTAGGCCAATTTTAATCAATTTTCGTAAAGCTGGTAGCAATACATCTAGTCACAAACTGAAATTTGAACCTTTTCTTGTGGCATTGAATATTCAATTTATACTGTACATTTACCACTCGATGGTGGTTTGAAATAATTGTTAATTATGATAAATATGTTCTATTTTCATGCGTTCTAATACGCTCATTTTTGGTATTCTCATCGTACCCATTTTCTCTACCCATACTGTTATTTCAAGCCAAAGTCCAACTAATACAATGTCATTATACTAGTACAAAACGAACTTTAAATTTAGATCTATTTATGGATTAAGAAAATTGTACAATGAGAATGCCAAAAATGAGGGTATTAGTTAAGCACGCATGAAAATAGAAGCTATTTATCACAATTAACAATTATTCCTGTGGTTCACATTTCTATGGAGTTGGGGACAGGTACACATAATAACTAATCTTTTAACTTTGTATTTTATACATACTACCTATTCGATTAATCCGTTCCCAGGACATCGTTGTGTCAATTGACCAATGAAATAAAAATAATAAACCAAAATAGTAACATAATAGTGAAATCTGTTTAAATTTGATTTTCATATAAGTCCATGAATGCTACCAAAATACTGGAATAACAGGCTCCAGTATTGTTCTCTGTGTACAATCAATATTCAACTAACTGTCTTATTGAATAGCAAAATGTTTCCATTTAACGGACAACCAACCTACCTCCTACAGTGTTCAATTTCAGTTTCTTTTACTTTTCTAGGTAAATGAAATTGAGTTCTATATAGAAAATTTGTACACTTACTTATTGAGTGTTGAACTGCATATAATGAGTTTTTTTTTTATTTGGCATTAGCCAGGAGCTATAGGAGTGAAAAAGTTTTATGTAATCAATAATATTGATATAAATATTTATAAATATAAATATTCATATTATAAATATTTATAAATCTTATGTTAGGTACTAAACAAATTTAGTTAATAACATTTACTTAATACATTTATATTGAACCATTAGTTGTTTCTATCTGATTTTAAAAAGTCCTGAAATATCACAGTGGCGTAGTTTGTTCAAAACAGTGGCGGATCTATAGGGGGGGCGACCCCCCCCCCCCCCTTCTTGGGTTTTTTAAATGTGGTACTGAATGTAAGAGTAAATATAACAGAATCTCTTTGAATTCACATTTTAACTGCTAAAACTGCCTAAAACTACCCATTTTGCTTCAAAAATTTCCACATTTTCCCCTCCTACTTGGAGAGTGTTCCATACCCCCCAATCCCCCCGGTTAGTGTATTCCCCCCCCCCCCCCTCACTCTAAAGCTGGATCCGCCACTGGTTTAAAACCCTTCTGACTGGACTTTGTGATGTGATTTTCAGTTTGAACCGTTATTTCTCATTTCTTATTGAACCGTTATTGAACTTACTAGACAGTTTCCGATGAAAATTTGGCATGTGAATCGAACTGAATAATTATGTGACCTTAAATGGTCTTAAATGACACCTGTGCATCAACAGGATATCTGCTGTGTTATCGTTGTTTCAGTCTATCAAAATGTCTTTATTTAGCATCATTTCTCTTGAGAAGGCGAACTTTAACATTGTTTATAACAGTTCTTTAGTCAACACGCACCCCGATATCGCCAGTTGCGATTCAGTGCCTATCGAGTATTGTGCGGTTGAAGAACTAGATTCAACTCTTGTGCGAGGGCTTCATTACGAAGAACAACGAAATTTGGATCGTGTTTTCGCTAAAACCCACTAAGTATGATCGTCGTGAAATGATATTATTATTGAGAGTTTGTTGAATTAATTTGTTGTCCTCACCGTTTTCGGCTAATTAGACCTTCTGTCGGTAGCACAATGTCAACACGTTGTTTCAAGCCAAAGCAGTATTGATTGAGAATGACCAAATCAAAGGAGTGAATACAGCTCTTAAGATAACTCTCGAAATGTTCACTGTTGCGTTGGGTTAAAAAGAATATTGGATGGCAGTCAAGGGCGTTGTAGGCCTACGAATATGTACCGTCTAAATATTTCGGATTGTTGGAAAAATACTCGGAGAGGTTGACAGATTCGTTCACGTAATTTGACCTCCGTTTCGCACTCGTACGAAAATAGTCGAGGCTCAAGTTTTCTTCGGGGCGGGATGGGATGAATTTGAGCCGACCCATTCTCAGATGCCGCTTGATACAGTTATCACTGATCTACCACGTATTACGACTTTTGCTGTTGGATCCCATTTTTAAAACATCAATTCAGGTATTGATTTTAGAAAAAAAAAGGAATTGATTATAACGAATATTGAATCAGTAGCTTTCGTAATATTGTAGTAAGTTTCGTTTGGTTATAACTGATTTGAGCTTGAGCATTTTCTTTATTGCATCCCACATAGGTAATTCGTCAGTGCATAATAATCGGTCAATTTCAATTCTAGACAATCACAATACTTTGGATGAGACAATCACGAAACCCCTTCATTCTTATCTCCGTAGCCCTCTTGACACACTTAAATATTACTCCGCGTCATAATAAATTGGTATCTTTAATTAAGTGCCGATAAGACCAAATCGAGTACATAATTGAAACCTAATGTTCATTGAAACATTGTAACTTGCTGTAATATATTCTATGAATGACTCGCACAGCTCTTCTTGGATCTTGCGTACGGCCCCTAACACACAAATCTCGTCATTATTTCGTGCTATACAATTATTGAACTACCTCCTTCACAATGATGAAGGAAACTTACTCAGGAAACAGGTAATTTCTCGGCCTAGATAAAATCATGAACTGTATGTAGAATTCCAACGGGCCACGTGTTGGTGAAAGATAAAGTCGTGGGAAACCTAATGTTCATCTTTTTGCTTTTCAGGACTTTGAAATCCCTGATACATCTGCCCTCAAGAGTTCCAAGGTCCCCATAATATGGGTTTTAGGTAAGAATAATTCTTTCGTATTATTATGAATTACAAAGTTATTTTAATATTGTGCATTACCGATATATCGGTATATATACTGTTGCCCAGGTATGACCAAAAGTTTGGTTTCTCCTTAGTTATGTAATATATAATAATATTTTACTATTTTATAAAAGTTTGGTTTCTCCTTAGTTATGTAATATATAATAATATTATATATTACATAACTAAGGAGAAACCAAACTTTTGGTCATACCTGGGCAACAGTATATCGGTAATGCACAATATTAAAATAACTTATATATTATATTTCTATTTGGGGTCTATGCTTCTGCTTGACCCAGTTGAGATTATAACTTGTTATTCTTCAACCTTTAGGAACCTTGTTCTAAGAATTGAGTATTTTTTCGAGCCTTAAAGAGAGTGTCTGATTATGAAGTTGTACTGATTAACGTAGGAAAAACATGCTATTTAAGTCACCGTAACGGGAGGCAACAAGCTTCAATAGATGTCATTAGTGGGCTATACGGGACTACTTGGTAATGAAACAAAAAGAGGTCGGTTGAAAAACAAATGACATTTTCATAATTAGGTACTTCACAATTGCTGAATACTCTTTTAAAGTCAACACTTATTTATTTACGTCACAAGAAAAACTAAACATGCCTTGACTAACAAACTCCGTCTGGTTCGAAAGCCAGAAATAGTAGGAGGAGATAAAAATCCCTCAGCAACTGACGAAAAACTCATGGGCAGGCTAGCAACAGGCATTTCTTCTGCTCAGTTCAAATGGCTAAACACAACCGAGAGCTGGGCGCTTGCGACGGTTGCTGCTCCCCATCAATGTGTTCTTTGGGATATGGACGTTTCTGATACTCACGGCAACAGACGTAGAGATTGTCCTTTCAATCTTTCGTGATAATTTGCTGTTTTGTCCATTTCCTCCTTGGTTGAAAAACCTTTGTCTATTTGGAGGGTTGTAGGAGGTGGTAAGAAGAGGAGAAGTTTTTCCGAGCTTTCGGCTTTAATAAGCCATCTTCAGGGGTAGGTATTGTTTAAGCCATTTTCAGGTACCTACCCCTGAAAATGGCTTATTAAAGCCGAAAGCTCGGAAAAACTTCTCCTCTTCTTACCACCTCCTACAACCCTCCAAATAGACAAAAATCTTTCGTGGTATTTTACCTCCTACAATAACCTATACGATCTTGTGCTTCTCTCCTCTGATACACTTGTCACAAAAATCCCCCTCCCCACCACCATTGAGCGCCGTTCCTTGCTTACTGGGGGTTTCAGGACCCCACGAGACTCTGACTGACAATTCGACAACTCAATGTAGAAATCGTACTTCTCGCTTTCAACTTCTGGCTTATAATCAACGCCATTTCCGTTGGATGTTACCGTGAATACCGTGAATAATGAATTGATTTCGTAGGAGGTCCCGGATCCGGCAAGGGAACGCAGTGCGACAGGATCGTGGAAAAATATGGGTTTACGCACATCTCCACTGGAGATCTACTGAGAGCCGATGTTGCCTCAGGCTCTGATCGGGGGAAAGCTTTGGAGCAAGTGATGAAAGAGGGACAGCTTGTATCAATGGTAAGGTTGCAATAAGCCATTCCACTATTGATATTAACAATGTGTAATGTATAAAAATGCATGAACTTAATAATTAATTGGAAATTATTTGAACCACATGAGTAATGTATAATGAATTGCTTTTATTTGAGCCATACATCATCCAACCGCAGAAATTTATAGCCTGTTTCAAACTGCTTTAGTATTGGGGCGGCCACTGTTGCCATACTGTTGTGCGGTTAATCAAGAGACAATGAAGCAGCCCTTATCGCTTTCCCGAGATGTGGCAACGCCGCAGTAAACGACCCCGGTCATTGGCCAAGCTCCTTCTACAGTACCCGAGGGCAAGCGCCCCTCAATACTAAAGCAGTTTGTAACACAATACAATACCGAGGGTCACTGGTTATAACAAAAAAAACTTTGAAGGAAGAAAAACAACTGATACCTATCTGAATGATGATCGGAATAGTTTTCTCTACAAGTGTGATCTAAATTATTTTGTTTAATTTTTCAGAAAGTCGTTCTTGGCCTCCTTGCAGAGAAAATGCTGAATGAACTCTCCAATTCGAAAGGGTACCTCATTGATGGATATCCTCGGGAACTCGCACAAGGACAGGAGTTTGAAAAAAGTGTGAGGACTTTCTTTGAGTTAGATTAGGCTGTTGACGTAATTTAGATGATAGTCATTTAGCTAGAATTTTCATTGCGTACCAAAGGTGCAATGCCTAGAAGTATGTATAGGCGATATTCTTTAGGTGAATGTTGAATGTTGGGAAAATACCTCATTAACCTCCAATGATTATTGTAAACTTGATTTGCTGCATTTATTTACACTTTTTCCAAACCAGTCGAACCGTTTTCTAAATCAATAAAACCTTTTGATTTATTGGAATTTATTGAATTGGATTGATTTATTGGAATTTGAACCATTGGAATCGACCAAAGAAAAAATTTGTCTAAACCCCCCTCAACATTGTTGGTTTACGTTTCAAGATACGTAGATACAGAAAATCGAATTACAAAAAATCCGTCCGTCCGCGGGACTTTGCCCAGTTAGCTTTGTGCTAAAATTACGAAATTTGGTTTACGGGTTCGGACCAACCGCACAATGATCCTCGAAGCTTTTCATAACCCTAGGTCAATGGTAAGGGGATCAAAACATTTTAAAAATTTCATTTTTCGAAAAATTTAAATGGAACGGTATAGTTTTTAGCTCACATTTAGATAGAGTATTTATTAGATTTTTTTGAGACCATCCGGAGGTTCGTATGACCAGCCGTTTGTTCACAATGTGGGTTTAAAGTTGGAGCAGATCAAAAGTCATCAACATGAGGGTGAATCGTGAGGCGGCCGTTCGGTTCAATGTTCCCTGCTGATTCGAATAGCACATGGTTTTCAGATATTGAGTTAATTAATAATAATTAGTAATAATTATTGAGACTTTCTAATCATTATCAATAATTGGTGATAGTTACTCGTACTAACAATAATTTACACTACTTCATAACAATTAATAATTTTTAATGATAATTCATAATCTACCATTTAGTGATCTAGACAGAAGGGTGATAAGCACGGGGAAGATAATAAGCAGTTGTGTTAAGAATTTGCAGAGTTTTTTTTCTATTTAATTTCAACTCTGAAATTTATTTAAAGTTTTTTGAAGTCAAATTAAACTTATTTTTAGTAGTTAAATTTGTAGTTATTTTGATGTTAAATTTGATACTACTGAAATCACAAAATTATTTAATATTAATCATTTCATTCTAATATGATATAGGTAAATTGGTCATAATATGACAAAGTGGGTATACATTTTCTTAGTTACGGACATATTTATCCTGATGCCGTCATGGTGGATCATCGGTCTCTCTCTACAAGAGGTGAATCAGAGCATTCTATAAAATTTGCCCATGATGATACCAGGAACATACTGAACATCCTACACGAAAACTGTTCACCCCTCCCCATACTGTTGCGTAATGTCAGAAATGGTATTATTATCTGACTCACATTTCAGATCGGTTCGTGTGGTCTCGTTCTCTATTTCGAAGCCTCGGATGACACTCTGGTCAAACGACTTCTTCATAGAGCACTCTCGTCCGGAAGGGAGGACGACAACGAAGAAACTATCAAGAAGAGGCTCAACACTTTCCACACCCATAACGACCCTATCGTTCATGCGTATGCCTCCAAAACCAAGAAGGTGAGCTGAATCTATTAGGTAGGTACCTCCTATATAGATAAATCCCCAATTCTAAATCAAACCCTCATTTCAATAATAATTATTATAATATTATTCAGAGCTAGAAATTTATTTTGTTGCAATTTAATTGAAAAATCCCATCTGCAAATCAATTTCAGACCATTTAAAGACGTACCTACTAAATTCGTAGTGTGCGATGCCCAGAATGCTATTTTCTACCTATTTCTAAATTTAGGTCACACCTCAGTTTTGGCCTAGCTGTTGAGCAAACTTCAGCACCTGATCTACATTTACGTTGAAAGTTGGTGATGTGGATGAGAAAGTGGAAGCTGACTCGATGGTTAGTTCTTGATGTCAATAGTCCAAGGGTGTGGATTTTCGAGAGAGGGTACTAATATAAACCTTCCTGGTAGTTTTTTGTATACTAAATTTCATGATTATTTTGCTTTCGAGTCTTACAAAATAGGAGCTGCAGATCTTTCTGAACAAATTTGGTTCTGAGCCCATTTGTCCCTTGCAATTTATTACATAAATAAATAATGATTGTAATGGTTCGAAATGTAGAGGGTAGGCGCGGGTCGGATCTTCGGTGCTCTCAAATACATTTTGTCAAACTTCATAGGTACTTTGGGCAGCACATGCGCGAACATGACATCCTTGTAACGCGTAAAACGTTAGCAATATGCCGAGCGCAACATGATTCTCCTTTCTCCACGTATATTGAGGTTCCACCAAATTTACAGAGGTTATCAGACCTCATTTGAATTCAATTTTCAATACCATACTGAAAATTCTTCCACTGCCTTTTTTTCAGATTTCAGCAGAAGATACACCCGAAAACATCTTCACCCAAGTGGTTCAATCCATCGACGCGCTTATCAGTAATTAATTGTTCAGTTCCTTAATTTTGATAGTTCGTTCGATAATAGCAATGTTACCCAGTGTGATCGGTGAACATTCTCAGGTAGACTAATTTAATAAGTCAAAAATAGAATGAGGCACGCCTAGAGTTGAGGCTTAGGAGTAAACATGAAAACACCAGTTGAGATGTCAAAGTAGTCAGTCCACTTGTTGTCTTATAGCGGATCTGTTGTTTTAACTCATTCGATCTTTATTTTATCAATTTCAAAAAATCTACTGTGAGTAGTTACATTTCTTTAAAATTGGTGATACTATTGTAATAACAATAATTTTAAATAAGAGTCTACATCAAGGGTCTAAGCTAGTCCAACACATCAAACCATTGATAGTTGAGCCCGAAATTTTGATGAACCAACACTTTTGGATATTAAAATCCTGTAATATAATGTAAATGTACTGTTGTAATACAATCTGTATTAAATTATTTTATCGCTCAATTACAACTTTATTTGTAGCCACGACTCACTAGTTTCAAACTAGCTCGTACATTGAAAACTATTAATGGTGACGCTGGAATGGAAGTTGAAGTAGTACTTAGTGTATTTTCCGTTTTTACAGAGCCAAAGAAGGAAAACAAGTCGAATTTTGAATGTTACCATAATTTTTGTACCAAATGCAACCAGAAAAAGAATCCGCTCTACAGATCAGCGTAGAGGAGGAGGAGCCTTTGGAGTTGAGAGTATGAATAGTTAGTTGACAGGAAACAGTCATAAACTAGCATATTTTGTGGATTGAAATAAGCCTTGTTCGACTGAAATACGAATTTGTTGATGACTCAAACAGAATCTGGCACCTACGATGCCGTCATGTAACGTTGCTGCCTTTTAATTGTTTCATAAAGGAAGTTTCTTGAGTAGCCGTAGCATGTGGATAATAATTACCGGACACAAGTGACAGCGATTGGTCGTTTTGTGTATATACGGACATATGTACTCGTAAATGACAGTTCCCTTGAATAGACGAGTTAAGTCTAGGCGAATTGATCTACTTATTTCCGTGCCAGCTCACAACAATGAGCATACACTGTGGAGCGGTAGACTATGTTAGTCAACCGAACTTGTATCTGGGTACTGTCCACGTTAGTGGTCATTAGCCCGCTAGCGTCCGCCCCTTCGGATGTTGAAAGTTACAAGGTAGGAGGAACCTTACTCTTATTGCCATATGGTACTATTAGTTTCTGCTAACATTATTGCATTAATCCCTAATAATCTCGCTCCAGATTTGTACCAAGATTTAAGTATTTATTGGAATGCCTAGATAATGAGTGAGTATTAATTTCTATTAATTGAGTATTTCAACCTATCTGGGCAGAAAGTCTTAAGGTGTTCCCAAGGTAGCCCTCCGAAAGATATCAAATACCACTTCACTGCCGCTTGCAAACAATCCAGCATGAGAGCTATTGCCACCAAGTACATCTCAACAGTGCAAGAGTGCAAACAGTTGGCCAATAAGAAGCAAGCCTTTGCCATCAACTTCGCTCATAAAGGTAAGAGGACAATTCGCTAATCGTACATACCTATTGGTCAAGAAGCTGACCGCAAGTAGATTATTGCTGGAAGTTATTTCAAGAGTCAGCTAGGAATCCTAAAACTGTTGGTACCATAATATTACTGTTATAGAAACTTCATCAATATTTATTTCATTCATGTGTTGAATGACCTACCTAATTGATACATCTGTTATATCCAATAATACGACTGACATTATTTCAGCTTTGTTACATCCAGCGGCACTGAACTTCAGCAAGGAAACCTGTATTTTGTACGAGTGTCCAGAGTTTGGAATTCGACTGTCTGAGCAGGGCAACAGCGCCTACGATTATTACAGCTCCTATGGTCGTTCTTCTTGTGAGAATCTGTTTTTGTTAGAATTAGAGTAATATAGGAATTGCTGGACCTTGAATCTATTGAAGGTGTTTTTTGTAAACTTAATTTACATTATTAGCCATACAGTATAATTATTCACAAATTGAACAGAGTATTAGGTATCTCAAGTTTCTATTCGCTTTGTAGGGTTTTGAGTCCCTCGTGACATTAGTGAAGCACAAAACTCCAGAACTGTTGAACCATTTGTTTGTGAACTTTACGTGGACTGTGCAGGTTGGGGTTAAATAGTTCCACAACCATTCAGTATGAAAAGTACCTACAACCTAACTACGTTGATGTGATCATATCAACGATTAGCATAATATGCTAATATATTATATTATATAATATATAATATATTATATATATATAATTATATAATATATTATATTATATGCTAATCGATTTTATACTTCATTTAATAATGAAGTCAATAGATCAGCCCTCACCAATGTCTGCGGATTCGCAGGCCAGTTACAGGTTTTAATCGTGTCTGATTTCCATGTCTGAGCAACAACGACTGTGATAGGAAGTGAAATTAGTGAGGAATGTATACTGAAGTCAATCCAGATTTTTGGCTCTACCCACATGTCTTGGTTCACTTATAGCTAAGACGAACGTCAGCTGTATTCCCAAAGTTGGTGTGTTCCTACTTCATCGAGAGCGGAAGTCCTTTGCCGACGCGGAAAAGACGTGTGAAAATGAAGGAGCACATTTGGCTGACATTACCACTGACTTGCACACGACTCAACTATCTTCACTCATCGCTTCTCTCAACGTCTCAGTTGCCTACGTTGGCCTCAAGCAGTGGAATGAATCGCAAGATGAATATCTTACTTCAAAAGGTATTAGCTAGACTAACGGAATAACGAAAATATTACCATGGTTAAAGATTTGTCCAAAAAACACCTCTTTCTAAACATAGGACTTCCTTTGAGTTGTATGAAATTCAGAGCTTGGGCACCGAACGAACCTCGCCCTATACCGCAGAATAAGTGCATTTACATGACATCGAAAGGATACTGGAAAGTTAAAGACTGCGAAAAGAAACTGCCGTTTTTGTGTGAACTCAAACGACGGGAACAAATCCAACCTTGCCGACAAATAAAGAATTCAAGTAAGAATCCAGGAATTTGGTTTAAAGTATAGGGTTGGTCCCATTAAGTAGCCACATTTTCCAAAAACAATCTTTAGCACAGAGACCCTTGTCGATGATATCTCCCAATATCTTGTTAGACTACTTTAAATCACTGAAGGTGTTGTGGTGGAATCCCATTTTTCATATTTAGCACGGGGTTTAATTCACAATAGAGCACCCTTTCATCCAATACAAGGTATCATAGATGAATGAAACGAGCACATTTTGACTACTAGTTCTCCAATAGACAATGATGCTAATGTAGACACTCCTGCTAATAGACACTCCTGCTAATGTAGAAATTCGAGCATATTTCACGATATCACAGATTCGACAATATTACACTTGCACATGCGTGAAATATAACAGTGTTACGATAGTTCAAACATCTTATCTGAAATTCTCGGATCGGAGCCGTTCAAACTCTCAATTATTAATCAATCGGTTTTTACTTCACATAGGAAGGAGGAGACGTTGTCTCAAGAGTTATCTTTCGTCATTTCCTCGGAAGAACAGAAGTCCCAAGTGTGGTGATCCGGCTCGAGGGCGACGAGGGGAAAGACGTAGAAGGCGGAAACAACATCGGAAACATGATAATTCTACTACCACATCACAATAAAACGATTTTTTTTATATTGTAACGCCTTCTGGGTTTTCAAACGGCTCAACTCCCATAATTATTACCGTTCAAATTTAAAGTTGTTAGGTATGAGAATCAGTTTTGCTTTCTAACTACTCAAAGTAGCATTTTATGCGATGTCATCAAAGTACGAGTACATTTGGTACCGTGTATGTTCCAATTCGTTGGACTGCCCTAATTGAAATAGCAATCCAAATTAGTTGAGGTATGTGAGGGTTGGCTTTCACGTGGTCTCATGCATTCCATCAATATTTTGATGAAATTCCACAAGAATAGAAATGGTGCAATAGTCTGGCCTCTGCGCCTACGCATACATGATATTTCTAATCCCATGATCTATTGGACCAATTGTGTTGACGTTTTCAAGGGTAATATAAACGATTTTGCGAATGAAGCAATGGTAGATTGGCTTTAAAATTATATTAGACCATCTGAGTACTCCTATTCCAATTGTTAGTATTTTGCATTCATGTCTACGTCAAGTAAACAAACTAATTGTGTACCATAACTCTAAGGTTGTTAGGAGGCTCTACTGGCAACCAACTTGGTAGACGTTTTCAAGCTGTGTAAACGAATGAACTATTGAAAATTAACTCGATAATAATGGAAAATACAAAACTTTGGTACCTAGTGAGAAAGCAATAATAATGAATATATAATTATTAATAAATAAATAATAATTAATCTCTCGGACATTCTACTCGTAATGTAGTGTCGAGTTACTGTCACGTCTAGGTTTAAAGTAAACAAAATGTATACTTTGCTATCATGAAGTTGATTAATATTAAATACAATACTGATTCAAGTAGTCTTGAGCTTAGATTCGTTACGCATCAGTCGTGGGATTGGCTGCTCCCATACTTATTTATTCTGACTGTTGAAATTGAATCCAGACGATTAAAATTGCTTATATGAATTTTTTCCAAGGATAACATCTCACATTGTTCACCAGTCTATTATCCAAGATGAAATGCTTCAGCTTCCTTCCGACGAGCACAGATAAGTAGAACAAGGCCAAGTACTGCAGCCAAGCTACCTTCACGACTTGCCAGGTGCCGGGCCGGTACCTGTAAATTGCAAATGTGATATGATTAGAAACCATTGTATGCGCTTACTACCTAATAAGGGTAACGGTAAGGCAATTCGGTAGACTCACATGACAATTTCTTCTGGGTAACTCAATTCCAAGACCAAAACAAACGGCTTCTCGGGATCTCGCCCACGCGTCCATACGCTGTACACGTTGTCGATTCTTGTAGTGACTGAAATTTTATCAATATGCGTAATCAATAAAACGGTCATTTGCGTTTGAAACTTCATGCGATCAATTACTTCTGCTATATTAAATAGTAAGTATATCTACTACCCAGTTAGCAATGCGCTAAAATTACGAAATTTGGTGCACAGGTTTGGTCCACACCCACGATGATCCTTGAAACTTTTCATAACTCTAGGTCAAGGGGAAGGGGTTCAAAACGAATTTTGAAATTTTAGTTCTAGTTTGAACAAGGTTTTTTTTTAAACTTCCCAATGAGCTAGAGACTTGAAATTTTAAACATAGGTCGAGGATGGATGACACTCGGTTTCTTGTCTGTAAAAATTGTTTTTCCTAACAATTGTTCATTGAGTTGTCCATTAACTGCAATAACCCAAATCCCAATGAGTTGAGTAACTACTTCTTTTTTCCCCCACTACAAAATTAATAATGGCTTCCGAAATGAAAATAATTTCGTTTTAGATAACAACAAACAAAGTTGGTGCCTTGTCTGTATACAATTATGGCAACTATTTGTGAGGTTTATCATCTTTATTCTAGTTTCGTACAAAGTAAAATTCAAGGAGAACAGGACGTTTCAAAAAGTGGACTGCTCATCGTCCAACCTCCCACGCTTCCATGAAAATGTAGTTGATAATTGGAGAGAGAACTGCTATAAATTACTTGTTTACTTACCATTTCTCTGAGTATATCCAGAGAGTAAGCTGAACAGCGTATACTCGTGAGGGTATTTAGCTGTTACCACTGACGTGTTATATCGCAAATCCCGCCCTTTGTGGCCCAGTAGAGCCCTTTGGTGGAGCTTCAGGTCCCCAGTAACCTGCAGGCGTCCACCTCCTAGAGCTGAACTCAATTGTATCCAACCCATGGTTTGCATTTGGAACCAACTGTGACTCTACAACACACGTAGCATGGAGTAACATAGTGCCAAAACATGATCACATTACAACAGATGATATCTTATTTCCTAACATTCTCGTAACATCATTCGATGAGATTGAACACTTACGCTTAATTTGTAGTCAAAGAGAAGAACTACAGTAACTTCATATACATTCCGTTTTTCAACCAGTCCTTCAACTTCAAAGTGAAGTTTGTCGTATTTCCCATCTTTGTTGATATCGTCCTCTCGCACCTGAGATTAATGTAAAGCATTTTAAACAAAACACACCAATTGCCAAGCAAATAAGCAAACTGTTTTTCTTCATTCCATAATAATTATTGTTAGTACTTTTTAAATTCATATGATTTGCTTGAATACAACTAACAAATTATTAACATCTAACCACAAATTGTACAGTACAGAACAGATCAATGAAACCCTCCAACATCTCCTTCCACACAAATAAGACATAGGCACTGTTCTAACATCGAAGTGGTATTGGGAATGTGGACTATGTTTTCAAAATCGTACGTTTTACTGTAGATGTCGTTAATAATTCTCTAATCTCATCTAGTAGGTTTGCTTGAATAATTACCTACTCAATTCGTTTGTAAATGCAACCGGCAGCTTTAAACCAAGTAGATAAGTAGCTATCATGAGAGTTACATAAATACTATTTTTGAAGCTGAACGCTTAAAACCGTTTTATCATTGAAACCCGACAGTGTCATAGTCAAATTAGTTTACCTTCATTATGGGACAGTTGTTGTAATCTTCAGTTGCTGCTAAGATTGACTGGAAGGTAGTACAAATGACTGGCGCCTCGATGTCGTCCGTCTCCATTATCACCAAATATTCGTAAATAAAATGGATATCCGGTTGTTCGTTGTAAGTGTTACTTTTCAACCAAAACCCTAGGAAGATAACAGAAGATATTCCAATTTTAAGGATATCTACTCTGAGTCAACAGTGGCATTGTAATTCGTGTGCGACCAAACGACCATAACAGCTATAACCATAACAGTTATAACCATAACCAAACGACCATAACAGGTAAGTAGTTACTACCTACCTGTTTGTGTAGGTACCCACGGTCGACACAGAAACAACATACTTATAAACTCACATACATACAACATACAAACTCGTCGCGATTGAGTAGTATCAATAAATACCTTTCACGGGTTAAAATATAATATATTATATAAGTTAAGCACCACAATAATACAGTGTTCTGACTTAATCATTGGATTTATCTTACCTTGTGTATTGTATGCAACGAGAAACGGAATCGTAAACATGAGAAAGTTGATGAATGAGATCAACAAAGTGGCTTTTGAACATACAGAAGTTTTATATTCCGTTTGAACACCATCTCTGAACAGTACAAACAAGACCATAATGGTCCTTGGCTAATACACGCCGCACAATTAATACTGAGGGACACAGAACACCCTACATATATACATATATACAGGGATATCAATTTTGCTGACAAAACAATCAAACGATGATATCACAAACATGAAGAAGACATGGCCTCGGAGCGGACTGTTTGGTTGGGTGTTGTTTTGTTACTTCTCAACGGTGCGGGTTCCATGGTAACGCGATACAACGGGCCAGCTGTGAACGGCAGTAAGTTTACTACCATGGAAGAAGGTCCTTCTTCCATGGTTTACTACCTACTATCCGTTGAGCGGCTGGGCCTATCGATCAAGGAAAAAGTTGCCGATCTGAGGATGGTTTCTGTCTTTATTGCCAAAAGTGGGGAGTGGTAACTGATACAATGGTAAAATAACAACTAACGAGTTTTAATAAAGGTGTAGTATTAGCTTTTTTTGCATGATACACCCACTGTTTTGTTCTTGTTTCAGTTTGGATTCCGCTGGGCCCAGGTTTAGTCATACTAAACTCACATGAATAAACTTTTATGAACTGGCCTGACCACAAAGTGAAACTAAACTAATTACAAATTGAAGTGGACCACTCATCAAACCTCAGGTAACTCTCTTTTTTAACCATGCTCTGGTGCTTACATTACTTATCCATTGGTAATGCAACCATGATAAGTTGCTTATTGGAATTCGTCTCATAAGGTCATGTTTGTTTATTTCCACTTGTGTTTTCTAATTTCTTTATTTCCACGAAAGTTTCGTAATCATAACATAACATTAACTGACATTGAGGATAATCCTCCATAAGGGCAAGCCAATTTATCACAGTAACATTTCCACTTTTTTCAAACCCTCATTGACCCCTATATTCCGGCACGAGAATTTTAGCCAGTAGTCCTAAACGTAGCGCCCAAATATAAGCAAATAACATGTTGCAATGCAATTTTGAGGGAGAAAATCACGTTTGAATCAAGAAAAACGAGGTTTCTCAGAGGAAAGTCCGGGTTTTCACCAATCATTGATTCGTCAGGTAAAAAATGAGTTGGAAATCGAATTTCATGTTATTCTTCTAGTAAAATCGTTTTTATTATCAAAATTCTTATTACAGGTATTCGAAATGTCCGTTTGTCTTTGAACTGTGACTCGCTTTTGTCAATGAGCGATGCAAGTTTGTGCACGGAGGAGTCAGTCCGTCGCGCTGTTCGGAAAACCTCTCTTCGTGATCTGAAACAGATTTTAGTATAGAAAACGTTTAGGAAATTCGAGTTTTAAATATGTTGGACCGAGAACAAAAACTTAATTTTCTTTAAAAATTCGCTAAAAGATCAAGCTGATGACTTGGAGTAGTAAAAAATTGTGAATAGTGTCCGTTGATACAGAGTGACACCTCGAAAACATTATTCAAAATACAAAAATTGTATTTTTACAATTATTGTGGCGACTGCTTTGTAGGCGTGGGAATTGGCGTATGACTTCGTGTCAGAGTATGATGTAATTCAGAATGCAGTCGACGTCTTATCCTTTTGCAGTGTTGTTGCTACTCACCAACATCGCTTCCCAGAACTTCAACAGAGGCCGTCTACAACGGAGAGTTAGTGCCTTCTTGCATTTCAGACCACTCTGTAATCAGACTAATTGTGCGTTTACGGTATTATATAGCCGGCAGTAATATATTGGTTTTTGTGCTGACAATAACAAACACTGAACAGAAAGAAACTGCTGCTTCCTCATGAAGAATGATAACCTGTTAAAATCGATTCATGACAATGTGGCAGTTGGAACTTGAATGTGCTGAACTTAATAACGATGGGAGCATCGGTCGGGTGCCATTCTCCCTACCACATGCCAATCTAGTTGTCAATCGGACAAAGACAGGACTGCGTTGGAATTACAATTGTTTCTTGGCTTTTTATGGCGTTTTCTTCAAGTTTCAAGGAACAATAAGCGGTTCATTCGACATAAAATATTCTAATTCCCGAAACGAGCCTTATCTTAATTTAGCATTACTTGGCATCGAAAAGTAGAGACCTACTTCTACAAATGGAAGTCTAAATTAACACTATCTACCAGGTTGTAGATAAACGAACTACACTAACAACTAGCTTTGATCTCAACCATTCTATTGTTTATTGGAATTGCTGTTTTATATTTGTATATTGTCGAAATAAAAAATTGCCGTATTATACATTTACATTGTATAATAAGCCGCGTGACAGAGAACTAATAATGTCGGGATCATTTCCTAAGAAAACGGATATGTAAGTACTTACTTGAAAGTTAATGTATGGTAACTACTATTTTCTTCTTCTCTTCTACAGCAGAGCAAGAATTCATTTCTGTTATGAAAAGAAGCCGGAAGCAAAAAAGTTTCAGTCTTGCAGCATGACCCATAGAGCGAATTTCGGCAACTCGCAAACCTCTTGTCGACAAATACTGAACACCCAGTACTTTGGGAAGGTAGGTGTAATCAATATATACTAATACTGTCCTCGTCCAGTAGGTACCTCCTACAACATACTGTCAGTAAAGTACCTCCTTGTCCAGTTCTTACAATTATCCTTACACATTCAAGTATGACTTCAATTCTTACACATTCAATTCCCTAATCATTGTTACGTATATAAATACAAAATATTCAAGGTTCAAACCCCATTCGTAGGATCGTTCTTTGCCAAAACACAACAAAACTTTACGGTTTTTAGCAATTTTAACTAAAAAGTAACCAATTTCTTGTGCTAAAAAATTGCTGGTCATCATTATTAGTTACTGACCGCGAACTCATCGATACAGTGTATGGAAACCATGATTATTGCCATGTAGCGAAATTCTGGGTTTCTCATTATGCAGCAAAGGACAGATATAATCTTGAATGACATAAAAATATTCATAGGTACATTAACAACTTTTTGAAATCCAAGATTTCATCCTGACTTAATTGACTTTATGCTCGACTGATTTCAAGAATCAAGTTTGACTGATTTGATAACCGGTCAACATAGATAGCTTTTCAAGTCAACATGTCAAGTTGAACATGTTTTTCGAATTTTGGTGGGATGAGGGGAAATATTTATACTCCATTTGGGCGATTAATCATATTTCCGCGGCTCCAAACTCAGGAAACGGTAGCGAGATCTGATCGTCCAGAACGAGAAGTTCCAGACACTACAAGGTCAACTCCTGGCCGTTTTAGTGGACTTCCCCAAGACGTTTTGCCCCACGTAGTCACCCAACGATATCTAGGTCTAGGTCACTCAGCTCTCATAACTGTGATTCAACAGGTTCACATTAACGAAACGAATTCGTTATTGCACTAAGCAATGTAGGGTTCTTGCGAGCAGGGGAGGATCCTAACTTTGATTTCGGGGGGGTCATGAGGTTCATAACCTAATCTAACCTATGTTTTAGCGATTTTATTCTTTCTGTTTCAAATAGGGAATCATGACAATAACTGAATTTCTCCCTAACTCCTGCTTGTACATTCCTAACCAGGAATTTCATTCGTTCCGGGGGTTCCAAAGCAGAGTGGTCCGGGGGTACCTCCCAGGAAAAATTTTGCCAGGGTACTAAATAATAAAAAAAATTATTTTTCGATGAAAACTTTTTCATATCCACCCCTCTCTCCCGTCCCCCTCATCGCTACGACACTGTTGTACACGGCCAAATCAACGTTTTAGAGCGATTTTGCTTTTTGCATTATTTTTGTTGTTATTGTAAGTATAAAACAATTTCCCTATTGAGTGACCCCTCGTAATTTGGGAGGCGTTCTTCGCCCATACAACTGCAGTACTATTCAATTTTTTCTCTCGGTGGGGGGTTATGACACCCCCCTTGAACCCGCCACTACTGGTAGCTCTCAAAAGCGATGAACTAGAATAGAGTTCATGGAATAGAGTTCTTTGGAAAAAAAGTAGGGAAGAAATTTCAAAATTATTTAGGGAAGCCGCGGCTAAAGAAACGATTTGAATTTTCAGATAGATTGGTCAAATATTATCTTCTAAAGAGTTTAAAGTAGATTATACAACTAAACATGTCCTAGATTATACAACTAAACAACTGAAAGTTCTAAGGAGGCTATATGCCAAATTTCAAGTCTCCAACACGAAAATTGCGCCAAAAAAATGTACGCAAATGATACGCAAATTTTGGAATGACCCCCTGCCATAAGACATATTCCTGTCAAAATAATCTTAAATGTTTATTAGTTTAGTTAAGGATAGAATTAGTTTAGGTTAGTAATGATAAAAGTGGTTTACATGAATTGAAATGTTCGAATATTGTGGCCAAACTGGTAGGAAGTTTAGGGAAAGGATTAAGCAACACGAAATAAATTTTAGGGATAATAAGGGGGATTTAGCTTTTGCCCTTGCTCGCAGACAGGCAATTTATTGAGTTCTCCCACTTTTGCGCTAAAGGGTGTATGTCAGATTTACTTACTTGAAATTTTGAAATGATTAACAGTAATAGGTTAGGCAAATCTTTGAATGATGTAATTCCTTCAAGTTTTCTCCATTGTTGAGTCCACTTTCATAATAGCATGGCCAATCAGAAGCCGTTTCCTTTTACTTGGTGGCAACCAATCCCATTAGACCTTGCACTTCACTTCAATATGGGTTTCCTTTCACTCGTATCAACCAATCCTATCCGACCTTTCTCTTTTGGGGTCCCTATATAAGTTCACATCTCTGTAATGCACTTTCAGTATTGTGTTGTTACTGACGATGTTTTAATCCCGGTCTAACAGAGTACTCATATTTTTCAAGTACTCTTGTTTTTCGTTTAGAGTAAGAACTGATAGTGCGACGGTTTCCATCATCTCATTTTCGCCCGATCCATAACTGGTTCGATTTCGAACTTGTTTCAAACTATTTGTCCGAACAAATCATGTCCCTTAGGAGAATGTGACTAATCACTGATGGGATGTAACAGTGAATGCAATTCGCCGTAAAGACAGCATTTCGGACACAATTGCCCCACTGGTCATCGACAGCCATAAATAATTCATTCAGCGGTCGGACTCCTCGAACAGCTGTCGACGCCCTCGCCCTAAGGAATGACTCTTCTGAGAACGTCACTTTGTGTGCCAACCGATATAGATAACCTAATGAACTCATTTGCGAACACGAATCGTCGGACCACTGTATTTACGGGAATTTACTTGAGCACTCGTCGTTTCTCTGAACCTAGGGATTCTTCCTTATCCGTCCGTTACCCTGGAATTCCGCTTGCTGGTGAATGTGCGAGTTATTAGGAAAAAAGTCGTATCGTTGAAAGAACATCGTTGTGGATTCGTCATTTAAACAATTCGGCTACGTTCTAGATATTCCAATGGTTTCGTCATGGGTTAAAACAATGCGGCTACGTTCTGAATATTCCAATGGTTTCGAATTCAGACCGGACATTTCGAAGGTAAATGGTCTTTCGTACGGGATCGAATGAGAAAAGAGTGCCGTTATTGATTATTCACGGTATTATCACCAGAAAGATTTACTTTGTTCTATTTTTAATTTCTTTAATTCGAGAAATGAAGAGAGCGTTGATATCTAAATTGCTGGCGGAAACCACTGAATTAGATTAATCGACCTTAAGTGGGACAAATTACAATTATGTAAGAAAATATGATAATATTAGATTACGTTATATATATTTCCTATAAAAACCGCTGAAAACTGTGTACAGAAACTGACATACTATTCATTCATTTCAATGACAATGCCATAGTCGTAACATCTATCTCTAACGGCATATTATTTGCTCTATACATACTCGTAGAACACCTTCTATCCAGATCACTAGGTATACGAAATACGAGCATTGGAGCAATGAGCTAAACCAGATCCTTGTGCTGGGGAGGTCGTTAATAGCACAGTGTGGATCTCGTCAATTTTCCAAAAAAAGTTCGGGTCGATCTTAATATGATAATTTGTTCATATAAATTATGAATACGATAATTAAATGCATTATAAATAACTCATAATTTATTTGAATTGAAATATTTGTAGAGTTTTTACGTGCAACGTATCTACGTAGGCAGTAGTTTATATCAAGAAGTAGCTGCCTGCCATCAAATATTAGGAATTGACTTTATTTTTGTAGATACGAAAAAAATTCCCAGAATAAGTGACTCGAAACCACATAACCACGTGTTGTTTAAATCTGCTGGTTTAGCGATTGACATCGTTTCCTACTATTTGTCAGAAGTTAGTCGAGGAAGTGATACATCATGTTTTTGAGATTTTTGCTCGGTTCAAAAACAATTAGTTCACCCATGAGTCAACCGGATGATTATTGAGTTGGCTTATTGTACCGGAAACGTCAAGTCAATATTGAACTTTTTACATTTAAGGGGTGCCTTTTGGTTTATTGTATTCCATAATAAACCATTGGAATCCGAAAAATGTACCCGCCCACCTCCCCCTCATAAAATCCCCCAGAATGATGTACCTAAATGAAATTAAATTTAAATAATGTATGGTCGCCTATTCGAATCATGTTGTAGATCATTATTCCAAGAATTTTGTATAGTTATGGGAATTGTAAGGATATTTAGTTTTGTTTTTGTAAGGATATATAGTTTTGTTTTTTGTAAGGATATATAGTTTTGTTTTTGGGTAATATACTTTTTAATTTACGTTTTCCAATCCCGAATTTGGCTACCAAACTAGGAGCCAAATATTGTTCAAATAATAATATTCTACATCACATTCCCCGTTATTATGGATGTAAATAATTCCTTTCCGTACTTATTGTTCAGAGAATATCGGTCAGAGCTGCATCGCTGATCAACACATTCCGTATACGAGTGTATTCATACATGCAACACTCTGTGGGGACATTACATCAATTTAAATCAATCAAAGGTAGAACGTTTTGTTGTGATATCATTTTTGGCAGAAGATTGATACCATTTAATTGCTGGTTAGTTCTAATATTTTTATATTATGATAACGAACATCATTTAGTATTTAATTGATAGCACGTCGACAATGTGGATTCGGTTAAATCGAATCCAAATTTGGAATTTTAAAGTTGGTTTCCCAAGCAGCACAACGACGTCGGTACGACGTCGTAAGAGGTCGGGAAATCCGACCTGACTTCGGGCGACGACGTCGTACCGACCTCACCACGACCACATGCCGACCAATGTGGGGAATGATTTCTTGGTTGTACCGACGTCGCCGCCCGACCTCAGGTCGGGCGACGACGTCGTGCCGACCTCACCACGACCAAATGCCGACCAATGTGGGGAATGATTTCTTGGTTGTACCGACGTCGCCGCCCGACCTCAACTGACTCAATACAAAACCGACATCTTCCGACGAGGAAGGTTATCTCTCTCCACGGAAATCATTAAGATGGTGGATGGTGAAATACTTGGTGTGAATATTACACGGTACCTACCAACTCCCGTATGTAAGTTCATGTCTCTTCATATCATCCGCGGAGAAAAATTTAACGTGAAATGCTCGATTCTATCTCTCAAAAACCAGTGCCCTCCGAATTTGAGACGTTGTAAATATTTTTTTCAATTTGGTAACTATTGTGAAAATGTTATGACGACTTATTATGTCGCTGGTTTCACTATTAAACTGCTGTATTTCCTTGGTAACTATCAGAGTTATTATTACATTTGAATTTCAGAAATAAATATATTGGAAAATTATTTAAATTAATATCTAACCTCAACCTAACCTGTAATGGAAATGGAAAAAGATGGCGAACTAGGGATGTTCCGATATTGTTACACGATTGTGTAACAAATCTGTAGAGGATCTGACCAGGTCTACCTCTCGTCGGCTGATGTACAAAACATGTACAGAAATATATAGTAACGTAGTTCCCAAACGGTACAACAGAATGAGCGCCTGTAGCGTCCCACCTGCGTGTTATCGCCATCGCCATTTCACTATAGATATCCGACGTTGTGGCGACCTCGTCTATCTTTACTACAGATATCCGACGTCGCGGCGACCTCAGCTTTATATAGTACAGATATACGACGTTGTGGCCACCTCGTCAACCTGTAATACAAATATCCGACGTCGTAGCGACCTCGTCTATCTGTACTATAGATTTCCGACGAATCTCTCGTCGTACCGACGTCGTGATGACGTTAATATTTGACATACAGATTTCCGACGTCGGATATACTACAGATTAGGTAGCAAGTCGTGAAATCCGACCAATTGTGCTGCTTGGGTTGGTAGGTACTTCTTAGTCGTTTATTACTGTATGCGAAGTATTCTAATTATTTTCTAATTACTTTTCTTGATAATCAACAGTACTTCAAATGTCTAGCTCTTAAAAAGGGCCGTTCGACATTATTACATCCATTCTGACATAGGGATGTGTGATAAAGTGGTACCTAGCCTGTCGGGTCAATGTTCATACTGGTCCAGCTGATTCGAACAGCACATGGTTTTCAGATATCGAGTTAAACAATAATGAATAATAATTTACACTACTTGGCAATAAGTATTAATAATTGGTGATAATTCATTATAATAATAATTATTATCATTATAATTATTATAGATAGATTAATTATTAATCTATCATTCAGTGATATACACAAAGAAGATAATAAACCGTTGTGTCAAGAATTTGCTGAGTTTTTTGTTGGCCAGTGTAAAGGTATATCCACACATGAGATGTATGTTTTGCTCACCTCTTATTCAAGAAAGGCAGGTAAGTCATCTAAAGGTAGGTTAGGATGATGTGGGGAAAACTTATGCATCAAATTTCTGGGTCTTACTATAACTCCGTCACCTGAACTATTCTTGAGAAGGAGATGAACAATCTCGAAATACGAGTATGTAGACTAAATTGAAAGGCAAAACATTAAACGTTTTTTTATTTAGAAATCCTGGGATGGAAACTCCGTCATTCGTACAACAAAATTGAAAGCATAGAACCATCCGTGAATTCAACTACATAATTCTAAATTTCTCTTGTTTCAGTTTGTTTTTAGATTTAAAGTATGTAGTAACCCTGATTTTGAGGTGAAAAAATTCAAGATTTTCGGGGGCGGTACCTCCACAGCCCTATTTTAGCCCTATTCTGGCTACCGCTACCTTCATTGTTACAGAAATCCCAATAAATGTTCTTACTGGGGAGTTTTACTCGAAGGTTGCTGATGATTCGTAATCATGCCGGGGGATTCCACGAGCCGGTAGTGTCACCGATCTTCTAGAAAAACAAAAAAAGAAGGAATCCCGCTTCTGTTTTGATACGAGAATTTTCGTTGTTGGTCGGAGGGTCAAGGACGTGTGAGACAGAGGCGGCAACTGAGTTCGGGAGAGTCGAGGATTCGTAAGGGTATTTCGACGAATCCCCCACACGACGAGACGCGGCGAGAGGGGGTCGCTATAAAATAGAGTCAGGAAACCGGCGGCTGCATCCAGTGCGTGTGTGCCTTGTGGGATTACCAAACACAAACAAGATGTAAGTGCATTCATTGTATTCAGCAGAATACATTTTCTTTTTTAGTCAATCATTAGCCAAAATTGATACTACACACATGTGCAACGTCCATTAAATAAAGATGAGATGAAATTTTAAATGAGATGAAATTTTACTCTCGAAATCGTTGCAATAAATCTTAGTCAAAATTTTTCGTATTACGAGATGTTTACGAATATGTTTACAATGATTACAATAAGTGTGTGTGATTTTTTTGACCGTCAGTAAGAATGATGTTGAGGGATGTCGAGGGTCGGTCAAATGAAAATTGATTTATGTGCCAACGTTTAGAAGAATATATTTCTTCATTTTCAGGGCAGTGTACAAGATTGAGTTGAACTCCAACAGGGAAGTTCTTGCCTCCAGATCACAGAATCACAGTCTTGCCTCCAGATCACAGAATCACAGTCTTGCCTCCAGATCACAGTTGTTACTTCTGTGATCTGGAGGCAAGAACTTCCCTGTTGGAGTCCAACTCCATCTTGTACACTGCCCTGAAGATGAAGAAATATATTGTTCGAAACGTTGGCACATAAATCAATTTTCATTTGACCGACCCTCGACATCCCTCAACATCAATCATTACAATGTTTACGAATATGAATGAGAAGTAGAGAGGATGTGTGTTAAAATTTGATTGAGTCAAGAGAGGGCTAATGCCTATGCAAGAATGACCAGTGTTAGACTTTCCCAAATCGTCAATATAAGGATGTAAAAATCCACAAACTACCGACTTGGTTGTGCGCAATGACCAATTCCTACACTTTGCCTAGTGTACCTATTCAACCACTAAAATATAACTAAAATATGATCAATCAAAAATAATGGTGAGGAGGGACGTATGTTGAATTTTTTCGCAGTTCCCGTGAAAATGAACTTGAAGTTGCTGTGAGTTGATGAACGAAATCTTGAATCTAGTCATTGAGTCCGCTTTAGAGAATTGAATTTGATCTTTGGGATTTTTACGGAATCCTGTACCGTGACTAAGTTGTTGTTCTGATCTTAATATAATTTGTTGCGCTTGTATCATTCTTGTTGGAATAGATTAAAAATCCCAAACGACAAGGAATCTACAAAATTTGTAGATTTTGATTTTTCACCTTGTTCCTTTTCAAAGTCACCGTCATATGCCTTCACAAGTAATAAAAGACGGAAAAACAAAAATCTACGCGTCAAATACCCAGTAATTGCAATGCTGCACCCCTCGATTTGAGAACTGCTGGAAAACTCCAAAATAACACCTTTTTATATAAGCGACTATAGAAAAACTCTGAAATTCTTGACAACGGTTTATTATCTCTTTTGTGCAGATCACCCTTCTAATATTATGAATCATCATTAATTATTAATAATTATTATCAAGTACTACCGTAAATTATAATCAATGATTAATAGGTAATTGGTTATTAATTATAATAAATACCTAATTATAATTAGTAATAATTGTTATTAATCATTATTATTCATTAACTCGATATTTGAAAGCCCTGTGTAAGTCCGAAGGAGGCTACATACCTCCCAAACTACAGCTTCATAGTGTAGTTTCATCCACTCTGCTGATCTGAGGCCTAGGCAGCGTCATGTTAAAGTCCTAAGAAGGCTGTATACCAAATTACAGGTTCATATCAAAATTGCCCGTTGCTGTTTATTTGTATCGCGTCACATTTTTTTCCGTGTAGCAAAATTTTTCATGAACCCCAGCGGTAAAACTTATTGAATATTTCTACTCGAGTTGTTAAGGCAATAAACTGTAATTTAGGATTCCAGGCTAAGGTGGACAATATATAGGGTGTGGAGGTATCAATCTCTGATCAAGTACAGTAGACGCGTGGAAGAATCACACTTGAAATTATAGATTTGGAGAGGGTGCAAATAAATGATTTTGTCAGATGTTCAAATAACAATCCAAAATAGTCCATACCTACATATTTGTTTTTACCCGTAGTTAGTAAAATAGCTATCGGTACAGAATGGATGATTTTGCTCACAAACTCGTATCTTTGTCACAGGAATAGAGGAAGAAACGTGCGCGATGCTGCCCAGTCTAATTACGTCAATAATCTCAGGACGAACTTCACCAATAATTTCAGAAGCAGAAGGAGTGTAGCAGGTGAGAATATTAATGTTCCTACTAACTTATCGTAAAACCGCCATATTCCGGTTTAACATGACGAAAAGACCTTCGGAAGTGCACACATACTCGTATTCATGGTCCTCAAGACCAGCTCCAAACTTCATGCTCAGGGTTCGTTTCAGGGCCAGGATTTTCTCGAACTACCATATCGCCAGATTTACTTCTACTATAAATTTGTCATAAATTTCGACTAAGTCTTCATTTATTCAAATATTTAAAGCTACAAATATTCAAGGTTTTCCTTGAAAACTCCGAGCGCACATCAGTGATATTTTACTCTTTTGGACTTGTTCCGCATACTCAATATTACGAGTGAAATAGAATCCGAGGAAAAACCTGATATTTGACCATCTATTCATCATTGCATCTCATCTTCTAAGTTAAACTTGCCAAATGTATGCGCTAGTTCTCACCTACCACAATACACCTCAACGCTTCAACTCAATTCTTATCTGTCGTGCACCCATAATATATTATAATGTGAATAACTATACAATAATCAGCATCGTTACCAATCGGTTGATACAAGTGACCACATTGTGAAACATTATTTAATGACGATAGCAAAGTATCATGAACGAAAGAAGAACAATCGCCGTTTGAAAAAATGCAGAGCCTCCTTGAATTAACGATTCTTGCGTTCATGAATGATTTTGTGAGATCCAAAGGAAATGACTACGACGACTTTTTTGGATTTCTGAATTTCGATGTTCCTCACATCAGTAACGATGAAGGGCCTACGTTAGAAGAAAATTGGGTGAACGAGGCGGTGCTCGACGTGGCGTACTACCTCAGGTCCCACAAGTTCAATGAATACGACCGTAGGTTTCAGCTTGAATCGAATGCGCCTCGAAACCTGTTTGCCAAGGTTAGTTAGACGAAATAATCTTCAGGGGCAGACGAATTACGAAACTCGATAGTTAACAGTTATACAAATTGTATTAACGAATTGGGGTACAGAAGCGGGAAAAATCATTTAAAGAATTAATTGGGTTCCAATGGATTTATTAATATAATTTTTCGTACACTAGTCAAGTAATAGTAGTAGCCAAAATAATGACAGTTTCCAGATCCTCCTCTCAGATCCCTTCACTGGGAAGTCTCATACAATTGCGAAGATGGGCTTATAAGTTGTTTAAAATATCTCAAGCACACGCTTTTGGAATCCAGGTTATCAAGGTAAAAAGTAATTTATTCTAGTAGGGAGAGGTGGTGTAATTGTGTAAAATTTAATAGAGCCTCTGTGGCCTGTGTACTGTACAAAATGGCATTTTCGAATGTCTTGTTTGAGTTTGTGTTGACACCTGATACGTCTAATCGGAGACCAACAACTATATCGATGGTCGTGTCCAATTAGTTGGTTACTTTGATCTCGTCCTCACGAGCAGCCGTTTCTTTCGAATTCTCATGTGCTTAAAGGAGTGAGTACGTAAATCTAATAGAAACCATTGATTTTTCCGACTGGACTGATCAATTATTGTATTTAGTCACTGATGCAAAATTGTTGGTTTACGTGTCTCATGTACCACACAGATCGATGGATACAATAACATTGATGAGAAAACATGGATGGACATGGGCTGCAAATCGAGATGTGATTGAACATACAGATGAGGAATGTCTGAACCTCTTTGACATGGACTGGATGAATCCAGAACCATTTCAAGGTTTGTCTGTACGACAATCAGGAATTTACTCGTATCATAAATATACACACCTTTTCCCGGCCCTGTGTCATGAATATCACGGTTTTTCATGCATAAAGGACCGCTTCAACGGTTCCAATTCCGGGTCACTGCCAGCTACTACATGTGCATGTTCACGATGCAAAGGCACCCTGAGCTCTCGACGTTCGGCGAGCCGTGCAATAATTTCGCCAGCTGCCTCATCAATAGGACGTACGCGGAAAATAACGACCTCCGCGCCAACGATCGGATTCCATTCGCTTGCGCTTTCTACAGGTACCTTCTTGATTGAAAAGTGCAGGCTTGCTAAGACTTGTCGTTAACAACAGACATCAGTGTTGAACAATTCGAGGCTTATGTCCATCGGTGGTTATAAAACGTTACGTTTTTACTGTTACGAGTGCTTGTCTCGTACATGTGCGTATCTTAATACGAGTAGGATGATTTGAGAAATGTCTAATATCGGTTTAACAGATTGGAAAATACTTATTCACAACGGCATTAAGCCCAAAATAACTTTACGGTTTTGCTAAAAAGTCAATTACTGTTCGTTTATTCAGGGCTCGTGATGTCACGAAATGAAAATGTTTGTACCAACCGCCGAGCTCGAATAATCAGATCATGAAATACAGCCCATAACATCAACAAGCTTTAGCCAGATGCTGCCTCACTATTTCTATTTATGGCCTCCATACTCGTATTCATTTTTTTTCTTTTTTTTTATTTAAAATATTTAAATCATATTTAAATTGTTATGCTGCCCCCGAACTCAAAACCTTATTTACTCCCTCATTGACAACATGAACGCAATATCTTACAAAAGGACACAAATTGATCTCCCACTCGTTGCTCAACATTGCCTCAGGTGTACGTACTCCTTACGAGTCCTTCTGACTACTTCAGGCTATTTTAAGATATCCGTGAGTTTTGGAAATGTACAGCTCAATAAATAGACTCAAAATCGATAACAAACATTATTTGTAGGAATTCGTGATGACGTTCGTCATTTATATACAGAAACCTAGTAATAGTTCTCTTATTCTTTCAAGTTTTTGCCCTGACCCGTGTTGTCCGATCCGTGTATTGAAGAGTAAATCGAAGATAGCTTCCTGTGGTGACAACCCTCAGAACCCTTGCATCAAATATCTCGGGAACACAACTAATAAAGACTGCAAGTTGGAAGATAAGCTGGTAAAAACCACACTAGTTGTAATTTGGGTTCTTCGCCGGTTTACGAGATATTCGTTATGACCCCACCTTCAGCCAGGTTCACAAACTTTTAAAAAAATTCCCCTTCGCCACAGGAGTCTTTGTAAACTTACTTTCTGGATGAACCCCGTATATTTTATAATGGAGGTTCTAAAACAAGAAAAAACAAATAAGAAAAAAACGAGATTAAATTGAGTATGATCTAATGACGTAATGTTAGGTATATAGAAATATTTGGAAATCAAAAGCTTAATTCTGCATTTTTATGAGGTTCAGAAGTGTAGGTCACAAGGGAAAAGAACCACGTCCAGAAAAGGCTTGGATTTTGCAATCGGTCCCTGTGGTTCCAATTGATAATCCACAATTTTGTGGTTTGGGCCCTAGTTTATGAACAATAATTGGTAAATAGCTAGGATGCCTAAAACTCGCGGGATGCCTTTTCATTTTAACAAACGCCTAGAACACCCTATCAATTCCTAATGGCAAAGAAATTGGTAAATGATGAATAGACGATTAAACTCGGGACAGTGTCAATCCTTGGATTTGATGGCAATTTTGATTGGCACACCTGATGTTTTATGCTATCTAATGCACAGAAAGTTATATTATTCAGTTATTTCCAGCTATTTACCAATAATGCGGGGAAAACTGGTGTACTTTTGATAATTCACTCAAATTTACCACCATATTATCACCACATTGAGGTGGCAGACTTGCTAATTAGTAGGTACCTTATTTGATGAGCAGAATCACCATTTGGTGTTTCAATCGTAAACAAATGGATAACTTTACCGTGGGATTTCGAATTTGAATTTGAACTGTCTGCCACGATTGTAAGTTTGTAAGTATATTTATTTGGGCTCTCACCGATGGCGATTTCCAAATATTATCAATTGGTCCATTCATTAGTGGGGTCCAGTACAAGGCAGATACTGATGAATCCTAATAGAGAGGTTTTTGAATACGTTTCAATCCTTTAACCGCAATCGGATTTGCATTTTCTCTCTTTAGAATACGGATTTTAGCGCAATAATGTTGAACCGATGGAACACGACATGCTGCTGTGCAAGGGACGGCTACCAATGGGATTCCAGATTCGCCTCGTGCATTGACAGGGATGAATGTCAAGATAAAGTTGATACTTGTGACCGTGAAACGGAAATTTGTTATAATTTGCAGGTACGCGTAGGTATATTAAAAACTCTGCAAATTCTTGACACAACGGTTTATTATCTTCCTTGTGCAGATCACCCTTCTGTCTATACCAGACTGTGTTGCAAATCGGCACCATACCATATTCTCACCGTACTCATACCATTTCTTTCCTATCATACCGTACTGTACTATACTAAATCATACATACAATACCATACCATAGTCATACCATGTCGTATCAAAATTCGTTTTGAACCACTTCCCCTTGACCTAGGGTTATGAAAAGTTTCGAGGACCATTGTGGGGTTGGTCGAAACCCATAAAAATAAAATCGTAATTTTAACTCAACGCTAACTGGGCAAAGTGCCGCGGAAGGCGGACGGCGTTTGGCGTACGGCAGACGGACGGATTTTTTTTTTTTATTCGATTTTCTGAATCTACGTATCTTGAAACGTAAACCAACAAATTTTAAGGGGGGGGGGGGGGGTTAAAAATTTTTTTTCTTTGGGCGATTCCAATGGTTCATTATCGAAGATAATAAACCAAAATGAAGTACGAGGTACGCGGTGTGGGTGTGGGAGGGGGCGCAGAGACATAAAAGGTCTCGCCGTATGACGCACTAGTTGGCCTCCTGCCAGCCGTATTATGTCATACGCTCGTGCGTCATAGGCTCTGACGTACTTGTTGGTCTCCTGCCAGCCGTCTTACGTCATACGCTCGTGCGTCATAGGCTCTGACGCACTAGTTGGTCTCCTGCCTGCCGTCTTACGTCATACGCTCTGACGTACTTGTTGGCCACCTGCCAGCCGTCTTACGTCATACGCTCGTGCGTCATAGGCTCTGACGCACTAGTTAGCCTCTTGCCAGCCGTCTTACGTCATACCTACGCTCGTGCGTCATAGGCTCTGACGCACTAGTGGCCTCCTGCCAGCCGTCTTACGTCATACGCTCGTGCGTCATAGGCTCTGACGTACTTGTTGGCCTCCTGCCAGCCGTCTTACGTCATACGCTCGTGCGTCATAGGCTCTGACGTACTTGTTGGCCTCCTGCCAGCCGTCTTACGTCATACGCTCGTGCGTCATAGGCTCTGACGTACTTGTTGGCCTCCTGCCAACCGTCTTACGTCCGTGCGTCATAGGCTCTGACGTACTAGTTAGCCTCCTGTCAGCCGTCTTACGTCATACGCTCGTGCGTCATAGGCTCTGACGTAATGGCCCGCCGGTCGCTTGTGTTCTGACGTTATCTGAGGGAAAGGGTGAATCAAGGGAACAAATTTTTCCCGTTTCAGTTTATGTGCCAAAGCAAAGACATGAAAATGTCAAAAAAATATGTAAATAGGTACCTAAGCCCAACTGTAATGTCAATTTTCTGACAATGAGTTTTCGACTATAGTTTTCATACCTTTTTACTTAAGTACTTATTGCAATTTGAGACTGATAATGAGCTGTTTGCAAATAAAAAGTCTGATAACTACTTTATTACATCTTATTAATCTATTTTCAAGTTCCGATTCACAGTTGAATGTATTTTATTTAGATGACGTAAAATTCGAAAACGATGGAATGACGAAACCTGTCGACTACTGACTCAAGTGATACTGTCGACTTCTAACACATGTAGGTCGACTACTAGTGCAAAACCATGTCGACTACTGAAGAAAATGTTGGTCACTGGTATCGACTACTACCTAGAGCATTGGGATTTTTTACAAAACTTGTTTTTCCCTTTTCAAACCATGTTGAATAATATTTCCCGCTGCCAGGTCTTTTAGGGAAGGATCTTGGGTACACAATGAACAGGTTTGCAATGAGGAATAGTTGATAATAATAATTAATCTAACATTTAGGATCTAGACATTTAGACCTAGTGATCTAGACAGAAGGGTGATCTGTACAAAGAAGATAATGAACCGTTGTGTCAAGAATTTGCAAATTCTTGACACAACGGTTCATTATCTTCTTTACACAGATCACCCTTCTGTCTAGATCACTAGGTCTAAATGTCTAGACCCTAAATGTTAGATTAATTATTATTATGAATTATCACTAATTATTAATAAGTTTATCAAGTAGATACCTAGTAAAAATTATTATAATTTATTGTTAAATATTAATAATTTGTATTTAATTAATACGATATAATTCTAGGGTTTTTAATACTTTTTAATTTTTCTATAAAAGAAGTACCTACCTACCAACAAACATTCGAAATTACCTTCATTTCCGTAGCACGAAACGTACCTCAGAACAACAAACTCGACATCACTTAAGCCATATGATGTTCCAAAGAGCTTGTTAGTATGAAAATCGAGTCGACCTGTATTTAATCGACCTGTATTTCAACCGTTTGATTCAAGATCGCGTCGACAGGCTCAACCTTTGAGCCGTCATTGTGAACAAACGGCTGGTCGTACAAAGCTGCGGATGGTCTTAAAAAATTCTACGGAACAAACTCTATCTAAATATGAAATAAAAAACATACCGTTCTATATGACTTTTTCGAGATATGAGATTTTCAAATTTTCAAAATTCGTTTAGAACCCCTTCCCCTTGACCTAGGGTTATGAAAAGTTTCGAGGACCATTGTGGGGTTGGTCGAAACCCATAAAAAAAATTTCGTAATTTTTTTTTTTTTTTTTTTTTTTTTTTTAAATTTTTATTGGCATTAGAAAAATCTTTACAGCCATAATTCATATGTACAAACTAACTTACTAATTGTTTATGTTACAAGTACATTTTTAAATACATACATATTACTTAATTTTTACTCTCTTTATACATTATGTCCTATTTTTTCGAAGAATTTGAAAATAATTAAATATACTTCTATGTCAGCTAACGCAATTAAAGTTATATAATTAAATGGTAATTCTATTTTTCTGCTCCTTATGAGTTCACTGAACATTTCCTCTCTCTGTCTCTCATAAGCATGACATTCCATTACTATGTGCTCCAATGTTTCAGTAACTCCGCACTGTTCACACGTAAATACATGAGTTTGAGGTTTTATCATATTTAAGTATACTTTACAAATTCCTTTGTTGCACCTCAACCTTCCAATTGTTTTGTAAAACTTTTTTGTGACTCCTTGTTCTAAACTTAAGTTATGCCAAGCTTTGACAGGTATTGTAGGGAATAGGGTTTTATAAAATATTCCACTTGGATAGGTGCTATGATACTGTTGCCATAATTTTACAGTTTCCGAGCGAAATTGTCTCCTTAGATCAGTGTAAGGACTTTTGATGGAACATGCGATACCTTCTAAAGCAGCAGTTTTTGCCAACCTGTCAGCAATTTCATTTCCGCTTACTCCTATGTGGGATTTCACCCACATAAGAGTTACCCTCTTCCCTAAACTTCGTATGCAACGTAACTCTTTTAGTATGTCAACCAGGAGATGGTTTACATATCCCTTTTTTCTTAAATTTCGTAGCTTGTCAAGGGAGCTAAGCGAGTCGGTAAAGATGAGCGTCTGATC
The DNA here is from genome assembly GCA_963920205.1 of Stenodema calcarata. Taxonomy (NCBI): domain Eukaryota; kingdom Metazoa; phylum Arthropoda; class Insecta; order Hemiptera; family Miridae; genus Stenodema; species Stenodema calcarata. The sequence goes on along the minus strand of OY986049.1, from coordinate 12,567,471 downwards.
ATTTACAGGAGCTGTTTCGTAATTTTAACTCAACGCTAATTGGGCAAAGTGCCGCGGACGGCGTACGGCGGACGGACGGATTTTTGGTTTATTATCTTCGACGGACGGATTTTTTTTTATTCGATTTTCTGAATCTACGTATCTTGAAATGTAAACCAACAAATTTTGAGGGGGGGTTAAAAAATTTTTTTCTTTGGGCGATTCCAATGGTTCATTATCGAAGATAATAAACCAAAAAGGATTTTCAACACGAAAATTCTATTTCCACGAAAATAAATACGGTAGACCGGTTTCGGCTGTTACATCATCATCAGTACAAAACTGAATGACGATGGAGTGAGTGGATATCAAAAGTGAAAGGTTTCTCCTGAAGAACAAAGTTAAACTTAACTTGCTGAGAGCGTGACAGCCTTATTGATTCGCTGTGTAGGAAAGTAAAAGTTACTTGTTGGAAACTTACTTTCCTCCATATCTTACCTATTGTGGACGTAGGGTAGCCAATTTTCTTCGCTACCGTATAGATACATCAGATTTGGTGTAATTCAGATCATATAATTCCGTTTGAGTAGAAATTATATTCGTGAAATTAGGCTTTTTCGTGTTGAAACTCGTATTTTATTAGAAAATGGATTTCACCGCACCCACCTTATCAGTTATCAGTAGGTGCCCAGATTACCCGAAATTATATACCTAATATATATGCTACTCAGCGCGTTTGGGTAGGTAAATCTTAGGTCTTATCAGTCTTCTACAGCACCATTAAGGTAACGCCAACCGGCGATTATATTATTGAGCTTGAAATAACATTTATAAGGACGCAATGTAAATACGACCTCGTTTCATAGGTACTAATACAATTAACGCTGTTTTATCATTCCAAGGGAACCTACGGATGCGGCTGCGCTCGAGGTTTTTGGTACGACCAAGTATTGAATAAGTGCGTCCCGATCAAATTAATGAAACAGATACCGTCGAGCGTAAATTTCACCTCAGTTCAAGAAACTAAGGCTCCCGCCGAGCAATCAGTTTGGAGACGCAGATTCGCATTTCTCTACAATTTAAAGGAAACAATTCACAACATATTCGTAAATCACAAGCCAATACAAACAGAAGAAGAAGAAGAAGAACCACAGACAAAAGGAAACCGCGATGACACTTAGATAATATTAAATTATTTTTAAATCACAATATTGTGTGTTTCATCTCTCTCTAAATACAGGGGATCAAGCGTACCCAAACTATCTCCCAAACAGTTGTGAGCGATTTCTGAAAATTTGTAAGAACTGAGTCAGGGCCAAATATTTGGAAACAAACCGATTAGATTTTGTAGTTAGTTCGTTTGAGGACGGAATGTTTCATTAAATGTTTAGTTTAATGCCTGCTTTAATTGAAAGTTTAAATTCTTCTCTGCTAATTCTTCCCCAATGATTTTTTTTCTTAAATACTTTAAATACTTAAATTCTTTAGTCTTTCAAATGCCCTCCTAGATTGTCCATTTCTAAGGATGATGAAAAAATACTAGTACCCAATACTAGTTGTTGTTTGTGAATGAATGAAATTGGAAAATACGGAATACGAATAAGGAAAATTTCTATATGAAATATTTAAAAATTTCTATAGGAAATATTTAATATGAAATGAAATTGAAAGTAGTCAGGTGGACTTGAAGTTCAACGAATCATAAAAATATTTCCTGGGAGGCCTAAATTGATACGAGGCTGGATGATATTGCTGGGTTTTTTCCCCTCTCATGATATTGGATGGGGTAAAGCGATACCCCAGAAAAAGTTTACAGTTGTAAGAGAATGTGTTGATAAATTTATGATGCGCGATCAAATCTTTTTGTTCAACCATTTCTGGTCGATACACTCCAAAGAATCCCAAGACGCTTTTATAGCAGCCAGTTTGAGTCTTTACTGCACTAAAAAGGACCACCGAGTTACTGCTCAGGCCAAATGAAGGAACTGGAGGAATGTTAGGAGGCCTGGTAGAGAAATAGTCAGAAAGTACTTGTTCGTCAACGTTTCTTCAGAAGTGTCCTGCAGATCTCTAAGAAAAGATTGGAGATCATTGAGCTGAAGACCAAGGTTGGAGACTCGGTTGAAGACAGAAGAAGGCATACGAATCGCCTCCACGTCCTGAAAAAGAATGACATTCTCTTTGATCGTTACTGGTAGAGAGACTTCTTGTGAAGGATGCCCTCCAACTGTTTTAGAGCGAGTACCCATACATTGTACTACCATAAGTTGCACTACCAGTGTTGATAAAAGCGTTTATACTTTGAAAATCCAAGCGTGAATATCAAACTGATTTATAAAACTCCACTACTTTGAACAGACTGACGATGACCAAAACTGTCTACTGTGAGTTTTGCGACTAGAAAACTAGTGATATTTCCCGTACGTTGGGAAAACTTTGAAACTCGATACTTATCTGAAAACATTTTGGATTGATTGACATGTTATCACGCCTACTAACTTTTTTCTGGTTTTATGTTTTTTCAGGTGGTCCCGATGCTGGTGGAGATTGTTTGAAAGTGGAAACGGTCGAGTTCTATAAAACGCAAAATGCCGAAGCCCATCACACCGATCGGTACGTCTTGACGGAAGAGTCCCTCATCATTAGGAGAGGAACCAGCTTTTTCATAGCGCTCAGAACCGACAGAGTTTTCGACCCAGAGATAGATGATATGAGAATAACTATGGATTTCGGTACGTCTTGTTTTTTGTTTCTCGCACCATTGACCACTAAAATTGAATTATTCCACATCTCCGTCCTTAGGACTTATATTATATCACTCGTATATATTCTGCCGCCCTAACCAAGAAAGGCGTACCTAAAATAATTGAAATTTCGGGTAGAAGTATTTTTAGTTATTCCCTAATCGAACTAAGTTAATGCCTTTTTTTCAATGTGGAGAGGTCTACCATTAAACGGTAGGTATACTTGACCCCCAAATGCCCATGTGTTTTCTGAAGAACCTGCGGAAATTTAACCGAAAAAATTGAGAGATGGCCTTTTAGCTTAGGAAACAACAAGCTCTTGAAATATTTATACCTACGTTATTGTTGAACTGCAAATAATCATAATGGTCGAAAGTCAATTGACTGGAACATTAGTATAGGGATATCTTTCAACTTGGAGAGCATGAGTCAAGCACCTAGAGATGATGAGTAGCACTAGTACTTGAACATTTTATAAAATACCTTTCTGCATACAAATACGAGTAGTTAAATTATCTTCATTACCCCATTAATGCCAAAACCCATGATTCAAACCTTGCGACTTTTCATAGTAGGCATTATACGAGTAGGTATAAGTTATATTATAACTTAATCAAAATCAACTATAACTTAATCAAAACTTAATCACCAATCGGACGCGACGCATTGTTGAAATTAAATTCGCGAAATAAAAATTGATTGAAATTAATAAGAAACGCTAAGGATTGAGAGACAGGAAACAAAAATCCACAGTCAGAGCAAATTTTCGAAGAAATAACTGGTTTTATGTAAAATTTCTCCATTTTAAGTACCTACTGAGTTTATAAAAAAATTTTTTCCTTTTTTGCCGAGTAACACCTCAGTTACGAGATACGCCCGTTTTGCTTAGGGCAGCTGTATTATCGTATTTCGTTTGACTCTACAACAAATATTTGACTCGATTTCTAGGGCCTATGCCTAATATTACCAAAGGCACAAAAGCTGTGATATTGGCAGGAGTTGGAGATAAAGCTGAATCTTGCGGAGGAAGGTGGGATGCAGTCATCACAAGTTTGAACGATAACGACATAGTTTTAGAGGTAAGCTACCCTTTAGTTACTCACCAATGAGTAACATCAATGTTGATTAAGAAATTGTTAGGTATTAAGAAATCGTTATTACATTATTGAGGCACTGAACCCCACCCCTAGTAGTTAGGTTGTTTAAAAAGTCGTTTATTTCTAGAAAAACCCAAAAGTACTGTTTTATTTTGTTTTGTTTATTTAGAAGACAAATGTCGTGTTTGAAATACACTGCCTAATACAAGCTGGTATTTCTACAAAGTTAATGGTTATTCGTGAAGGAAAAAGAATGCTATCAATCGTTATGTGACGGCTCCATCACGTTGTCCTCGGCCTTTCCAACACCCGATAATTTGAAGATGGATGTTTTGAGGAAACCTGTCCGGAAGACCTGAAGTACAAAAATGTAATCGGTCGACCTATTCGCTTCCTGTTGAGAGACTCACGACGAGAATTCGAATCGTGTTGAAAGCATTTACATATTTTCAATTTTTGAAAGGACACCGTTTTTATCATAATATTATTATGAACGATAAATCATCTGCAGGGTTTCAGAAAAAGACTAATATGTGAACATAAAGTCGGTCTGGGTCATTATGGATTGTATTCGATCGGAAACAAGGTTCATACACATTTCAATCCTTGTAGAAGAATATTAAAATTTAATATATAGAAGAATAGAAATTTTCTTCAATTCAATCCTTGTAGAAGAATAGAAATTTTCTCATATTTTAGACGTTCCATACGTTCTGCTGTAACAACTAAATTTAAATTGCATGAAAAGTGTACGGTATTTCTTTACGATTTGCATTTCCACTATTTTAATGCTAACTTGTCCTTGTAAGAAGATATAGCACTCCCGAGTTTGCTCCACGGCAAACTTCAAGTATATTATTTTATTACGATATTTTTAAATTAAATACAAATTTTGTATTTGTTAGATCGCTTCACCATCAAGTTGCCCAATCGGTATCTGGCGGTGCTCCATCATCACCGGACTCATACAAAACAAGAGGGTAGTCTCAGTGAAAAAGGTGGAAGAAGATATTTACATGCTACTGAATCCTTGGAACAAAGGTGAGATATTTCTATATTCATGAAAGTAAGTTAGTGCGCTCCTGATAAATGCTGAAACGCACATTCATCAAGATTTGTTTTTTGTTATGGAGAATTAACATAAATTAACATCGAAAAACCGCACAACTGACTATTTGTAACACAAGTTGGCATATTAATAGTTCTGTTTGTTGTGTATCTCCTTCGGATCTGTGCTTCAATACCGATAAATCCCCTCGAAGGCACGAATTACAGTCTGTTTCACAACAGTCGGTGATCGTGCTTGGAGATACTACAGGTGGAGTACTTGCGGGTTTCTTTTTATCTACTCCAGTCCACGCTGCTCACTTGTTATTAGAAAATCTTTTTTAAATAATTAAGAACACCATCAGTAGTAGGATCATTAAAGGCAGGATATGCGTAACACCAGAAGCCTCTTGATTTGCCCTCTTATGTAGGCATCTTTAAGACCCATAATGTTTGAGGAAATTGATAAGTCGTTCACAAAGTCCTTCGCAATACCTACTAAATCCTGATCAAATATATTTCCACAGATGACAGTGTCTATTTAAGTGACGATGCAGAGAGGAACGAATACGTTCTCAACGACGTGGGAAAAGTCTGGATGGGTTCCTACAAAGAACCGAAAGGGAGGAGATGGGTATTTGGGCAGTTCGAGGATGTCGCTCTTCCGTGCGTCATTCTGCTACTAGAGCTATCAGATCTCCCTCACGAAGACAGAGGGAACCCTGTTCTTCTCGCCCGAGCCATTTCTGCCGTTGTAAGTTCAATTTCACGTGCATATAGTGATACTTGGTGCACTCGCTCAGTACGTGGGGAAATCCTTCCCAAAATTGCCTTTATACTTCATGTAACTTTGGTTTGATGTGTTAGGTCAATGATGCTGATGAAGGGGGCCTCACAATCGGTAGATGGGATGGCATTTATACTGATGGAACTTCACCTCATGCGTGGACTGGCTCTCTGCCTATCATGGAAGAGTACATGAATAGTGGTGGTCAACCCGTGGCCTACGCACAGTGCTGGGTGTTTTCTGCGTTGACCGTCACTAGTAAGCCACAATTTTCATTATTAATCGTTCTCAATTAAATTTCACCTCCAAAACAATACTCGTGATTGTAAAAATTGATTTTCAGTTTGCCGAGCATTGGGTTTACCTTGTCGAACCACAACCAACTACGTATCAGCTCACGATACGAACTCTTCGCTCACAGTGGACAAATTTTTCGACTCCAGAGGGGAAGAGATCGTAGGCGGGCCCGACGGTAGTTGTCACGACTCGTGCTGGAACTTCCACGTTTGGAACGACGTGTGGATGTCCCGCCCCGATCTTCCTCAAGGATACGGCGGATGGCAGATCATAGATGCGACGCCTCAAGAAATGAGCGAAAGTAAGCAGCAATTCATCTTTTACTGGTATGGGAACTATAAAACACTGATGAATCTCACTGTATGTGCCGAAGTTTTCAATCTAAATGCTACCTGAAGCATGTTAAAGCTCTGTTTGATCTTACACCTCGAATGAAAACATTCTCTTCATCAGCTGCTACGGCTCTCCTGTTTCGAGTAATATTACTCCACTTTAATATAGTAGGTAACAATTCTGACACAACTACTCATTTTAAGTTCACTTCACAACCGCACATTCTGTCCACGCATATATGCGTATATGAATATGAATATATTCATATGACAATAATTACACACACACTCAAAGAGAAACACAACGTGTTGATATTAGAGAGGACTATGTAACTACTCACAGAGGTCTTTTGACAGTAGTTAACATCCGCTTTATAATCGTGTAGTCATTTCCTGTTATTGAATGGGGGTGGAAACGTCAAGGAGCGGAAGAGTGATACATCTTGTTTTTTTCTATTCCTCCCGGAACGACGTAAATCACTAATTATTTGCTCAACACTAATTAATCAAACACTAATTATTTGCTCCTCTCTAGTTCAAAATAACCAATGAGTCAAACAGTTTATCAATGTTTACTATATTGTTACCACTACTCCAAAAGCGCCAATCTGCTTTTTTTGGTCATTTTCGTTTTAGTGCATCTACAGAATTAATTTTTGAAAGAATTAATTTTTCAAAAAATCCATTGGGATTCAAATATGTGGGCTCTGGCATGGCGTGGCCAACTCAGGGTACACCAAAACGAAAAAGCAGATTAGCTCTTTTGGCGTAGTGGTAGGTAACGGTACTTACTAATTGTATAACTATATTTCTTGATTCCACCCCAAATAGTTTGCTTTGACGATGTTGATTCAAAACTTACTCTACTATTATTATACCTGCGAGTCGTACAACTTCCCGTAGGTTTGATGAGATGTGGACCAGCCTCCGTGGAAGCTGTAAGGAAAGGACAAGTTGGCTTCATGTACGACACCCCTTTCGTCTTTTCCGAAGTGAATGCCGACGTATGTCACTTCAGGGAGGACAACCAATCTGAATGGGGATTCAGTAGAAGCCGAATGAACCAGTACCAGTGAGTAGGCAATTTATTAGTACCTACCTATTCCTAGTCAGAGTCACAATTGTGCTCAATTGTTAAATAGTACTTGTATTTATAATTTTCCTACACAGATATATCACTGAAGTATTTTGAAACTCGCAGATGCTCTCATGACCATTTAGGTTTTTTACAGTAAGTATTCGATACCTCTCCCATTCCATAAAATATTCATTGTGAATGCCTTTCAGCGTTGGGCGACGAATCATCACCAAGAGAGTGGACGTGGACGATGACGTTGGTGACAGCGATATGTGGGATGTAACGGCTGATTATAAGAGCCCTGAAGGTGCGTTCATAACCTTTTACTGATATATTTTTCTGATATGTATATCAGAAAAATATATCAGTAAAATGTATACATGCCAATCATAGTCAATATACACAAAGTATGCCCACTTTCACCAATGGCGGTTAAAGTGGCATTAGCCCGATTCTCCTTTCACCAACACTTAACTAAAGCCTGGCGTTAACGAAACCGGTTAAAGGCGCTTTAACTCGCTCTTTAACTTAAATTAGAATTTTAAATTTTCAAATGTGAATAAAATTTTATTCCATTTGAATTTTTCGCGTTATGAATTTCCCAAAATTTCCAAATTTGTTTTGAACCCCTTCGCATTGATAAATATTTGCTTAATATGTGATTATGTTTCAAGGATCATTGTAGGGTTGGTCCGACCCCGTGACTCAATTTTCGTAATTTTGGCTCGGACGGCGCCCGGCGGACGGACGGATTTTTATTTTATTCAATTTTCTAAATATCTTGAAATTTTCTAAGTATCTTGAAACATATACCAGCAAGTTTTGAGGGGGTTAAAAAAAATTTCCTTGGTCAATTCCAATCGTTCATTATTGAAGGTACGAGTAATAAACAAAAAGCAACTCTACGAGTCTTGTCTATTTGACCGAGCCACACTTGAATGATTTCTGCGGATTTAAAATAGAGCAAATTTATTTATTGGGTAACGTCATATTCGATTAAGAAAGCCCAACATCACTGCCATACCATTATCAAATATTGTACCATTAGATGGCCAAATATAATGGTTCGTCTACATATTAATGTTGATCCAGGATCTCGAGAGGAAAGAATGGCAGTATTCAGTGCAGTAAAGGGTGTGGACAGGGCGCAGCTTCTTTACGATTTCCCTAATCAAGGGCAAGAAGACGTGTTTTTCGATTTGATCGAAATCGACCAAATTCACTTCGGTCAACCTTTCCAAATAATCGTCAACATTGAAGTACGTTTAAATTATGTTGGTTGTAGTATTTAATAGTTCATTAATAATCACATCATTCTACTAACTGACGTTTTCTCATTCTGTATGGTTTCAGAATCGTTCGAACGAAATGCGTAGCATAGATGCCGTTCTCACTGCGAACTCTATATTTTACACTGGAGTCACTGTTCACCGTTTGAAAAGATCCGAAGGTCATTTTCAGATGGAACCTAATTCGCGTAAGTTACCTATTTTGTTGCGTATCCATGAAAGCTTAGAGAAGCGCGTAGAAAGGAGTTCCCACTCCTTGAACATAACGACTGTTCAACTGAAAGATCGCCTTTTGTAGGACAAACTCTCAGGTGCGAAGTTCTCCCGGAGGAATACGAACCGAAATTGGTTGATCACTCACTTGTAAAAATTCACGCGGTTGCCAACGTCGCCGAGACTCGCCAGACTTGGTCTGAGGAGGACGACTTCCCTCTCATCAAACCTCCACTTGACATCAAGGTGAGTTAAGACGAGTTGCGTTTGATCTGCAACTCTACAGCATTTTCAAGTCAAATTCACCCTTTCGCAAATCTAATTCGCCCTCTTTGATCATTACGAGAAATGCATTGAAGAACAAAGAAACGGAACTGAATACATTGAATACGACATAATAGGTGCAATCATATTAGGGACCTTTATAATATAAGTTATATAACAATAATATAATTAGGTACCATTATAATATATATGTATAAAACCCTTTAACGCATTTCTGGTATTGCTCATAGAGGGTGAATTTGATTTGTGAAAGGGCTAGGTAATTTGATTTGTAAAAGGGTGAATTTAACTTGAAAATGCAATATAGGTTTTCAATTGTTGTATCTCTAATGCTGGCCATTCAATGAATGAATCAGTGAACAAATACATAGATGACCCTTCCAAGATTAGAAAATAGATACTCGTAGTTTTCAATTTTTGATTACAAATATTGACTAGTAGTCGTATTGAAAACTTTCTATTTTTTACAGTTGGAGGGTCACTTTTGTATTTGTTCACTGATTCGTTCATTGATAAAAAAGTTGTCAGTTCAATGGGAAAGATGTGTTTTTGTGAAAGGAGGCTATATATAGAAAAATGAAATATTTTATAAAATTTTATTTTTTACCAGAACACATTTTCCCGCTTCTAAACATTCCGGTTTATATTTGACATGCCCTCGTAATTTTCATTACAACTACAAATCATGATTTTGTGATTCTTGTTCCTTGTAAGATAATTTTCGTTTGACGAAATGAGGCAGTTTCAAATATTGGTTGATCAGTACTTCTTGATATAAAGTAGGTAGGCATGTGGGTATTACATCATTAAATGATGTATGAATTATGTTAGTTATATTAGTTACCAACTAACCGTCATCCAAAGCAGATCTTATGGTCACTTTTTCAAACGAACACGCATTGACCTCATTTTACCCTCATAACTCAAAAATTGTTTTATATTTTTGGGATTTGAAAGGATACTGTATAGGTACAAAACTGTGATTTAGACAGAAAATTATGAACTAAACTGTCGATGAAAAATTGGAGTGTTCTTTTACATACAACTTGAAATGCTCTAGGTGACTCCGATTGCATTTTAAACTGCAAGTATAAAGAAAGAATATCCTTCCTTGGGTTGACTTAAACTCATCGTCAGCGAGGTCCTGATTTCACCGAATAAGGATGTTGCTCAATTTACTCGTTCGACCACTTGTTGCAATGTCACCTCACAAACTTGTCGTTGATTCATCTCACGTCCAGTCCTCTGGCGAAGATGGTTATGACATGGTACCTGCTTGTTGTGCCACTTTGAAACTAACGTTAACCAAATGCTCTATTTCTATAACTCGTAACTATAATGATTTGTTCTGATTCCTTTACGTACAGATTGATGGCAACACAGTAATTGGTCATCCCTGTACCGCTACATTCTCTTTCAACAACCCCCTAGATAGGACGCTTACAAACTGCGCAATCAGTGTGGAAGGCCCCGGTTTGCAGTACCCAAAAATATTGAAAACTGAGTAAGTACAATATTAAGATGAAACAATACGTAACAAATATATCAAGCAACTGAACCAAGGGAAATCTTCGTTGTGGAATTTCATTGAAAAGTTAATTATCTGAAATAACACAGGACATCGTTGAACCCCTTGGGCCTTGTTTGGTATAACGATCCGCATTTTTATCTATCCTCTCAATTTTCGGTATGGCAAAAAAAATAAAAATAAAATAAAAAAACACGCATGAAATCAACATTTTTGATAATTTCTTACCGCTCATCACAAAACTCCTGTTCACAGCGATGTAAGCCCAAGAGGTACCTTCTCGTACACAGAAAGTTTTCATCCTCGCCGAACTGGAGAGCGGAAGTTCGTGGCGGCGTTTTCGTCGGACCAGCTAGCGGACATCTTTGGTTCCATCAGTGTCACTGTTACCTCACCTTGAAATACAACACGAGCAATTCTTTTAGTGTTTATATTATTATTTTATTATTATATTATGTTACTAAGAAAAAATTATTTTTGCAAGAGACTAACCCAGCGGTGAGATGTAACCCAACCGGTGAGATGTCTAATAACTGTATTATTTATCTACCTATCGTAAACCTGTTAAATTGTTTGTTACTTTGGCAACCAAAATATCTCAATACTATTAGTGCCAAATTTAATATTTATGATCAAAGAATAACTATAATATTATCAAATATGAAGTTGTATTTGTGAAATAAAGTGTGATACTATTTATTCTTAGCTTATTTTTTTGCACTCGATCCATATTATCATATTGAAATAATTATGCCCTTTTCAATGACCCGCATTATTTCCCACGCTTTTATTAGTTCGGTTTTGTGCCAATTTAAAATCAGTTTTGTTTTTAATTATGTAGTAGGTAGGTAGTTTTTGTACTGTATCTTGGTATTATCAGAATCGTCACGTACCTACTTACACCTGGAATACTACCTGATCGTTTGCTGATAGTAACTAGGTTTTGTAGTTCTCATGAACAAACCTCTCCACTTAATATTAATAGTCGTATTAATCATAGAAACACGTTGAATGACTCGATTCAACTATAAATCCTCTTAGTAGTGATGTAGATAGACTCAAATACCTCGACCCAAATATAGTGTGCGGGGAAAGATTTACTTTTCAGAAAATGAGTTTACTGCAGCAGTTGAAATTGCTGATGTGGAAGAACTTTGTCATCAGAAGGAGACAAAAGGTCAGATTTAAACTAATTTTGATCTCTGGGTTCGTACATGTTATAAATTTAAATGTTCAATTCAAGATTGTAAAATCTGTAAAACCTGAAGGATGGACCAAACAAAAATTGTATTAGGATCTGATAGGTACTGATGATAATGAATGAATACGGTTTCGTCGTTTTTACGAAGTGAACTACAGACAACATCATTAAATTTTAACGGGGTGACTAAATTTAAGCGATGCTTTTTGCGGAAGGGCACGATGAAAATCTACAAAACTAGTTTCTTTGATAGAATACGGGCTGTTGCCCAATGCAAATGTTTATTACATTGAGTTACTAGATATTCCATATATTAATGTGAGACAGTAGCGAAACAATAGTACGTAATACGTACTATAATAGATGTAATGAGGAAGGAAGATAAAAGTGAAGGCTTGAGAACTAGAGGGGGTGGAGTTTTATGGTTGACCCTGCTTGGGATTTGAAGGATTGGAGGGAGCTATGGAAAAAGTCTACTGCGGGTGATAAGGCAAGCAAGGAGGCTGGTGGTACAAGTAGTTGGTAGGGGCGAACTGAACTTGGAATTATGGGGAATGACGGGAGTTGTCCTCAAACATGAATCTGTTGCTTCAGTAATACTGATGGTAAAATTTGAGTTTTCTCTTCAATTATTTCATTGGTTCAGGCTGTAATCATTCCCCTCCACAACTGACTATGGTATCTGGAACTGCTTCTGATAAAGCCCCCCCCCCCCCCCCACAGCTGACTGCCACCGAAATTGCCCAACAGGCTGTGGCTTCTTTGTCCAAGGCCTCTGAACATTCTACTCTTGCGCCCGAATACGACTCATTGCTGATTACATAGTGGCCTCCGTGGGACATTCTACTAACACAGGCTCTTATATGCCTACTTCAGCTGACTATGTTAAGTCGGGCTCCCGAATAACATTTTCCCAAAGGTCTCACACCCAAATTGTCGTCCGCTACTGACTTCTTTCTCACATGGTCCCAACTGCTGGATTTTCTGAATATGGCTCCGACTGCGGACTTGGCTTCCCAAATAAGCCGTCTCTGCTGCCGAATAGCCCCCAAAGCCCTGTTGATTCAGTCTCCCAAATCGGGCTCAAATTGCTATTGATATATATCAGTTATAAATACGAGTATATATTATATACTTACTCGAACTAAGAAGCCACAGGTGGTTCTTGAATCCTGATCAGTTATGCTGCACGCTGTTTGTCAAATCCTCATCAGTAACACCCTCATCTGATCTTAGTTGTCTCCGCACTGAACCATACTATGATTCTCTGGAGAAGTCTGAAACATATCCAGGGTTCGATGAGGGAAATACGTTTATTGATGGCTTTAGCTTAACCTACTCCTTCTTAGCTTTTTGTTCATCTTTGCAGATTCTTTTCTGTTTATGATTTTAGCTCATGTTGAGCTCATTTTTTATACCTACAACATTTTTATGCCAACTTGACCTCAGTCTCTGAACGGGAAGCTACCGTATAATATTATGTTCAGTTGCCCCATTGTGGAACGACGAAAGCATCATCTCTATTAAATAAATAAAATTGAAAAATTTTCAGTATTATAATGAGTTTTATACTGGATTTATAATACCTACTTTTCTTATTGTGCACCCCACCGTATTCTCAAATGTTTTGTAGCTGCGGGTTACAGTGGAAATACTATGGCCTTTGAGTTTGTTTGTACTTTTGATGCTGGTCAGAAGCAAAGGACTCTATCTTCGAATACACCAGTGTAAGTTTTAATATGTCATCACCTACAACAATTAAATCGCTCAAGTTTAAGAAGATTTTAAATGATCAAGCCAAGAATCATTCTCGATCTTGGTAGAACTAACGTATTAGTAATAATTATTGAACAAGATGTGATCCCCATTATATGCATATTACGTCCTACCTAATTCATTTCAATCAGAGCCGAATTCTGCTCGTTTCCTATTCCTCAAACAACTAGGTAATCCACAGCCCCTGAACTTGTTGGTACACTGCTCCCAATCACAATAATTACTTTGGTGGACCATATACTTCAATGTTAGGTTCCTATTATAATGACCGTCTGATTTTAATCAATGTTAAAAACATACATTATTCCATAAGGTCATTTCGAGGATAAACCTCTCCCTTCTGCTGGGCAGTTTCTATTTTGGCAAGGTCTTGTGTGCTCATTCAATAATACTTGCCACGTTAATAAATCCGAAGCTGAACGCAACTACTCCAACATACGATCTTCAGAGTAAGCTGTATTTATTTATAAGCATCTAATGACTCGTATTATTTAACTCTGAAACACGTTTCATCACTGTGTGGAATCATGAAAACCACCAACAAACACTAATTGCGGGATACGGATTATTGTGTCCATCGATGGGTATATACATCGGTGGTTGTGTCTAACGAGGATATATTAATTTTAGGAAATTGAATCAATTATTGAAAAATTCGACTGGCACTGCGCATGGGTGAGGACTTAGTGAATTTCTCGGTCGCTTCGCAGTAGCCAAGCACTCAAAAATGAATACAAAACATTCCCCAAACAACTGACCACATAAATTTATGTGATCGTGATTTATCACGATAGTTGGACAGAGAAAACTCATCATACACTTGAAGATGATAAGGGAGATTAGGGCAACATCTCACAGGGCCTGTCAATTAGTTACTAACACACAGTTAAGGGATTCAGACATGGAGGAATGCATCACACAGATACAAACCCTCAGACGAATCCCTTAACTATGTGTTATTCTAAAAGTGATAGCTAATGTTTCTGATAATTGCTACCGATTGTGATTAGTTTGAGTCTCCTCTTGAACGATGCGGAAGCTTTCACAGAAATGGCTATGAACAAACAAGAGAAACGATTGACAAACCTCTTGGTCGAAATTGAAACGTTAGCTGACGACTTACGGAGAGGATCCAATCATCGAAATAACAGTACCACCATGTTCATGGCCAGCTCAGGGGTAGAACGTAAGTAATCGATCATTACCTACTCTCTAATGTAGGTATAATATATTATACAATTACATGTCATGTAACTCACGAAAACGGAGGACAAAACATGTTTCGTGATAAGACATATTTCATTCCTATTTTAGCTACCACTAAGAAGACAAACGAAGAACAAACAAGTGTAAGTAATTTACGAAGTTAGAGCATTCTAAATTGATAAACCCCTTAAACCCCGTACCTACAGTGAGTGTTGTATTGTATTGACCCCTTAACTCACTAAGTACCTACAATGAGTATTGTATTTTGTTGACTGTAATATATTATATATTGTATAAGTTATGTATCCATCTCCATACATGGGTACCTAACATTGGACTGCTGATTTAGCAACTCACTAGAGTAGGTATATAAGCAGGCGCCTACAGCACCTCATTGACCGAAGCTTGTCAGTCTTGTCCAGCTTCGTATGTGCAACATCCCATCTGTCTTATAACCGCGAAGGGTAATAATCATCATGTTTTTAAAACCTCGAATTTCATTTTTCAACTCGTTTCTCATATTAAATACAAAATACTGTGATTGCAGGCGATTGATAATGTGTCATTGTACATGCATCAAAATCTCGAGAAACTTATGGGAATGCACAAGAAGATTGATCTTCACATGGTGGAATTAGAACCATACATGGAAATAACAAGGTAAACGAAGTTTTGACGCACAACACCACACAAGACCTACCAAACTTGAGTACTTTCAAATGCTCCATTTGATCAATAATTGACTCAAATTATCAACAATTATTGTTGCAGTATATTGAAAAGAATAAATATAAACTACGAAAATATCACTGGTATCGTGAAGGAGGTTCCTGAAGTCAATGATATATTCGTCCGTTTGCACAACTTCATGTGTGGAAACACGTCAAAAATGACAATAGATATGATGCTGGAAACCAGACCCAATGCAGACAAGTGAGGAAATATCGAGAAATCGGCCTGAATATTAATGAAATAATATTATGTATTCGGAGTAGGTAGTTTTGTATAAGGCACGAATGAGATTATATAAAGTAAGTAGGTACGTATTTCGTTGAATTAGATACAAAAATTAAATGAAATAAGGTAGGTACTGAAGGGCGGTTTCCATTTGGGAGTTTTTGGAGCCTATTGTTGATTACTACCACTTGTTTCCACTAGTTAAAGACGAATTTTTACTACCCGACACGGAAATTCGGCGAAATTGGCATATTTCTGAAAGTTGAATTGAAATCCGGGACGGGGAGGATGGCTAATTTCAATTTGTATTCCATTATAACATGAATCGTGTGAACTGCATAGAAATTAGCTTTAGGAGCCGCTCAGCTGATCCCGGCCCTATGCTGCGAGTATGTCCTGAGGAGGCCACATGCCTAATAATTTGGTCCAAATTAGAGCTTCATAATTTGTAAAAAAAAATTTGAAAACTGTTATGTCCTTAGCTCTAGTGAGGAAGATGTTCGTTAAATCGAAAGCTTTCCAACGAGTGGACGATTTGTGTAGGTACGTTCAAAAATGGCGAAGACAAATTCCTATAGCACCGGTTTTGTAGTAATCGGAATTCATTATAAAATTGGAAATAGGTTAGCGTAACAGACGGACGTTCGGTTTTTGCCAGTTATGTGAAGGCAGCATAGGGCCGGGATCAGCTGAGTGGCTCCTAAAGCTGATTTCTATGCTATTCACAGTATGAAGATTTAATTTGGTATGTAGCCTCATTCTGACTTAAACTTGAGGCTACCCAGGCCCTGGATCAGCTTAGTGGTTCCTAAAGCTAATTTCTATGTTATTCACTCTATGAAGCTGTAGTTTGGTATGTAACCTCCTTAGGACTAACTTGACGCTGCCCCGGATCAACTGGCTGAAACATGTCCCATGTTTATAGACATTTAGCCGTAAGGCTCAAAACGAGTTTTTCTTACTTTTTTCCCGCCCTATGTTTTATATGGTACCTATCTATGTTATAACCGTATCAATTGGACTGTGGTACGTTTGTAAAAATACAGAAACAGATTGTACCTAATTGAGTTATTGTACTCATGGACTACTAATTCGATTCATCGCACAATAAGTTGGTCGTTACATAATTATTGTAGCAGGTATATGAGCGAACACAAGAAATAGGAATTGTATCGTCTTTCTATCCATAGAAACACTCTGAGAACTCAAAATCAAATATCAATAAATTTTGAACGGGATACTTGGATAAAAAAGTATAAAGTAATTTCGTAAATACGAATTCGATTTTGACCCAAGACGAAAGCGATAAACCCTCCGAAAATTATTCTTATTGCGCGAAAACAGAAGTAGGGCAATGTGTCTGAATGGAGGCCTTGTTAATGATAATCCAAAACACACGAGACGTTTCTCAACCAATCGGAAACTCTGCCTGTAGCTGGATCAATTGAGACAGTCTGTCCGTCCAAATCCGGACCTGTTGAGGAGAAAACTATTATAACCATTATTATGAAAATTTGTCGGCCTGCTTAGTCGCGACGGTGATCTCGTTGAATTATCGAATCATAAGTTTATTGTTATTATTTGATTTTACCCCGAACTGACGTGCCCTTAATCAGCATTTAATATGTTACATACTGTAATATGTTACATACGTTCATATTGTAAATAATATTATTCGTTGTTTGACAATTATTCTTATTTTATATACGAGTAATTCTTCCAGCCTTCGTGGGTATTTGAATAGCATCCGAGATGCTCCAGCAACGATCGAGTACCAATACGATCCCGAAGCGACTAAAGAATGCAATGCAATTTACAAACACCTAGAAACCAGCCCTCATCTCAAGTTTATTTGGCGGTACCTTAAACCTTTTGTGCGGTAAGATATCATTCAAGAAAAAACTCAATCGCTAAATAATATTGAAAAAATAAGATCTTGAACTAATTAGGATTGGGTGAAAAATTATTGTTCATATAAATGAAGGTTACAATAATTATCATTGTTTGGAGCCCACCCTCCAGAAATATTTACTCATTCCAATGGCACTTTCATCCATTTAATTATTCTGTTATTTCTTATTATCATAGTGTCAAGTGTTAGCTAATTGGTGGGAAAATTTCGTCCTAATCTCATTTTACCCATTATTTATAATTTTAGGTCTTATGCATACCGAATTAAACTGAATAGCTTCACACTTAAATACTTCTAATTACCTAATAAGATTATCAATATTTGAATTAGATGTTTCAAACATCACATTTTACATAAAAACCAGTTGTTTCTTTGAAAATTCGCTCTTGTACCCATGCTGCATGACGAACGTTTTTCTTCTTTCCACCTCTCAGTAAGTTCTCAACCCGAAACATTTAAGTCCACAACGGTGGGTAACACCGACCTCAGTGATGGTCGCTTCAGTTTTCCAGCAAAATTGCCGGCCGTAATAATAATAATAATAATTTATTCATATAAAATTAAAAATGCCATACATCGGTGGATAATCCGTTTCTAATGACCAGTTCTAATCATTACGGACCTACTGATCTCGTACGTTTAATAGTTAGGATCTATGTTTTACAGAGGGAAGATTATTTATGCACCGAACAGCCCTGTTATCAAGCGGATCATGTCACGAATCAGACGGTACACAGCATCACCCAAAGTCTCGAATTTCACAAAAGAACAAATGAATTTGAAAATGGATCAAGATGTTTATAATTCAGCCTTGGAAAATTTAGAATACATACTGGTGAGCTCAATCGGTTCTCGATTTAATCGATTCTCAATATCTGATTCGCTCAAAGTCCGTACCTACTCATGCAGTACCTAATTGAAATATGTATACATATGCTGTTGTAAATTACAATGTTTGATTCAGGAGTTGTATAAAAGTCAAAATAAATCAGATGGGATACTGTCGACTGTACTCGTTAATGCTTTCTTGCCGTCCATACAAAAAGCCCACGATTTGTTAATAAGGTGAGTTAATCACGTTGCAGTAAGTCTTGGTATTTCATTAGTCGTAATGGATCTTTTATTGAAATCGATAGTCGAAAATGAAATCGATTGATATTAAACCATAATTTTCAGCTATCAAAGAGAACTCCACGAATTGAGCAGTGAACGTCTGATTAAAATAAGGAAACAGCTTTCAGAAGTTTTGAAGGTACTGTTAACTCATTTACATTATGCATTATAGTGAACCAACCAATTATATTAACTAAAGAAGAAAAAAAAAATTAAATTAATCAGTTTTCTGGACGTCTTCACTTTTCCAAGCAACAAACGAAATTGCTCCTCGTCCAGCTCTGACCTGCCCCCGACATGTCCAAATGGCCGCGGGCTCCGATCGCCATATAAATTAACCAAGATTAAATAAATACACGATTGAAGTCGGATAGGCTCAGACCCATCACACGCAGGCAATCAGAAGCCTGACACATGTGAACCTTATTCCTTGTTAATTATTTTGGGATTTAAATCTCAAATCCCCTCGAAAGACTCAGATTAACGAACTAATTTAAATGCTGGGAATCCATCATTATTTGCGTATTTAAAATGCATTTTGTCATTGGTTGTTCAACAGTGTTACACATCTATAACAATAGAACACTATGCAACGGAAAAAGATGCAGAGAAAAGAAGTATGACTCTCAGTGAAAAGAATGAGCTCCTGGCGCAGATAACTTTTGAAAATTCTCAAAATGATGCTCTTGATCCATTCGTTCGCTACAAAATCAGGTATTAAGGATACATTAAAAAATTATGTTCTTTATTAATTATAATTATTGTAATTTGTTATTTCTAATAAGCCATGAAATCGAAAAATAATTGGTACTACCTACTGTAGTTGTTGGATTTTACTCATTTCAGAATTCAATTCTACGGTTTTGACACATATTCACGTATTGTAACAACCAATAGTTTTGAGGTGTTGGCAACCCAAGGCGAGGAGCAAGAGGAATTCCCAGAATTAAACACGTCTAAATTTAAGAAAACAAACAAGAAGAGCCGGAATAATCCTTATTCTAGGCCTGAAAAATTCAAAAAGTCCTCAAGTAGGAAAGAAAATCTCTCGGACGAACTCGAAATGGAGTACGACCGTAGTGAGGTAGAATCCGCCTCTTCACCTCCCTCTAAATATCACCAATCGTCAAACTCTCCAACTTTCCCACCCAACCAGAAGCGACCTCAGTCTCCTCAAAGAGAACGCTCTGGTGATATCAACGAAGTGTCAACATCAATAATGAAATTGATGAGGTCAAATGTACAAAAAGAATCAAATGAACCTGAATTATTCGCCTCCATCTCACACATCTTACAAGATTATTTCAACCAAGCTGTTTATAAACAAAAAACACATCTAACAGATAAAAACCATCAATAGCAATGCTTATTACTAAAAATAAAATAAATAAATAAATAAAAATAACTCCTAATGAGTGCACAAAAAGTTCAATTTTTACAGTGGAATGCCCGATCGTTAGTTAGCAATAAGCCCAGCCTAGAGAACTATCTGACGACCAACCCGGTCTCAGCTGCTGCTATTTCGGAAACATGGTTTAACCCAAGAAGAAATTATTCTTTCAAAGGATACCAACTACTCCGCAAGGACAGAATGGACGGCAGGGCTGGAGTTGCCCTCCTTGTGAAAAATGGCATAAAACTAACCCCCCTCTCTTTACATTTCGAGGAAACTGATCTTTCTTTCGTAGCAGCTTCTCTGAAAATCTCTTCTAACCTAACAATAAATTTTGTATCCTTGTACAACAGCTCCAACAACAATATATCTCAAGAGCGGTGGGAACGATTCTTCGATCTCATTCCACAACCATGTATTATCACTGGTGACTGGAACTGCCATCACGCTGCTGTCGGCGGGTCATTCACTGACCGTCGAGGGTTGGCCCTTCTTGCTGCTGCCTCCGATCACGGCCTTGTATATCTGAACAACGGCTCTCCAACCCTGGTTCCGTCAATTACCCATCGCAACTCGTCGGCTGTTGATATAACATTTGCATCGTCAAACCTGTCCAATAGAATTGTATGGGAGGTCCTGGCCGACCCAATGGGTTCTGATCATTGGCCAACCCTGATGAAGATGCAACTAGACGAAGATATCCCTCCTCATCAACCCCAATCGATATGGAACTTACAGAAAATCGACTGGGATAAATTCCATGAATATCTTAAAAGGAAGCTGTCCACCATATCGATATCAGAGATTGATTACGATACCTTTATGAAAACCATAGAAGAGGCTTGCGACTACGCTGCTCCCAGAACGAAACCCTGCCAAAAGCGGCCTAGCAGCCCTTGGTGGAACGAAGAATGTGCCATCGCTGTACAAAGACGGATAGCTGCATTCAGAGCATTCAAGATCTCCCCCAGTTACGAGACGTACATAGAAGCCAAACGAAGCGCTGCTGATGCCAAGAGAATCCTTCTGCGTACTAAAAGAGAGTCTTTTCGTCAATACTGCAGCAAGCTGAATCGCTCAACCCCGATAAAACAAATTTGGGCGCAAATAAGGGCGCTCAAGAATGCTCAAATGAATCAACGTGAAAAAGCTCAAGAAGGCGATTGGAACGAGGATTTTCTCGACAATCTGGCTCCTCCCTGGGTCCCGTCTACACCCTTTCCGGAAACCGATGGCTGGTCTGCTGAATCAGACCCCGTACTAAACTCCTCATTCTCTCTAAGAGAACTTCAAATGGCCATCCCACATGGTAAACTCACAGCCCCTGGTAAAGACGGAGTAACCTATGAGATCTTAAGGCACATACCCATTGAATACCAAAGATGTCTTCTGAGAATTTTCAACCTTTTTTTCCACACAGGCAGTTTCCCCGAGATATGGTCAGACTATGTCGTCATTCCCATTCTAAAACCGGGAAAACCCCCTTCCCAAGCTAAGTCCTACAGGCCCATTGCTCTAGCATCCTGTCTCATGAAAGTCTTCGAACGACTTATGAAGTTCCGTCTACAATGGTGGCTGGAGCATAACGACAAACTCCCAGCCTCTCAATTTGGGTTTCGCTCTGAACGCTCCACTATAGATGCTGTTAATTCGTTGGTGACAGATATTCAGACTGGGCTGACTCAAAACTTTTCTACGCTCGCCATCTTCCTGGATGTGGCATCCGCATACGACGAAGTGTCGCTTCCTGTTCTCGCGATGAGACTTCAAGAGTTGGGACTCCCCTATAAATTTGCATCCTGTATGATGAACCTTCTTTGGCAGAGAAAACTCTATCTGCGTGTGGGAAATAGACTCATCGGCCCCCAGACGGCCGGTAAGGGCCTTGCTCAGGGCTCTATACTCAGCACTATCCTGTACATTATATATGTAGCTGGCCTTGAAGATGTTTTACCCGAAAAAGTACGAACCATTCAATATGCTGACGACATTTGTCTGTATTGCACTGATATGTACTATGAGGTCTGCCTCGAGCAATTACACTCGGCAGTTGCGTCGGTGGAATTATTCCTTGAATCTCTGGGGCTACAGGTGGCGCCGGGCAAGTCTTCAGTGTGTCTCTTCACGCGACACCGTTCAATACAGCTAGGAAGTACAATGATGTTGGGGGACAAGGAGTTCCCTTGTACGGGTCAAGCCAAATTCTTGGGGGTCCAACTCACTCGAACTCTCAATTGGAATGCTCACATAGATCTCACCGCTACTAAAATAGAAAAATACCTGAACATAATGCGATCCTTTTCGGCCACAAAGTGGGGAGCTGACCCAAAAGTAGCACTGATGTTTTATAGAGCAACAATAAGGAGTGTCCTTGACTATGGAGCTATCTTCTACTCCTCGGCATCCTCTACTTCCCTCCAAAAACTAAACCGTCTCCAATATCGTGCAATGAGATCATCCCTGGGCTCCATGAAATCAACCCCTATCAATGTCTTGCTGGCTGAGGCGGGGGAACCCCCTCTTTATCTGCGTAGAGAGATGTTGGCTGAAAGATACTTGGTATCCTTATTTAGCCGACACAAAGAAAAGTTCAGTGCTATTTGCAGACTCGCGATTGAAACTCTCACAGCCCCATACTGGTCCAAGAAACCGTCTCCTGCAGTATGCACTAGCTTTATTAATTGGAGCCAAGAGTTTGAGTGGGTAGCGAATGCAAGCAAGCCCTACAAGTATGTATTGGAATACTCTAGAATGATTGAGCCCCGACAGGTCCACCAACTCCCCCAAAGTGCATATGAAACACTAGCTCCAACCGATGCCATCCTCGGAGAGTACCTCGCAGAAAAATTCGCCGGAAGCATCCACTTATACACAGATGGTTCCCGCTTGAATGGTCGAGTGGGGTGTTCTTTCTTCGACGCTACTTCAGGATTCTCTAAGAGCTTCCGACTGTGGAATTCTTCGTCTGTGTATACAGCAGAAATCTTTGCGATATCAGAGGCACTTACTTACGTTGATGAACTGGCCCCATTTCCCCCCTCGGTAGTAATCCTGTCTGACTCTCAGAGCGCTCTCCGGAAGTTATCGGGGATCGGCCCTTCCTCCCGGATAACTTTTCTGGAATCGGAGATTGTAAACCGTATTGGCATTCTTAGGCAGAAGGATGTTGTGGTGAAATTTATGTGGATTCGGGGTCACAAGGATATAATAGGGAACTCGGTGGCTGATGCTAGGGCCCGTCAGGGTACTGAAATCCCGTTGAAAATTCCTTCCTTGCCATACTGTCCCCATACTGATCTTCGTCGTCAATTTAAACAATCCCTGCTTACGAAATGGAAGAAAGAGTTCTTCGAATACCCCGCTGGAGATCGCTACAAATCACTCTTTGGGTTTCCATCAAGAACGAGTTGGCTTCAGAGAACAGCCCCTGACAAGGATAAGTCCTACCACACTGTTATTCACCGTCTGCGCACTGGTCACTGCCGAACTAGGTCCTACCTCTTCCGTCTTGGACTGAGCGAAACGGATATCTGCTCCTCCTGCGACAGTGTGGTTGAAACAATGGAGCATATTATTTTAGAATGCGCCGCATACGAAGCCCCAAGAAACCTCCTCCTGAAGAAACTTTCGCTCCTAACAAACCTCCCCTTCAATCTGAATACCCTCCTAATGGAAGAGTCCGAAGAAGTGCACGAAGCTATATACCTCTACCTCAAACAAATTAGTTACCAATTGTGAAACCAATTTGTGAAATCAAAAATTAAAAACATTGTAATAATTAATGTAATAATTAACATAATTATTATGTATCATCCGTAGATATGAAATTATACAAACTGCGGCTGTATGTTTTTTGTAACGAAGCCAATAAAAAGTTGAAAAAAAAAAAAAAAAAAAATTCTACGGTTATTTTATTAAATACGGTCTGATTTTAGAATGAATTCTGAGAGGATGTCGTACTCACCTCTGTTTTCATTGAATAACGGCCCAAACTACAGGCCGTTCGAAGACCTCAAGTTGATTACCTACGGTTTCATTTACCTCCAAGACATGGTGGAAAAGAGCATTATACAAGAACACACGAATAGAACTGACACTCCGGGTTATGTTTTGAAGCAGCTTCCTCATCCTTGTTTTGTTGAAGATTGGTGAGACCGAAAGACGAATTATTAATATCAATTTTAACAATTTCTCGAATAAAACATCGTCATTGTCAATCTTAGACGGCTGATTAGATTGCAGTCAAATCCCATTTTCAACCCAATGAACAATAAAAGAATTATTCTTTTATTTAAATTAACATCATTTTCCATTCTAATTACTCAGATTTTTTAATTAATTCAGATACCGCCAGTTGTTCAAAACTGTCAACTTCCACACCCCGTGGCGGATCTAGAACTGTACCAAGGGGTGTCTGTGAGAGGGGATTCCCCGGAAAATCTTTTGGAATTTAAGGGTAAACTTAAGGGACACCTGAGAATCCAAATCGTTTCCAAACTTTAATTTTACCTTTAATCATTAAAGGTAGGATGCGTCTACTGCGATAACGTCCATGTTTGTGCAGCTGGTTCACAATATTTATAATTCAGTATAAACGGAACAGTCTAGTCAAGATGAGTTGGTCATTGAGCTAATTGGATAGCAGATGGATACAAAACAGTTCAATTTGAGATTTAAAAAAAGGTTAATTTGAATTTTTTAAAGTCTCAATTTGTCGGGTGAAAGTTCGAATAGACAAGATAAAGCCCAACAACCAAAAAATCTAGTCCAAGCCCAGGCTATTTAACCAATATCTAGAAACATTGGAGTGGCTCAATTTGTACAACATCCTCATCTCTTCAATTTCCCAGGTTTCTCTCATCTCTGGGAGGAATGTTCCCTATGTTCATGGTCCTTTCGTGGGTGTACACGGCTTCAATGATCATCAAGTCGATTGTGTACGAAAAAGAACAAAAACTAAGAGAAACGATGCGTGTCCTCGGAATGAACAACGGCATCCACTGGTGCAGCTGGTTTTTGGACAGTGTGATACCGATGGTCATAACAGTTTTTGTTCTTTCGACTGTTCTTGTGGTGAGTATTTCAAACTATTCAAGAAATCGAAGTACTCCTTGTGCATTGCGTTAATTAGTTGATACGAGCTGTATGTATACTACCTACTGTAACGGTAAGCCAAATTCCTGACGAATCATAAATGATTTTACTGATGAATGACTTTTACAAACCTAAAAGTTTTCAATTCCAGTTTAACATATCTACAGTTAATACGAATTATTGCAACCCACGATTGTCACGATTCGTGTTGGCGTTCTTGTTCCAGTACGGAGGAGTTGTCGCGAACGCTGAATACACGCTAGTTGTGCTGTTTTTACTCTGCTACGCGGTGTCCACAATCACTATGTGCTTTCTCGTCAGCGTTTTCTTCTCCAAAGCCAACCTCGCAGCGTCCTCAGGGGGAATAATATTTTTCATCACGTACCTTCCTTTCCCGCTTATAGACGCCTGGTTCCCACATGTTTCTCCAACTCTCAAGGAATTCGGGGTAAATGATATTCTATGATATGGTCATAATATATTATATGAAATTTATGTTCTGTCGGGCGAGGATGTTGGATTTCATCCTTACCAGTGGCCTAATGGTCCATAGTAGGTTTTTTCACATAAAAGGGTTCTAGTCATGCCCAAAACCATTCCGATTACACACAAAGATGTAATCCTATCTGTTGGTTTTTAATCTTGCTTTTTCTGATCTGCTGTGACTGCACCATTATCTTAATCGTGTCTACTGAGTGAACCAACGGGTTTTTTCCCGCCAAACTTTGAGGTCTTTCAGGGAATTCCACGAATATCCATCATTTCTAGTATGAACCTAGAAAACAACATTTTGGTCAGAATGAGTTGCAGAAGAGTTCTAGTCATGCACCATGATCTGATGAGCGAATTTCGTAGTGGCATGAATTTAATTTATGTTCTGTCGGGCAAGGATGTTGGATTTCATCCTTACCAGTGGCCTAATGGTCCATAGTAGGTTTTTTCACATAAAAGGGTTTTAGTCATGCACCATGATCTGATAGCGAATTTCGTAGTGGCTGAAATCCAATTGCCCTTGTACAAACGCGTTTCTCTTGAAAACCGAATAATTTGTTACAAAAAGCAGAAGGAATAGGCTCAGTGATAGTCTGGAACAATTAATGAGGATTTGAGACTATCACTGAGCCTATTCATTCTGCTTTTTGTAACAAAATATTCGGTTTTCAAGAGAAACGCGTTTGTAAAAGGACAATTGGATTTAATTAAATTCATTCAACTACGAAATTCGCTTATCAGATCATGGTGCATGACTAGAACTCTTCTGGAACTCATTCTGGCCAAAATGTTGTTTTCTAGGTTTATACTAGAAATGATGGATATTCGTGAAATTCCCTGAAAGACCTCAAAGTTTGGCGGGAAAAAACCCGTTGGTTCACTCAGTAGACACGATTAAGATATTGGTGCAGTCACAGCAGATCAGAAAAAGCAAGATTAAAAACCAACAGATAGGATTACATCTTTGTGTGTAATCGGAATGGTTTTGGGCATATTCCGGTATTAAACAGCCAGATTATTCCTAATCACTGGCAGAAATATCACGTTCATTAAAGTAGGTAATGTTCAATTGTTTATTTTTAAATGCAGAGTTTACTATCAAATGTGGCTTTGGGAATGGGCTCGAAATATTTCGCTCTTCGAGAATTGGAAGGAACTGGGGCGAAATGGAACAACGCCATGTTCAGCCCTCTGCCTGGAGACAGTTTCAATATCATCAAAATAATGTGTATATTCCTTCTTGACGCTTTTATTTACTTCTTCGTCGCATGGTACATCGAGAATGTGTTCCCAGGTAGTCAAATAAATGGAAACGGACGAGTTTATTTATGTTATAGCGAGAAATGTACTCGTAGTTGATGCGTTTTGAAATCCTTCAGGGATATATGGAATACCGAAGAGCTGGTACTTCCCATTTACATGGTCGTATTGGTGCCCTGCTTCATCCCGTTCTGAACCAGACACGTTGAGTGAAAAAGGTAAGATGTCTCCGCTTGATAGCCATCGTATATCTATATCCGTCCGTAGTGTTTATCTAATCAAAATAATAATCTGTTGCCAGAAAGTGTACAACACGATACCGATACCACAGAAGCGGAACCCGTTCACCTAGAGAAAGGTGTTTCCATTAAAAAACTGACTAAAGTGTATAAAAACGGAAAAATTGCCATCAAAGACTTATCTCTGAATTTCTATCAAGACCAAATCACAGCCTTCCTGGGTACGAATGGAGCAGGAAAAACGACCACTATGTAAGTTACTAATTGAAGTTGCCATCAGTAATTATGATTATGCATCCTAGCAATTGAGGAGTGCCCAAACACTTGTGTCAAATACAAAAAGTCCAGTCATGCAGTATGTCTCCATTTTACTGGTTTTATTAAAAACTTTCGTCTCGATTTTTGCCGTGTAACACCTCAGTTTATAGATTTTTCAACGCTAACAGGATCGGAAACAGCGATGAATATAGTGTTAAGCGTAAAAGAACCTTTAAAATGAGGTGCCACTTGCCAGAAGGTTTCAGTTTTGGAATTTATGAGTAATCCCCCCCACCCCCAACTCCGCACTCAATTTTGATTGGCTAAATAAAAAAGAGCAGGTACGTTCCTGATTGGCACATATAACTTTTTTGACGTTTTGGTTTATTATCTTCGATAATGAACCATTGGATTTCAAGATGAGTTTACGCGTATTTTCTTTTCGGTTTCTAAGATTTTGGGGAGAGAATGAGGATATTATGGTGATTGATTGCTAAATTAAATTAAACATTGTGGAAGTGCTGGAATTTTGTATTCTGTACGCTCAAGCCTTTGGTTGTGTAGAGGAATTGGGCATCAAAATTTGATCACTCGATGGTTCGGCTTAAAAACGAAGTTATAGGAAGGAGGGTATAACAAATCGTAGAGACAGTACTAACGCAGTAGTTCATGTATTATGAAATGTACCGAGATCAAGCATGATCGAATTTCAGGAGGGACATCTCACATTCGCTTGTCATTTATTTCACAAAATATCCATAAAATGCTATAGGAACAAGAATTGAATGTTTATTGTCACCGCCACACAAGCTCTAGAATTTCAATACAGTTTCATTACAGTTCGATACTCACTGGACTATTCACTCCAACGAGCGGTACTGCTGAAATATACGGTCTTGACGTCCGGACGCACATGAGCAGCATCAGGCAGAGCTTGGGCATCTGCCCACAATACAACATTTTATTTCCCGAGTAAGAAAAGTGGCAAACATTGAAACTCAAACTTGTGCAAAATGATGAAAATACACTGGTCACACAAACCCATTTTGTGTGTACATTTGCTCGAAGGTGACAACTGTCGACGCTTACTGCCAATCCTTAGCCTCATCTGTAATGTCTTCTGTCTGAGTTGAAATTAGTCCCATTTTGGATGAAATTAATCAATAACGCACTCGTCCTATTTTGAATACAGATTAACCGCACAAGAGCATTTGTGGTTTTTTGCGAGACTGAAAGGTCACAGCGCGGGTGGCGTTCAAGTAGAAGTGCAAACTCTTCTTTCCGATTTGGGCCTCTATCACAAGAGAAATGCCTTTGCCAAACATCTATCAGGAGGCATGAAGAGAAAACTTTCTATAGCCATAGCTTTCATTGGAGGATCCAGGTAAATCAATATTAAAAAATTAAAATTTAAGTATACTAATTTAGAATGGGGCCCATACTATGGGCTTACCGTTGTGCGTGGGGGTATAGCATCAAATTTTTATAACCAGGCACCTAAAAATCATTACAGCAGGCTAATTAATTTTTGGATCATTATATTAATCAATAGTTATCAACAAAATAGTTATTTAAAAAAACTTATAAATTTTAAATTAAAATATATTTTAAATATATATTTGCTATTTTCACGAATTTCATTCAAAATATTAATATTCAAAGCTATTTAACTCAATTCTTCGAACTTTACTCTTGAATTAATGACGTTTCCATTTTCTGACAAATTTTGGTTTTCCAATGATCTGGAATTCAAGTAAATTATTAGCAACTGTCTGCTCTCATCATAATGTTCAAGGAATAGCGATTCTTTTCATTTAATTTCAATGATAACGTCGAGGAGCTTGAAGCCTGGACCGACGGTCCAAAATTTTTAAAACTCCAATTTCCGAAAATTGTTTATACCAAAATCCGTTAAAGACCATCCTGAATTCACTGCCAAAAGACACCAATGCACAAACAAGACACTGTTCGGCGGCATTTCTATCGCAGCAGAATAAGATATAACCCACAAATGTACGGCAGTAAACATTCATGAGAGCTAGTCATGTTAATAATTTGTAATATGGAGGTATTTGATAAACTAAGAACATAAATTAGAACTTATTAAGTACTAATAATTTGCCTAAAACAATTATTTTTCTAACTTAACCGAAAAACAAATTGTAAATTTTCCTTTGGGGGGGGGGGGGGGCTCAAGCCCCCCTAGACCCCCTTTAGTCGCCACTGGGTACAGTGTTGATTAATGAAATACAATGTTTTGTATCTTCGTTGCAGGACCGTAGTTTTAGATGAGCCAACCGCAGGGGTGGATCCATACTCAAGAATGGGGATTTGGAATTTACTCTTAAAATACAAAAAAGGTTCGGCAATTGTTTGATATTATATAGTCAATTTTATGTCGGGATGTGACAGACTAATCGTTAACTAAATTGTCCTGCAGGAAGGACTATCATTTTGACTACTCATAACATGGCGGAAGCTGATCTACTGGGTGATAGAATCGCTATTGTAGACGCCGGTACGCTCGTTTGCTGTGGCTCAAATGGATTTCTCAAGTCGAAACTCGGATGGGGATACGTTCTAACAGTTGACTGCAATCTTGAGGTAGAGATATAACGCACCAGCTTTCATACCGATCCTGTTCATAGACGGACATGGTTTCTCGGTGATAAATTATGTACCTAGTAGGTACTAATAATTAGTCAATTTTGACTCCACTTCGGTTTGAAATTTACTGGATATCTAATACCGTTACTCTCCAGTACAGATCAAACGAATCAATGGCTCATATTTCCCAAGAGCTGACCTCCGGCATTGAGGAAATCATACCTGAAATCAAAGTTATTGAAAAGTTTGGGACGGAAATCAAGTTCAACTTACCAAAGATCAGTGGAAACATCCAGTTGTACCAAACCCTTTTTGACTATTTGTTGAAAAACAAGGAAACTCTGGGAATTTCTTCGTTTGGGTTCTCGGACACGTCGCTTGAAGAGGTACAGTTAGCCAAGTAAAGAATACGGCATTCAGTTAGCCAAGGAAATTCAGACGTGGGACATGTCTTACCGCCCATAGTTACCTACAAAGCTCCATAACTTGGAAACAATACATTGGAATACAATTTTTTCCCAGTACTTAAATGAAAGTTTCGACTTTACAAATAGTGTGGTGAATGTATTACATTACATAATTATAGTATAGGAGTCCTCTAATTAAAATGAAACGTGATGAGGGATCCATCAACTGGCCTCTCTGGAGGGTGTAGGTTGAGCTGGTGTCTTGAAGAATTATTTGCTGTGATAGGCCATGTTACGAGAAGTGTTGTGGTGACGAGAAGATTGGAATCTCCGTCTCTTCGAGGGCTTGGTTCCAGTGGATTGTTCACTAGTGTCACAGTGTTGTGAAGGTTCTTTTAATGTGTTGGATGACTTCGGGTACATAGTGAATTGTGAGGACCAGTGTCTGTGAGGTAATATGTATCTAATGTTTCCAGATATACATATCTGGTAACATTTGATACATAATACCTTGACCTAATCTGGAGTGTGGGGCCTAATCCCCTCGGTAACAAAGATCTTCCCTCACGCTCTCAAAAACCTTCCTCCAATTGACTGAACTTGAAAATTTAGCTAGTAACTTCCTCCTCGGAAGGAAAAGTTTTAGTAGTGAAGTACCATACTACATAGCAGAAACTTGTCCTCACAGGCAATATGTAGGAAACTGCCTGCCTCGCACATACCATGGTGCTGACGTGATTAATCGAGCATGCGTCTCTGAGTGACCTGTACCTTGTTGATGTGTGTAGTGGCAGCTGCTCCCCAGATTCCGCCACCATAAGCCCGTATTGGTCTAATAAGTGTCAGGCAAATCAGACGTTTATATGAGAGATGCAGAGTGGATCTGTGGTCAAGGAAATGTTTATTCTTTGTCGTACTTTGCCTGCGAAGTATTTTACGCGGTCTGCCTTAACTCTGACGTTGCTCCAGATGTAGCCCGAGGTACTGGAGAGTGTTTCAGAATGGTAGGATGTGGTGTAGAGTTGGTGAGTGTGCTGACGTAACGTTAACTTGATGAATGAAGATCCAACCATATCTTAAGCCAACATCACCTAGCCCTCATGATTTTTCGATCGAAGTATTTAACCGTGTTAAATACTTCTGGGGAGCCTGCAGTAATTACCGGTAGTTTTGGATTAAAACCGTTTTTACGATATATCATATTCCATTGGATTGACAAATTCGGTAGGGTTTTACCCCTTCTAAGTTCTAATATGAAATGCCTTCTGCAGATATTTTTGAGACTCACCAGTGATAAAGAAGAGATGGCTGACTTGAAAAGAGAAGAGTCGATCTTGAGTGTTGAAGAAAAGAAATTCGGTGAGATTCAAAATAGCAATGTTGTTACTACGTCATCATGTTTTGTGCCTCTATACTATTTAAACAGTGACAGAAAGATACCAGGCTCTAACACTGGGAAACTTGTTCTCTTTTTTTACACAGAGAAAACTTTCAAATCTGATAGTGCAGGTTATGGCAAGCCTATTCACCTACTGCGCCAGTTTAAAGCTCTCATAATCAAACGAATATGGAGAAGCCGAAGGAATAAATTAGAACTGTTAATGCAGGTTTGTATAACAAAATATTGGATTTAACTGAATCCCTACAGTGTAGACATTTAGAAGGTAATGGCGGGTTCTTCCAATAGTAAGCTAGTCCTTGCTGTATGACTGACACTTTACATTAGTTTTCACCCAGTGACGTAATTTCTCTCGTTCCCCACACCCTTTGAATTCATAAGGTGCGTACACAATATTTGGAAAATAGTTTGACTTGAGAGTATTGATCTTGTGGCATCGAAGGCATTCGAATGTGTCTACTTGCACCTTAATACTTCTTTACATATTATAATTAATTAATTATAATATGTAAATAAATTAATGAAAAAATTAATTAATGAAATCTGATCGATGTTGTGTGATTGCAGCTCCTCCTCCCAGCCTTCCTCGTATGTTTCTGCATGAGCATTACGAGGAATTTGGTTATAATTGATCAACCTCAACCGTTAGACGTGGATATCACCACTTGTTCGTCACTGACTTCGGAAGACACCCCTCAAGCGTGCACGTCATTTTATCAGAACATACCGAACCATTCGAATTGGAGCAAGCGCTACGTGGACGTGATAGGGGGAACAACCGGTTTCGGTGTAGCCTGCGTCGATACACCTACGAATGCTAATAGGTACCAACCACCCTTGTAAGCAGAAATCTGAAGATTTGGCTAAGTTGAACTACCAACGTTTCGACTCATAATAAGACTTGTCCGTCCTTCTAATTATTCGTTTGCTTCAAATTACCTACATTTTCATCGTCCAAATGAACCAGCCCTTTTCCTTTTGAAATTCCTCCATCAACCAAATCATCCCTTATTCTAACTTAATTTTTGTTTATCCCCAAAAAAATTGTTTTTCGTTCAATTTAAACTTGAAGCCAGGACCCTCAATGTTGCTGAGAATCCATCAAAATTTGCGACGTACACACTGGTCGTTGTGTGGAGGTGACCTAATTGCAAAACTACTAAAATCATTATAATATAACCTCTCGCGAAACGGTCAGTAACTTTCAAGCCATCTAGTTACTTTACAACAATGTTAACGCATTTCATTGCTCCGATTTCGCTGGATTACAAAGACTGGACCCCATTATTCGACATCACTGATGTTTGACACAGGTTTAAAGGCTCCATATATCGAGGGTCTCTCAGCAACACCCCACATCGTCTCTTTTGGCCAAAATGAGTTATGCATACCATTCGAAGCGTCTTCCCCCGGCGGATCCATCTAACTAAGTATAAGTTAGGTAACACTAAATCTCACGATTTATTTTACTGAATTACTCAGTAAAAATAGTCATTGGCAGATGGTTTTTTTGGCTCTGCTGAAAAGTTGCCGAAATGACGATGTGGGAAGTTGCCGTCAGACCCTCGATATGATGGCTCCATATTAATATACCAAATTTATTTCTTTGAAAATTAGCCACCAACCTCCTCCATCGTATTTTCCTCTTCCAACGATTCCGGATTCGCTCGTTTCCTGCGTCAATCGAGTTGGCCACAGGTCAAAAAACACCTCTGATAATTCAAAGAAAGAATTCTTAGAGACTTGGGTTACATATAAAATTTGATATGAAGACTCCAAAATGATGTAATATCTATTTATTTCAGAACTGGTGTGAGATGTAGAAAAGCAACTACACACCCAGAGGTGAAACCAGAGTATCAACATACAATTGAGGAATGTAGCTGTGCCACAGGAAAATTTGTATGCCATTTCAACACCTCTTTGGGCCGTCCAGAACTTCTTATTGTGAGTCTAGTATGAGTGGGATACTGTACTCGTGATATATTACAGTGATTATTAGATACATCTAACACATGTGTGTTTCAATGATTCCACAAGGGGGCCACGTTCACCTATGCTCATGATGAGTTTCATGAAATACCATCTATAAGCTAATCTATCTCCACAAAAAAGACATTAGCGAATCTCAATACAAAAATGTAAAAGCTACTTAAATATGAAAAACGTTTTCCATGTGATTTAATACAACAGTATCTACTAGCATCTATATTTTTCATATATAAAATTGATAGACTTGTCGTTTTAATAGACTTCAGCAGATCACGGGTTTTACAATTTGACTGGAAGAGACGTTGAAGAGTGGATTCTCAGTACTTTTGAAACCATGGATAATTATTATCAAGACAATGAAACAAAGAGGTATACCATCAAAAATAACTATTAACCACTTGTTTCAACTCTCCCATTCAAATGAGGATTTTTGTCTTCGATTCTTAGGTTTTGATGTGTAATTTAATGTGTTTCAGGACTGGAGGGTTCACTTTCGGCGTAAAGTTACTAATGAAGGGAAGAAATATATCCACGCAGTTTGATGTCCAAAATGTCAAACAAATCGTTTTTGACTCGTCTCTGCAGAAACCGAAAAAATCAAATGCAGCCACCAACTCCACTAAAATCCAGTCCCCACTTTTCCAAACAAAACTATCGTCGAACGATGACCACGGCGTTTCCCGGGTTTTCAACGCTAGCAGACAATTTACCAGTTCAGATTATGGATTGGACTTGATTAGTTCAGGGTTGGCTGATTATGATCGTGCGAACACTTCATTGTACAGCATTTTCGCTGAAAGCCTCAAGATTGCTGAACAAATGCCAAATTGTAACTTCTCGAGGTTGGAAGACTGTAATTTGAAAGTGAACAAAATGAATGAGTCTAAGCCTAGTAAGGCCAAAAATGGTACACAGTTATCTGCCAAGCCAGAATCGTGTTCGATCCAGAAACTTGATCCGAATCTCAACCCTAACGTCGTTGACAACATCAAGGTAAGATAGAATTAGTGGTTTCGGTTGGTCTAACAATAATTGTATACAATTTATCGTTCCATAACCTTCAGTAGAAGGTATTGCAATGTTCTTGCAGGATAGCCATGCTGCATGACTGGATTTTTTGTTTTCACCTTCTTCCATAAATGTTTTTTGGAGTTTATAACACCGGATTGTGATATATCTTTCTTTTCCAGATTTGGTTCAATAATAAGTGGCCTCTCTCTCCAGTGGTTTATCTTAACGGCATCAATAACGTTGTGCTGAGAGCTTCAATGCCAAAAAATATCTCGAATCATTACGGGATAAAGCTAACTATGCAAGGCATGAACTTGACAATGAAACAAATGCAAACTACTATAAGGTACCCAGATATAATTCAACGAGTGTTTAAGGTAACACTGAATGAGAAATTATAAATTATAGTAGGATGTTATCCACCAAATTGGTACCTTATGTGAATATACCCATACGTCCAGAAAAGGGACCCTGCAGTCCATACAGGGTCTATAGGATTCAGGAAAGGGACTTCTACGTCCAAAAAAGGAACATAAAGCCAAAAGCGTAGCTGTTTTATGTCCATAAAATTCTATTTTCTTACATATTGATAAATTTGCTTAAGCGTTCAAGGCGTCATCAACCTTCCACACTGTATCCAACTTTTAAGCCAGTATAAATTCAATAATTGTCCTTCTCAACCTTCTTATTTCTCGCAGTCAAAAAGCAGCTACTGGTTTACTACATTCAATATGCATTCTATTCTCGTTGAGTTTCGTACCAGCGTCGTTCACGATATACCTCATCGAAGAACGCGTTACCGGCTGCAAACATCTTCAACTCCTCTCTGGAGTCAACTGGGTCATTTACTGGTTGCACACCTATTGTTGGGATCTAGTAAGTACAAAACGTCCGAGAGAACGTTGATATGTATTTTCTGATGATTTAGATACATTCTTGCAGGAGCATTTATATATCTGCTTTTTTGGTCATTTTCGTGTTAGTGCACTTTTAGGTACTACAGAGTTGGACACACCATGCCAGAGCCGACATAGGACCATGCCAGGGTTGCCCTGTGGATTTTTTGAAAATTATGAAAATAAATTCAATTGCGCAAAAATGAAAATGACAAAAAAGGCAGATTGGCGCGTTGGAAAAGATGTGTTAGTGGCACAAGCCGAAGTCGGGGATATAGAATGTCTTCGGTTATTATGTAGTGAAATATCCTCAAAAATATCCATCCAACGTCAAAAGTCAAGAAGTTGTAGTGAATGTAATTAACTTTAACTTGAGATCATACGAATGTCTGTAGGCCCGGCGGTTCTCTCCAAAACGGTCATATGTGGGTTTCTGTGGGAAAATTCCCACATTTATGCTAGTGACCTGTACCCGTGAGAACCTTCCTTCATTGAGACATTGAGCAAAAACCGAAAAAAGTGCGACAATTTTGTGGTTTTTTGGCTATGACTCCGGTCGCACAGGTTGATACTTGAGATGTTCTTCATGGACATCATTTTCTTTATAAAACAATTATTTCTTCGAAAATTCGGTCTTATAGCCATGCTACATGATTGTGGATTTTTTACATTTTTCCGATGGAAATCTTGGAGGAGGGTATGTAGAAATCTTTTTTGCTTGCTCATTAATTTCTTGCCTTTTTGCATAGAGTTGTATTATCGTCCATTTATTAGACTGCCATTTACACTGAACCTAATGGAACCTGGAAGTTGAAATAATTATTTTTGCGTTCTCGGGTCCTTTCTGAAGGGTTTTAAAAAAAATTTGTTCCCAAAGTCTCCTGTAAGAGCGTGTCAGAATTATGAAATTGTTTAGGGACTAAATAACCGAAGCAGCTCACCGTTTCTTGGTCGAGGCGTTAAAAAACCGTCAGGGCGAAGGAACGAAGCCGGCCCCTACATTTCCAACCCCTTCAGAGGGGAAAATGCGTATCTTTGCACTGTGACCATTGTTGAATGTTGCGAAGACATTACCTATTTTGGAACGATTTGCTGGCTTCGTGAAAGTAGTGAGGAAAAAGTGGTCGCAGTCCAACTGCTCTTGGAGTCGATTTTTGTCTGATCACGAAACATGGACGAATGACCAAATACAAATTAAAATAAATGACAATGTAGCTGTGACATCTTCTGCCATGGGATCAAAATATTTTTCGGAGGCAGGGCCTTTGACACAAGAGGCGAAGGCATCAGTCCTCATCAATGATCGCTCTCTTGAGGAACTCACGTTTGGTGCAATCCAAACACTTCAACAAGAGGGGGAAAGAGACACAGCCTCGATATTGACATCTCTCATGAGCTCAATAGAAACCAATTCTCGTTTCCTATGAAAACATTCCTACTTTCATTCATGGTGTCGACTGATGAAGATACACTTTTAAAACACCAAAACCCCCTCAATAGTTCAGATGGTCTCTAATAACAGTTCAGATCATTGCACTCATCAAAAGTTCGTTTCCAGACTTTTGAACCGCTAGATTCGGGTTTCATCCCACTGTGGACGGCATTTCGCCTATTGCTCGTGACATATACAATCCAATTCGAACAACTCTCTTCATTACAGGTTTGTCACGCACTTTCTGCCCTCATATGTCTGGTTACACTACTTTGCTTTCAAGAGGAGGCTTACGTGGGTGCCGACAGTTTCCCATCTTTGACGTTGCTTATTCTCTTATACGGGTGAGTCGCTGTTAATAAAGAGGAAATTTATTGAAAGTGGACGATACTAACACAGCCCCACAAAAAATTCAAGGCCCGAAAGACTGAACATTGTATTTTGCGACGCAGAATCCGAATCTGGTATCCAAAAAACTCGTACACTCCTAAAATTTGCACTCGCAGTTGAAATAATTCCCCATCTCCGCTTCAGCGTCAGCAGTTTAGCGACTGTAACAATTTCGTACA
Organism: Stenodema calcarata; assembly: GCA_963920205.1. Lineage (NCBI taxonomy): Eukaryota > Metazoa > Arthropoda > Insecta > Hemiptera > Miridae > Stenodema > Stenodema calcarata. The sequence continues at coordinate 12,529,581 of OY986049.1, read as the reverse complement.
GGTTCCATCTAAGTTATTCTTGCTTTTGTAAGGGGGGTAATTCACATTTGTCGACCCTTGCTGCGGACACAATTCATTGTCGCACTCATTTTATTGTGAATGTGCATCAGTACAAGAGCACATGTAAAGCTAAGCCAAAGGTTCTCGACCAATCGCAAGGTCTTCCACGTCACTAGCCATGGCGATGATGAAGTATAACCCTCAAGGTGCTAGTATAACCCTTACCTATATAAGGTGCTTCCAATCCTATGGAAAGGTATTAGTAACCACAAGAGCGAGAGTGGTAGAAACAGCAGCTGCTGATTTTGATTTTAGTGGTGTAGTTACGACGTTTTTGGACATCGGATTCGGCGCCAAAAAAAAACATAGGGATACCATGGTTAATCTTTCGGACCTTGAATTTTTTTGGGGAGGTGTGTAATCAACCTATCCGTACTCCGTTTGGGCACCACCAAAGTTCTTTAACGACAACGCTGAGAAATCAGATGTTAACAGATCGAAACTAACTTATTGCAGGTGGTCAAGCATTCCCATGATGTATCCAGCCACCTTTTTCTTCAAAGTTACCAGCTCAGCATTCGTAGCTTTAGCAAGTTTCAATATATCTATAGGAGTTCTCACTACAACGTCTACGTACGTTTTGAGGCTGTTCGAAGATGAAGTACGTTCCTTGGACCTCATCACAAAAATTATCTGAGAGTTGCATTTTTTATAATAATTCAATCTTGAAGCATCCACAAAGATAGTCGAAACAGTTACTTATCCCTTATCACTCGTTGATACTTCTTTTCTAGTATCTCCACGCAATAAAAAATGCTCTGTCAAACATATTTCTCATATTCCCTCACTTTTGCTTGGGTGACGGTTTGATGAAGTTAGCCGAGTCATACTTTCTAACCACAACGCTTGCTGCCTTCGGTGAGTTGATATAACAACAATTATTATGATGCAGTATTACAACATTATCCAGACTATAGTATTATAACACTGCTAGGAGAATAACACGTACTGTCAAAGTGATACATGCAGTGAATTTCCTTTCAGACGTCAAAATCAAGGTGAATTTGATGGCTTGGAATTACTTGGGGAAGAATTTGGTTTTTATGTTTGTGGAAGGCTTGATATTCTTCATAGCCGTGCTGAGTTATGAGAGATTCCAAAGGAGTTTGGGGTTCTGCTCTGAACAACTCGTGAGTTTAATCAGATTAGATTCTTATTAGATTCTCAAAACATAAAAGTTAATTCATTAATTGCCCTAATTCTGGATATAATACAGTTATCCATTAAAAAAACATTATAATATAATGTTATGTTATATTATGGACATATTATGTTATTGAATATTATTCACCACCAAATTATCATCCCTAATTTGAAAGATAAATACATGAAAACACCTAAATGACCAAAGGAAGACCCCTACATGGTTTGAGTGGAAATAGTATAATCCAAAAAACCTTGTGGACCCTTACAGATGAGCCTCGAACCTCCAACCAATTTAGACGAAGATGTAGAGGCTGAAAGGAAACGAATTCTGGACCTTCGAGGCGAGAACGATGTTTTGGTTATGAAATGTTTGACTAAAGTAAGTTAGTACTTATTTATTTTTTTCGTCGGTTGGTAATAGTTTGTTTAGGGTTCGGGGAAGTAGAGAGGGCAACCATATTTTGCAATTGCTAGACTGAACTTGTCTCTCAACTTCGGCATATGAGAGTTTAAATTTTGGGGTTTGAAAGAGTTTGAAAAAATGTATTATTATTCCACCTTTGAGGTTACTGATCACCTAAATGTATTGTTCATACTCCTCCTAGGGTACTTTAGTTAACTTAATTTTCAATCTATTGTGGGTATTCACTGTGTTATTCAACTGGGGAACTGGACAATGTATTAAATCGAATCTAAGAGTCTCATAAAATAGGTAATTGTAGTAGTTGATTATAACTACAACTGTATGGTATAGTGCATAAAGGAAATAACGGGACTGGTGACGTCAACAAGTAAGTATTGTAAAATCTCCTGGAATTGGCCAGGATTACAGTTTTTTCTCTCTGTTTTAAGAAGATCGCTAACATGTTGCTAACTTTTTTAATCTCTTAATTGCAACTCTTCAGGTTTATAAACCTCAAAAGTACGTTGCAGTAAATCAGCTGTGCCTGGGGGTTGACAAAGGGCAATGCTTCGGACTAATTGGCCTCAATGGGGCAGGCAAAACGTCGACATTCAAGGTGATAAATTCTACCAATAACGAATATGTCGATCCCATCACAACCTCATACAGGGTGAGCCAGGGCAGTTTCAAAGGGCAATTTTTAAAAACCATATTCCATACATCACCCCGATTGGATTACTTAGGTCCTAAAATTATGTTAGGTTCTTCCTATTTGCGCCGTTTTTTAATCGCCCCTTTGAAACTTCACTATTGTTTTGGCTCACCCTGTATACCCTGTATATGTGTGCGTAGTGCGAATAGGTTCAGTGGCGGCTCCTGCCCTGCAACTCTGGGGTTGCTTTATTAGCCAAATACAAATTTCAACTATATGGGATAAATCTAAGCTTTCTGATCTTCAAACAACAATCCCGACTAAATACATAACAAGATTCTGAAATCATTAATGGAGTAAACCGAAGTATGTTACTGTTAAAGCTGGAATGTATATCTCCCCAGCAAGAACAAATGTGGAGGTGAAAGCAACGGCTATGAGAGACGCTCAATTCGCGTTTTTCGATTATTTTTTGCCAAGTGAGCCTAATCACTTATGCCATCTTTAACCTAAGCCTCATTTCTATTATTACAACAAAGGACGCCAACAAACCAGAATAATAATAATTATTATTGGGTGGGGGGGCACACGCTATTAGTAGCCGCCACTGAATAGGTTGTATTAAGAATCTTAACATATATTAGGAGGAGTGCCCCTAGCACCGTAATTGCGCGTGAACGAGAAACAACAGCACTATTAGGTCTTGACTTGGACAAGTATAAAGACTGGGATACACGTTTGATCAATGTAACAAAATTCTGCTGAAATTATTTCCTGTCAAGAATACCAGCCATCTTGATGATACAATTTCATAATGTTCCACAGATGTTGACGGGCGATACGAGCATCACTTTCGGGGACGCTACAATCATGGGGCACAGCGTGCGCGACAAATTGAACTCCGTTCGCTCTCGAATCGGTTATTGCCCACAGTTTGACGCCCTCGACTCGAAGCTCACTCCAACGGAGCACTTGACGCTCTACGCTTCTTTGAGAAATATTCCTACCAAGAACATTCCGTATGTAAGTATAAGCGTTCTTCAGATGTAATTGGATGGTCGTGTGTCTAAAGGGGGTGTCTGCGTGTGGGCAGTCTGGGTGTACATAGCAGAGATACATATCATCCTATTGCAGGCGGTAGAATCGTGCCTGAAGTGTTTAGACTTGTGGCGATATCGAGATGTCTGTGCGCGCCATTTATCTGGAGGGAATAAAAGAAAACTGTCGACAGCCATGGCGATCCTGGGTGACCCTGAATTAATATTCTTGGTAATACGTAATCATTTGGTTTTGAAATCACTTAGTTTCAAACTAATCCAACAATGTAAAACTACTGGAAAGCAAAATATCGACTTCTAATACCCTGGTTTCATTTACAATCAACCAGGATGAACCTACATGTGGTATGGATCCAAAAGCAAGGCGATTCTTATGGTCGAGAATTAAAGACTGCGTTGTGAGAGGAAGAGCAGTGGTGATGACGTCGCACAGCATGAGCGAATGTGAAGCTCTCTGTTCGCGACTTTCAATTATGGTTAACGGCCAGTTCATGTGCCTTGGCAGCATTCAGCACCTTAAAAACAAGTTAGTCCAGTACTTCAGTAAATCCGTGAGATCATAACACGAATATTAGCAGCTTTAGCTATTAGTACTATTTTGGTGGTCCACTGTCACCGGTTGAACTCAGCCCCAAGTTACCTACTAGTGGTATTGAACCGCTTCAAGCTGTCTCCTTTATCCCGAAAATCAACGTGCTTCAATACTGGTAATAAAAGGTGAGATTATCTACTACCTCCAATTAGCACAATGCATATGAGGGGTACATGGGTTATCAATCCAAGGGAATCTGAGCCCTTTTAATGAATCATTTGGATCTACGCTGGCGATTACGTGATCAAGTTTTGAAAAGAAACAATAGATGTCCAAAGAGAAGCCAGAAGTGGGCCAGATCACTCGGTAAGGCATTGAAAGTTACACCGCAATTTCATACGCCCAACCTCTACAGGTTTTTTCTACCATCATGCAACAGGTAGTGTAAGATAAGGGCGAATATGGTATGAGCACCGTCTTGAGGTCTGTCAAGACAAAACAAACGAACTCACTAATCGAATCGCGTATTTAATTTATAAATATACAAACTGCTTCAAGGATTCCATAAGTCCCAGAAATGAAAGAACATTCTCCTTCACGCGCAGTCCCTTCGGCCAGATTTCGATAAAGTATTTAGCGAGTCCATGAGAGCATCCATCAGACAATCAAGCCGTCCTGTAGAATACCACCAAATCTAAGGGGAGCCCAAAATAGATCATCCGAGGATAACATCGACAACAGACTCCACAATCTTTGGCATAGTAGTCCCTCCCAAATCGCTAAGATGATTAGCTATTCGTTGCTATCTCAACCGTTTTGGGGCATTATGAATCTATGCCTGGCGCTAGAGGTGTCACCTGTCGAAACTACGGGTTTTAATGGATTAGTGAATGGTGACCAGGTATCCGAATCTCATAAAATGCCTACGTTATCTTGATTAATGGCGCCACCACTGGCCAGTTGAAATTTACTATTGAGTATCGTTGCCTACAGTTTAGGGACTGTGCCTCGGGTCACCATAAATGTCTAATGAACGTTAACTTGCTCTATCGTCAATTTTTGCAATTTCGTCCGTTTCATATTTTACAGGTCGGCCAATTCATTAACTAATTAAATTTATTTCCAAAGTTAACACACAAATTGTAATTTTGCTCATACCACTTGTACCTTCATTGAAAACTAAGAGATTAACATAATGTTAAACACCATCTTACACTACTCCTAACAATAACATCTCTTATGACAGGTACGGGAAAGGGTACAACTTGATCATAAGAGCACCTCTACAGAAAATAGCGCAAGTTAAGAAGCTGGTGGCCGAAAAAATACCTGAAGGAATAGAAAAGAGTGAACACTATACGCAAGTGAAGTATCACGTAAACATTGAGACCTTCTCCTTGTTCAACGTCTTAACTGTACTTGAAGAGGCACGAGAAGATGGAATGATATTAGACTACTCCCTGTCGCAAAAGTCACTTGGAGAGGTAAGCAACAGTATCGAAAGAGAAAACGGTTGGCCGAATGTAAATAATTTCGACATACGTTCGTTAACACTTTCTTGTTATTCAAATGTACACGTTAATCTGTGGTAGACGTACTATAGAAAGTAACCCTTGGACCTTGGAAAAATTTAGAGAAATGTGACAACACCCTCCCTAATGTTATCAACAGCCTAATGACCAGGAACACCTAATTATAATGTGCTTATACGAGTATAATATACTATATATATTATATACTATATATATTATACTAAGTCTGACGTAGCTAAAAGGGGGCATTGTATCCCTATGTTGCTCATTATTCGTTTATTTTCGAACAATGTATACAGAACTGTGATCTATACAGAAATTAATACACTTTTTTTCACAAATTCGCAGCGTTTTTTTACCACGAAAAGTGTAAAGTAGCTGTCAAAAAAGTTTGCACATTCGATAAACGTGTAAGGTATCTTAAATGGTAGGGAAAATGGCAAACATTTAAAATTCCGTAGGTACCCACCAATGCAGAGGAATTATGTTTATACTATCAGTGATTATGTCACAGTGTCAACAACTGTTCGGATTTAGCTTATTTGTGAGGGTACTTTGTTAGCACATAGGTACTCAGAAAATGCGCTCTATCTCATTACCCAATTGTGGTCGACGGTGTCCATCACAAGGCGGAATTTTGTCCTCTACTCCACCCTAAATAGCAAACTGTATTTAACAACTTAGCTATCGACAATAACCTAAATAAATAGTACAACCGTCAATTTCCTACCGGCAGGTGTTTCTACACTTTGTATCCCATCAAACCCAAGGGAAACAACCTGAAGGGATGAGTCGTTGTGACTGTATTCGCTTGCTCTGTTGTAAGTTGTCCACTTAACCGAATGTAGGATGGTATCCATTTAAATAGTTTTAATGCACAATTCAAGTACTTAGCGTGCAGATTAGCACCTGCACAATCACTATACGCTACTATGGCGAGCATTTTCGTTTGTCCTATTTCCCATTTTGATGATGCTCTATAACTCCGAATGAAAATTTAATTTTCTTGGTCGATTCCAATACATTCCATTATTGAAAATAGTAAACCAAAAATTGAACCAAGAACATCAAATCAAAAACACCCTGCACAAATGGAAAATTACACTCCTTTCATAAAAGCCTGTAGTGGTCCACCTTCAAACTGTAACTTCCATTTTCGTTTGGCATGTACTAAACCTTATCAAGAATAACTCGAAGTTGGCTTCCTCAAGTTTATACAATGTTGTATAGAACTCTGATGACCGAAACCATCAATTTGCAGGTCCAGGCAAGATGATGACCGCATCCCATATATCGAGTTCAGAAGAACTGAGAATGCCGCCGAGCTATTGATGATTAATGGATGACACGGATGTGACAACGTTCTAATATGATAATAATAATAGTTTTTACATGACCATGATTTTAGCAACCATCGCTTTGATAAAGGATGTAAGAAACTAGCGCAACCGTTTCAGTTTTAAAATCTATTGAAACGAAAAAACACGATACAAGAATTGAGTACAATGCTACTTTTGTAAGGACAAGGCAGTAATAAGACTTCAGCAGGAATAAGGGATTAAATAGCAATAAAATAACGTTGACTATTGATTAACAGCCTAATTACATTGAAGTTTATACGTTACTCAATAATCACTTTTCCCCCAACTATTGCGGCAGCTCACCAGATTACAAAGGCAATAAGTTCACTATTTCAAGTAGGTAATTGGGTAAACAATTCAAGCAAGTGGGTGGTACATTGTAGAGTAATTTATGTACATAAAATATTTACAGGATTCTAGCAGGAAATGAACTAAATTAATTTCTGCTCGCTAACTTCATCAAATACTCTGCTTAGTTCTTTGTACTAAAGCGAAAGGGTAAGTAATATTTTTGGGTTTATTACTACCAATTATAGGATATCGACGGTTAAGTGGCAACACGGCCTACCTCAAATGGGGCTGGTCAACATGGCCTACCCGAGATAGGGCTGGTCAACATGGCCTACTTCAAATAGTACAGAATAACATGGCCTAACTGACATTTTTGTGCATATCGACTTTTTTATTCAGCAGGATTCAAATTAAAATTCATTAAAATTATTCATCATCCCGTAAGTTGTCCGTATATTGCCACCGTGGAAGTGTCTGTAGTTGCAAACAGTCACGTATATGTTCCCAAATTTTAGAAATTAACCGTTTTTTGGTGTCTCCTGTAAATTAAAAAAAAATATACTCAAATCAGGTTTTACAGCACAATTTGAGGTAGGCCATGTTGCCACTTCATCCTCGATGTACTGCCTAACAAGTGTACATCGAGGGTCTCACGGCAACTTCCCACATCGTCATTTCGGCAACTTTTCAGCAGAGCCAAAAAAACCATCTGCCAATTACTATTTTTACTGAGTAATTCAGTGAAATAAATCGTGAGATTTAGTGTTACCTAACTTATACTTAGTTAGATCGATCCGCCGGGAGAAGACGCTTCGAATGGTATGCATAACTCATTTTGGCCAAAAATGACGATGTGGGAAGTTGCCGTGAGACCCTTGACATGGAATGGACGCAAACATTCCATGAGAGTGCATTACGGTCATAGTTGAACGTATTGAGTAGACTTTGGGCATTTTCTTTCCAACAACGTTTGCATTGCTCTACGAAAGAAATGCTCAAACTGCTGGTTGTCGGATGTAAATTAATACAAGGGTTCCCAACGAATATCTTGGATGCCGTATTGACGGTACAATGAAAAACTGAACTTGGCCACGAGCGGCCAAAAATCTCGATTATTATTTTACAATGATGCTCCTACATTATTTCTTTAAATCTAGGATTTGGATCACTCGGAATTTCGAATTTGGATCCAATGGGAAGGGCCCGGCTACAAAAAAGCCTTGCGAATTCCAGGACAAAACCAACTTAGCCATTGAGGAATTTTGCAACGACTCTTGACAAACCTGGATGCCAAAACAGACTAGATAATATAGCAGTATCAAAGGAGGAACACAATCGAACGAGTACCAGGAACAGTAATCATCAGTAATCAATTGGAATGCCAGTAATTTTATAACGGTTCTGTGAAGCTTTGCAATGCATTTATAATGTCAATTTGGAAGCTTTTAAACACTCATTTACGAAGAGCATAATATGAGCACTATGTAATGTACGATTTATAAGAAATATGTACCAGGGAATTTTTAAATAACTAAATTTAAAGTTTTATAGTTTCGTGGCCCTGAGTGTAGGCAACCAAACAGCGTCTTCTAGGCATTTGCAGCACTGTAAAATCACTCTTACCAACCTTACGTTCGGAAAAACGACGCTGAAGTTGGTACATGAATAATAAATAAAATGAAATTATCGTAAATGATACTGCTACGTCCCAAGTAGCAGGTTAGTAAAAAGATGCAAAACAAGGATGGAAACGTTTCCCACCAACGTTTCGTCAATATATAAATAATAAACTCACATAATATTAAATTGTAAATACTATCCTAACTCCCTTGAAACTCTTAAGCCAGCAGTAAAGTATCCTTGTCAAACGAGACAACCAGCGGCCTCCTGGTTGACAATAATTGTTCTACTTTATTATTCTACTACTTAGACACTCTAGAAGTCTATTGTAAAAAATAAATAATCGGAAATCTTTTACATTGGTAGCATTTTTATTTGATGTATGACGAAAAGTGTTGATAGAACCGTGTGAGAATATTTACAATTCGTGGAAGTTCTACTGCTGAACTATGTTGAACCAAGTCCCTTGGTGGTTGGGGTCAGAAGACTCGGGGAGTGAAATGTGAACGAGACGAACTGGGCCGTTGGGCGTATCAACGGTAGTACCTGAAACGTAACAACAAATGATCGATGTTTTAGGATTTTATGGATTTTTAGGATTGTCAGGAGTATGGGAGTATGCGGAAAATAATTTTTCGTCATTATTTGCCCCCTAAGTTCGCTGAAGAGTAAGTTGTTCTTCATAATGAATATTAATTGGCAACGAGCAAATGTTAACAAATCAATTTTATTAGGATTATAATATCAGCTATATTCGCTCCACCCATTCAGGCCACCTGATACGGTATGGAGAAACATGACCAAAGAATAAGAAAGATAATAGATCTAAAATGTTAGTTCTATTAGAAGTAAAATAAACAAACGCTATAGAGAAATCCGCCATTCGTTAGCAAGTCGAGTATTGCTAGAGAGCGCTATCGATGTAAGGACAGATGGTGATTTTGTCAAGCACGTGTTAGTCACTAGTACACATCGAAACACAAGTAAGATGTTTGCTGGTTTCAAACATACGTAACTGTGGCCAGGGCCAGCCTGAGGGGTGTGCGACGTACGTAGCCTTTTAGATGGGCATGGTTTAAAAGAAATTTTGGTTTTAAAAAAAGCCCGATCGACAAACACTTTTGATCAAATGCATACAACTCGAAGAGGTATGTCATATGGGACTGATTAAAGTGATACTAGAGGGGGAGAATTGAGCGACGAGCTGGTTTCTATACAGAAACTTTTAGGTACGCAAGGAAGGTTAGTACTTTTAGGTACGCAAGGAAGGTTCAGTAAAATAATATTGAAATGTAATTTAACAGGAAGTATTAATTACCAGAAGGTATTGAAACTAATATTAATATTTAACCATCCTCATACTTCAATCATTATATTTTCTATCAAATATACGATAAGGATCAAATTAAACTTGATAGGTTTATGTACAGTTAAATTCCACTTAAGAGGTAAGACCTCACCTTGTTTTTTTACCAGATAAATGCATTAAATTTAAAATTTTATTACAGTTTTTTCAGTTTTATTCTGTACACACAAATATTATTTAATAATGTAAAAAGAAAAATATATAAAAATCCATTCTTATCTTTTCCATGATATCTTCTCTAAAAATTACACTTGAAGAGTGTAATTTTATTCTTTTCAGGTAAAATGTCTCCAATGGATGTCATAATCCTTTAGTCATTGACCGAAAGCACGGATACCAACCTATGGATAGCGTTACGCATCGTATCCACAATGCCCAAGTCGGTCGCCTCCGCTGAACGAAGCTGAAGTTGATAAATTGATAAACCAGGTTGCGAATGATACGTAGGTCACAACCGTCCCTCTGAATGGACGCGCCAGCGGAGATCTAGCTTGTGTTTCCAAGCGTACTAGTGACTTAAACGTGTTTGACAGAATCACCATCAGATTCTGTTACGTGCGTTCCATAGGGTCGAGGGGAGCAAACGCAAAATAAAGTAAAAGATAACTAAAGAACGGAAAAATGCTGCTTACCTTCACCAGCTTCCACAGTGAATTCACCGGTGTGTCCAGGAACTACAATAGGAGTGCCTTCGATACTTTCACCTATCGTTGTACCAGCATCCAGCTCAAGGGTTTCACCATCAGCAAATTGGACCTGGGAAGAAAGTGATTATTATAATATTGTAATACTATGTGACTGGGTAGTTGGGCGCATAGTTCGAAATCATTGTAACCAGGCGCAACTTTGTATCTTTCACTATAACTGAATTGAAAATTATTACCTGTCCATCAATAATCAGGTGACCAACTTCCTCAGAGTACTGGCTTTCGTCGATGTTTTCCTCCTTCCCTTGGATTATGACGTGCTCCTTCAACTCACGAATGTACATCTTGGTGTCACCTTCACCATCATGAGCAGCGATCAGCTAAAACGACAGGAGTACCGTATACAGTGATTACACCCATAATGCACCATGCATATTCAAAATGTGATATACATGTCAAGAAGCGGAATATTGTACATGAAAAAGACAAATCTGGTTACAATAATATCAACTTACTTCCCCAGCTTCGTCCATAACTTGTTCAGAGGCCCATTTCTCCTGGTTATCAGTGATGATCATCTCCATTTGAGCTTCCGTTTCCTGTGATATCAGCTCATCTTCTGTGGTCAGACGAGGTTGATTAACGACGATGGTGTCGTTTATATGGCCCTGGAAACCATTTCATTACTATGTTAATCATAATTTAATACATGGTATAATCATGAATAATGTTATTGTGGGTACGAAAAGGCCTACGAGTTATAGTAGGAGGCGTGAAGCGTTCCCCACCTCGTTTCATGAAAAGCCTCTCTTCCCGTTCAAAATGTTATATGCCATATAACTTCCACATAGAACTTCTACTCTGTCAAAATGATTGCAAACTTGAAGGCTATTTGCATTGTTCATTAGAGGGCCAAAATCGTAGCAATTTCAATTCAATCAGCCAAAGAGGGGAAAAAAGTAAGAAAACTCGAATTGAAACGTTTTGGATTCAGCAGAAGACTTGAATTCAAAACCTTTTGGGGAAGAACAGCTTTTGTAATTAGTTACGACTTGAACCATGATATCGCGTTAAAATTTTTCCTACGTGTAACACTCAATATCAATCAGTTTAATCACAATATTGCCTGGTAGGCTAATGTTGGGAGGGAGGGGCTTGACACGAATTTGCGAATTTCAGACTGACCCCCAACTCAAAAACCATAATATGAATATTATCCATGTGTGCATCTACATGTAAGTATCCCCACACCATGTTTAATTACGAGTTGACTAAGAACAATAAAAAAGTACCTGAGTTTGCATGTGGTTGTAGAGCTGAGGCTTCCGCATGAATCCCATCCCACAGACGAGGCATTCGTACGGTTTTTTGTCACTGTGGACAAACCTGTGAGCATTTCTATTATCCCTGCTGTTGAACGCTTTACCACAAACCTGGAAATAAATACAGTACAATTAGTTACCGGTTTCCACGGAATTCAGCATACGTACACTCTACGACCAGTAATTGATCAATACTCACCTCGCATAGGTAAGGTTTTTCACCAGTGTGAATCCGCCGATGTTTCTTGAAGTGCTCGGGGTAAATGAAAGTGGCGCTACATATTTGGCATTTATAGGGGCGTTCTCCTGTATGAGCAGCCTTGATGTGATAATCCAGAAGTCTCCTCCTCTTGAACGCTTTGCCACACTCGATACACTGATATCGCTTGTCATCATAATGAGTGGCCCTTTTATGGGACTGCAAGTTACTCCTTTGCCTATAAATTAAGGAAATGAAACGCATAAGTACCAAATGATATAGGAGTGCATCCAGCGATTAATTTGGCATCAAACATGCTGTTGAAAGTAGCACCATAATTTCTGATTTCGCGGGCAATCACTTGCTATGGTCCCTCTACTTCCTCAATTTTGACGTCCGAACAATCGTAAGAATGACAAGATGACAAGGTAACAGACTTTTGCTAGTTATGACATAAAACCACCCCCAGTATAAAATTGACAACCAATGCTAAATGAAAAATAATAAACCGTATCTTGATAATGTAACTAGTTAGTTTTCAGCTCACTTAAGTCCGTGAGAAGAACTCAATTCACATTGAAACCGCATGCTCCCAGAAGACTACATTTGGGTGACCCCCTCCATCACTCACTACCACATATTACAGAAGTTTTCAGCTTACCCAAAAGTGGCACCACAGAATTCGCATTGGTACGGTTTCTCTCCAGTATGGGTTCGCTCATGGTCCCGGATTTCGGCTTTACGGGCAAAAGCTTTGCCGCATACTCGGCACACAAACGGCTTATAACCAGTGTGTATAACACAATGGACCTCTAAATTTCGTGCAGAACTGAAGGACTTCCCTGAAAAAACAATGCCTATGTAATAGTACGTCAACGTAATATGTAGTTGCAAACGAGCTTCTAGAGAACAAACGATAGGCACGTCATAAAAGTGCAGCGATAAGTACTTACCACAAACTTGGCAGGGGAAGGACTTGGTAGCACTGTGAGTCCTTTCATGTTGCAGGAGGTTTGCCTCAGTAATGAAAGCTTTGGAGCATTGGGAGCACTTATAGGGTCTTGGCCGCTCCACGTGGATCTTTTCGTGGGCTTTGGCCGAGTACTTCGAAGCAAACTCTTTACCACATGCGTTACACTTGTATGGTCTAGCACCAGTATGTATGTTCATATGTTCGTCCAACATATTTTTTGACCTGAAACCGTGAATAAGTGAATCAAACTTCTTTTACCAAACGAAGAAAATCCGACAAATATCAGATGACTAATAGGCGAAACTCACAAAAATGCTTTTCCACACTGCTCACAGATGTGATTCTTATGCTGAGGCAAGTGCATGCGCTTGTGCACACGGTATAAACGCAAATTGGTAAATACGCGACCGCAGGTTTCACAGCTGAATTCACCTTCTTCATTCGCGACGTGCTCATCAAAGTGAGCAGTCATTTCAGACCTGCAGATAACAAAACACAATTTCCAAGTTAATAAAGCGGTAATGTGACATGTGTGGGATTAGTAGGCAATACAGTGAAACCCAACCTGGTCATATCGGAATAGGGAAAAGGTTCAGTTTTAGTAACTTCCAACGAATTGGATTTAGTACCTTTCGAAATGCCACATTTACAAGTCGGATATCTGATTTGTTAAACCCGATGGGGGTAAAAAAGAAACGCTTGAGGTTATCACGTATCTACCCCTTTGTTGATCGATACTCAAACGTATTTCTATCCTCTATTCAAGCCACTTATTACCGACATTTCAGTTGGTTGCAGCACTTTTTCGGAATCATTGATACGTCCCCACTGAATGCTCTACCAGCTTTGCACGTATAATTTGACTAGTCATTATAAAGACTGAGTAACTATTTTAGTCAAAGTGTATTCTATGTAGTGACCAAGATGGTTCGGGTCACCTATGAGCTGAATTGATTGGGACGATTTCTATGTTGATTCCACCAATTGATGACAGCTTGAAAGATTCTACCTAAATTTTACAGCTCGTTATTTGGGAATGAAAACATATTGTAATTCGTCCCTGCTTCAAACAATGTGAGTGAGAAAAGTGTCTAGAGCATGAACGAACCTTAGTAGCGTGATTCGGTAAGGATGCAAGGTATAAAATTGATTTCATTATATAATATATCCATACAACCTATGAAATATCTCCCATTTCGTACACCGGCTGAGCATTTTAGTTCTCCCCAATATCACATGTATCAACAACCAAACCCAGACGAGTAATTAAGATATATTAGAAAATTGGTCTACCTCTTGAGAAATTCCATGCCACACATGTCACAAATATAGAGACGTATGTTATGCTCGGATTTCATGTGGTTTGTGAGAGTTCTGGCATCTCCTTGTACTTTATCTTCTGCTGAGCATATCAAACAAGTGTAGGTTTGGTTTGATCTGCTAATAATCTGTAATATTAAGCACGGAATGAATCATTCGTTTCAGTACCAACATACATACACCGACGTTTACAGTCATGAATACCACTTCGTGGATCCTTACCATTTGTGGATTGATATTCATGGATTCGGGTTTTCTCCCTATCGGTTTCCTACGGGCAACCTGGGGTTTTCCTGATGACTCGTCCAGTTCCTCGTCCTCTTCTTCTTCAATCACTTCCATTTTGATTGTAACATCCGATTTCGAAGAGGCGTCCTTACGCGGGCCATCGCCTTTCTGGCGGTTCCCAGGAACATAATCTACGTCGTTTTCATCATCCATTCCTACACCAATGTAGTCATCTTCAACAATTTCGTCGTCATCGCTAACACCCACAATTTCATCCTGAAATTATAAATTAATCTTGATCACTTTCTATTAGACGAATCTAGACAGTAAAATACGTTGTAATCTACGCCATGTTCTGTTATCCATAACCATGCCTCAGTTTATGACCCCCAAAAGCATCCGAATACTTATGGCCCCTTAATCTGCAAAAGTATATGAAATTTGATGTCCAAAAGGTACCTTGCATCTACGCAGAATAAAAAAGTTACGCAGCCTCTTGGCGAAAAACGATTTCGTTCCTTTTTAAAAAAATATAAAACTCCCTACAATTTCAGTGGTGGTGGAATTCCGTAGACCAAGTAGAACGCGAGAGAGAGCTCTGTAAAAACAGGCAATTTTTATCAAAAAGTGCAAATTTTATGTTACAGTCATATTTCCAGTCTTATACCGGTCAAACTCTACTGGTCCTACAAAAAGGTCGTGAGAGAAGAATCTGAAGACAATCCAATACGCTCTAATTTAGGTCCATAATGGTGCTTCTATACCGAATAGTTTTCTCAAAAAGTAATAAGAACCGAAAAGCGGGAAACCGGTATTCTGGACCCAACTGAGTTGAAACCTGCACGGCGTCATGAAGAGGTTTTATTTATGATAATTCATGATATTAACATAGTCTTATGCTTGATAATATTAATATATGAAATGTTGATCAAGTCCCGTAAACTATTCATTCCAGTACGCTAAATACCGCGTACTATTGTTAAATCTAAGTTTTATAAGAATGTAAAGCATAGGACCATGATATAAAACCTCTTCATGACGCCGTGCAGATTTCAACTCAGTTGGGTCTCCAGTAGAATAAGGGTTAAATACTTACCGGTTCCCCGATTTTCGGTTTTTGAGAACACCGTTGGGTCTAGAAGCACCATCATGGTCCTAAATTAAAGCGTATTGAATTGACTTCAGATTCTTCTATCATGACCTTTTTGTAGGACCAGTAGATTGGCCGGTACGAGACGTAAAAAATTACCGTAACATAAAATTTACACTTTTTGAAAACATTGAATGTTTTCAAATTTTGCCGCTTTTTGCAGAGCTCTATGTCGGGTTTTACTTGTTCTACGGGGTTCTACTACCACTGAAATTGTAGGGAATTTTATAGGCAGGTATACTTTAAAAAAGGAACCAATCTAAAGCTAGTGCAAAACAGGGGTGGGGGTTAAACAAGTCCAGGTGCCCTAGATGAAAGATCAAACTTTGGTGTAAGGCGTCCAAACTAGGGGGAAACATCAAGAACAACGAATTTACAGCAATGAAGTCAAGAACGTGCAACGAAATGTATGCTGTGCTCGCTTACTTCCTCACTGCCTTCTTCTTTAGATCGAGTACCGTCGACAGACCCTCCTTGTCGACTCTTTCGCGGTCTTCCTGGGCCTCTCTTCACAACAGCGTTGGCAGAAGGTTTAGGGACAACAGGGACAGGGGCTGCCGCCTCTGGCTCCTCGTCCTCAATTCCGTCGAGTTTCCTATTGAAACAAACGTGATAACGTCGCTCATACAAATTTTATTTCATTCGTGAAAAAAAGCAAATGAGGCAGTAGGTAATTAAAATTACAAACCTCAACGTTTTCTGGTAATAGTTATTTAATTCCATCTTTATCTCCGTCAACCTCTCTTGCAGCTCGTCGACTTCGTTGCATAATTTGTAACATTTTTTACATATGATTTCACTGTGTACGAATTCTTTGCGTACTTCTTGCCCAAGAACAACGCTCAGTATATTAGCTACTGGCTGCTCTGAGGAGGTAACGTTGAAATGGAATATCGGACAGTTATTTCTCGTCGACACGCCGATGCTCGCATTACATATCAAGCAAACTATGTTGGCCTGATTCTTATCAGAATCCGCCGTCATTGTTGACAATTAATTTTCTTCTATTTAGTATCAACAGAACGGTCGGAGCAGGGAAATTTTTTTATTCAGGTATGTCGAACCAAATTTACCTAAAACACCAAAGTGGAAACAAGGTAAGTTAAATTATGGCTATTTCTACAAGGAGAAGAAAATATTTCTACTGATATCGGTTATGAAATTTCGTCGATAAGGACAACGCAGGCGTAAGTGCAAATTTAATTCAAAATTCTACAGTCACATCAACTATGAAAGTACTGATTTCCGAAATCTTACCCGTTTCCCTACGCAGGCGACAACCGACCGTGCGGGACAACACTCCTACAATGCTCCCCCATTCTCACACTAAACACCGTAAAATGTACATGAGAACTGTTTACTATCAATTAAAAAACACATAACTCACGAAAATAACACAAAAAATTGTCAAAAACTCGATAAAAATCCAGTTTCTTGGATTTAAAGTTGCCAGCACTGAACTCACAAAATGGCGATGAACGTTGCAGTGATGCCAAGCCGAACAGAGAAAGCGAAAAAGTGATGCGCCCTTCACGTACAGTAGCGCTCCGCAGAAGGACTGGGAACTGTGAACTAGGGATGGGTATCGATGTTTCAAAAACATCGATGTTTTTTCTCAAAATGTCTTCTTTTTCTTTGGTCGTTTAAATACAAATAATATATACCTACCTGTATATATACAATAGTTATTTTATAGTATCTTTTTATCCGGTTATTATATTATCCAGTCTTTTAGTATCCTTGCATAAAAATAATAGGTACTGTACAGATTCAAGAAACATCGATTTGTTTGAATCGAATCACTGGGATAGGGAGGGAAATGCGTTATCTGTGTTCTTATCATCTTCAACCTCGAACCTCCAATTCGTCGTATTTTCTAGTTTTCTTTTTTCGCGGTTCCTCTTTCCTGTATTTTCTATTTGAGCTCTATTCTACATGTACATTCTACAATGAAAATATATCATCCCCTCTTATAAAACAATCGATGTATCAAAACATCGATGTTTTTCTCCGATGTTTTGTTCATCGATACCCATCCCTACTGTGAACCGTGAAATCGGATTCTGAGGACAAATGCACCGAAGCTAACCATGTGCTCCTCCAATCGTGCGCTCTGTTGAGTACGTAACGTACTATTAACTGCTTTTTGAGAAGTCGGAAACAGGTTTTCACGCAAGTATGATGAGAACTCAGGTGTAGGTATTCACAATTAGAAAAAAAGTATGTACTTCCGCGTAAGTTATCGTTTTTGAAAACAGCTTCGGCCGGACTCGAAATTATTGGCCAGTTACAATCATTATGTCGCAGGGCACACAAAGTATGAAACACCTCGTTTGCTAGGGCGAATCCAAGGAAAATCCTTCTCCCACTCTGGTCGGTAGGTACTTCGGCGTTTACTTTTTTTTCGGCCGAAGAGGAGTTGTAGTAGGTACTATCCTGAACATCACTAGACATTTTCAAGAACGGCCGAGAAAAACGAACCAATACGGATAGACGAACTATCTAGTTAGGTAGGTATCTATTTAAACACGAAACATTAAAGACCGGAACTGTAGAAACCGAGACGGGGGAAAATACAAAATAGGTTAAATGGAAAGAATTACCTAGGTACACTGAAAAGAGAAATGTTGATGGTGTAGTTGTTGTAGCGTAGGTACACTTCTTCGGTTTTGTTTGCAGGGTGAACCAAGAACTTTGGTGAATGGAATGAAAAATTATTGATCTCCAGCAGCCCTATTGCTCTCAAACTTTATTTTTTGTCGAAAATTTCAAAGCCCGGTAGATTTGAAGCTCAAACCGGTAGACAGGGAGTTGAAGCTGTCTATCAAATTGGGTTGAGACTGAATAAAAAATCGACTAAAATCGTCGATGATCGATTGTGGAGGCGCGATTAATCGGTGACATCGATTGTGGGCTTCCGATGTTACAATCGATTGTGAGGGTCCGATGTCCCATCCCTATTCCCTTGTAAATTGCCTGTTTCTTGTATCCTACTGCAAAACATGCTGTAGTTTAAAAACTCTGCAAATTCTTGACACTAGGGTTTATTATCTTCTTTATACAGATCACTAAAATTTAGATCTAGAAGAATTATTATCAATTATTGACATTTTGTGATAATAATAATTATTATTATCTCAAAATATCAATAATAGATGATAATTTTATCGAGTAGTGAAAATTATTATTTGTTAGGTAGTTATTAATAATTTGTATGCTTCATTATTAATAATAATTAATAAATAATATTATTATTTATTAACTCGATATTTGAAAATCATGTGCTGTTTGAATCAGCTGAGTCAATTTGAAAATTGACAGGACAGGCAGCCTCACGATTCACTCTCATGTTAACGATTTTCAATCTGCTCCAACTTTGAGCCCTCATTGTGAACGAACGGCTGGTCTTAAAAAGCTGCGGATGGTCTTAAAAAATTCTAACTTTACATAGAGTTAAAAACTCCATGTAAATTTAACTAAAAACTATACCGTTTGGGGACAAAGGTATCTGAGTTATACCTATACCTAATTGATATAATATAATATATATTGATATATACCTAATAATATTAGGTATATATCAATATATATTATATTATATCAATTAGGTATTATATTATATTATAAGATTAGGTATTATATTATATCAATATATTATATTATAAGATATTATCTTCAAACCCCCTGTTTTTCGTCCTTACCACATTCTTCATGTTCTCCTTATTCAGAATGTCAAGGTTGTAGCCTCTTCACCTTCACTGATTGACTTGAAATTTTGCACAGAGCTTCGTCTCCACTTTCCCCGCCCGCCCTTTTCCTTCCTACTAATGTCCTAAGTTTGGACTCCTAACCACTTCACAAGCACCGTTAAGAGATGTTTCGCTATAAAAACGTCTCGCTATGGCGCCATGGGGAGATTTTGAAACGGGTACGGTGGTTGTGAACTGGTTAGGACATATCTTTAGTTGGAAGGAAAAAGACGGGAGGGGAAAGTGGATATCATAACTTTTTCCGGCTGCAGTTGAATGATATTGGGGAGGTGGACTTTTGGCATTCGTGGGACCTCGGACCTACCTAGATACAATTGCTGCGATAAATAATTCGAAGTCTAGTGATATGATTCGGGGAGATCGCGACAGCAACTGTCACTTGCCGCAATTAAAAAATATAGAGCCTGTTGGAATTTTTTATTTGCCGCAACTAGCCGGTGGAAGTTCTACTGCTGAACTATGTTGAACCAAGTCCCTTGGTTGTTGGGGTCAGAAGACTCGGGGAGTGAAATGTGAACGAGACGAACTGGGCCGTTGGGCGTATCAACGGTAGTACCTGAAACGTAACAACAAATGATCAAGGTTTCAGACGATTTTTGACTTGTTTAAGCTGAGTTTCTACGTTAATAAAAACATGCGTTCTTGGGTTCAAATCTATTAATGGATTTTTTAGCATTGTCGTAGAGTAACCAATCAGCGTTTGATTGGTTCCAACAGTCTAGATCTGAACATAATCGGCTTTTGTTGAAAAATGGGAAGGCCTGAAACGTAAGTAATGGGCTACAATTCACTCTTTGTCTTTTTTTTCCATATCTTTCCTAGTGGATTGTTTCAATACCTTCTTCTGAGTGGATTTTGAACTACGTAGAATATTGTTTTGCGTATATAGAATATATATAGTTTGAGATTAAACTGGAAATCTCCCTTTCAAGTGGAAATGTGTTGCAGTGAAAACTCAATATGTCTGATTGCAGATTCCCTGCATTTTTTACTTTTTACACATTTCTTTTCCTATTTTGGAACTTTTACCTCACTTTTTACAAATATTTATTTACCATCCTGGGTATGACTGGAAATGTGACACGACTGTTATGTTCAAATTATAATGCTGGCCATAAAATTATTCTACACTACTTTTCGTTGATGTCTTTAACTGTTATAGAAAGTAATTTTGATGTATTTCTTATTGAATGACCATGTCTGGACAAAGGCAAACAAGTAACAATTCACACCCTCACCAGCCAGCAAGGATAAAGGTGGAATTACAACACACTACAAAATTTTTGGGCTGGCCTTGAGGGTGCATTGAGAATTTTGGGTACCCCGCGTGAGAAAAATTACAATTACTCGCACACGGAAGATTCACAGGGAGCAGACAGTACTTGCTGTTTATTTTGCTTTCTGCTCAAACGCCCTTTTTATTTCGGCTCCCTAACAACCCAAAAGGGTCATCTCAAAAGACCCTAGAGAATTACATTCTAGCTTTTCCAACCCGCTAACAAAATGCTGAATCAAATGATAATGAACGTTTAACTGCAATGAACGTTTAAACAGTTTAATGTAGTTTAATGCGTTATTTTATGGAGTTTCAACGTTGTTTTATATCAGGGGATGATTATCCGTAAAATTAATAATATTTTTGGAACATTGCTGCCTTCTGTTACAGTTTTGGCTTGACAGACCTATATTTATATAATATATAAATATATAATATTATATTTATGCCATCTTCAGAAACAACGTGTTGTCTAATAATTATTATGGGCATTGTTTGCCTATGCCAATTTTCTCTGCATTGAACAATGCATCACTTTGGCTAAGTATGCTGGTTGGCATACAGTTCATTACTAAACCAAGAACCCATCAAAATTAGAGAATGATGTGATTTTAAACATTGTTGCAATTTAAGGATGTTCTGAAAATCTAGAAAAATACCAATACACGGATTCCAGCGAGGTTGCGAATGATACGTAGGTCACGAACGTCCCGGAAAAGTTACGTGGGTTCAACGCGGTTGGTAGACATGCTTCAGTTCTGGAGGGCGCACCACAGTTACGTATGTTACGTACGTACGCGCCAGAGTCACGTATTTTCGAGCAAAAGAAAGTGAAAGATAAAGAACGGAAAAATGCTGCTCACCTTCGCCAGCTTCCACAGTGAATTCACCGGTGTGTCCAGCAGGAGCTACAACAGGAGTGCCTTCGGTACTTTCTCCTACCGTTGTACCAGCATCCAGCTCAAGGGTTTCGCCATCAGCAAATTGGACCTGGGAAGAAAGTAATTATTATAATATTGTAATACAATGTGACTGGGTAGTTGGGCGCATAGTTCGAAATCATTGTAACCAGGCGCAACTTTGTATCTTTCGCTATAACTGAATTGAAAATTATTACCTGTCCATCAATAATCAGGTGACCAACTTCCTCAGAGTACTGGCTTTCGTCGATGTTTTTCTCCTTCCCTTGGATTATGACGTGCTCCTTCAACTCACGAATGTACATCTTGGTGTTACCTTCACCATCATGAGCAGCGATCAGCTAAAACGACATGAGTACCGTATACAGTGATTACACCCATGCATATTCAAAATGTGATATACACGTCAAGAACCGGAATATTATACATGAAAAAGACAAATCTGGTTACAATAATTTCAACTTACTTCCCCAGCTTCGTCCATAACTTGTTCAGAGGCCCATTTCTCCTGGTTATCAGTGATGATCATCTCAATTTGAGCGTCCGTTTCCTGTGATATCTGCTCATCTTCTGTGGTCAGACGAGGTTGATTAACGACGATGGTGTCGTTTATATGGCCCTGGAAACCATTTCATTACTATGTTAATCATAATTTAATACATGGTATAATCATGAATAATTGTATTGTGTATTATTGTGGGTTCGAAAAGACCTACGAGTTATAGTAGGAGGCGTGAGGCGTTCCCCACCTCGTTTTATGAAAAGCCTCTCTTCCCGTTCAAAATGTTATATTCCATAGAACTTCCCCATAGAATTTCTACACTGTCAAAATGATTGCAAAGTTAAAGGCTGTCAGCATTGTTCATTAGAGGCTAAAAACGTAGCAATTTTAGTTCAATCAGCCATTTAAAAAAAGGGAAAACAGCGAGAAAACTTGAATTGAAATCTTTTGGTCCAACAGAAGACTTGAATTGAAAACCTTTTGGAGAACAACAGCTTTTGTAATTAGTTACGACTTATAGAAGTAGTAATTACACTGGCATAGAAATTACAGACTTTTTGTATAGGGCCAGACACCATAACTAAGCTGCTACTTTGTTAAGTAAGAATGCTGTATCTTCATTATGGTATTATGGAGAAAGTACATAAAAGAATATCCTCCTCTTCCGGTGCATATAAGGTGCACAAGTTCCTAATACAAATCAGTAAACTGATGTTGAGTATCTGTACTACATGCAGATACAGCCGTACATGGATATGTCTCCTTTTCTCCCTGTAAAATATGTGTTTTGTGTCTCAAGTAAAACAAAATAATCCTTTGTAAGAGAAATGGGATAAAATTACAGCTTCATAGATAAATATCATAGAAATTAGCTGTAGGAGCCACTCAGCTGATGATTGCCCAAGTTTGGGAACAAGGTGGTAAAATTCCCATACGGCTCTCGAGCTCGATATAATTCATTTGCAAAATTTCCTTTCTATCGAACTAGATAATAGGGCTTAGCTCCGGAGCTATTTAGTAGTAGGTAAGCATTTCTAAAATAACATCCTCATACAATGGATATTTCGCGGGAAATATTGGCATAGAACGAAAGAAGTAAATTTCGCTCGAGTTTCGTCTTTTGTTCATTCACGTCCACATAGACACCCTTTCCGAGTCAAAGCGAGAAGCTCAACGATTTCTCGTCTTTTGCGCCGCTCGTAGGACATAGGACATTATAGTCTACGGGGCTCAAATAAAAGTTGTTGACCAGGGGGGGGGGGGGGGGAATGGTCTAGATTTTACGATTATAATCGTAATACGATTATTATTTACGAGTTGACTAAGAACAATAAAAAAGTACCTGAGTTTGCATATGGTTGTAGAGCTGAGGCTTCCGCATGAATCCCATCCCACAGACGAAGCATTCGTACGGTTTTTTGTCACTGTGGACAAACCTGTGAGCATTTCTATTATCCCTGCTGTTGAACGCTTTACCACAAACCTGGAATAAATGCAGTACGATTAGTTACTGGTTTCCACGGAATTCAGCACACGTACACTCTACGACCAGTAATTGATCAATAATCACCTCGCATAGGTAAGGTTTTTCACCAGTGTGAATCCGCCGATGTTTCTTGAAGCGCTCGGGGTAAATGAAAGTGGCGCTACATATTTGGCATTTATAGGGGCGTTCTCCTGTATGAGCAGCCTTGATGTGATAATCCAGAAGTCTCCTCCTCTTGAACGCTTTGCCACACTCGATACACTGATATCGCTTGTCATCATAATGAGTGGCCCTTTTATGGGACTGCAAGTTACTCCTTTGCCTATAAATTAAGGAAATGAAACGCATAAGTACCAAATGATATAGGAATGCATCCAGCGATTAATTTGGCATCAAACATGCTGTTGAAAGTAGCACCATAATTTCTGATTTCGCGGGCAATCACTTGCTATGGTCCCTCTACTTCCTCAATTTTGACGTCAATCGTAAGAATGACAAGGTGAGTAACTGAGCTTTTGCTAGTGGTTACGACACAAAACCACACCCAGTCTAAAATTTACAACCAATGTCAAATGAAAAATAACAAACCGTATCTTGATAGATAAAGTTTACCACTCCGTGAGAAGAACTCAATTCACATTGAAACCGCATGCTCCCAAAAAAAAAACTACATTTGGGTGACCCCCTCCATCACTCACTACCACATAACACCTCGCACTGAGGATGTTTGTCACGATCCTGATTTGAAACCAGAAATCCAGTATGCAGAAGCATGTTCCATGTTATTCGGTTTTCAGTTACCTAAATTTTTCACTTTTCCTTTTTCCTCATAACATCAGTGGACATGTAAGACCGTTTGTATGTTTCTTAAAATGCGAATAACCTGTATTACAGACGTTTTCAGCTTACCCAAAAGTGGCACCACAGAATTCGCAATGGTACGGTTTCTCTCCAGTATGGGTTCGCTCATGGTCCCGGATTTCGGCTTTACGGGCAAAAGCTTTGTCGCATACTCGGCACACAAACGGCTTATAACCAGTGTGTATAACACAATGGACCTCTAAATTTCGTGCAGAACTGAAGGACTTCCCTGAAAAAACAATGCCTATGTAATAGTACGTCAACGTAACATGTAGTTGCAAACGAGCTTTTAAAGAACAAACGAGAGGCACGTCATAAAAGTGCATCGATAAGTACTTACCACAAACTTGGCAGGGGAAGGACTTGGTAGCACTGTGAGTCCTTTCATGTTGCAGGAGGTTTGCCTCAGTAATGAAAGCTTTGGAGCATTGGGAGCACTTATAGGGTCTTGGCCGCTCCACGTGGATCTTCTCGTGGGCTTTGGCCGAGTACTTCGAAGCAAACTCTTTACCACATTTGGTACACTTGTACGGCCTTGCACCAGTATGTATGTTCATATGATCGTCCAACATATTTTTTGACCTGAAACCGTGAATAAGTGAATCAAACTTCTTTTTACAAACGAAGAAAATCCGACAAATATCAGATGACTAATAGGCGAAACTCACAAAAATGCTTTTCCACACTGCTCACAGATGTGATTCTTATGCTGAGGCAAGTGCATGCGCTTGTGCACGCGGTATAAACCCAAATTGGTAAATACGCGACCGCAGGTTTCACAGCTGAATTCGCCTTTTTCATTCGCGAATTGCTCATCAATGTGAACAGTCATTTCAGACCTGCAGATAACAAAAACATAATTTCCACGATAATAAAGCGGTAATGTGACATGTGTGGGATTAGTAGACGTCCCTGCTTCAAACAATTAAGTGAGAAAAATGTCTAGAGCATGAACGTATTTAATATTAACGTGATTCGGTAAGGATGCGAGGTGAGTGAAATTTATTTCATAAAATTTCTAGAGAACCTATTAAATACCTCCCATTTTGTACATCGCCTGAGCGTTTAGTTCTGCCCAATATCACATGTATCTACCCACAAAATCAGATGAGTAATTTAGAAAATTGGTCTACCTCTTGAGAAATTCCATGCCGCTCATTTCACAAATATTGAGCCGAATGTTATGCTCGGATTTCATGTGGTTTGTGAGAGTTCTTGCATCTCCTTGCACTTTATCTTCTGCTGAGCATATCAAACAAGTGTAGGTTTTGTTGGATCTGCTAATGACCTGTAATATTAAGCACGGAATGAATCATTAGGTTTTAGTACCAACATACATACACCGACGTTTACAGATTTACTTCGTGCATCCTTACCATTTGTGGGATGATATTCATGGATTCAGTTTGTCTCCCTATCGGTTTCCTACGGGCAACCTGGGATTTTCCTGATGACTCGTCCAGTTCCTCGTCCTCTTCTTCTTCAATCACTCCCATTTTGATTGTAACATCCGATTTCGAAGAGGCGTCCTTACGCGGGCCATCGCCTTTCTGGCGGTTCCCAGGAACATAATCTACGTCGTTTTCATCATCCATTACTACACCAATGTAGTCATCTTCAACAATTTCGTCGTCATCGCTAACAACCACAATTTCATCCTGCAATTATGAATTAATCTTGATCACTTTCTATTAGACGAATCCAGACAGTAAAATCCGTTGAAATCTACACCATGTTCTGTTATCCATAATCATGCCTCAGTTTATGACCCCCAAAAATATCCGAATACTTATGACCCCTTAATCTGCAAAAATATTTGAAATTTGATGTCCAAAAGATGCATGGCATCTACGCAGAATAAAAAAAGGCTGAAGCCTGAAGGTATGCGCGGGATCTACATGTACAATAACACTACTAGCCCAGTCAATGAAGCAAAAATTGCAAAAGCGCATGTATCTACGATTTGTTATACTCGTAATATAATATATTATAATATTATTATGTTGTAAGGATCCCTACGGGTAGTGTGTACCCAAATTTGCAACCCTGAAAACCGTGGTGCTCGGAAAACAGCGAAATTTTTGCACTAGTTATAGTTTTTGGCCCAAAAGCAGTCACGAAGCTCTTGGTGTAGAATGTTATTCGTTCATTTTTTAAAGTGCTTAAAATTCCCTACAATTTCAGTGGTAGTAGAACCCCGTAGACCAAGTAGAACCCGACATAGAGCTCTGCAAAAAGATGCAAATTTTTTCAAAAAGTGCAAATTTTACGTTACGATCATTTTCCTAGTCTCGTACCGGCCAAACTACAGGTCCTACAAAAAGGTCACGATAGATGAATCTGAAGACAATTCAATACGCTTTAATTTAGGACCATAATTAAAGTGGCAAAATTATGTCTTCTATTTTTCTCGGAGACTATTAGGAGTATTGCAACGGGACAAAAAGCACTGAATAGAAAATGTTATTCCGAGACCATCCATAATTTCTGTTTCGAAATAAACGATTATTAAGATTAGAAAAATTAGCAACCTAACCCAAATGCCATTCCCCTGGCATGTTTTATAAGTACCCCCTTTTATGGAAACTTTAGTAAAGCAACTTTTTAATCACAAAACTAGAACACACTAGTTCTTACGAGAACCCGCCCACAGGCGATTAGTTAGTTGCGGTAAATAAAAAATTCAACAGGCTCTATCCGCCAGGCAACTCAATTGTTGCCGGCGAAAATGGGATGCATAATATGCACATATATGTTTATACATATAAGTTACCACAGCCAATCCTCGACAAGACAAAGGACCTCATTCATCCACACCGGATGCGATAACGCCGCCACTTGAAGTCGCTGCGGATTCAGCAGAATCCACATCACAGACTCCCATTGTTGTCATTTTCCTAAAAGATGAATCAGCTAACTCCCACTCATCAACTCCCGTATAAAAAGACTCTGTGCCCAGTACTCGCTCTCTTTTCTGTTCCCGAGCTCTGTCGCGTCACAACGTTTTGTTCATTGAGAATAAATTGTTTTTTAAAAAGTTAACTGTGTGTTCGCGAGTTATTTTTGGCGCAGTCGGTAGGACGTGTCACGAAAATTGCTTTCGGAATTATTTTAATAATTTAAAGACGCGTCCGAACTAAATTCGAATTTGAACGCGAATTCGAATTAAAACGACCCGCGACAAACCGTTACAACGGCCGGCAGAGACCACAGAAAAGCAGCCAAGGAACTGTATCCGTCGAGAAGGAGATCGTCTCAACCTGTGCGGAATGAACACCGTCCTTACAGCCCTGTAAGTAACAGACGTTATTTATTAACTAACGATCACCGTTCCCGCAGCGACGATAGCCTTTCGGATCTCCCAAACAGTGTCCTTGTAGATTCGAGTCACCAACCTCTTGAAAATTCAGTTCAAAATATGACTCACCAAGCTCAACTCTTAGCCCTCACGCCAACACAGCTACAAGAGCTGATAAACGCTGTCAGGCCCCCAATCCCGGCACGCCCTCAACCTAAACCTGACAAGTCAGACTTTAGCGGGATACCGGAATTCAATGGAGAACCTGAACTACTGTCCCAATTTATTGAACGAAGTGAAGAGCTGATAGACCACTTCTATGACGAAGATGATCCCAATAGCTATCACAATAAAGTAATATTGAATAATATTAGGGCAAAAATAAGAGGTAAAGCAGCTGTAGGTATCTACAACAATCCCATTAGTAGTTGGCCAGAAATCAAATTGGCCCTGCTAGCTAACTTCAGCGACAAAAGAGACATAGAGCATCTCATACTGGAGTTAGGGAAAATGCGCCAGGGAATGAACGAAACCCCGTTCGAGTTCCACGCCCGCGTACACAAAACCTTCACAATATTAATATCAAAATTGAAGAATTCCACTGAAGAATACACCCACACCACGTTCAAGCTCATGGAAAGGACAGCCCTACGAGGTTTCCTTATGGGACTCCATGAAGACATAGGTCGGTTATTGATAACCAAAGGACCAAAAACTCTGAACGAAGCGATCGAAATACTCACAAACGAGTACCAATTTCCGACATTACGGAAGAAATACTTAGAAAGAAAATTGCCTCAATCCTCACAAGGACCATCAACGTCCGGATCGAAGCCACCTTTCGTACAAAAACCCTTCTTCCAAAAGAAACCTCAACCACCACAATATAATAGACCACAGCAACATCCACAACAACATCCAATACCCCCGAGGAAACCATATCTCCCCTTACGAGATTCCCTCAGACCCACACAACAAAGACAAGACCCCCCATTCATTCCTCATCACCTACGAACAAAGGAAACGATGAGTTACCAGACGACATTAAACCATGAATTAGCGGAACTGGAGGAACCCGAACACGAACAAGAACAAGATCAAGAACAAGAACAGGATTTTTTAGAAGAAGCCGAGGAGGATCCCGATTCAACTTAATGCACCTCGAAAAACCATCAACAAATCTCCCCTACATCACTACAAATAATAAATTGAAAGTTTTAATCGATACCGGAAGTTCTAATAGTTTTGTAACGACAAAAGTGGCCCACAAAAAATTTAGGAAATTGATGAAAAAGGATGCATTTTTAGTTACTACTTCACATGGACACACTTCAGGGACACACAGTATCATGTTACCTAATATTATGCTTAATCCAAAATCAACTAACCCGCATGTTAAATGTAAGTTCTATGTATTTGACTTTCATACAAATTTCGACTTGTTGTTGGGACTTGATAATCTCCAATTATTAGAGGCCACCCTAAAATTGAAAAACAACACGATTAGTATACAAAATGAAGAAATACCCCTGGAATTTTACAAAATACCACAAAAACCGAAGACCGAACAATACACGATTCCCCCTAGATCAGGGAAACAAATCCAAATCCACCTCACAAACATAAAACAAGGAACAGCCATCATAAACCACAAAAAAGTAGGACCCTTCGAAATCCCCAATTGCCTAGTTTCGGTAGATAATCACATCGCAAGATGCATCGCCATAAATCACGCAGAAACACCTAAAACCTTGAATGTAAAAGCATTAGACTCAGCCGAATTAGTCACTGACGAACTATTTCTCGATAACCCTGAACCACGTAAGAAAAAGAAATTAGTCAACATCAACAATATTAACCTAAAGTTAAAGGCGAAAAAAATCACCCCCAATATGAGACTTGACCATTTGAACACAGAAGAAAAAACAGAACTACAAAAACTCCTTTCACAATACTCAGACATATTTTATGACCCTGACGAACCCTTGACAACGACTAATCTCACCAAACATGAAATACACACGACGGACGAAATACCCGTGTATTCCAAATCTTATCGATACCCCGAAATTTATAAAACCGAGGTAAAAAACCAAATTCAGAAAATGATACAAGACGACATAATCCAACCTTCAAATAGCCCCTATAACTCACCTCTGTGGATCGTTCCAAAAAAGGACGACGCATCAGGCAAGAAGAAATTCCGCATCGTAATAGACTATAGAGCTTTGAATCAGAAGACGATAGACGACAAATATAACCTCCCAAACATCGAAGACATCCTATCAAAATTAGGGAAATGTAAATACTTTACAACGCTCGATCTTACGTCCGGTTTTTGGCAAGTAAAGATGGAAAAATCGAGTATACCAAAAACAGCCTTCAGCACTGAAAACGGTAAATGGGAATTCAAAAAAATGCCCTTTGGATTGAAGAACGCCCCTAGTACATTCCAACGTCTGATGGATAATTGTCTTCGTGGTATTCAAAATGAAATTTGTGCTGTTTATATGGACGATATAATTGTATTCTCTTCCAGCTTACAGGAACACATAGTAAGATTGAAGACAATATTTGACCGACTCAGACAGGCTAATCTCAAGATACAACTGGACAAGACAGAATTTATGAGAAAAGAAGTGGCCTTCTTAGGACATCAGATCACGGAATCAGGCTTAAAACCAAACCCAAAGAAAATCGAAGTAATAAAAAAATTCCCCATACCAAGAAATACCAAAGAATTAAAAGGATTCCTTGGATTACTTTCGTACTATAGGAAATTCATAAAAAATTTAGCGGACATAACGAAACCACTAACCACTAGATTGAAAAAAGGAAATAGAATCAACACAGAAGATCCAGACTATATAAAGGCTTTCGAACAGTGCAAAACCCTTTTAATGAACGACCCAGTCTTAAAATATCCCGACTTCAATAGACCATTCATATTAAATACGGATGCATCAGGAGTCGCTCTCGGCGCCGTCTTATCACAAAAGCTCGATAATGAAATACACCCAGTCGCTTATGCCAGTCGCACGCTAAACGACACCGAAAGAAAATTATCTACGATAGAACGCGAACTTTTAGCTTGCGTTTGGGCCTGCCAACATTTTCGACCCTACTTATACGGCCGAAAATTCACATTAGAGACAGACCACCAACCCCTCCAATGGCTCCACTCATTAAAAGAACCGAATTCCAAACTCTTTAGATGGAAACTCCGTCTTGAAGAATTTGACTTCGAAATAAAATACAAAAAGGGAAAACACAACGGAAACGCCGATGCACTCTCGAGAATAGAAATACACAACACAGAGATCACTAACACAGACAAACAAATATCCCCTTCACTCATAGTAAATCTCGACGAAGAAGACACAGAAACAAATATAGACACAATACACTCAGACAAAGAAGGAAAAGACATATCTTTAATACCAATAAAAAACAACGCTATCAACCACAGTAAAAACCAGATAATTATAGCAGTTGGCGAACAATTCAATACCGATGTAAAAACCGAACACTTATTCAAAAAAGAAAAAACTAGGATAACAGTTAAATTTCCCCAAAGAAATTTAGAAAAAGAAATTACCCAATTCCTTATAGAATATTTGAACCCAAAAACACCAT
The DNA here is from genome assembly GCA_963920205.1 of Stenodema calcarata. NCBI lineage: Eukaryota > Metazoa > Arthropoda > Insecta > Hemiptera > Miridae > Stenodema > Stenodema calcarata. Next base: position 12,497,972 of record OY986049.1, on the reverse strand, counting down.
ACGGAATATTTTTCGAGACCGACATCTACCCATTATTCGCCTCAATATTTATGGAAAAATTTAAATCATCCGAATTGAAACTCACCAAACACACGGAAAAATTACTAGACGTTGAAGATAAAGAGGACCAAATTAACATCATACTATACAATCACAGACAGGAAAGATTTCATCGTGGCATTGACGAAACATACCAACACATAAAACGGATCTACTTCTGGCCCAATTTAAAGAACGATATTACCAACGTCATAAATCGATGCGAACTATGCTTAAAATGCAAATATGAACGCAGACCCCTAAAACCTGCCTTTAATGTAACACATACCCCTTCACGACCATTTGAAACGGTGCACATAGATACTCTCACGATAGAAAGACAGAAATTCTTAACAATAATTGACAAATTTTCAAAGTATGCTCAAGCATATCCATTAAAATCCCTAAACAACATAGAGATAACGAAAAAACTCTTGACCTTTATATCCCACCATGGAAACCCCGAAGAAATAATTATGGACAACGGCAACGAGTTCAGTTCATCTATTGTAAGAGAATTCCTCAAGGTCCAGAATATCAAAATTCATTTCACTTGTACCCAGAATCCCAATTCAAACTCCACCATTGAAAGATTTCACTCCACAATAATAGAAACAATTAGACTTATGACGGAAAGTGACGAGTTTAAAAACACCCCCATAAAGGAACGTTTTAAATACGCGATAATCACGTACAATAACAGCATACACAGTAGTACAGGAGTCACACCATATGAAATAATTAACGGAACGTTAGGATCACAAAACCCGATTCCACCTGACATCGAGACAAAACTTACTAACATCTATATCTCCGACCACAAGGAAAAGGTTAATAAATTATACGAGATCCTACACGACAAACAACAAAACAAGAAAGAACAGATTATTGACAAATTAAATGAAAAACGTGAAAAAACATTACCTGATATACCGACGGAAGTATTTGTGGAATCTAAACAAATACAAGACAAAACTAAACGGAAGTACAATAAAGAAATCATCAAGAATATAAACCCGATTAGGAAAACCGCCGAAATTGAACCACGACACCACAACACCCGTACCAAAATTCATTTAAAAAACGTCAAAAGACCTAGAGCACTAAAGACAAAACCTATCAAAACACTAGACTCCGATGAAGTAAAACCCGACGAACCAAAACCCGACGAACAAAAATCCGACAAACAAAGAATAGAACCCAGAACAAAATTATCAGCAGACGATCTCGAAACCATTAAAGGTTCTAATTGGTTTAACGACCAAGTAATAAATCTTTATATGGAATTAATCAATATCAGGAGCAAAACCAACCTTAAACTACCCAACGCATACGCTTTCAACACCTTCCTGTACGTATCCTATTTACGAGGTTACGATCATGTAAGGAATTATACGAAGAAAATCGACCTTTCAGAAAAGGATTTAATATTGATCCCCATTCATGAAAACGCTCACTGGAGACTTGTATCTATCAAACCCAAACAAAAGACAATAAATTATTACGACTCATTAGGGTACAATGGCTCTCAAATACTCGAAACTATATTCCAATACTTGAAGGATGACTTGCAAGATAAAATCAACCAAACTATAGAACGATCAGAATGGACTCTACATGCAGTAACCCCAATACCACGTCAAACTAACAGTTACGATTGTGGACCGTTCACCTGCAAATATGCCGACCTTTTATCACAAGATAAACCGCTTAAATTCACTTCACAAAATTTGCGTGATGAAATTCACGACAACGTCACCAATAAACACTTAAATTCTTAACTTTAATTTCAGACTCATTACGGGCACCCTTGCTGCCGAGATCCACAACGTCGACCAAAGTGGAGGACTGATACCCATCAACTTAGGACCAGCATACACTGAAACCGAGGAACACCTCATGATCATACACTACGACATTAAGACACTACACACCTCGCTGAACGACCTACAATCATCTTTCATAAAACTCAAGCGAAAACTCCAACAGAAATCATCACAAACACTTAACGAATACGTACACACCATCGAAGCGAATTTGCAAATTGCAAACGAAAAAATTCAAAACTTACAACCCCGTCAAGACATTAAAATCAGCCAGCGCTCTAAGAGAGGCCTAATCAACGGATTAGGATCAGTCATCAAATTTATTACCGGAAACCTTGACGAAAAAGATAGGATAAAGTACGACAAAATAATCAAAACCCTATCTGAAAGAAACACTCAAACAAACGTACGACTGAATAAAGAACACCGACTATTAACAGGACTAATACGAAAATATAACGAAACAATCAATAACTTGAACCTGAACAACCAAGAAATAAAAGCTAAATTGAAAGCTCAATCAGAGCTCACCATTGAATTTAATGCCGCACGAATGCGCGAAATTGCATCTCTAATTATATCAAACTTGAACGTTATCATAAACCAACTACGCGAACTTGAAACTTCCTTAGCCTTCTGCAAAATTGGGATAACACACCCTAGTATAGTCCCACTTCAAGCTTTCGAAGCAGAATTAACAGAAATTGCAAAGGAAAATCGTAGAAACAATCTAAAAATGTTCAACAACACAATAGAATACGAGCTAAACTCCAAAACTATTTGTTCACTAACCAATGACCAAATATTGTATATAATAAGAATACCAGTCTTTGTTGATACTGGACTACAACTATATCTACTCCAACCTGTACCCATTATAAAAGGTACAGACTATGTAACCATTATACCTAAGAACAAATTTATCCTAGTGGATAACAGTTACACTATTAAATACGCCACTAACAAGTTATGTTATAAAACTAACAATAACTATTATTATTGCGACAATGAACAATTATGTGAAGAGACGTCCACCTGTTCTCAAAATATAATAAAGAATAATACCCTATCAGGATGTCAATTTACGAAAATTCAAATTAAAGTCCCCTTTCACTCATTAATACCCGAATCAGGTCATATCATCATAACGGCCCCACATGAGGCCATATTAGAAGACAAAACCCCAGAAGGGAACATTCTAACCCGCATCAATGGCACTTGGATAATTCAACCATCAACGGATGAAATTCTCCTAAATAACATCCCCATAAAATCGACAAATTCAATCAAAACCAAACTGAGGATACCTCTAATCCCTCTCAATGAAATTTCAAACCTGAACATTAGTCCTATGGAATTAAATTTAAAGGAGTTCTCCAATATTCCCCAATTCGATGAACGATGGCCCTCTCTAAATACCAATGACGTCGCTTTCGACTATGACTATGTACATTTCCTAGTAAGTCCAACGTATGTCATATTAACCATATTTTTATTAATTGTACTCGGTTGTGCGTACTATAAACAAAAACGGAAAACCCCATTAATAACACAACCTGCCAGTTATCCGTTACAGTTCGCACAGTGACTCATCCCCGCGCTGCAACTCAGCACAGTGACTCATCCCCGTGCTTCAATCTACGGCGAGAGGAGTTACCACAGCCAATCCTCGACAAGACAAAGGACCTCATTCATCCACACCGGATGCGATAACGCCGCCACTTGAAGTCGCTGCGGATTCAGCAGAATCCACATCACAGACTCCCATTGTTGTCATTTTCCTAAAAGATGAATCAGCTAACTCCCACTCATCAACTCCCGTATAAAAAGACTCTGTGCCCAGTACTCGCTCTCTTTTCTGTTCCCGAGCTCTGTCGCGTCACAACGTTTTGTTCATTGAGAATAAATTGTTTTTTAAAAAGTTAACTGTGTGTTCGCGAGTTATTTTTTATATATAATATATATTTTATGAACTTGAATGAACGTACAGGAGGATGAGAATTATAGCAAACACTTACGTAAATTTGGAAAAACTAGATGAAAGTGGAAATTTTCGCTTTCATCTAGTTTTCCCAATCGCCCCATCGTCTAGGGCAAACATCAAGAACAACGAATTTACAGCACTGAAGTGAAGGACGTGCTTTACTAAGCAATGAAATGTGTGCGGTGCTCGCTTACTTCCTCACTGCCTTCTTCTTTAGATCGAGTACCGTCAACAGACCCTCCTTGTCGACTCTTTCGCGGTCTTCCTGGGCCCCTCTTCACAACAGCGTTGACAGAAGGTTTAGGGACAACAGGGACAGGGGCTGCCCCCTCTGGCTCCTCGTCCTCAATTCCGTCAAGTTTCCTATTGAAACAGACGTAATCACGTCACTTATACAAATTTTATTTTATTCGTGAAAAAAAGCAAATGAGGCAGTAGGTAATTAAAATTACAAACCTCAACGTTTTCTGGTAATAGTTATTTAATTCCATCTTTATCTCCGTCAACCTCTCTTGCAGCTCGTCGACTTCGTTGCATAATTTGTAACATTTTTTACATATGATTTCACTGTGTACCAATTCTTTGCGTACTTCTTGCCCAAGAACAACGCTCAGTATATTAGCTACTGGCTGCTCTGAGGAGGTAACGTTGAAATGAAATATTGGACAGTTATTTCTCGTCGACACGCCGACGCTCGCATTACATATCAAGCAAACTGCCGTCATTGATGACAATATTTTTTGTATTTAACAGAACGGTCAGAGCAGGGAAATTGTTTCATTCAGGGATGTCGAACCAAACTTAACTAAAACACCAAAGTAGAAAAATGGTAAGTTAAATTAAAGCTGTTTCCACAAGGAGAAGAAATTGTTTCTACTGTTATTTCGAGAAGGACTATGCAGACGGTGTTGAACTACCGATAAGACTATCGATAGTTTCTGACTATCGATAGTCAGCGGAACCAACTGAAAACCCACATGTTCCCAGAAGAAACACGTACCTACTTAATGCAGGTGCAGCGCCACTTTTGTATTCATTTATATTTCTGTTCGTAGCATTGTTTTGTCTGATAACCTTTGGTCTTCCAGCAGTTATTCGTATTAGAATTAGTGTTAAGCAATTATTCGTATTCGTAAGGTGATCATTACCTACCTCAAGTTATTTTTTTTTAATTTTATTTTATTTAATATAATATAATACTAAAAAAAAATAACTTGAGGTAAGGATGATCTTGATACTAATTCTAATACGCACAACTGATTGAAGACCAAAAATTATCAGACAAAATGATGATAAGAACAAAAAGTGCGCTGATCTTATACACAATTCAAGGACCCACGACTTTATCACTAGTTCAGAACATTCTCAACATGGTTCATTCAAAACAATTATCGTTCATTTCTAGCCTTCTTTCCTAATTGCCTTTTCCAGTTCTTTCCCAGGCGAAAATGGTCCAAGAAACCTAAAATTTAATCAGACATGACAATTTTTATTTATAAAATACTTAAAGTAAGAAAAATCTTTACTTTCGTAAGCTAAGAAAATGCTGAAGTTGGCAGCTTTGACCGTAGGTAACCATCCTGAAGGTTGCAATTGTGGGTAGGTTGCAATGTTTCTTCCCAGGAACATCTTCAGGATTGACTCACGAAGGTGTGGAGGAAGGCCATCAAGTTGAAGATGTCATGACATGAATACAACTAGAAATGATTGAGGTAAATGTTGTAAGAAAAGATCCAAATTTAAGAGAAAACCAGACGAGATGGATTTTGAACTCATGGAAAGTGAACAAGAGGAAATGATTTAGGATTTTTTCATTGATTTTTGAAAATGTTTCTCGTTTTAATTCAATTTTTACTTTCAATCAACGAAGTTTCAATCACTTCAGTGAAGTTTATGTCAAGTTTTATCGCAAAGTACCTAGTATAATATATTATATTATTATTTTAATTACCGACCTATAATGTACATGATGAATACACTAATACGATGTACCTACTTACACGATGAGTACATCGCTCATATACTTGGAAAACCTCGTTAAGTCCGAAAAACCCAGTCAAGGATATAAGCTAGTAGTCAATTCCAGGCCTCACCACCATGTGAAGTTTCCTCCATATCGGCCTCCCCGCAATTGGCGGTTGACAGAACCTGTAGGTTGGAACCATTCAGAAAAGATGGAAAACCTTGTAAGTCTGGTCTGGTCTAATCCTTCTTCCATGACACCAGACCAGACTTACAAGGTATTTCGGTATTTCATAAAACTAACGAAAATCACGGACGTAGACTTACGAGGTTTGTCAAATGAGGTGATGACAGACTTACGAGTTTTTTTGTGTACGCGTTTTTCTTGTCTCCTGAAAAGTTGATCTCTCCAGACATACACGGTTTTCCAAGTATATGAGCGACATGTTCTTTTTAATCCTGAAGGTTTTGGCCAAATAAACGACAGGAGGTTTGGATTGTCTTGACCGATGTTTATAACGAATGAAAGATTTTGGTTTCTTGAGGTTCGGTCTGGTGAATAAAGACGATTTGTTAGGCCGACGTTTCGTTGTATTTGTACAACATCTTCAGGGCTTAACTTCTATTGGCCATGTGCTAATATAATGATGGTGGTAGGTGCTAGGTGGTATGGTATTAAACACTAATGATAAAAACTAGCGATGTGTTACAATACCATGTCAGTGACAGAATGAGTCATTCTGTCACTGACATGGTATTGTAACACATCGCTAGTTTTTATCATTAGTGTTTAATACCATACCACCTAGCACCTACCACCATCATTATATTAGCACATGGCCAATAGAAGTTAAGCCCTGAAGATGTTGTACAAATACAACGAAACGTCGGCCTAACAAATCGTCTTTATTCACCAGACCGAACCTCAAGAAACCAAAATCTTTCATTCCAAATAAACGACTTTATAATTTAATTAATTTTGTAAAAATGGTACTAATAATAAAAAGAGTAAACCTACTGCTCTTACTCCTACTCTCAAAATGAGCGCTTTTTGCTAATTATTTTTCTGGACACAAAATTAGCTCCTTTTGCTATTGGATTTTTGATAGGTATTGGAATTTCTACAAATGGCAGACTTTCCAGTTTCAAGACGAGCTAAAAACTCCCTACCGATGCAAATCGCACTAATTTCCGAATTGAAATTATTTTTTGAAATACAAAATTTCTTGAAATAGAAAAATTATAAAATTCTGCAGCAGAAATCCTATGATTTTTGAACAATTAAAAAAAAATCATGATTGTAGCTTGTCTGGGATCATAATATGATTTAGCAGTTTTTTTGCGGTTTGCTCAGTTTTTTTTTTCAAATTCTTTTAGCGCGTTTTGCAAATGGCCTACTTTACGTTCCGGAATTCATCAGAACTGGGACGTAAAGTACCGGGAGGTTCCAGAACTTGTAAAACCGCGTTCTGCATTGCGGATGATTTCAGAACTGGAAGTGGAACCTGATTTGGAACTGTTTCCTAAACCGCAGGTTGGTCTTCAATGGACAAATATTCGTCATAATTGCGCTGTTGGTAGCATTGGTGAACGCCGTGGACACTCAGGTTTTGTTCCTTATAACATCCATATAAATGTTCTGTCTGGCTCTCTCATCTGGTCAAGATTTGTTTACCTGAATCATTTATAATTTCGATTCACCAGTTACATTCCGTTACACCTTTTGACATGACTTGGATCTCATTATGATGAAGTAACGTTCATCTTGAAGTAATCGACATGCTGAAGAGGTGACCCTGGATGTTCACTTTGTCTACACATTTTACCTACTTGCGACACTCGACTTTCACCAACCATTGGCGATGGCTAGTTCTTCTGGGTAATGGTTATTTTCATTTTCTTTCTGTAGGTTGACAAATCTTAAACAATCAGGCGACTGTAGGGGTTTTTGCTCGAAACCTAACTTATTTCAGTCAATGCACCTGTAGTGACAGATTCACTTGTTCTTGGTGCCTCGTCCATCAACAGATACACATCTGTAGTGTGTTCGCACCACCAGCAGACCTGTGTACGTTTGCAGCTGATGGTGCAACACCTCGTGAAAACACCAGAGTGGTTTCAATGAACTGTTGATTTATAACAACGGGGAGACGTTTCCAGCTCATACAAGTGAGAGGTGTTGATAACCTCTCGAATGACACGGTGTTTCATTCCAAATAGTGAATTTCATCCAACTTTCGGCAATTTCCAAGACTAAAAAACAAATTTGTGTGATTGCCTCCTCTGCAATTCAGGAAAATGACGTTTGGTTGAGGGTGGAATTCAGGTGACCATTCGCAATATGTAACTTTTTACGATTTACTGTTGATAATAATTATCAACAAAAATGAATTATTCATTTTATATTGAACTGTTTTCAACTCTAAAACCTTTTCGTCCTGAAATAATCCTTGCTCAGAAAGATTTGTTGACAAGTAAGGATCCTATCTACCGAATGCCCTTGACTTGTTTTTGCCGTGGGAGTGAATTTTGAATGATTAACAAAATTATATTACTTATATTGATATGAATATGATATACTAATGTAATATAAATTTATGTTACATTAATATATCATATTAATGTAATATTACATCATACTAATATAATATATTATATTGATGTTGAGGGATGTCGAGGGTCGGTCATTTGACCGACCCTCGACATCCCTCAACATCATTCTTACTGACGGTCAAACTAAATCACACACACTCATTCTCATATATTATATTATATTACATTAATATATCATATTCATTTCAAGTCCCACATTTCTGATGTTTCTATTTACCTGTTCCTGTTATTGCAGATACGATACAAATAAAGTTTGCTGCAATTCCCACCCGGACGCTCCTCTCATCGAAGACTACAGAGCTGGGGACCAGATTTGTTCCGAATGCGGTTTGGTCGTCGGTGACAGGTTCGTTCAACCGTTTCTATGAAAATCTTTCGCTGTTTGCCATTTTATATCATCACCCCTAATAATTATTGGATTTGCAGGGTAATTGATGTTGGATCCGAATGGAGAACGTTCAGCAACGAGAAAAGCGGGGTGGACCCGTCTCGTGTCGGTGGCCCTGAAAATCCACTGCTCAATGGATCAGACCTTTCCACAATGATCGGGCCTGGCAGGGGTGATGCATCATTCGACGAATTCGGTACATCCAAATACACCAACAGAAGAACGGTAAATAATTGTCTCTGTCCATTAATTGTGACCTCCCCGGGGATTGACATTCCTGCCCTGTATAAATGGCAAATGCTGATTGATTGATCCTGGTTTTAACCCTTTCAACCGATGACCAGTCAGCTTCTGCCTCTCAGACCTGCCAAATATTTTACCGATACACTCTCCTCACTGATCTAGGAACGCGGTAGCGTTCCGCCCCGCCAAGCAAACAAGTTGAGAAGGACGACCGGTACCGAGTGTATGTTTACCGGAGGTCACGAAACGCGTTTTCCAGGTATCCACATCTCGGCTCCTATTTGATCGACCAACTTGGAATTTGGTGTGTACCTTCTTGGTGTGGATAAAAGACAGCCTTGAAAGTTTTAAGTCACTACTAGTAGCTGAGTTATATAACTTCAAACCCCCTGTTTTTCGTCCTTACCACATTCTTCATGTTCTCCTTATTCAGAAGGTCAAGGCTGCAGCCTCTCTTCCTTCACCGATTGACTTGAAATTTTGCGCAGAGCTTCGTTTCAACTTCAGCGATTGCCTTTTAAAAGATTCAAGTCGCTAGGGCTAAAGGGAGCCCAGTTATAAACCCTTCTTCTTCTTATTCAGTTAGGCAAGGCTACATCCTCTCCTCTACCAAGGGTTTCGAAATCTCCCATTGGCGCCTTGACGAGACGTTTGAGATGTGTAGTAGTAAAATCGTCTCGCCATGGCGCCAAGGGGAGATTTTGAAACGGGTACGGTGCTTGTGAACTGGTTAGGACACCTCTTTAGTTGAAAGGAAAAGGGCAGGCGGGGAAAGTGGATATCATAACATAACTTCCGGCTGCTGTAGTATGATATTTGCGAGGCTGTTTTTTCTAAGGAGTGTTTTTTGTATGGTATTATTTATCCATCAACCGGTGAAGTTAGGTTGACTTATGTGGGTGTACGTCCACAGCCGCCCCCAATTTAGATATCCGACTCCAATGACGACAGTCGTCGACTCTCTCTCACTTGTTATTTATTTTGTGTTTTGGAACCATTCAGAGCGGTGCTCAGTTTCAAATACTAGTAAATTTTACAACCAATGAGTTGATATGAAATTGTTATTCCTGATGAAATAATGTAGAAGCCACTTATTAGTAGCTAGTATTTTCACGTCGAGTGTCCTCCTCGTCTCGGGAGCGATTCAGTATTTGTTCAACCTTCCTGAGCGCTATATCTCTATACCAATTAAGTTTATTGTGGGAGTGGTGGTTTGTTCTATGAATCGTACTTCAGTAAGGTTAGGTAGGGCTTTCCATCATCATCCCTTACCTTCTTGCCGGCTTCCTTGGTTCCAAACCCCAAAGGTAACATAATTCATAAGCATCTTCTTCTGGCACATCATCCAGTGGTCCATCATCATTGTATGATTATTGGTGTCAATTTCTTGTTTATTGTGCTATCGGATAATTTTACAATTTTTCTCGAGGTGTGTTAGTGATCCAGCAGTATTCAGCCCTCCCATACTCGTGTGGCACCAACGGTTAAAAGGCGGTTGCGGAAGTTATTGCCTGGGTTACTCTTACCTACTTCGATCTTCCACCTTTGGAATAGTAAAAATGATGGTGGGAGTTTTAATTTTGATGGTACTCAGCCTCGGCTTTATCTTCGCAGATGAGCAGTTCGGACCGCGCGTTGATTAACGCATTCAAGGAAATCAACGGCATGGCAGACCGCATCAACCTTCCGAAAACGATCGTCGACAGGGCCAATAATCTATTCAAGCAAGTTCATGATGGAAAGAACTTGAAAGGTCGTGCTAATGATGCCATCGCCTCAGCCTGTCTCTATATTGCTTGCCGTCAAGAAGGAGTGCCCAGAACTTTCAAGGTTAGCTTTCAGTCTAAACCTATCTTTGTTGAAAAGGCATTTCTATTATCTGGCACCATCTTGTTATACTCCAATACGTTGATTTCAGGAAATTTGTGCTGTGAGTAAAATAAGTAAAAAAGAAATTGGACGATGCTTCAAACTGATTCTGAAGGCTCTGGAAACGAGTGTTGAACTCATCACTACTGGTGACTTCATGTCACGTTTCTGTTCAAATCTTGGTGAGTACCTTCTCAGTAAAAGGTTGCAATCACATAGTTAAGTGAGGGACAGTGTGACTTATCGAAACGATTACTTCTTGTTTCAGCTCTTCCAATTGTGGTACAGCGAGCTGCCACTCACATTGCTTGCAAGGCTGTAGAAATGGATATAGTTGCTGGGAGGTCTCCCATATCCGTTGCAGCTGCTGCAATCTACATGGCTTCGCAGGTAACAATGTTTTTCTCCCACTATTCTTAGTAGGTTTACCTCCTAATACTTATTGACACAAACAATTTTAAACCACGCTTTTTTTCAACGCTATTTCAATGGGACATTTTTTTGTATGGAAAAAGTCGTAATTGTGTCATTATTACATACACTTCGTTGAAAATCGGTGATAGCAAGACATTTCGGCGGAAAACAAAATACAATTCGTAGTATAAAATACCTACAAATTCGAATTTTGTGTAAGCCTTCTACATCAGGGCTTCCTACTGCGGGCCATGGGGGTCCGCCGACCCTAAACATTTATACATTCTTACAAAAATTAACGCAAAGTGAATAAATACAAAAACTCAAAAATGCATTTTACTGCAAATGAATAAATAATAACAATGAATATTGAAAACAAAAGTTGATGGGTAAAATAGTGTGGCGGGCGCGCGGGAATAGGCTGGTCTCGGTCGCTTTCCAGGAAATTGCTGAGTTCTTACGGTGTTTGTTCATTACCGCTAACTGCTTCTCCCTTGTCTCTGCTGGATGCCTCTCGAACACCCTGCTGTCTGCTGTCTGTTTTCTCTGGATTTTTCCACAGTAGTGTATAACAGGGCCATCATTTCTTAAGAATACCAGTCAAGCTCAAGCTTCTTTCGCGAGTCCTTTCTAACTATTCAAAGTCTCTTTATTGATTAGTTATTTACCCTAATCCAATATGAATAGGTGGCTAATGTCGGAATCTCTGAGGAAGCAATCACTTTCTCCATCACCTGCACAGCAAGTTTCCTTCGAGAACGTAACAGACGACAAGCCAAATGAATCTTCAACTGGTACACTGCAGGAAGTTCCAGCATTTACAGATTAAAGTCTCCAAATAGCTGCAGCTCCAACAGCCAGTGGAAGTGGAGTAATTACCAATATAATTATTTAGATTTGGGATTTGTAGAGACTAACGAGGGAGGGTTACCTTATTTGGTAAGTTATCGAGTGACACAGGCAGGTAAAGCTCATTCCATCACCGAACCCCTCATAAAACCGTGTGTTAGTGATATTGTCTCTTGCATGCTTGACGATAAAGCAGTTGAACTTGTGACCTCAGTGCCGTTGTCAAACAACACTGAAAAAGAGGATTCTTGATTCATCACGTGATGTGAAGGAATAACTGGTTTCTCGCATCAAACAGTTGTCGTTTTCTCTCCACATCGACGAATCTACAGTCGTCGCAGGATTGTCAATTTTATTGGCATTTGTCCGCTATGAATACTCCGAATGTTTCGTGGAGGATCTTATGTGCAACCCACTTCCTGCCAATACAACAAGGGCAGAAATATTCCGTATGTTGGACGATTTTTTTTAAACGATGAACGAAATTACTTGGAGTAACTGCATTGACGTGTGTACAGATGGTGCAAAAGCAATGACTGGCCCAACCGTTGGAACGATTACGAGGATAAAAGAAAAATCGAAAAATTGCTGTAGTAGTCATTGTAAAGTAGTAAAAAAGTAAAGTAAGCAACCATTTCAGGTTGAATTTTCGTCCGACTGCCGTTTTTGGCGTCGCGGACGTCATCGGCTGTCCACCTAGGTGGATCAGAATTGTTCCGATGATTTCGCTTAAAGCTACTCATTGCCTCGCCCCCTTGAGTTGAGAGGGGATCGCCGTACAGAGGCGTGATAAAATCACTTGGACGATAGACCCACTTACCAGAGGTCTCCCATCCAAGTAAAAATTGCTGTAGCAGTCATTGTGTTCTTCGTAGAGATGCTTTAGCGATGAAACTTATGCCTGCCACTTTTAAGAAAGTTTTGGATGTGTCTGTTCAAATTATTAATTACATAAAGACGCGGCCGTTAAATATTAAAGACTTTTTGTATTACTATGTGATGATATGGAAAGCATTCACAATTCCCTGCTTCTCCACACGGAAGTGAGGTGGTAGCCTCGTGGGAAAGCACTTACACGGTTACAGGAGTTAAATTCTGAAGTCTTATCTCTGTTGATGGACCACAATATCAAATTGGCCAACGTTTTTAATGATGAGAGATTTGCAGTGTATACTTTCGAATGGGATGAGCCTTTCTCTGCAAGGGATAAATATCGCAACTTTTGAAGCTAATGACAAAGATCGAGCATTTAAAAGAAAAATCCAGTTTTGGATTGAATCTGTTCAGAAGAAAGGGTGTTTTCCTGTGTTAAATGATTTTTACATGAAAACAAACTGGATCTTGAGAAGAGAAAATGTTTTTGACTGATGAAATATGGGATCAGCTTCGCGGTTGGAGACGTTCCTTGAGCAATAGTTTTACCTACCTGTCGATTTAGTTCTGTTCAATTTTTGTGTTGTAAATAAAGTTGAGTTTGTAAATGTAATGTTTGGTTTCACAGTGATATTCCCCTCCACCACTAAAAATAAGGCATGACCTGGCTAATTGACTAAACTTTTATTCACCACAAATTTAGTGTCATGTATCTAAATTCGTGAAAGGGGTTCGCAAGCCAAAACGTTTGGGAAGCCCTGTTCTACATCATAGTGACCACAGTATTTATTTACGTCCGCCTACACAACGTCAAGTTCGTCATCAATCTTCATTTGCAGCGAAAGACCTGATATCAAATTAGACCGGATTTTGAAAGGTTTTTTGGATTGTTATTTAAAGTGAGTTGCCGGATTGATTTGGAAATTCGCCTGATTGTTCAATAATTGAGCAGTCGGGCGAATTTCCAAATCAATCACTTTAAATAACAATCCAAATTATAATCAGATGTAAAATTTATTTATATTGAATTCTATCAAATGACTGGTAAAGTGCTATGATTACTACTGTCACTCAGATCTTCAGAATCAAACTCGATCTAGACTCTATCTACCCCTCCAGTTAGGAGCTGACTTAAATTTTACTTTGCATTGCTTAACGCTCGTTCGTTCATTTAATTTTTTTTTTTTCAGGCTTCTGACGTGAAGAAAAGTCAAAAAGAAATCGGCGACACAGCCGGAGTCGCCGACGTCACCATACGTCAATCTTACAAACTGATGTACCCTCATGCTGCTAAACTTTTCCCTGCTGACTTCCAGTTCACTACTCCTATAGACCAATTGCCGATGATGTAATATGGGTTATTACTCAAACTAAAGCGTGGAGGTTACTTAATTTTGGTTGAAGAGATAGTTTTTATTTTATTTTATGAGTAGCGAAAAAAAGCATTGATATGGACCTACGTAGCAAAACATATCTCTCCTGGTTATAACCGGTGTGTGATAGTTGTGCTGCTATCCACGTTTTGATTAGACCAAATTTTGAAAATAATTTGTAACGTATTGTAATGTGTCTAGAGGCTACACTGTGATGACGTTTGTACTGATTTATACCGTTCCATAATGATTTAACTTCTTTTCTTAGATTCAAATAACATTAAAGAGGCAGAGCGGTGCCGCAACAGGTAACTGTATCTCATTTTGTTTAGAAGAAATAATTTTGTTTTATTATCAAGTTCCATTTACTTTCAAAATAAATTATGTTTCCCTTCGATGCGTTTTTCTGTTATGATCCTTGTATTTTTGATAATCCGTCATTACGGACGGTTTTTAAAATCGGTAATTTTTAAGCAAATTTGTTGACGGATCCGTGTTCGCATTGAAGTAGCATTTCGTCGCTCAAGATGCAACACAGTCTAACCCATTTTTTCCAACTTCTCAGGAGAGACAACATTCCATACTTCTCCCCAGAAGTACTCTACCATGATTTAAGACGAATTAGTGCATCCATCGAAAAATCGTGATGGTTAGGTGATGTACAGATAAATATTGGAACACTTGAATATTTTTTCTCGTTCATTCCTGAGATGGTGTTTGATCAATGTAACCATTTCGCAGAATTTTCTAGATTAATAATTAATGTAGGAAATACTGCAAAATGGTTACAATGATCAAATACCATCAGGAATGAACGAGAAAAAAATGTTATGTTATGAACAATCAGTCTCAAACTTTTACTTAACATGAAAGTTGGGAACATTAAACGTAGCTCAGGAATTTGAGAGCTTCGCTGAGCCAAAATCCTAGGTAAAAGTTTGACTAAACTCGTAACATAGCAAATTGTATAAGTATTTGAAGTATAATCCTGCACATTTTTGTGATTTTTGAGCTTTTAGCGACTGATTTTCGAAATTCACACGACGGTACGCTATTCAGCGCGAAATTTGGAATAAGAAAGTGAGTTAGGCTGTGTTGCATTTTAAGTGAGGATTTGTGACCATTTGCGATGGAGTATCATCACGGAAAAGAGGGCGAATAACGTTCATCGTTGCTCTGGATGTGAGGGAGGTCGCCTCATCCTGTTGGGACCACACACGTCGTAATTCAGGTGAAAAGAAGTGGGTGATAATTTCGACATAACGCTCCGATTCATGGTAACATGATGGACAGCGCACCATACTTTTGAGCTAAGCAGCGATCTTGCGTGTAACTGTCTCGGATTTTCATTAGCCCAATAACGGCAATTTTGCTGGTTTACCACGCCGTTAAGATGAAATTGAGCTTCATCACTCATGGACAAAATTTTGCTCGATAAGTGCTTCCATCTCACATAGGAAGTTCATTCGTTGTGCGTAATCTGCAGGCTGTAACATTTGCACGATGGCCGATTTGTAGGGATGAAAGATAAGTTCCAAATTCGAGATGCGCCTTACAGAATGATCACTGACGCCAAGTTGAGCAGCATGTTGCCGAGCAGATCAACCCAGTCTGTGAAGAATAGCGATGCCCGATATGATATCGAAATATCGATCTTTGCTGACGATATTTCGATATTATCGTATCGATATCGCATCTTCCGATATTTTCGATTATCGATATTTTTAGCCGATATATCGTGCAGTTAAATCACCCTTTAGCACGCGAAAATTTAAGGAATACTGTGTTGCAAAATATTCCGAGGCACTGTTATTGGTGTCTGCTGCGCTGCTGCTGAGTCAGAACTGTCGGATCATGACGGATGACGGCAACCGCCTAACTTCGGAGCACCTAACCCAACGGGCGTTGCTCTCCTCTCCAGTCTAAAGTTGGAATGATTTTGATTGTAATTAAAGTCCTGAAATAAAGTTTTCAATTATTTTTACCATTTCAGTGTTACATATCCCTTATTTTCCCAATTTCATAACAGTTAAAACGATCCTCATACAGTACTGAGAAAATGTTCTAAATATGGTAGATATCCGACCGATATATCGAAATATCGATATTTTTGACCGATATATCGATATCTAATATCGGCTCCTTGCGATAGTCTCGATATCGATATTGTAGGTTTCGATATGAAACGCTAGTGAAGAAAGCCTTGTCGAACGCCTTCCACATTTTCAGGGGTTTGAACCGTTTGTGGAGGTCCTGGTGGCCTTTTGTTGAGCAGTACACCATGTGTGTGAAGTGTTTCCAACGAAGAATGGTGTTTCGAGAAGAAACAGCTTGGTTACGATGAATGTTCAAGTGGTCTTGTAGAGCGAACTGCTAATTGTACTGATTTTTACGGAAAATGTGCTGAAATGTACACAATTCTCCATACCTACACTTTTTATGGCTTTCCAGGATACCTGTGCTGTTATCCCTTTGCTACAGACAATTATTGGCAGATTAATAAGTAAAACCTTGTAGTGGCTCGATTTCCTCTTGCTCCACCATTCAAGTCCAATGTTGTGCCACCTAAACGATGGTCTGAAGTACACCTGAGACAAAATTTTCCCCTCTCTTTTAACACGCCAATACTGGTTGTAGGAGCCTCTTTCTCCACCTGAATATCGAGCTGAAAATACTTTCTAGCTGTATGCTCATCGTCTAAAGTTGTGCAGCTCATTTCCTGAACCTGTTGAAACAGATCCACAATCCCTTCCAAGTTGAGGTAAGCTGTTCATAATCCTCAGAGGTAAGCTGTATGGGCAACTAGGATAGTCAAGTATGAACAGTTACAAATTCTCACGTGAGGCCCCTCCCTCGAATGATACAACGGCGGACCTACTTGTATTTTATTAAGTAAAGAAGCTGTAATAGATTAGTACTCAACAGGTGATATTATTGCTGAGCGATGATAATTCATAGGTGATATTGGCTTACCTACATCTACCCATGGAAGAATTCCTTCTTCCATGACTTCCTCCACTCAGCTCACCGTACAAATGAAATGAACATAGTCGAAGAAAACATCGGAAGGTTAGTTTGAGGTTTCCAATATCCTAACCTTTCAGTCAATAGACTATTGACAATAGTATTGACTCAATACTCATAGCTAATCGTTTTTATAATACAATTCTACGGAATTAGAATTACCAGTGTTGTGTGTGAGTGAAAAATCCGTCCAATATCTAAAGGGCCATCGGAAAGCAACTGAATGGCTGATTTTACAGCAGCAATGGAAGTTGAAGCAGATCCGAACTTGGTTGTGGTCAATCTTGAACACTGTGTGTCCTCAGGTGTGTATTTTAGGTAACCAAGACTACAAGTACCTACCTACCTCTTTTAATTTATCTTTGCATATGGATCGACTGGTAGGTATGTATTTATGTTTTGACTGGCAGTGTACTGTTTCTTCTTTTACCGTGTGTGTTGTGGGAGATACTAATGTCATTTGTGTAGGTATGCTTCTGTAGTATTCATTGTGCCTACCTAGGTACGTAGTAGATAGATTGTGTCAGGGATTCAGGGTGGGTCGTATCCCCACCCGCCGCACTGTAACCTGAGCTTATTGTGTGCAGCGTTGCCCTGTAGACCAACCTATCGGCTCAGGGTCCGGTACTCTCCCTTCACCAGACTGATGATCCTCCCTACCAGGTTGTTTGCCGACACAATCTATTCTGGTATTAGAGACCTGAAGAGTCTGTACCGTCGAGCTTCGAGTGCCGGACACTCAAAGAGGAGATGAGGCCCAGTTTCGTCCTCTCCCGCGTATACTTTGATTCTGTGCAGATGTTTCTGAAAGTACCCGTGCCCCGACAGCATCCCCACCACGAGTCTCATCTTCCTCCTAGGCAGTTCCAGTGCTTCTGAGGTCCTCCTACAAGGTGCTGCCATCGTCATTGGGATGTCATCCCAATGCCCCCTAAGTCCTTCTCTCACCCATTCTCCCAAGCAGGGTCCTACCGAGCATTTGGCGTTACCCAAGATTGGCTCCGGCCCCACAAATGCTATGGAGGCCATGCCATCTGCTTGCTCATTACCTTCTACCCCAGTGTGACTTTGTTCTGTGCCCCCGGGCAGTTCAGCGCCTCTAAGTTCTCATTTACAAGTCTTGACCTGGTTTGGGTCGCTGCAAGGGTCTTCAGTGCTGCCTAGCTGTCCGAAAATACGTGTACCTTCCTTCCTCATAATCTCCGCCATACATTCTCTAGTTGCGTAAAGTTTGTCCTGGTATTCAGTAGTATGCACGCCAAGTGGCCAAGATGCCTCTGTGAAGGGTCTCATACCACTGACCCCAGCCCCTGACCTCCCATCTATCCTAGAGCCATCTGTGAACATGACGATGTCTCCAGTCCGATCCGGAAGTCTGGACCCGCTCCCTCACCCCTAGGGGTCATTCTGACCTTGAACCTCTTCTCACAGTCAAATACCGGAACAATATGAAGGATCTCCATATCTCTGGTTCTTAGAACTACTGTGCACTATCGAGGTATTCATGTCATTGTTTTCAAAAGCAAGAGAAGAACAAAAGTAATAATGTTCAGCGGTGCTACAAGATACTAGCTGTAATACAAATCGATCTGGTTACTTCCTCTACCGAATAAAATTTGTGTAGAGTTATCCAGTCTTGTTACCTATAAATAATCTATTCAGTTTGGTTTACGATTTTGATGAATGCTAAGTACGAGCTTGAATATTGAATTACTACCTTGCACGCAATGAGAATCCATGCGTAAAGGCGGGTTTAGACGGCGCGCACCCACTCGCGCACCAACCTCGCATCCGACTCGACTTCAACTCGCCCGGCAATAAACTCATCCTCGCCTCACTGTATAGACGACACGCATTCACTCGCGCACCGAAACTCGCTCAATCTCCGTCGGGAGTTCATCATGGCCACACCTCAAGTTACCGTTTCGTTTGCTTTCCTAGCAATGTGTTATTTAAAAAGAAGAAACGAGAATGGAAGAAATCGAAAGGTGCGCCGGTGGTGGGCTAAAGAATTGTTTCGCCAGCGATTGCAGTATGGTAACAGATTGATGGCCGATATGGTGATTGGACCTTGAGAAATTTCGTGCGTATGAGCTCGGAAGATTTTGAATACCTGCTAACTATGGTTTCACCGACAATTAATAAAATGAACACAAATATGAGAGAAGCGATCACAGCCAAAGAAAGATTAGCTGTCACACTACGATTTCTTGCTACAGGAGATTCATACTCAAGTTCACAATACTTTTTTTTTTTGTGAAAGATGTTTTTATTCATGAAAGAAATCTCAAATGAAAATCAACTTATAAATAACATTTACAAAAATTAACTGTATAATAATAGTAATAAGTAGGTATTTAAAAAACTTTCACATTTTACAACGAAAAATTCTGCAGGCCAGACCACGCTCCTTGTAGAGCTCAATTAGCTCGAGGCACCTCGCTGGGTCCATTTTGCTGTCTACACGGCGCGAGGTTAGAGACCGAGTTTCCTTTGATGCGCGACCAAAAACCGACTGACCACGGCTCACCCCGAGGTGGCCTCACTGTGAGGGGCCTCGAGGCGAGGGAGGTGTTTACATTGAGCGAGGGACCGGAAGTGAGGCTGGTGCGCGAGTGGGTGCGCGCCGTCTAAACCCGCCTTAATAATATTATATTATACTATATTATATCTTAATAAGCAACATCTTTCATCGATCTGTCTAATGGATTTCGTTCATCTTTCAGAAGGGGCGCATCTCGGTAAGAGTAGTTGCATCTACACCACGACGATGCCTAGCAGTAGCTGTCATGACATGCTGCAGCTCACAGCCCCTGTCCAATGTTTGGGTGATATCAACCAATCCCTCTCACGTCTCCACCAACACTCAGCTCAGCTATTGCCCTTGCAATATCCACAAGTGCAGGTGAAGTATCAATATATTGAGTTATTTAAAAGAAAGTTTTTTTTACAAGATTACCATGAAAAGGATTTCGGACTCTCCAGCATTTGGCTTATTGTGTTATCCAAGTCGAGCTGCATGCTGGGGAACATGTTGACCTTAATCATCCACAATACATGAAATTATCGAGTTTTCGATTGTAATCACTATTTCAATGATACAAGCCATTCCTAATACCTGATCCAATTTACGCTTTGATTGATGTAGGTTAGTTACGAGAACGCCAGTACTGCTAGTCTCCAGCAGGGCAGCTCCATCATGCCGCCGTCATCCATATATCAAAGCTCGACCCTCCACTATTCCCAGGCTGCGCCTTTTCTCACTCCCTTGCCACCGCCTGTCACGTTTCTAGAGGCCCCTCCCCAACAAGAGCTTCAGGAACAAGAAATCATCCCCTTGGAACACCAACCCCCAGCAGTTACTATAGAAGAGTGTAAATACCCAGTCAACGACTTTGATTATTACAAAGAAATCGAAAACTACCTTTGTACGGCAGAATATCCACTGGGAGCTTCAGAGACGTACATCAAGAACCTCAAGACCAGATCTAAGCATTACTTGGTGAGTGAGCAAATATCCTGAAAACTTTGATTCACTCTAGGGTTGCAATATTGATAAATAATCAAGTAAATTATTATTAATAATTTGGTGTCATAAATCGATTATGACACCAAATTATTAATCTTAAGCTAATAATCGATGTGATTAATTAATCGGCATTGAATAATCAATGTTCGATTAATCGAAAGCAAATAATTTTCCAAGTACTTAGGTACACTATAATTTTTCAAGTACTTAAAGGCATAATTATTTACTTTCTCACTATCTAAAAATCCGATGGTTTTCTTCGTCCGTAGGTGACGACCTGTAATAGTTGTTAAATTTTAAGGCTATGAAGGTAAAGGAATGCCAAAACGTTGGCGTGATACAGATTTGCGTGACGTGAAAAAGTGTGACGTTTTTTGGCACAACTCCCGTGGTTGTAGAGACTTAAAATTTGACATGCAGCCTCCTTAGGATCAACTGAGTGGCTCCTAAAGCTAATTTCTGTGCTATTCACACTATGAAGCTGAAATTTGGTATGTAGCCTCCTTAGGACTTCAACTTGACGCCTCCCATGCTTCGGATCAACTGAGTGGCTCCTAAAGCTAATTTCTGTGCTACTAACACTATGAAGTGGTAATATGGGATGTATCCTCCTCAGCTGAGTGCCAGACATATCTGTGATCAGAGGTGTCTCCACTAAGGGAGACATTTTATTCTAAATTGAAGGTATAAATAGAACCGATAAAAACATCAAGTATGAAATTGGAAGACAAAATTTGTCATTTAATGACAAGGACATGCTTGAAGACAAATCGTCGTTGTTATTGTTAATACCTCCATGGACGAAGGATGCTTATGCATATTACTTCCATGATTATGCCCTTTCTAAATGTTGATGTATTCGAAAACCGATTAACCGGTAACAACAATCGAGTAAATTCAAATAATCGGTAACTATTCAAATAACCGATGTGCCTCCCTAATACACACCATCTATCTCTTTATTGATGTTACGGTAGCATATTGATTGATACGTTGTAGTTGTGCAAAAATACAATTTATAACTTACCAAAAAATATGTTCTTCAGAATTCACTTACATGTTTCTGTTCGATATTTCATAGTTTGGTTGTAACATGATTGTGAATACCCTTGAAACCATGTTGATAAACAATCCTGGTCTTCTTACGTTCTTTCAAGATCACAGAAGGAGTTCTCCACCACAATCCAAAACTCCCCAAAAGAGTTGTGACAACAAAAGAGGAGCAATTAAAACTCCTTGAAAGTGCTCACCTTGTGAAGAAAACTGGGATACATCAAGGGATCAAAAAGATGGTTGCTGTTCTTCAGGAAAAGTATTTCTGGAGAGGGATGTACGATGCTGTGGCGAATTTCGTTAAGAAATGTAATCAATGCAGAGATACTGTGCAACCCAATTGTGTAGATGCCCAGGAGAGTGAAAAAGGAACACTTTCCGTTAGAACTCAGACCAACTCAGTCATTTGGAATGAAGTGAGTTATCGTTCTATTACTTGTCTTATTATTCCCTTGATGAGATGGTGGGAAGAGTATTCGAGAGTAATCTGAAATTGAATACCAAGTAGATATCAATTATGTATTATGGAATCCATCATTCGGCATTCATTGAGGGAGAAGCAAATATTCTTAACTTAGAATGACCCCCACTGCTCTATTACTGAACTTGATAACAATTATGAGGTGCCTTTGGAGTCCCTCCACGACTACTGCACAGTACTGTTGTCTTTACCTGATAATACCTAGTTACTTCCCGAAATATTCAATGGGCCATTCTCCTGGCGACTGGGCTGTACAGGTTAAAAAAGCCCATTGAGTATCTGTCTGCGTTCAAAATGTAATTTTTGTCAAAATGACCCGACATGTTGTGAGTTTTGATCACTAACCTAATCAACATTTCAGGTGGAAGTAATTGTTCACGGACCCTTTGAAATAACCAGTGGCAGAAACGAATTCATCGTCACAATGGCTGATCCCAGCTCCTGTTTTGTCGTTGGGACATCCATCAGTCAGCATGGCCATTGTACGAAAGTGGCGCAGTTCATACTTCGGACCTTCTACACGTTAGGGTTCCCATACTCACGAGTCACTGTTCCTACAAACCTGATTGATGCTATACGCACTGAGTTTAATTGGTGTTTGAAAGGAAAGAATGCAATGAGGCTTGTTGAACAAACAGAAGACACCAAACTACCGTGGGTGGCTCAGTTGGTTTCGATTTTAGTGAAGAGGTTCCCTTCTAAATGGGACAAAGAACTTGATCGATTTCTGTATCAATTCAGAACTGGTGGAATCAAACAACTTGGTGCCAAGTTTCTAGCTACTCCATTCTACGCCATGTTTAATAGAAAACACTGTCAAGATGCACAGGAGAATAAGGAAAATTCAAAAGAATCTACAGAAAAACTGAAGATGATTGTAAGTAAACTTGTCATCAGGTTAAGTTGAATCAGTTAGGTACTTATTACCCGTATTAATTAATACCCCAAATAAAAATACTCAATTCTTTTGTTGTAGTGCCGGAAATGCAACGAGTCATTCATCTCAAAGGTTTCCTACCGTTTTCATATGAAGCATCATCGGAAGAAACCTGTGTTTGTTGATAGTAGTTCAATACCACCTGCATCAAGCTCAGGCATGTAAACTAATTAGAATTGGAGTTTTATTGAATCTTTTTGTAGTTGACATACATGGATAGAACTGTATGGTCTGAACAGTTATCCATAGAGTGCCTATCTCAAAAATAGTTAGCGTGTTGAATTACGTTTTCCCCCTCCTATAAGCAAGGGGAGATAGCCACCATCCCTAGAAGATTCTGGTGGAGGTGGACTGGTTTACTAATAACTCTGGAGTCTTGGCCCCTTACAGTTACCTGTAGGCTGTGGGCTACTAAACATAGTAATAATCAGTTCTGACCAGTAGGACAGAATTGCGGTCAGTTGAGAATATCTTTGTGATGTGACGTCACTGTGGATTTAGATCAGTTACGTGATTCAAAATTAGTTACCTCTCAATAACATCTTCATGTACCTACTACTTTCTGTCTTCTAGCAACATTAACAGTATGAACATTTTATTTTTAGGTGCAGGAGGAGCCAAAGTTGTCTCATCTTGTGACAAGGGAAGTTTCAACGCACCGGAGGATTGTGTTGAGGTTACTGTGAATGCAGTTAAAGCTGTTCTTGATGAAACAAAAAGCGAGCGCAAGAAGCGTGGAAAATACCAAAAGTATTCGACTGAACTACAGTTGGATATGGCTTCCTATGCTAACAAGCACGGCAGCTCCCGGGCCGCTGAACATTTTTCTAAAATTGTTGGTGCAACTGTTAGTGAAAGTACAATTAGAAATATTTTAAAGTTCCATTCTCAGTTTACTCCGGCACTAAAAGAAGAAATAGGGAAGTTTGCTGTCGACTTTGGAATTGATCGGGCTGCCTCTAATTTTTCTGAGCGTCTAAATAAAGTAATTAGTGTCCGAATGGTTCGGAGATTTAAAAATTTCTACTTGAATAAAGTGGGGGGAGACTCTAAAAGTAGTTGTGCAGATAGTAAAGTGGCGGATCAATCTGATCTTACACTGCAAGATCTTGAAGAGAATTCGTCCACTCTACATTCCATCAATATTTCTAGTTCATTTGCACCTCAACTGAGTTGTCAGACATCGGCTTGTTTTGCACAACCAACATCCATAGCGCCTCTAACACAAAACTCTAGTGGCTATACAATGCAGGTTGTCCATTCGACATATGCTCCCCATCCATCTCAACAAATTCACCAGGATGACAATGAGGGTGTTGTTGCTCAGCATTTCCTGCTTGTCACTCCTGACGGTGGCCATGGCTCATTTGAAATGAGCATTCAGGCAGATAAAGAAGATGATAAAGGTTGTCAAACTTGGGTTAGTGAGTTCCAATCGTTTCAGGTCGATCCCCAAGTTTTTATAGAGACTTGCGCAGTTGAACAAGATATTCCCACAACTGATGTTGTCTTACCTGCTGAATTACCTGTCCCTCCTGAGCCTCTTAGTACTTCTTCTCCCCAACCTATCGCGAAGAAACCACAGAACCAAAAGAAAGAACCGAGTGGTAAGAAAAGAGGAAGTTACTCAATATTCAGCCCAGAACTACGTGCAGAGATAGGGAAGTATGCTGCGGAACATGGAAGCCTGAAAGCTAGTAATTATTTCAGCGAAATCCTCGGCCATGATGTTGCAGTGGCTGAAAGCACAGCGAGAGCCCTAAAACAAAAATATCTCCAAAAGGTGAAACATAGTAACGTCACTAGTTTGGGTTATTCGCCCCGAGGCCGACCCCTGAGACTGGGGAAATACGATGAAGTGGTTCAAGAATGTTTAAAGGAGCTTTTTCGATCAGGAGAGAAAGTGACGTCATTTTTAGCTATTACAACCGCCAAAGAAGTCCTCAATAAGTTTGAACCTGAGTTACTTGAAGAAAATGGAGGATCTGTTGTTCTTAATACTTCTTGGGCAAAGTCCTTCTTGAAAAGAATAGGTGTTCGAAATAATTCTTAGTTCAACTAACCCCCTACACATCCAACACACCTAAATCGACACTTCTTTTCAGAGGATCAGATTTATGTTGCCATTCAACGAAATAAAAATGCCAATGTGCAATAAGCTTTTACTCTTTGGAAAATTAGCTGCCATGACGGGAAATTGTTAATTGAGCCCAAATCCCCATATGAGCCCTCCCTTCTAATTAGACCTCAAGGTTATGTGTGAATTGAGCCCACAGTGTTTCATCCAAAGGAGCCCAAAAGTTTGACTAGCCAAATGAGCCCCTGGTGTAGGTACTAAAGAAAATGCATACGATATCATGATAGATAGTTTATCAAATCATCGTCATTATCACAAATCACAATCAAGATCACAGATCGTCGTCCATCATTATAACATCTATATTATAATCTATCTATATTTAAAAAAAATACAGGTCAATGAGCAATGTAATGGTGGCTTACCCTGAGGACGAGACCATAACTAGTGAGGGTGGGGGGTGAGGCAAGTATTTATCCAGTTGGCATCGTATAAATTCCTGCTTTTTTCTTACAACAGTGCTCTTTGGTGGGGGATCGTCGTAACGGCTATTTATATTTACGAAAATTTGTTTTTGATGCTCCAACAGAACTTCGGTAAAATGGATGATGTTTGGGTGGGGCCTACGAAAGTGGCTATTGAAATGGGAGTGGAAGGACTCGCAGGCGTTCGTTGTCAGGTTTAAATCGGAAGAGGGAGAAGCCCACATGGATGGAGGAAATTTCGCTTGATAAATTTGTTCAGCTGTTGGGTATTGTGAGGTTTCGCATTGACGATTTCTCGAAAACACGGTTTTACGTCCAAGGATTGAGGAAAGATAAACCGAAAAACAATTTTAGCCACTTGCCGGTATCTGTGTCTGTTTTATATTCCTCGGAAAGACCCAGCGACTGTGTTTTACGCCACCATGATTGACACAAGTGAAAACGGCATGCAACGAGAGAACATAAGGGCCATGCAACTTGGCAGGCCTTCTGCAAAGCTACCTCCAGATCGGTAACAACTGTTTTCGGTAGGAACACTAAATTGTGGTTATTGCATATGTCCAAAACTAATTCTAAACACGATTCGTACGTACAGCGTTCTTTATTTTTTAGTAAACAAAACACCAACCGTATGTAATTTCCATTGAAACATCCATGGATCGTCAACATTTGCCATGACCAGGAAATAGCCCTTTGGACTCGTATTTTTGCACCATTATACTCGTACAATGAGTGCTGTCATTTATTGCTGCTGAATTTGTTGAGTGGCCAGGATTTGATACGTCTGCATTGATCTACGAGGGGCTTGCCAAGCGTAAGTTTCCCTTATTTAAAAAAAAAAAAACTTTTTCAATTACAAAAATTTATATTTTCTGAATCGGCAACATTCTGGCTATTTTTCCACGTGTTAATTTGTAAAATAGGTTGGGGTCTAGAGGTGACATATGAAGGTAATTTTGTAAATTCAACCTGAAACCGACTTCTAGATAAGTACCTCTAGATATTTGTGGACACCACCTTTTCTTGCTTCCTCATGTACAGATAGCTCCAAGAGAATTGTGTTTGCTAAGTCATATAAGTGATATTATCATGTCCTTCTTATTTTGATCCACGTCTTATTGGCTGAGTCGTGGTACTTATTCTGTCGAGCAATTTGTCTTCTTTTTCTCTGACTTACTTGTTTTGTTGATTTAAACGTTTTCTGTATAATATACAGAAAACGTTTAAATCAACAAAACAAGTAAGTCAGAGAAAAAGAAGACAAATTGCTCGACAGAATAAGTACCACGACTCAGCCAATAAGACGTGGATCAAAATAAGAAGGACATGATAATATCACTTATATGACTTAGCAAACACAATTCTCTTGGAGCTATCTGTACATGAGGAAGCAAGAAAAGGTGGTGTCCACAAATATCTAGAGGTAC
Source organism: Stenodema calcarata (assembly GCA_963920205.1). Lineage (NCBI taxonomy): Eukaryota > Metazoa > Arthropoda > Insecta > Hemiptera > Miridae > Stenodema > Stenodema calcarata. The sequence goes on along the minus strand of OY986049.1, from coordinate 12,470,526 downwards.
TTATCTAGAAGTCGGTTTCAGGTTGAATTTACAAATATTTACAAATATTATGCAATGAAATAACAGGTGTAGCTCACTAGGAGTCGTGTCTTGGATTTCCGTTGTCAGCCCATTTGACTATTGTAGATATCTTTGACCCTAGAGCATACTCGATGGGTATACACAGTACATTTGGATCGCTTTGCTTCTGCGGGATTCCAATCTACTTTTAATACGCTAAACCCTAAGTTGGGTCTGAAATCAACATTAAATGTTGATTTAATCGTTTAAACATCGATTAGGCAGGTACGGATTAATATCATTATGGCGAGGTGTCTTAAATTTCGTTGACGAAACATCTCATGTACATACTTAATTGCATAGTCGGCTGGTTCAAAAAAGTTGATTGGTCTCGTGCACTGCATCAGTATCACACAGCAATTGATATTAATTGTATGTATGCAACTATCTCCCTAATTTCTATTGAAGTTAACTTCTAACGCTGTATATTACTGTCTAGTACCTATGTATCCTTGGCATTTGTATATGAGATAAGTTCTCTTTTGTATCATCATGGACTGATTATTCGTTCTTGTTTTTAGTATTTTAGCTCACCCAAAAACAATGAAATGTATGATCATAATCGTTTAGCTGGCACGATCACATGTTTGTTTTGATTCACTTAAGTTCAACTGTATTTTGGCGGATTCAATAAATGTATCAGATGGAATTCTTACACGTACCATAATTGATTTCCCACGAAATTTCTTACCTCATTCCGCCCTCCATTTCCGCATTGTAATGGAGCCTGCGAACACTGGAGTAGCTAGAGCAAAGACACTCTGATCATACTACGCGCATCGGCGGTGAAAAAAACCTCTCTTTTCAGAAAAATTCGTACTTTTCCGCTTCGTCCGAACTCAACACTTTTCACTTTCTAGCGTTTATTTTTTCAAGTAAAAGTATATGAAATCAACTTTAATTTACTGGAAATTTGGCGCTTCAATCTTTTTTGGTTTAAAATTCCTCTCGGCACTGGAGTGAGCGAAATGCAAATAACATCTGACTTAGCAGTTATAATTCCTTTATAAACTTAGTAAAATGTCCTATAACTTTGGCGCTATGACATTTTTCAATCGGAGCAGTCATTTTCAACCTACAGGCGTTAGAAGTTGAGGGTTGTTAGCTTTGTAGCACAGTTGCAACTACGAGTTAGTTGGTAAAAATCGCCTGTCTTTGACGGGCTATTACGTCCGGACCGATTTTTGAAACGTCATTCGACATAGAATTTAATGCTCTTTAAAAAATAAAAGAGTTACATTTTCTAAAACATTCGTAGGTACAGTTTTTTCGAATCCAACAGTTCCAAAAATCCGACGATATGGAGATACTAGGGATGGGCGTTTCTGCTCTTTCAGTTCGTTTCTTGTAGGAACCAGTTACGAAGAAGCTGCTTCAAAATAACAGCTTCGAGATCCACCTTCGTCCATGACAAGATCAACAACATTAGGTTTCGGCGAGATGGAAATCTGGTTTGTTGGCAATTTTGGTGCTGGAAGTCGAAACAGAGAATGGAGCACTTATTTATTTTTTTTTTTTTGGAGCAGTTACAAAAAATTTTGAGAAGCTGTTTCATCATTACTTTTCAAGAAGCAGCATTTTCGAAACTGTTTCACGTTTTTTTCCACCCCTAGGAGATACAGGACTGATACGAACTAAATCACTCGCAACGAAATCTATGTTAAGGAAAAGAAGAGTATTTGAACAAATCGTCTATATATCCACTGAAATATAAGTACCTACACTGTTAAACCAGTTTCGGTAATTAAACCACCGTCAGTAACAAAACAATTAATCGTATTGTTTCGTTACTGACGATGGTTTAATTACCGAAACCGGTCTCACAGTGTACTCATATTTCAGTGGAAACAGACGAATTTTTCAAATACTCTTGTTTTCCTCAAAAGGACTGATATTCTGATAGATTTGAGACCCAGCGTCTTGAAACCAACATCCCCGATCTCGTAAAACGCTGGTAAATTATATTTAACGTATTTTGATCATGTAACCAGGTCACAATAATTAGGTATGTTCCAACCTGACCAGTTCTTGAACTGGTTCAGGAACTAGTTCTGCGCAGAAGCCATGCGCATGATGAACTGCGTTCCAGCCTGTTTCAGTTCGTGAACTCAGTGCAGACAACGCGTTCCACCGCGGCCAGTTCATGAACTCAGTTCAGCTCAGTTCGGGAACTTCTTGCACTGAATTGAGATGAGGGTTGAGAACTCGAACTGGAAAGGTAACAGTGATCTCACGTTATAACCTCCCACAAAATCATTTGACTTCCTGAGTTTCACGGGAGAAGACGTAGTATAGTAGGGTTTTCTGTGGGAGAAGAAGGGTCCAGTTTGTTTTGTGTCTTTTATTTGTGGTTCTCGTTTTTAGCGTATTCCGGTACGTAAGTGTTCATATCTCGACAAGATAAAATCATATCATAAAATCATTTATCATTTAAATCATTTTATCATAAAATCATATCTCGTAAGATAAAATACGTCTAAGTACAGTACCTTTAAAATAAATAATTTCTCAGAAAACTGTAAAGATAAAATTATAACCCACGAAATGAAAGATTGTTGGTGAACATGCGTGTATTTTCAAACCAAATAATTTTTGAATTAGGTACCTACTTAAATAAATTAGATTGAAATAAAGTGCATTGTTTGAATGGAAGTCAACTTGGCCGACATTAAAATTAATTATAGGCAAACGATATAATATGAACAATGTTGCAGTTTCAATTTAATTGAAAATTGCTTCAATTTGTCCACTGATTAATTTTGGTTTATTATCTTCGATAATGAACCATTGGAATCTCCAAAGAAAAAAATTTTTTAACCCCCCCCTCAAAATTTGTTGGTTTACGTTTCAAGATGCGTAGATTCAGAAAATCGAATAAAGAAAAACTCTGCAAATTCTTGACACAACGGTTCATTATCTTCTTTGTACAGATCACCCTTCTGTCTAGATCACTAGGTCTAAATGTCTAGATCCTAAATGTTAGATTAATTATTATTATCAATTATCACTAATTATTAACAATTTTATCAAGTACCTAGTGAAAATTATTATAATTTATTGTTAGGTATTAATAATTCGTATTTATTATTAATAATAATTATTATTAATTATGATTAATTAATACGATATAATTCTGGGGTTTTTAATACTACGTCGGTAATAATTTTTCTATAAAAGAAGTACCTACCAACAAACATTCGAAATTACCTTCATTTCCGTAGCACGAAACACACCTCAGAAATTATAATTATTAGTGATAATTCATAATAATAATTAATCTAACATTTAGGATCTAGACATTTAGACCTAATGATCTAAACAGAAGGGTGATCTGTACAAAGAAGATAATGAACCGTTGTGTCAAGAATTTGCAGAGTTTTGAAGGTGTTCAGAAACGCGTAAGCATATAGTTTTTAGAACTATATTAAAAATAAATATTCAACAATTCCCGCCGCCACCCGGTAGTCCACAGTACAAGAATCTCTTTTTTTTTACAGAAGGAGCAGACCTCTGCTTACAGTTATTCTTGTTTTAAAGAAGTTACTTGAAGTACGGTCAATGCTAGATACATTCCAGTTTCTAGTCCTGGACCACGTCAATTAATTAACCAAGACCGTTAAATGGGATTCTGAAATTCGGAATTTCAATTCGGAAATTGTTGAGTTCTCATATCTGATAGCGATAGAAGAAGAGGGTTACTCTGATCAAAACCGCCCTCAGCGCTACCTGCCGGAATAGTTCGGGTCGTTCCAGCCATGCAGTTCACGAACCCAACAGTTCTTGAACTCATCCCCACTACTCCTGAACTGGTTCGTGAACTCAGTTCATGAACTAGGTCAGGTTGGAACATACACATTGTCATCAGTATAACGAATTATCGGGTGAATAAGAACAGAGAGAACGATTAAATTACTTTATTTCAATAGAAGTTAGAAATTAACTCGAAAGATCAATTTTCCCAACGTCAACGGTACCCTGGATAACGGAAGAAAATACTCTCTCAGCACACGAGTTCAATTCAGCCTTAGAAGTCAAAATCTTACGGGACGATGGATTCTCCAGCAAAACCGTACCAGTTAGGTTTTCGTAAGTTGCATTCGTAAATTTACACACGATCTTGCGGGACTGGTTTGCCTCCTTGAGGCTTTTGCCTGGGATTTCGTTAACACCCTTAGACGCAACTACGACGTTTCCGGAGAACGTCAAAAGATCTTTGTCAGTGAGGATTTTACCGTCGGATGTGTTGAATATATTCAAATCCTGGCCGAAAAGTCCGAAAATATTCTGTACGTGGAATTTCAATTCAGAACAGTTGATTTTATTGTGTCCAACTGGATTCTCGAGGATGACTGTGGCGCTTTTTGAGGGGCATTTCAAGGACTCGTGAATATGAATGTTGGCATACCTACAAGCCGGGAAACTGTTCTCGTTGTTTGGGCCAACCAAGAATATATTGAGTTCTCCCGTATCAGTGCTCTTCAACTGTTGATTTTCTCGAATTATGACGTTCTTGTTTTTAGGTTCTCCAGATATGAACGGAACTTTGAGAGTGTTCTCAATGAAATTTTTGTAACTCGTCGCAATCCGCGTGAGATCCGAAGTTGGAGGTTTCACAACGTAGTACACTTCTATCTCGTCAGTTGGGACTAAATGCGCCTTCTTTCTGAGTTTTTGGACACGATTGATGATTTCTCTCGCGGTGCCTTCAGCCAGCATTTCTTCGTCTGGGGTGATGTCCAGCAGGATTGATACATCCTCCTGCACGTTTGCTTCGAACTTTTCAGCAAGAGCAGCTCCTTGCTCTCCCTTGAACGTCAACATCACTCTCAATTCTCCATCTACTATGGTTTCTCCATCAATTTGAATCTCACCTTTTTTCTTAAATTCCTCGATTTCAGAATCTGTCAGATTTTTTATAGCGTTTGTGATGGATTTAAACTTGTCCTTAAGCCTTGGACCGAGAGTTTTGTGATCCGGTTCTGCTCGGAGCACCAAGCCGTAGTTCTGTTTGTTCAAAGAAAATTCAACTCCCTTCACATTCAGTTCTTCAAGTATGTAACTTTTGAAAACTTCCAAACCTTTGAGGGTTTCTTCGGATTCCAGAATCACTACGATTTCTTTCAGAGGATATTTCACTGGTATGGTACGGCGATCTCGTGCAACACGCCCCAAATCAATAACAGTCTGCATCTTCGAAACAGCTTTCTCTATGTCTTCATTGATGAGATCTTTACGTGGGTGAGGCATCATCACGTGGTGCACGCTCTTTTCTTTCCTATTCGTCAAAATCTTTATGTTTTTGAAAATCAATTCAGTCAAAAATGGTGTGTATGGAGCCATCAATCGGACCATACAACTCAGAACACTACCAAGTGTACACAAAGCGTCTTTACAGTCTTCAACACCACTTTCACCCTTTAGCCTTCTCCTATTCATACGGACATACCAGTTAGTGAGGTTATCAATAAACTGCACCAGTCTCGGTACAACAGTGTATAACCTGTAGGCTGCCATTTCTTTCCTCACAAACACAACTAACGATTGAGTAAACGATAATATCCACTGATCCATTAAGTTCTTGGGCTTGAAATCATCGTCAGAAAAACTAATGTTTACGTCATTATCCTTCTTGATCTTTTCAACGTTTTGTATGAAGAATCGATACGCGTTGTACCACGGGAGAAAGACATCTTTCAAAATGTCTCTAACCCCTTCTTCCCGGAATTTCAATTTATCTGCTCTGACAACAGGAGAATTGATGAGATACAATCGCAAAGCATCAGCACCGTATTTATTCACAACTAACATCGGGTCGGGATAATTTTTCTTGCTCTTCGACATTTTCTGACCATCAGCTGCCAGAACGAGGCCACTGGAAATGAGATTTTTAAATGGAGGTTTGTTGAAAAGAAGGGTAGAAATGACCAAAAGAGTGTAGAACCAGCCTCTGGTTTGATCAATGCCTTCTGCTATAAAATCTGCTGGAAATCGCTGTTCAAACAGCTCCTTATTTTCAAAAGGGTAATGAAGCTGAGCGTAAGGCACAGAGCCTGATTCAAACCAACAATCAAAAACTTCCGAGATGCGTTTGAGAGGAGGGCGACCAGGCCTTTTAGAAGGAATAGTGAGATGATCAATACTCTCTCTATGAATATCAGTTACTTTGGTGTTGGTCAATTCTTCTAATTCTTGAATACTGGAAACACACACAATCTCTTCGAAATCATCCGAAACCCACAGTGGGATTGGAGTTCCCCAGTACCTATTACGGCTAACAGCCCAATCTCTCGCATCTCTCAACCAGTTTCCAAACCGCTTTTCTTTAACGAACTCTGGGACCCAGTAAGTTTCATCGTTACATTTCAGTAAACTTTCACTCATATCCTGAACCCGAATAAACCAAGAGGGCACAGCTCGATAAATCAATGGAGTCTCCGAACGCCAACAGAAAGGATAATTGTGATTGACTTGGCCAACATCAAAGATTTTCTTCTGCTCCTTGAGCATAGCTATGATTTTGCTGTCTGCTTCTTTAACATATAGACCTCTAAAATCTTCAACGGGACTCACAAACTTTCCACTGTCATCGATTGGGCAAATGGGGTCTTGATCTTTGGTAATGAGCTGGTTGTTGAGGCAAACTCTGTAATCGTCCTCGCCAAAATACGGAGCTTGATGAACTATACCGGTACCGGATTCTTCAGTAACATACGAGTCCATGAGGACTCTGAAACAAGATTTGAAATGCGAGAAGTAGGGGAACAGAGGAATATATTCCATACCACCAAGTTCTTTGCCTTTCAATTTCTTCACGATTGTGTAAGTTTCATCTTTTTTCCCTGTTCTGAAGTATTTACCTTCACTTTGCTGGAAATACACGCCCATGCGAGCTTCCATCATTGCTATCTTAATTCCAGTTTTTTCATTTTGCAATATAACATAAGGAAGGTCGGGATTGACACATAGAGCCAAATTACTTGGAAGTGTCCATGGAGTGGTCGTCCAAGCAATGAAATACAGTTTGGGATCAGCACGTGACTGGAACATAGGTACAATACAAGGGTCCAGTACTTCTTTATAGTTTTGGCCCGATTCAAAATTGGATAGAGGAGTGTTGCAACCGGTCGAAAAAGGCATCACTTTGACTCCCCTGTAAACCAACCCCTTGTTCCACAATTGAGAAAACACCCACCAAACGCTCTCCATGAACCAAGGGTAAAGAGTTTTGTAATCGTTTTTGAAGTCGATCCATCTACCGATTCGATTGATGACCGTTTCCCATTCAGAGGAGTACGTCATAACGATATTTCGACACTCCTTGTTGTAAGCTGCAATACCCATTTTCTTAACATCCTCTGGCCCTTTGATACCCAACTTCTTGTCAATTTCGAATTCGACAGGCAAACCGTGGGTGTCCCACCCAAACCGACGTTCGACATTGAAACCATTTTGGAAATAGTAGCGGGTTACAATATCCTTGATAGTGCCAGCCAAAATGTGTCCATAATGTGGCATACCTGTGGCGAATGGAGGACCATCGTAGAATGAATAATGGGGTCTGCCTTTGGCTATTTTGGCACACTCGTTGAAAGCGTCAATCTCCTTCCAGAAAGCCAAAACGGCTTCCTCTTCACCGGAAAAGTTGATGGTTTCAGGTACAGGGAGAGTCATGATGGGCGAAGAAAGCTGCGCAGAAACGAATCGGTTAGTGACCTGAAAAATGCCAAAATGAATATGAGTATATCCAAAATAATGCAGAATCATTCCTTACAAACTAAGTGAATTTCCTTATGAGCTAAGGTAATGTACCTTTACAAATCACACAGTACAGCTAAGTATCTAATGTGAATAATCTCCCAGTTGTCGCTTCCTGTACCTTTCTTATATGGATTGGTATTCAGGTTTAAGGCGGGAATTAGCATTAATCATTTTAGTATACAGTAGCGATAAATGACACAATGGATTTATGTTGTTTGTAATGAAAATAGACAGTATTAATTTAGTGAAATAAGTAGTAATGGAAAGTTCGTCGGCACAATTGAACGTTCAAAAGGGGAGGGAGAGCCGATAGGGATTTTCGACTTCGACTAGTGCTGTGCTATGAATGACCACGAACTACGATTTTCGGCTTTTACTACATTTTTCGGTTCGATTGTACTCGTATTCAAACACTGACTAGCACTTTCACAGGCTATAACTTGGGTTCTACTAGTTGCATTTACACGAATGTTTTTCTATTTTGTAGATCTCGTCTTTTTTTTCTAATGATTTATAAACATATTACCGTTGAAGTGAGAAAACGTGAAAAACAAAATTAATCTATCTCACAACACAAGACTTTGTCATCCGATTTTAAAACGGACTACGCTATTAAATAGCGTAGTCAAGTTGAATTCGTACTATTAAATAGCGTACAAATTGAATTCTGAATCAAATTTTGATTCAGAATTCAATTTGTATTCTATACATTAATTCGATTAGAAGCTTCCTTTCAATTTTTGAAACTTGAAATACTTCTAGGTGACCTATCGAGTTCAAATTCGGTATATAAACTGTAGTTGACGTGTACTTTAAACGTACAAAATATCTCATGATTTACCTGGAAGTGATTATGATCCCCTTCCTCAAGTAGGAAGAGCTACCTCTGGCTTACTTGCTTAGGCCAGATAGATCATCTAGGTACCTTTCAACACTTTTTGTGTCCAATGAAAATACGAAAATTCTTTCAGATAATAAACCAGTGCATCGTACACCTGTGCTGCGTTTAAAAAAATTATTTGATTTCGTTCTAAATTGATTGATAGGTGAACCACGGAGGTCCCGCAGTATTGATCTACAGCACAGATATTAATGTCCCAACATAGTACCTACGTCACTATCAGCAGGTATAATACCAATAATTGGTGTTGCATCAATCTGAACACGTATGTCAAGAAAAGTGCAATCGCCAGCTTACAACACTAGTCTTACCACTTATCTGAACGTAACGTAGTTAAGGAAATTAAACGAAAAAGGACACTCAATTCCTTCTAAATCGTGGACCAAATAAGGAGCTTGTTGTGAACAGCTCCATACGCTGAATAGTTCTGGTTCTGAAAGGTAAATACTACGTGAAAATCACTCACCGCTGCTTAAAATGTCCCCATTCCTTAGGATTAAGAGAATAAGTAAATGAATAACCACTGTCACCAAACTATTAAAACAATCAAATTGAATAGTAGAATGTAACAGCAGAAAACGTGACAGCAGACTCGCCGACTGACGACGACACAAAATTAACGTTATTACTTCTCTTCTCTATTTTATTTGTCCTATTCGAGAAACACATGGATGCTCTTCTTCTCAGTTTTCTTGCCGAGTATTCATGGATGTGCCATGGATGAAGTGGGCCATGGGTGAAGTCGTGAACTTTATCCAAGAGAAGAGCTTTGTGGTTGACCAAAATTAACAGAAATTTATGCCTGTAAAGAAGGTGGATGGACGTAACGTCCGAGTTTGCCAGTGACATTTCATCAATGGTAAGTGAATCTTGGTTATTGAATCTTTCACTTCTTCCAAAATCCTCTTGGTTCCAAAATCCTCAACATAAACCGTTTTTCAGAGAATCCGCCTTGTGTTGTGTATGGATTGGGTTCGATTTGCCACAGTCCTAACTCCCATCCTCGAAGTTTGTCTTGTAGGGACATCGAAAATACATGGTTAGATAGAATAGAAGTAGGTAGGTAACTCATATGGGTACATACGATTCCAGTTTGGATATGAATCTAGTTATGGATATACATACGATTCTAGTTATGGATATGGCTAAATGAATAAAACGCGACTGAACCTATTGATAAGATATCAGTGACCTACCTACTGAAAAACTACTTTTGCTGAGCTACAATGGAAGAAATGCACCGTTCAAACCAAAATAACATGATTGTTGATAATATCATTATACACACACATTATAAACTTTTGTAATTATTATTTCAAATATGATAAATTTTCCTGGGTGTTCATGATTTCAGCGAATTTTCGAAGAAAATGAAGCTACTGTTCTTGGTCCAAAATTATAAAAACTCGAATTTCCGAAAAGTTTTAATACCAAATACGTTTCAGACCATCCTGAATCCACTGCCAAAAGACGCCAAAAATTATATGTAGGTATATATGCTTTTATATATTTATATATATATGTATATTAATGTACGAGTCACTCCAGACGATAACTCTCGATAGAATTGAGATAAAAAGTTCAAATTTGCGCAAAAAATCTGTCCTGGCAATCGAAAGACTAAGTTCGTAGATGGGCAGAATCGGGCCACTCTAAGTTTTGGGGAATTTTAGGGGAGGGGAGAGGGGTCACCCATTAATTCCAACAATTAAACAGTCTGACAAGTGGCCCCTCATTTTAAAGGTTTTTTTTTCTGCGCTGAACACGATGGTGAAATCAGAATTGCAATATTCTGTTCTCAAACTGGAGCACTTTGAAGATGAAGAAATGTGGTTGATACTTGAGATGTTCTTCATGGACATCACGTTCTTCAATGGAGACATTTTACATAAAACCAGGTATTTCTTTGAAAATTCGCTCTTTTAGCTATGCAGCATGACTGTGGATTTTTGGTTTTGTTCCAAATTCTATTGTTCATTCGTTGTTTTACATACCATTTGTAGGTGGACAGGTTCAGGGCTTAAGTTGATCTCCGCGATTATGACAATCTATAAATAATTACTTTTTCGTCGATGGGATTGAAACATTTAGTAAGTATAGGTAAGTAATACATTCCTAAGTATTACATTCCTTATGTTTTTAGAGTCCATCTCACCTGCAGGCAATTCACTACACTCTACTAGGTAGTAATATAAACGATTCTTGCTGTTAGTAAAAACACTGTCAGACATAGAAAGTCTAACTTATGGCATTGATTTCAATGCCAAATAAAAACGAAAATTTTGAATTAGTGTTGAAAATTTCTATACTGCTTTGTTACCTCACTCTGTAATGGGACTGTCCTCAAGTCGTTGAATCCGTACAAAAAAATTAAAATTTATGTTTCATTTTTCATCCAGAGTTTTGGCGATAAGTGTAGGAGTATTCTAACGGGACGGCGATGGCTGGGAATAACGGTTTTTGTTCAATTACATTTTAATTACAGGCCCTTTGGGTTTATGCCCTTGTGGACGATCTGGGCTCTCTTGGGATTTACGACTTTGGAGTCTCATAAAAAATTTGTTGGAGAACCCTTGACCCGACCCACTTGCCAATCCCATGAATATAGTAAGGCGTCGACTGAAAGGTTAATTTTCACGTTCAACAGGATTTCAGTGACTAAAAACGCTACGAACCTACAAGGGTAAATTATGCGTTGTATAGATCACCCTTCTGGAATTATACAGGTGGACAATCAGATTTTTTTATCCGGACAGAATTTGAAATGTAACCCAACTAGCGACTATCTATCTACAATGTCGCCTCAAGCCCCTAAATTCCAACATCGCTCTGGCTACCTTTGAATCTTTTCCTTCTAAACTAAATCATTTCATAGGCGAAAGAAGGATGCGCACCTTGCCCTGTTTAGGCCACAAGACATCGGTCATTCCCCACTTGCCACAGACACCTGAAGGCGTCGCAAGGTGTTTACCCCCGTTATCACGATCTTTGTCGCCTCTGATGAGGGACAGGTGTACAGAAACGTCCACCCCCATATCAACATTTACTGAAGATATCTTCCTCAAACCTGACCTATCTAATCTTACTTCAGGCCAGGGGGAGCCATAGCAAATCGTGGGACAGACGCTCTGTTGACTATTCATGAATCACTTTATTTTAACTCAATACCTACCTATCTGAGCCTGGGTTCAGCAAGCTAACCATCTGTTTCTTATTCCCAAATCCAGGAATACCTATTTGGTGATGGCCAATGGTGCTGAGGGTCCATTGGCTGCAGACAAAATGAGACATTTGACGTATTTTGAAATTGCAAATACATAATATGTATACCTAATATGTATTTGTACACATTATGTACAAAATGTATATGTTCCAAATACAAAATGTACGAGGGACATCCTGAAAGTAAGGTTACAAGTGCTGTGTAGGACGAAGGGAATTTGGTTTTTCAGAGGTGTCACCACTGGTAGGTAGAGTGGTTCCTAACGGTCTTCAGTCCGTTACTAAATGTCGTACAGCAGCTAAACAGTTCTTCTTCAATCTCTTCACCTACCGCTGAGAAACGTATCACCTATCGTTTTGAGAAACGTTTTCTTGACTCAATTGTGACTGGTGAGGAAACGTGGGTGTGTCACTATACTCCTGAGTCAAAAAGAGAGTCTCTACAGTGGCGCAAACCCATTCAAAATCAACCAAAAAATTCAAAGTCCAATTTTCAGAGAGGAAGATCATGGCATCTGTCTTTTAGGACCGGGAAGGGATATTATTGGTTGATTTTATTCCTAAAGAATCCACCACAAATGCAGCTCCGTGCTGTGAGAGACTCAAGAAGTTGAAATAAAAAATCAAGGACAATAATTGTCCTTGATTCTTTATTTACAATTTTATTTACAATCATTGTAGAAAAGTACTGACTTGTGGTGTGTTACTCCTTCATGACTACGCTAGACCTCATACCGCCCACCTCACTCAGGACCTGCTTGTTTCATTTGGATGGAATATTGTGACTCACCCACTACTCCCTGTAGTGTATTAATACAATGTTGCGTTGGGAAGTTTGAAGAAAATTGGAGAAGAGGTCAGCATCACAGAAGACGGCATTGCACTTAGAGGAAATCGTATTATTGTCCCCGAGAAGCTGCAAGATAAGGTGATTGAGCTAGCCCATGTAGGACATCAGGGCATTGCAAAAACCAAGGAACTTCTGCGATCAAAAGTATGGTTTATGAATATGAATGAGAAGATTGAACGTAAGATAAAATGCTGCCTGGCATGCCAGGCTACAGGACTGCCAGTAAAACCAACTCCCATAATTTCAACAACAATCCCAGAAAGACCATGGTCAACTGTCGCAGTTGATTTTGCAGGTCCATTCCCTGTAGGCAAATACTTAATGGTACAGGATCAAATGGAGGAGTTAATTTATTCATTTTAGGCTGTTTGAGCAACACTCTATCGCCTTTCTTTACTTTCAGTGGCTCAGCTCCTTCTGACACTACACTCCCCAGACCTGGCACCATCGAATTATCACCATTTCAATAAATTTAAGGGTTTTAATAATTTAAGGTTTTTTTTTTTGGGTGGACAAAGATTTTCAAATGACGAGAAGGTACGAGTTGCTGTCTCAAAAATGGCTTCGGGAGGTGGAGCGGAAGGTATACCACAAAGGTATTCAAAAACCGGTCCCTAGGCTTTAAAAATGTATTGACCTCAATGGCGATTATGTTGAGAAATAGTGACATGTTTTGACACTTATTTCGTAAATTTCATTTAAGTTAAATATAATAATTTTTCAATTGTTAACACATGTTGTAACTTTATTTTCTGGACGTCCCTCGTATATAAATAGGTTATTGTGTTGTTAGTCACAAATTACCACTCAGGAGCTCAATTTACCATTAAGGTGATCTGAGAGCCAATTAAGAGCCTTCCTACTCACTCCCGAATGTTACTATTCACAATCAACGCCCAATGACATTACAATAATTGTAATTATTACAATCAAGTTGAATAGGGTTTGAATGATGTTGAAGACAAAAAGGTTAATATAGGACGGCACTCAACTGTCAGTGGATAGCCACATGGTTTGGAAAGGTGGTCCTTTTTCTAACTTCTACAGCAAAACCCGATTCAGCTGTTTCGTTGTGGCATCTGCACGGTCAGACATACTATTTTACGATCATGTAGATAGTAGAGAAGATTCAGAAAATAATCTATATATTTGTCATTGTACGTATAATCACATACTAATTGTGATTCAGCAAAATACCTAATGCTTTAGGGTCGATACTCTGAAAAGTGCAACTTCTGACTTGAGCGTGTACCCATATATTTTCAGCCAATTCTAACTGGCAGGTACATACAACAATTTTAGATGTCAGAATTTGAGGGTCTGAGTGTTTCATCTCTTGAACCGCAATACGACCTGCAGCATCCTGAGAAAGCCTTAGTTGGGGAAGTTGAAAGGAACTAGAAAGGGGCCGAGGAATAGCAAAGAGAGTGCAGGTAGTCCACGAATCCCGTGTATCTTTCTGGTTGATCGAGGATGATGGCCTTTATCTCCGGAGGATGGACCTTATCTGGTACACGCACCTTCGTAATTGGCTCCCACGAGATCCATCTGCAACATCCTCTTCATGAAGCGCCGCTCTTGTCCACTTGGTTCTTTATGATGCTGCCCGCTCCAGTCCAATACTTATTATTACTATTACTGGACAGGTTCACTTTCGAAGGTTAATTTGCATGCGGTTTAACTTCTCAAAGAATATCTAAACCAAAAACATCCACAAGTGCAATTAGTGATATAGCCGTGTATCGATGAAAGTTTGAAAGTTCCCAGGAAAATAAGTTTGCGCTTGAGTAGAAAATGCTCCAATTTTTGTCTCTTCACAGTCAATTTGTCGAGTAATTATTCGAACGTTTGAAGCCAAATTTGCCAGCTCAATTCGATAATTTTTCCGTCTTGTAATCAATTCTTCGAAAGAAAATCGTGTAGGTATTACATTCATTTTCAGGATTGTCTATAATGTGGAAAGCGTGATTTAGTTGCGTAAAAATTTCATGTACATAAACATAAAGAGTCAGTGGACGGCTAGGACGCAAACCATGAAAGACCGATTCCTCTTTTAGCTAATTTTCGGAGAACAGGAAGCTATTCCTCTCGATCCAAAATTTTTAAAACTCGAATTTCCTAAATTTTCATACCTAAATCCGTTTCAGATCATCCTGAATTCACTGCGATAGAATTGAGATAGAAAGTTCAAATTGACACAAAAATTCCATCCTGGCAATAGAAAGGCTAAGTTCGTCGATGGACAGAATCGGGCCACTCCATGGTGGTGGAGGGGGGGGAGGAGTTCTGGGAGGGGGGGGGGATTACCATTCATACGAAAACAAACTGCAAAAATACGGAAGGTACATTGTAATACCGAAGGCTCATCTTGCTACGTTGATAGGTTCAAGTCAAGGTCCTATTGTGGGCAAAAGTAAGTCAAATGAAATCTTGAATAATTCAAACTGATTAATTGAAAAAGTATCCATTAGTACTTACTACGTCAGTCATTCGTTCCCAAAAGCAGTCCCGGAGTGCCTGTTAAACGTACTCGCGTGTTTGGTACATTTACCAATCTAACGTATTTGGAATGATCTACCGTATTTGGCTTTATGATCATAAAAAGGTACGTAAAGTGAACTGAACAGTTTTTCAATCTAATTCTTATTTTAATCGTTGTCTGAGTCTATTCTCTATAGGATCTATGCTGGCATTCCACAAAGGTTTTTGGTTCGAATTTCTTCAACGCTTCCCTTTAGATAGACACTAAGAGCGGCTTGTATCCCTAAGAGCCAGAAAGTTTACGATGACCACGTGTCCTGGCCGATAGCACGAGCTAACTCTTGCCGTGGGTGTATCTATCTTCAAAATACTAGCGTCGTACATTCCGCCCCTGCCAATATCTCCTCTCCAACACCTCCACTCTGGAATTCGATAGAGTTTAACGGATACTCGGTCCACATTCGGGAGGTGGCCCTTGAATTTATCAGTTCTTGTTATCCGATAGCATGATTTGCATTCTCTGCCCACTTTTTTTCAGGGAGGAGCAAGCGCTGGTTTCCGCGAAAGTTGGTGTGAGAAGAATGCTTCTTCTTTATGTTGGCAATCCCAGGATTTACTGCCGGGCGGCCACCATTATTCCTCCCACCTGAGTGGGAGAGCAAGGTGTGAGGGAGAAAGACAGGAACTTAGGTATTGGACTCTACTTACATCACTACCAACAAAGAATTGGCTAACGCAAATTAATACGCACCATTATCTTATACCGATATCAAGAGTGGGATTTCAATTGCGTTTTGTAACCTGTCAAATCAGCTAAGAACAAAAAAAATCCACAGTCATGCAGCATGGTTATAAGAGCAAATTTTGGAAGAAATAACTGGTTTTATGTAAAATGTCTCCAGTTTACTAGTTTTATAACAAATTATGTCTCCACTTTTAGCCGAGTAACACCTCAGTTTAAAGATGGGATGACACATACTTAAATATACGGGGTATTCGCCACTTGGTGTAAAAGAAACAAATTGGGTAAAACTAGACTGAAAGAACGCCGCTAACCGCACCTTTGTATCTCAATCCGTTCCCAAGACATGATTGTTTTGAAAGCGTTTTTTCAGAAAACAACGTTTTTGCCATAAAAACTGACGTTTCTTCACTTTGAAACAACTTTTTTTCTACTTTTGACCACATTTTCGGATTCAGCGTTATTTTTTACATACGCCTAATGCACATTAGTAATAAAAACGAACTCCTAAGAACCACAATTGCAGTTCAAACATTGACAATTAAAGAAACATTACATTTTTGAAAATAGTTCTTACTCAAAAATGACTAATCGTCGAACTCATCCTTTTTTCGGCGTAATAATTATTACTTCCTTTATGGCGAAATGATGGCTTTTTCCATGTTGCTGCCAGAGTTGGATATCGTCTGGATTGACCCTACAACTTCAAAAACATGCGTGATGTATAGAGACGTATGTCATACGCGGGTCACCCTTGAAAACCATTGCCGGAAATTGAGGATAGAAAACAGACGCAAACATGACACCTATGTCTGATGACAAGTTCCACTAATAATTTACCATCCTATTTACCGTAGGTATGTTATCAATATAAATCGAACTACTTTCAGTGTATATACTCGTATAAGTAAACCGAATTTTATAATTTAAAATTCAGTTTTCATGATTACATTCCCGATGTAGTGGATTTGAGATTGCACGATGTGTTGACCCGCAACGCAAGTACGTACCACAACGTTGCCAACACAAAAAGTCTTAGGCGCTTTATATTACGAGGTTTTTACGTCCAAGCTTTCGTGTTGTTAGGACGATCGTCTCAGTCGAGCTGGTGTAGTATACTTTTAAATAGGTAAAATAGGTAAATGAACTTAGCGATAAGCAGATATTTCATCAGATTTGGAATTTATGATCA
Organism: Stenodema calcarata; assembly: GCA_963920205.1. NCBI lineage: Eukaryota > Metazoa > Arthropoda > Insecta > Hemiptera > Miridae > Stenodema > Stenodema calcarata. Next base: position 12,453,320 of record OY986049.1, on the reverse strand, counting down.
ACCAGAAAATAATAATTTTTTTTTTAATTTCACCTAGGGATGTAGATATTTTTTCCTGAAGCCTCTCCCACCTGGGCGAAACATTTTCTATCTTCTTTCCTGCTACCCCACTCATTGCCGACGGGACAACTATTGTCCCACAGTGATTCCACCCCCAGTACCGACACCCTCGATTGACTACTTTCCTATTTCTTCTGGTTTCTACCGAGTTTTTATATTGTTATTTTGGCCACCCTGGCCCTTACCATCGATTTGATAATTTTTAATCATACGGGACAACTGTTGTCCCGTCGGTATGCAACCCGCATAACACAAGGTAAAACAACTCAACACTATTTATTTCAATACAAAATACAATAACAGTTTGTCCCGTCTTTATTGAATTATGTCAAATCCACAAAACCATTTTCAAGGCATAACCCTGGATGGTCAGGACATGCTGGGCAAAAGAAATAGGTTCAAACTTCTTTTTTTCTCTTTTCCGCACATCCTGCATCTTTTTCATAGTTTTTTCGTTGCTGCAACATCCCGAACGTCCTTTGGGAAGTGCTGGAAATTAATCACTTTGGGTCCCATTGCTGAAGTGCTGGGCTGTGGGTTGTTATTGGCAATATTCTGGGTGCAAAGGTAGTCAGTGATCGAAAGCCTGAACTCCCACAAGGACAATTTCTTGGTTGCTACGGAGTACCGCTCTTATACAGGAAAAACGCATTTAACAGCATGATTTCTATGATGTGGATAGATAATTTCTTGTACCACTTCACAAAAACATGAGCGTGGATTGTGTCAAAGTATAACCTCACTTTTGTTAGGTAAAACTGTGTTGAGAATCGGTTGCGAGTAGACAAAACTCTGCAAATTCTTGACACAACGGTTCATTATCTTCTTTGTACAGATCACCCTTCTGTCTAGATCACTAGGTCTAAATGTCAAGATCCTAAATGTTAGATTAATTATTATCATCAATTATCACTAATTATTAACAATTTTATCAAGTACCTAGAGAAAATTATTATAATTTATTGTTAGGTATCAATAATTTGTATTCATTATTAATAATTATTATTATTAATTATGATTAATTAATACGGTATAATTCTTGGGTTTTTAATACTACGTCGGTAATAATTTTTCTATAAAAGAAGTACCTACCAACAAACATTCGAAATTACCTTCATTTCAGTAGCACGAAACGCACCTCAGAACAACAAACTCGACATCACATAAGCCATATGATGTTCCAAAGAGCTTGTTAGTATGAAAATGGACCTGTATTTCAACAGTTTGAGTCATGATCGTGTTGTGAGGCACAATCTTTGAGCCGTCATTGTGAACGAACGGCTGGTCGTACAAAGCTGCGGATGGTCTTAAAAAATTCTACGGAACAAACTCTATCTGAATATGAAATAAAAAACATATCGTTCTATATGAATTTTTCGAGATATGGAATTTTCAAAATTTCAAAATTCGTTTTGAACCCCTTCCCCTTGACCTAGGGTTATGAAAAGTTTCGAGGATCATTGTGGGGCTGGTCCAAACCCAGAAACCAAATTTCGTAATTTTAGCTCAACGCTAACTGGGCAAAGTGGCGCGGACGGCGTACGGCGGACGGACGGATTTTGGTTTATTATCTTCGATAATGAACCATTGGAATCGCCCAAAGAAAAAAAAATTTTAACCCCCCCTCAAAATTTGTTGGTTTACGTTTCAAGATACGTAGATTCAGAAAATCGAATAAAAAAAAATCCGTCCGTCCGCCGTACGCCGTACGCCGTCCGCCGTCCGCGCCACTTTGCCCAGTTAGCGTTGAGCTAAAATTACGAAATTTGGTTTCTGGGTTTGGACCAGCCCCACAATGGTACTCGAAACTTTTCATAACCCTAGGTCAAGGGGAAGGGGTTCAAAACGAATTTTGAAATTTTGAAAATTCCATATCTCGAAAAATTCATAAAGAACGGTATGTTTTTTATTTCATATTTAGATAGAGTTTGTTCCGTAGAATTTTTTAAGACCATCCGCAGCTTTGTACGACCAGCCGTTATTTCACAATGACGGCTCAAAGATTGTGCCTCACAACACTATCTTGACTCAAACTGTTGAAATACAGGTCCATTTTCATACTAACAAGCTCTTTGGAACATCATATGGCTTAAGTGATGTCGAGTTTGTTGTTCTGAGGTGCGTTTCGTGCTACGGAATCGAAGGTAATTTCGAATGTTTGTTGGTAGGTACTTATTTTATAGAAAAATTATTACCGGCGTAGTATTAAAAACCCCAGAATTATATCGTATTAATTAATCATAATTAATAATAATTATTATTAATAATAAATACGAATTATTAATACCTAACAATAAATTATAATAATTTTCACTAGGTACTTGATAAAATTGATAATAATAATTAATGTAACAATTAGGATCTAGACTTTAGACCTAGTGATCTAGACAGAAGGGTGATCTGTACAAAGAAGATAATGAACCGTTGTGTCAAGAATTTGCAGAGTTTTTGGCTGTGGATTAGTCAAATCGATTGAGATTTAGTTCAAAATTATTGAGCATATTCTAGACAACCTAGCGGACATTTTAAGACCAACCGCTGTTTAAAAAAAATTTTTTTTTAACCCCCCCTCAAAATTTGTTGGTTTACGTTTCAAGACACGTAGAAGGCCGTCCCCCGTACGCCGTCCCCCGTACGCCGTACGCCGTCCGCGCCACTTTGCCCAGTTAGCGTTGAGTTAAAATTACGAAATTTGGTTTCTGGGTTTGGACCAGCCCCACAATGATCCTCGAAACTTTTCATAACCCTAGGTCAAGGGGAAGGGGTTCAAAACGAACTTTGAAATTTCGACAATGTCATATCTCTAAAAATTCTCAAGAAACGGTGTAATTTTTAGTTCACTTTTGAATGACCTGAGGAGGCCAACAAGTACGTCAGAGCCTATGACGCACGAGCGTATGACGTAAGACGGCTGGCAGGAGGCCAACAAGTACGTCAGAGCCTATGACGCACGAGCTCATGACGTAAGACGGCTGGCAGGAGGCCAACAAGTACGTCAGAGCCTATGACGCACGAGCTTATGACGTAAGACGGCTGTCAGGAGGCCAACAAGTACGTCAGAGCCTATACGCACAAGCGTATGACGTAAGACGGCTGGCAGGAGGCCAACTAGTGCGTCAGAGCCTATGACGCACGAGCGTATGACGTAAGTTGTTTGGCAGGAGGCTAACTAGTACGTCAGAGCCTATGACGCACGAGTGAATGACGTAAGACGGCTGGCAGGAGACCAACTGGTGCGTCAGAGCCTATGACGCACGAGCGTATGACGTAAGACGGCTGGCAGAAGGCCACTCTTGCGTCATACGACGAGACCTTTTATGTCTCTGCGCCCCCTCCCACACCCACACCGCTTACCTCGTACTTCATTTTGGTTTATTATCTTCGATAATGAACCATTGGAATCGCCCAAAGAAAAAAAATTTTAACACCCCCCCCCCCCCCCCCTCAAAATTTGTTGGTTTACGTTTCAAGATACGTAGATTCAGAAAATCGAATAAAAAAAATCCGTCCGTCCGCCGAACACCGTCCGCGGCACTTTGCCAAGTTAGCGTTGAGTTAAAATTACGAAATTTTTTTTATGGGTTTCGACCAACCCCACAATGGTCCTCGGAACTTTTCATAACCCTAGGTCAAGGGGAAGGGGTTCAAAACGAATTTTGGTACGACATGGTATGAGTATGGTATGGTATATTATTGTATGTATGATTTAGTATAGTACAGTACGGTATGATAGGAAAGAAATGGTATGAGTACGGTGAGAATATGGTATGGTGCCGGTTTGCAACACAGTCTGGGATAGACAGAAGGGTGATCTGCACAAGGAAGATAATAAACCGTTGTGTCAAGAATTTGCAGAGTTTTTTGGTTTATTATCTTTGATAATGAACCATTGGAATCGCCCAAAGAAAAAAAATTTTTAACCCCCCCTCAAAATTTGTTGGTTTACGTTTCAAGATACGTAGATTCAGAAAATCGAATAAAAAAAAATCCGTCCGTACGCCGTCCGCCGTCCGCCGTCCGCCGTACGCCGTCCGCCGTCCGCGCCACTTTGCCCAGTTAGCGTTGAGCTAAAATTACGAAATTTGGTTTCTGGGTTTGGACCAGCCCCACAATGATCCTCGAAACTTTTCATAACCCTAGGTCAAGGGGAAGGGGTTCAAAACGAATTTTGAAATTTTGAAAATTCCATATCTCGAAAAATTCATATAGAACGGTATATTTTTTATTTGATATTTAGATAGAGTTTGTTCCGTAGAATTTTTTAAGACCATCCGCAGCTTTGTACGACCAGCCGTTCGTTCACAATGACGGCTCAAAGATTGTGCCTCACAACACGATCGTGACTCAAACTGTTGAAATACATGTCCATTTTCATACTAACAAACTCTTTGGAACATCATATGGCTTAAGTGATGTCGAGTTTGTTGTTCTGAGGTGCGTTTCGTGCTACTGAAATGAAGGTAATTTCGAATGTTTGTTGGTAGGTACTTCTTTTATAGAAAAATTATTACCGACGTAGTATTAAAAACCCCAGAATTATATCGTATTAATTAATCATAATTAATAATAATAATTATTAATAATAAATACAAATTATTAATACCTGACAATAAATTATAATAATTTTCTCTAGGTACTTGATAAAATTGTTAATAATTAGTGATAATTGATAATAATAATCAATCTAACATTTAGGATCTTGACATTTAGACCTAGTGATCTAGACAGAAGGGTGATCTGCACAAGGAAGATAATAAACCGTTGTGTCAAGAATTTGCAGAGTTTTTTAATTCGATTTTCTGAATCTACGTATCTTGAAACGTAAACCAAATAATTTTGAGTGGGGGGGTTAAAATTTTTTTTTCTTTGGGCGATTCCAATGGTTCATTATCGAAGATAATAAACCAAAATAGGTAGGTACACTCACCAAGATTTTCCACAGTTTCCTATGATTTTCCGCTTCCATCTCGCGTGTTATAGGAAATTCACAACACAGAACACATCAATGAAAAAATGTTGTACAAAACACGACATTTGCTTATCATACAGACGAAAAGACAACATGCGACATCGCTTCACTCAAATCCGCACAACTTTTTTCCTGGTCCTCCAACACAAATCCCAAGGATAGCCAGTGGAAGCTAACTAAAAATGCTTTCAGAATCATCTGTCAGAATCAACTGTCGTTTCACCATAATTATATTATATTATTATATTATATTCCCTAGACATGAGAGTTGAAAAGTCGAACTCCTGTTTGGATGCTTGGGACAGCATGTGTCCCGTCGGTACTCGCGCGAAACCTGCCCGAAGGTGTCGGCCTGAATGGCTACGCTATTAGTGGGTATTTCGACTGAAAATCGTTATGTGACGCTCCTGAATCCCTTTGAACATGACGTGATCGTGGACGAAATACGCTTTCCGACGAATGCCGGAACTAGTAGTTGGTTGCTCACTTACTACCCAAATCTACAAATCCTGCAAAGCAGTAGATATAACTGCACCCTACAAGTTTGCGGGATTATGTGACTATCATAACCTAATTAAGCAAGCAAATAAGAAGGAAAAATTCAATAGCCGTTCCCAATTTTTCAGAACACTATTTTTCCGAGGAGACAACATCCTCACGGTAGTTTTTGCGTTTCCCTGGTTCCACAGTAATTATTCATCTGTTGTACTTAAGCCCCGTTTCCATTACAACAAAACTCTCTGCAACTTGTGCCGGGCACATGTGCCCGGCACAAGTTGCAGAATGGAAACGGTCTGGCACACGTCGCGTCACAAGTGCCCTTGACAAAAATGTTGCAGCCGACTGCGCGACAAAACATGTGCCCGCGACTTGTGCCCGGAGAATGGAAACGGCCTCCGACTTGTGCCCGGGACTTGCGAATGCGCAGACCACTGTTTACATCCTTCTGACCATGGAGCTAGGAAGGGAGTGGAGGGAGCGATAGTTGATTTTCTTGAAGCCAATTTCAACTGAACTCCAGGACGTACATGGCCGACCCTCTTATCAATGTAAACAAAGTAACCGCTATTAACCGTGGAGGTATAAAATAATAGTATAAAATCCATATTTAATTTCTTACTTGGCTTTATCTGTTTGTTTCTTTATCAAATATTCTTCAAATCGATATCCGTCTCAGTTAATTTATTAGCATGGTTTAATAGTAATATATTAATGAAATATTGGGATAATTTGAACGTTTGAACTGAGCACCTGCTCAGCACAGTGTCGAACAGGGACTGAGTATTTTTATTTTTACCCAACATCTCAGGGACATGTCTCAAGGGAATGGAAACAGTAAAACAAAACCGTGCTACATGTGCCGGGGACATGTGCCCGGCACAAGTCCCCGCGACTTGTAGGAATGGAAACGTAGCTTTAGTGTCCCAGTGACCGAATCTTACGGCGCCGCTCCATGTAAATAAGAGCATCAACCTGCAACAAAGCTGTGAAAACTTGAAATCACAACGCCGTTTCTCAGCGGCGCTCCAATGACACCTATTTGATGATGACGACGCGTCAGGACCGGCTCGTTTTTCGCGATCTGGGAATGATGGCGGGAAAAACTGAGGGAAAGAAAGTCGTGGAAAAAGGAAATGACCGAGCGGGATGAAACAAGGTCTTGAACCGCAGAAGGTGAGAGAGATCTCACGGCACTGAACTTTGACCTTGGGTCGCTACAAATCACCGAGTTGAGTGTATATAGAGCTTTCGTAGAAGCTTTCATGGGTAATTAGATTGTAAACCATTTCCCTGGGCAAAAAATACACAGAAACCCGTTTTAGACCATTCTAGAACCGAATCGTGTGCGTAAGTGACGATATTTGTGTGAGATGCCCAGACCAAGTTTTCATTCGATTTTCATGTTTCTTTTTGCTATCAACAGCCAAGTTTGTCATCTAATGTGCACAAAAATTCAACTATAAATAGACAAAAACTCCACCAGTTTAGTAGTTAACACCAAACCACTGGACAACTAGTTTGAGTGCACTTATATCTGAGTAACTAGTAAATTACAGGATTCCTATTTGCATTAAATGCACTAAGTATGGAGCGATCACGTCCAAATATGTTTGCAAAGAAAAAAAATACAGTTATAAATCGACCGATACCTACAAGATACGGCCATTTGCTTGGTCTCTCATTTCAATGTTCTCGCCTGCCGGACTATCAGGAACAGAATAAAAGGTAAAGACGCAGCTCGAACGTGTATACGTACCAGCTTCATAACTTCCACTAAGTGGAATAGTACTTCCACTAAGGCAGTCTTAATAGTGCCTACATCATGTTAATCTCATGCTGGAACTTGGCCTTGGCCGGAGGCCAAACGACATGTTTCTATTTGAAAATCGCTCCTATATGTTTATGGAGTAAATTTCAATTCCTCATTCACCCTCTTAAAATATTAAATGGCTTAGTATGTACGCACTCCTATTCAGCTTTATGGGAACCATGGCATTCAAATGGTCCGCTAATAATTTTCATCGATAATTGAATCCATTCAACTGCGTTTGTTCTTTTGAATGAAATTAGCTGAAGACATTCCGAACAATGAACCCTTCTCTTTTGATAGCTATTGGCAGTGTCAATTATCACTATGGCGAAATTTTCGATACGGATAGCGGAAGGAAAGCTCATCAGACTCTACTTTGGATTTTGGTTACGTATCTCAACGGCCCACTTGTTGTCTGAAATACTCTGCGACATCCATACGTTTGATAAGGGCAAGGAGATTGTCCTGATTTCATTGAAATTATTACAACAGGCTTGACTGATGAGTCGAGCCAACAAACGATAATGTATCTGTATGATCGTTCGTGTATCTAAGTTATTGCATAGTTCATCTCGAAATCTGCCTTCGTAAGAATTTCTAACATCGCACATGGTGTCCGAGTCAAACGAAACTTGGAAAATCGATGGTAGTTTTTGTTGTATACGGAGCCATTCGAATTTCAAAAGTAGGACCTTGATTGAGGTCTTAATGCTTCATCTTGACCGATGATACTCGGCGATTTTACCTGTTGAGAGGGGAGTGGTTCCGGCAGCATACTAGAAATGTAATTTTCTGTTGTCGTTATTAGGTACCTATATACCTATCTAGATAAGAAAGTTATATAAATTATAACGAATTATCAGGAACCCGGGATGGAAACGGTAGCTTCCTCTAGTGGTTGATTGCTCTAAGCAACTTCACTTGTCTTCCTTCTAAATAGCCTCTCTCTTTTTATCGGGAGTTCGTGTCCACAGTTTAAATGGTACGACGCTTGAGGGGCGCGCCGAACCTGTTTCGCCCTTCGATTCCGCTCGCCCACGGTTTGACATGGCTCATTAGCTTTTCGAACTTTGACCAGCTGATTGTATTCCATAATCCTGAGAGGGAAGGTGTTTTTCAGGGAAATATTTTCTGAATATCATCAACAGTAGCAACAATAATACTAAAAATCTGTAGCAGAAAGGGTATCATGAAATTCTTTGAATACAGAATAACTGCAAATCGCTAACAGTACCTTGCTCCCAAATTTTGGATGAATATGATCAATAAGCACTCATATTGTCGCTTCCAATTTGACACGTTCTTACTACTCGACAAAAATCTTCTGGCAAATCTCTCCAGCTGAATTTCATTATGGCGGCTGCAGACCTCGGCTCGTGAAATCTTAGCGAACTCCGGTTCTATCCTATCCCTCAAAATGATTTTGCATGTTGGGCGATTCAGTCGAAAACGACCCAACGAGTGATTCTTGCGATTTAAAATTTCAGTAGGCTACTCATCAGACCCTCAATTTACCGAGAAGCCGCCAAATAGAGAAGTGACATGATAAGAGCTAATTTGGGTTTGATATCTAGAATACGAGGACATTGGACTCACATAATAGCAATATATAATAATCTAAATGTGCTACGATCGTAAGGTTCGAACCCTTATGAATACAGTTGGCGCCGCTGTAGCGCCATTGCTGACGCCGGACTAAGTGGTTGGGGCTTCACAGATATTAGGATGCCTATTTTAGCGAACTTTCGATGAAAAGGAAGCTATTGTTCTTGGTTCAAAATTTTAAATTCCCAAACATCTTTATACCAAAATCCGTTTCAGACCATCCCGAATTCACTGCCAAAAGACACAAAAAATCATATACTCGTAATATATGATAGGTACATATATAATACATATTATAATACAATATATAATACATATATAATACATATATGAACTTGAATGAATGTACAGGAGGATGAAAATTATAGAAAACACTTACGGAAATTCAGAAAAACTGGACTTCTTCCAGGGCTGATGACGCTGTAACGCGAAAATTTCCATTATCATCAAGTTCTTCTGAATTTCCGTAAGTGTTTTCTATAATTTTCATCCTCCTGTACATTCATTCAAGTTCATATTTCAAGCGAGTGTCTTTAGTTTCACCAATCCATCGTATAATACGAGTACATATATAATACATATTAGTATATAAAACGTCAGTTTATAGATTTTTCAACGCCGAACACCATGGTGAAGTCAGAATTGCAATATCTTAATCCGTTTTCAAACTGGAGCACTTTGAAGATGAAGAAACGTGGTTGTTACTTGAGATGTTCTTCACGTTTCATCTGCTCTAATCTGATAACGGAGATATCGTAATTCTGACTTCACCATCCTGTTCAGCGTTGAAAAATCTATAAACTGAGGTGCTACTCGCCAAAAAATATACAACCAGTAAAATGGAGGTATTTTACATAAAAAGTTATTTATTCGACAATTCGCTCTTATAGCTATGCTGCATGACTGTGGATTTTCGATTTTGACGCCAAAGGTGTTACTCCTGGTACCACAGCAAGGAACTGTACCTGTAAAAGTTGTGGTCGGTACCTCGTATCTGCTTAATTAGCTGATCCTGAGGCTATTCAGCTTAGTGTAAGTGTAAGTCCTAAGGGGTCTACATGCCAAATTACAGTTTCATAGAGTGAATAGCATCGAAATTAGATTTAGGAGCCACTCAGCTGATCCGAGGCCTATTCTGCTTAAAGTGTAAATCTTAAGGAGGATACATATACAGGAGGGCGATATACACCGAAAATAATGAAACATTGTGGAAGAGTTCGTAGCGTTTTTGATTTGTTGTTAGCATTTAACGTTCAAGAAAAGTGAGGCCGGTCACGTGCAGGGTTTCCTCGCCGGTTGTATTGTATAGATTTTATCTCAAGAGCTGAACGAATGTGTAAGAATCCGACAAACGAGGTACCGCGACTCTTGAAACTTGATACTTTTCATAACCTCACCTCGCGGAACATTTAGTGTAATGACCGAAGCGACTGGTGTGGAAAAACGAGTGAGGCGCTCAGAGCCTTAAATGGCCGACAATGCAACGCGTAAATTCAACAAGTAAGAACGCCTGATGCAACTTTGTCAACTTGAAAAGTCCGTATCTAAAAGTTTTCTAGCTTGTGTCTTGAAGATTCAACCACGACCTACAGCATGAGGGGCGGGAAAAGTGTTATTTATTAGTATATGCAAATCTGGCGAAGCGGTACAAGTGTAATGAGATGGCACCTAGAGCTGGCAGCGGAACCAAAGTGCGGTCTACCTACTGAGATAAATAGTCAAACCGCTAAGGAAAGTCTATGAAACCTCCGTTTGTATACACCTGCGCTAAGAGGTGACCGTACAAATCACTGCCCAGACCCACGTTTTATCATTCCCTCTAGCGGCCGCGTTCAGCTCCCACTCTTATTCAAGTGTCCACAAGGATGAACAACACTTGCTTTCTGGAAACACCGAGGTCACACGAATCCATGTGAACCTAGTTAGTGAGCCTGGGAACGGTATGTACCTATATACGGTATATATACAAATACCTTGGAGTTTGAGATTATGAACGATTCTTAGTTCCTAGTACACTAGAAATCAAATGACCATATTCCTCAAGCAAAACGCCATTTGGCATCATCCAATTAGAAAGTAACGCACACATTAGCTTCCACGCTCCAATAGTGACGTACGATACTACTCGATATAGGTTACATATCGAGTATTTTCGTTCGATACCGACAACCTTTGGTATCGAACATTGCCATTCAGTGTGAATACTGGTTTCGCCAACTTTTTGTAGTAAGTATGAGAAAAAGCCGTAATTGATCATGTCGTCGGTCAAAGAATAAGACCGACTCTGACATTTTGGTGAATTTGATGTTATGCCAAAATTTGTCATATTTTCAAATTTTTGCGCTGAATCGAATAGTGAAGTCAGATTTGAACTCCGGGCAATAATTATACTGCGGTCACAATCGAGTCGTTAGTAAGACTGGCTAACAGATTTGATACACCATAATGGTGACTGTCTCTTTATGGTGTGATGATTTGCCCTGTTCAACAGGCGTCGGCCTGATCTCCCTCAGTTTCCTAATTCGAGTTTCTGAATCTTCTTATCTTTGAATCTACGCGTCTCTAATTTTGAGAAGGGGGGGGGGGATTCTTTTTTTCATGGGCAATTCCAATCTTCGATAATAAACCAAAAATATCTCCCAAGCCATAGGTCACATCACATAGAGAACTCGTTATATACTTTTAGTGGACACATAAATTGAGTTGACTGAATAATTATACCTTATTAATACCCCATATTTATTTACACAATACAATATCATGTGTTGTATAAATAAATAAATATGAGTAAATATGGGGTATTAATAAGGTAGTTTTAATTCAGTCAAATTAATTTATGTGTCCATTGAAAGTATATAACGAGTTCTCTATGTTATGTGATCTATGGTTTGGGAGATATAATATGTTGACACATAAATTAAGTTGACTGAATTACAACTACCTTATTAATACCCCATGTTTATTCATACAACATAATATTATTATGTTTGATGATTGGATGATCACTGGCGAATAATATAATACCTATTATGTTAATAATATATTAAGTATATTATTTGCCAATGATCATCGAATCATCAAACATGTTTTGTCGAATGGGAAGCAGTCTTTACTTTGGGTAGAGGTGGCAACTGTCAAATGGGTGGCAGTTTATACAACAATTGGGTAGGAGTTGCAGTTGTCAACTTTTTAGAGGGATGGGTGGCAGTTTACGTTCAAAACAGGATTTTCACAAAAACAGGGTTTTCACATCTTTTAAATTAAAAACTGCCGCCCTCCCTTCGGACTGGGTCTCTGTCTTATACCATGGTATTCTGTTCGGGTTTTTTCTCTGAACTGTTCCCATGCGGTCAATTTCTATTCTACATTTTGTGAATCAAACTGTTGAAAAACCTGTTAAAACACACATATGCACATTATGGTTTTGTGTTTTAACAGATTTTTCTAAAGTTTGATTCACAAAATATAGAATAGAAATTGACCGCATGGGAACAGGTCAGAGAAAAAACCCGAACAGAATAGAGTCTTTATACAGACAAAAAACCATTCCAATATTTACTTAGTTCATTAACAGCTATCATGAAGTAGGTATCAAGAGGTGGCGTTGCTGAAACCAGAGCGGAATGGGATAGACTCAACTGCTTGCGTGCTAACCCCAACACAGTTTGGAATCCGTTTTGTTCTGCTCGGGATCGCCCTCAGATCTCCCTCTACATCTGTTTCTACCAAACCACCGCGAACCGCGTTGCTTGTCACAGCCAGCATATTAAGACCTCCGGTAATTTCGCGGTCATGTCGTAGAGTCGCATCCTCATTCGGTGTGGTCTTGCCAAGTCTGGTCAGACATGTGTCCGTCGCACTTTCATTATATACCGTCGAATTATTTTTCTGGTCCTAATGAATTTCTATGTGGTACTACGCATTCTTTTCCTTGAGGAAGTCAGGAATTTGTCAGCTGATTACATTAATTAGTTGAAAGCCTGGAAGGTACCTAGCGGGGAAGGAATTCACAACAAAGAGTCACGGAAAAACGTGAAACCTCTATAAAGAAAAAAAAGAGTATTGGAAAAATCGTCTATTTCCACTGAAGTAAGAATAGATTGTTATGATATAACAGTGTATTCATATTTCAGTGGAATCGACGATTTTCCCAATACTCATGTTTTCTTTACATGGGTTTCCACGGTTTCGTCGCGAGTGATTTAGTTCGTAAAGCTGCGTTACCTAGATAAGCTAGTATGCTCTAATCATTTTCAATCATCTAATTTCTAAAAAAAAGTTCCAGTCATACAGCATGGCTATGAGAGCAAATTTTCGAAGAAATAACTGGTTTATGTAAAATGTGGTGATTGGAACATCTTATTCAAATATGGGCAATCTTAAACTTGTTGGGTAATTATAGGTATTTAAGTATGAAACTATTCGGTTAATTCTATATGCATCAGGTTTAGTGCTAAAACCACAATCATGAACAATATGCCAACTTCATCCAACTTACGAAGGTAGTGGATTCATGCGAGGAAATGGGAAAGCAGGATCAATGCTACTGCGGATTTTAGCATAACTAGGATTTTGATCAGGTGAAGCATGCAAGAAAGGTTCAGCGTAGTGGCAGTACCTCTGGAAAAAAGTTCAACCAATTGAAGGCTCAAAAGTGTACATTCAAAGCCCCCCTGAAGGTACACTACTTTCCATTCCACGGGATGGCAGAGGATGGAAACGTAAATGTTCAATTTTGCCTTATTTTTTATGAACAACACCTCAGTTTATAGATTTTTCAACGGTGAACACGATGGTGAAGTCAGAATGGCGATATCTCATTCCGTTATCAGATTAGAGCAGATAAACCGTGAAGAACATCTCAAGTAACAACCACGTTTCTTCATCTTCAAAGTGCTCCAGTTTCACCATCGTGTTCTCCGTAGAAAACCCTTTAAAATCAGGTGTCACTTATCAGACTGTTTCAGTTTTGGAATTTATGGGTAATTTTTCTGTCCTAAAACTCCCTTAGAGTGGCCCGATTCTGCCCATGTAGGAACTTAGCCTTTCGATTGCCAAGATAGATTTTTTTTTGTTGCGAATTTGAGCTTTTTATCTCAATTCTATCGAGAGTTTTTTTTCTGGAATGACACATACAAAAATGTATAAATATATATGATTTTGGTGTGTTTTGGAAGTTAATTTAAGATGGTCCAAAATGGAATTCGGTATGAAGTTTTTTGGGATATTCGAGTTTTAAAAATTTTGAGCCCAGAACAATATATTCTTCGAAAATTCGCTAAAAAGGTCTTTGTGTCAAGATCATCTGCTTGGTGATAATTTGGCTTTGACACCCGGGGTCCGCTAGGTAGGAAACTCTGAGTGATCAATTCTAAACCGTTCTGCCATCAATTTTACTACAGATTATTTATTCAACTAATCGCACCCTGTCACTCATTCACTCGAAGTAGCAGCACATGTGACGCGCTCACGCGAATTAGCATCGCTCGCTACAAACATCGTACGCTCTCGGTCCTTGAACTCTGGCTTTCCATTGTACATCCCGCCTGGAAACGATCAATCTTTTTTTCCCCTTTCTTTGAGGCGGCGAATGCTAATCAGAAGCGAATCCCATCGACCAACAACCGGAGTCCGTTCGGTATTTAGGATTTCTGAATCACTTGCTTCATAAACAAAGGTCAGTGGGGGAAATGTGAGCACAATGACTCGGCTCGTGAAAGGTCAGTCGTAGCAGTGTCATTAGTAATCAAATCTTTTCATTGATTTCGCTCATCTTCCATCGGGAGGTTTGCGCATACTATTAGGGCCTCATCTTTTCTGGGCGGGAGGCGGGACAGGTTCAACCTCATTAACCATGACTGTAGGAGTAAATCTCTACTGGACCGTCTACGGTGGCATTAAGATAAGGCGATAAACTCAGCGGCGTGGGTATTGAAAGTGGATGGGACAAACGAACCCATTTATGATTTTCGATATATTTTGCTATAGGTACCTACTCTAAAACGTCATTTATTAATACCGGAATACGTGCAATTCCTTATCAATTTTAATTCTACCCCGAAGCATGACTCAACTACCCTATCAGCCAACTAATTATTAGTTGAAGAGTTGATCTACCTGGCTCTTTATTCTCTTCTCCACCTTACTATCTTCAGGTTACAGCAATCCTTAGTAGTCACTGTATCATTGAATGATTTCAAATTGTTGTTAATAACTGAATTTTATTAACAATCAGTCATTCAAACATTATTGCTGAACGGTCTACGTATTGAAACGGTTTACTAATTCATGTATCTCACTAATATTGCTAATACTTATCATAAGCCATAATGGCTAGGTGGTGAAATGTAGACGGTTAGAAGTATTTTGTTTAATCACGATTTTGGAATAACTGTGTTGGAGTTGGTAACTATGTGGGGCTGTGGTTTGGTTTTACTTGTATATATTAGTGGTTAAATCGATCTGTGTATTTAGAGGAACCCTGGTGAAATTATAATTATGTAGAACCGTAAAACAAGGTAACTCTGCTCCTTGGGCGGTTACTTTCGTCCAAAAAAATATTTTGTTGTCTCGGAGCCAGTCAGAACAATTCCATGTCGTTCCTGACATCCATACGAAGTTTTGTATACCATCTAAATGGGCCAAGTGAAGCTTATACCTATTGCTGTTTCCCTCGCCTAATCAAACGGGTTATTTTTTTTTTTTTTTAATTTTTTTTTTCCCATACAATCTCCACTCTTATTCACACAGCTTCCTGATGATTTGTCAAAAGGAAGGAGCTTATTCTATCATGTTATGAATCTAATTACCATCATTTTCCCGTCTTGTTGGTTATTGTAGGACGATTAGCAAGGTCACTACCACAGAAAAACTACTGCATCATAACATTGCCCCTAAAAAGCAAGAAACATTGCTCCATGGCTAAGATTGGAGCATAGTATCCTACCAACTAAGAGACGATTTTACCATGTTTCTCCAACAAATTTGGTCACGTTTCGTTATATTTTAGTGTTTTTTTGGTAGGTATGTGCAATTAATAAATCCGTCATTTAATTTTGGTGTTTTCTTTAAATGCAGGTCCTTGTTAATAGTGCATATTTGAATAGTGAAACACGTATCTTTGCTCTAAATGAGACACTGAAGCTTGTCAGAACGAAAAAGTAAGGCATTTCCGAACTAGCGTCAAGTATCCTAAGCCCCCTGGAAGATTGCTCCAAACTTAGAAAAAAAAGTCAATGAATTAATAAAAACTCTGCAAATTCTTGACAACGGTTTATTATCTTCTTTGTACAGATCACCCTTCTGTCTAGATAACTGAATGATTAAATAGGTAATTATTATTATGAATTATAATTAGGTAATCATTATTATCAAGTAGTGTTAATCATTATTATTAATTAATTATCCGTAGTTATTAATAAATATTAGGTATTAATTAACTCGATATCTGAAAACACTGTGTTGTTTGCATCAGCTGGGCCATTATGAACATTGAACCGAAAATAACCGAAATACAGTCTATTCAGTCTAATACAGTCTATTATTATTGAATCTATTCCTTTTGTATTTATATTCGAATAACTTTCGTAGGGGTTTAAATTTCCCGAATTAGTTTTATTGGTACCTAAATAATATACAAGACTTGGAATGACCGTGAACCATTTAAAGTTTGTTTGAACATCATAAATTGTATTGTAGAATTGTAATACGAGTTGTGTACACATTTACTTGGGCTGACAAGGAAAGTTGGATTCTACGCGTACCCCGTCCCATGTCTAGCACTGAAAAGAGGCGTCCCCCGAAGTGAACACAATGCGATGATAATGCAAATCTCAAACGTGTTTTACCCCAGTTAGGGCCCTTTCCCCTACCGCCTTTTCCCTTAGCGACCCGGTTGGGATGTGACCAGCGAACTAAACGGGGTCGCCACTAGTTAAGTAAATGAAGTGTAATACGTGGGGGCGTAGAAGGCGGTTTGACCCCAAAAGGGTACCGTTACCGGTTATCTTTCTCCTTCGCATCTCTTTCCCTTTTCTTCTTCTGGCTTCTTCTCTTCTCGTACTTGGTCCGTCTTCTTTCATCGTCTTTTAGCGGGCACGCGTTGTATCTTGAGCAAATATGACCCGCAAGGACGTTGATGCCGTCATGCTTACTCGCCTACCGGGCCGCGAACGCCCTCACCTTCTAACCTCGACATAGCCGACTTTCTTTTGAAAGTGTTTTCACTTTCTCATTCCTTACCTCCTACATTGAGGGACTAGTGACAGGTGCGAGCTCGAGAGCGAAATGTGTGATTTACTTGTATGAGAAACTGGTATCGTTCCGGTTTGTTTCGACTACATGTAGGTCTTTTGAGAACAAGAGCTTACAAAACAATCTCTCCAAGGGGTGTTACATGTATAAATACCATACCGTACAGCCACAGTACACAAGTCTGTTTGTACAATAATAAAAAATGTTCAGAAAACGTTAAAAACTGCTTTCCAACAGTAATTGTAACCGGAGCTTACCAGTTGCGCCCCGAACCCAAGCAAGTACCAATATACGCATCCAATATACCAGATGTGCCTCGGTCGGTCTGGGAGGATGTACCAGTTGCGCCAGTATTCTTGTTGGGCGTGTTTGTGATTGTATTAGATGGTGATTGACAATAGAACTCTCGACCGAGATTAGAAAGCGATGTCACAACGATGTTTATCTATCTTTGATCCCGCACATCATGACACATATCACTCACGTTGAAGTTAGTTCAATATCATCTGCGAAATGGAGAACATCTGGAGTGAAAAAGGGAAGGCGTTGAAATTGGTTGACGGGTTTAAGTTTCGAAATGCTTGGGAGGTGAAGTGCGGTATTTCGTGGAGGTGTGCAATGGAAACTTGTACTGCTTGATTTTGTACATACATTACCGGGGAAACTACACTGGACGAAGCTATATTAGAGCATAACCATGAGCCACCTGTGCAGTTAAAGAGGCAAATGCTATTAAATACCTTGAAGAGAAAGGCCTTGGACGACATCAAATCAAGTCGAATGAAATTATACGAACAGAACTCGGAAATTCTTCAATTGATGTGGGAGTGAGTGATGTTGATAGTTTCCGACGTTCTATTTATCGTAAAAAACGAACGATTTTGCCGCCACTTCCCATTTCTTGCCGCATTTCGGGTTCATGAAGCGTTGACGTCAATCGAAGTAACCAGCCACAGAAACGAACCCATGATTCCTCTTTGAATAAAATGCACGTCGAAACCCGCCTGAACCTGCACAGAAGCGACTGAATGTCCGATTAAATATATGATTCCGAATAAAACTCGTAATTCCACGCGACAAGTAAGTGTTTCCATTTCCAGCATTTTTTCCTGTGGCGCAACTGGTATATGAGATTCTGATTAGGAGGGTAAAACCTGGGCGCAACTGGTACGTTGTAAATTCTTCTTCGATGCGCAATTGGCGCAAAAAAGTGTAGGCAGCCACTGTACAATATTTTCCATAATCAGGTTTCGAGCTTCACTGGTAAATTTGGGCTTGTGCACCCGCTGGTAGGGACAGAATCGAGCTACAGCGCTTCATTTTTCCTCAATGGATGTTTGAAGTAACCTGCCATTTGGTTATTCCTTCGGTACTGTCTGCAGCAACAGTAACTTGGCGAGTGCCTGCCCTTTGACAGGCTTTCTCTCTTGGAGAAAAAGCCGCTGGCAGGGCACGCTAGTGGTCACTGATGAAACATACGCAAGAGCGCTAAGCAGTGGCGCAGCAGCGTTCATATCCATCCAATATGCGATTGGTGATTTTTTCGACCGAAAAAACAAAAACGAAGTAATCGTTCCGAGAGAACCATGATCATTTAATAATAAATTTATTATTGATATTAAATTGAGATATTAAAAAAAACTACATTAAAATGCAGGTATACAATTCAGACCACCAATAAAAAATGTTGAAGAAATTCAAGTCTGCACATCACACAAATAACGAGGAAAATGCCTGTTGCCAGAGCAAGAGCGTAAAATTAAAATCAATAGTAATATAATATAACCTTCTCAGCTAAAATGTTATGATAACCTTATTGAAAAATTTTCAATATCGATAATTCGATTTTTTTGCGAATGTCGATCACTTATACCAATATAATATCGTTATCGATATTAGGACACCGATATCAATACTGATATTAATCCAACCCGAACATTTAACACGAACATTCAACACGAATATTCGACACGAACATTCAATACGAACATTCAACACGAACATTCAACACAAACATTCAACGAACATTCAACACAAACATTCAACACCAACATTTAAGCCTGGTTTCCACTGAGCACGAACATTCAACACGAACATTTAACACGAACATTCAACACTAACATTCAACACGAACATTCACATTTACACGAACATTCAACTCGAACATTCAACACGAACATTTAGCACGAACACCTGTTTGTGCTCGTACTCGTGTTCTTGTTCGTTTTCGTGTTCCTGTTCCTTTTCGTGTTCGTTATCGTGGTATCACTTATCTAAAAATCTTGAGAAATGACGTCCATCAATGGTAATTGCACGGCTTAAGAAAGACTCCCAACAATGGTAATTAGACGTCCATGAGACTTAAAAAATACTCCTGTCAATGGTAATGATACGTTTAGGCGCCGTGGGAAAATTTTTGTTAGATGTTAATGTACGTCTCAGAAGCTCCCAACATTTCAGGAAAATCAGCTTGACTCACCTTCAACGACTTGAACTGCGTCTGGAACACTACTGCCATGTCCAAGTGATGCTGCTGCAGGCAATCCAGGAGGGCAGGAGCGCTAGTTAGATCGAACGATATCTGGTAGCGGTTTTATGATCTGTATGCGCCTGAGAGGGGTATAATTACGAGTGTAAGGTTAAGGATGTAAGCTTAATGTCATTTTCCTTGAAAAAAAAAAAAAAAAAAAAAAATTAAATACATCGATTTTGCTTTTATTCTACCGATTAATCGTTGATCGATAATCAATCAATATCGGCTAAAAAAAAAATCGAGTGGAAAATGATTGATAATTATCAATCATCAATAATTAGGTATTATCAATCGGTCCTAAAAATTGTTGAGGAAAATCGATTATCGATTGCCATCCCTTCTTCAGCTCACAAGTTTGTCAAAGCTTCTAAGCACCAATCAACTCGCATTTCATAATCAAATATAGCTCGCTTGAATATTCAAGTAGGTTAAGACTGAAACAGTTTCATTTTGTCACGCGGCCTCTGATCCTGCCAGTAAGCGGACGCATTACAGATCAGATCAACCTAACATTTGCTCCTCGTGACCCATTACAGAGTAAAAATTCTTCTCTCGGCGTTACATTGGCAGTTGAAGATCTATGTCTCCAACTATCTCTTGAATGGGAATCCATCAATCATTTCAGGTACTGGAGCTTGGAGCCAATTCGAGATAAGAATGCAGCGAGCGTGTGCTAGGGTCGAATGGTTAGGACTTGGATGAAACTGACGGCGAGATGTAGGTAACTAACGGCTTGGTCAAAAAATATGTAGGTAGGTAGGAATAGTGCTGTAATATAGCAGTATATTATACTACCAGCAGTATATTATTATTTTCAACTATTTAATGACATTTCGAGAACAAATAAAACAGCTACATGAACTTTTTTCTTGGCCAATTCTACGGGTTAATTATTTAAAAAAATCCAAGTCATGCAGCACTGCCATAACAGCGAATTGTTTTAAATAAATAACTGGTTTTATGTAAAATGTCTCGAATTCACAGGTTTTATTAAAAATTTTGTCTCCATTTTTTGCCGAGTAACACCTCGCCTTATATATTTTTCAACGAAGATGAAAAGAGATGAACATTTCAAGTAACAACCACGTTTTTCCATTTTTAAAGTGCTCCAGTTTGAGAACGGAATGGGATATTGCAATTCTGACTTTCCCATCGTGTTCAGCGTAAGAACACCTCTCCCCCCCACCCAAAACTCCCCAAAACCTCCGTTAGAGTGGGCAGATTCTCCCCATCTACGAACTTAGCCTTCGATTGCTAAGACAGATTTTTTTTGTATAAATTTGATTTTTTTAATTTCAATTCTATCAAGAGTTATCGTCCGGAACGACACTATTTATAAAAATATAAAATAATATTTTAATAATAATAATTTAATATATTATATCAATTTATATATATGCCTATGGTTTTTGGGGTCTTTTGGCAGTGAATTCAGAATGGTCTGGGACGGACTATAGTATGAAAATTGTTCGGAAATTCGAGTTTTAAACATTTTGGACCGAGAACAATAGCTCTCAACGATTTCTTCGAAAATTCGCTGGAACGTGAAAAATAGGAGTTGAAATTTTTGGATCACCACTACAGGTGAACAAAAGATTCGAACCCCACTTCGTGTTTTGTTTTCGAGTTACTAATGTTAATGTTCTGAGTTAGGTACTTTTTGTGACTACGGAAAGAAGGTAGTTTCGGATATCAGATATAACAGATTCTGTTCGTAGGTACATCGTGACAAGTAATACCTAACTACGTTTTATACAGGTCGGGCAGGAATTTAGTTAGAAAATGAAGGAGTTACCAACTAACACCCTCTGAGAATGGGTCATCTGTTCACCTACTCGAACTACCCAACGACATTTCACCTCATTAGTCCACCATCATTATTTTGTGTAGTTTTCGGATTTACACGGAAATTGTGTACTCAGCAGTGATCTAGACGGAAAGGTGATCTGTACAGATAATGAATCGTTGTGGACAACGCGCGTTTTAATCACTTTATTGCATGAAATGTCTAACTTTTCGTCCAACTAACTTTATGCGTTAGTGTTATGGTGTGAAGAAAGTAAACTGCTCCACAACTGGCAGACATTTTAAGGCAAAGTTCTTGAAAAAATCGAGCATTGAAAATCCCGTTTCCGAAATCCGAGTTACGACGAAGTTGAGAATACAGCGTCCAAGGCAAAGGTCAGGGCGACCTCGCGGAGAGCGCCTTCCTCCCTTTTCAACACCCACGGACTTGCTCCGCGTCTGCCTCAGAAGATAATATTGCGCTCGTATTATTAATCACGGGAGTCAACTTCTGGTGGGCGACCCAAAGGACCTCCGGAGTGATGTTGGGATTCTCTAGATCCAAATTGATCACGTGATGTTAAACGCTATTATTTTGAAACAACAGGTTGTCATCGGTACAACAAGAAACCGTGCTGTGTAAGAAGGAGCGCCGGAGTATAGTGAGGTAATATATTAATAAGAATAGAATTTACAAGCACGAAGCACTAACGCAACACTAATCCAGAATAATACAGAAAAAATGGTGACTAGCCAGGTATGTAAACTGAGTGATATCACTATGAAAATAAAATAAAAAGAATAGAATATATAGAATAAATAGTAGACAGTTTCTAGCGGTGTCGTTCTTTATTAGTATCGCGTTACTAATAATTTTTTTGATAAATTCCGTATCAGTTGATCTGAGGATTTTATCGTATGGACATCTCTAATCGAATGTTGGAGAAACCTAACCTTAAATTCTCCCTTCTGGGAAAAACATCTGATCATGGATATGTATGTTTGCTTTAGGAGAAATAACAAAAAAATCCGCTTCAGGAGCCACTCAGCTGATCCAGGAGCTGGGTTGAATAAAGAAAACACAACGAGAGGCCATGTCAATAACAAGATAATTATATTCACGTAATAAATAGATTTAGGGGAAAAAATCACTTTTTTCTTTACAGATGGATTTTATGGTTGGTATATACCTAATCGCCTTAAATAATTTAATATTGTTATTGGAAAACGTTATTTAGGAAAACTTATATTAATAAGCATTTCTTCTTCTCCTTCTTATTTTTTCGTATCAGTACATGCAATGCATCTAAAGTTCTTATCAAGGAATCAGAAGTTCTGTTTTCATCCATGCAGATGGCTATCGAATTTATAGGTAAATCGAATTTATCACTTTGTGAGTGTACTTGTATACCGGGAATCGTAATTGTGTACTTCTGTAAGTTCATCAGACTGTCGATATGTTCCGTATCTTTCAAGTTTTATGATGTTACATTTGTTTTAACCTCGTCTAGGGTGTTTTGTAAGAAAGTGGTCTTGAGAAGATGAAGTTGAAGAACCGCCGCATCACCTCTGAATGGTCCGATTTGGATGAAATTTGGAAAACGCATCTGGAGTAACTCAACTTGAATTATCTAAACACTTCTTCTGAAATTTCATAACGAATACAATAATATTTATATTATTGTATTCGTTATTAATAAGTTGAGGTAAACACAAAATTTAGGGAATCGGACGAGTTATTCATTCCTGGGTTAAGTGGGGTTCGTGATAATGATAAAATCACGAATGCACCAAACGTTCAAAGTATTGTTTCCCCTTTTCTTCGAAACACGTGAGAGCGAAGTAGATCAGAAACTAGTTAGTCAACTAACGGCGCGATTGCATTCAAACGGATTTCTCGAAATATATGCACCCCCATTCGGGCTGGGCAATGCATTCGTTACAGGTGTGTCTTCGCTCACGCTTCTCTCGGATTGAGTCATTCCCGTCAGTTTGAAATTGCCAAGTGGAACGGCTACTGGGGTATTCGTTAGGGACGGAAAGACACTCACCTGACTCGGAAGGCCTTCAGAGCACGCAGCGACTCCGGGACGTCTTGGGCTTCGATAGCTCAAGGCGACCGCACTCTCCAAACGGGCTTCGATGCGTCCGTGCAACGTGTTATTTACCTCAGTATTTCACATTGATGGAGCCCTCAGTTCCTTAGGCAGTCTCTCGGTTTTAGGCTCAAAGCGGGATGAGCCTTAGGCGGAGACTATTAAACGCATCGGGATGGAAAAAACTGCGGGTGGTCGTCGAGTCGCCAGAGCTCCCGTTTTTGTTAAAATATAAACAAATAACCATATAATAACAGCAGTGTTGCATGAATTCATACATGAAACGGTGCAAAGCAACAGAGAGTTGTATGCCTAATTGGCATACAGAGAGTTGTATGCCTAATATTAAGGGGTCGATTATATAAATAGATTTTGATGAAATTCCGTATACGCTCAAAGTTCCAGCTCATTTCGAATGTTCTTCTACTGAAATTATGGTGTTTACAAGGAATTTAGTACTCCCAGCCTGCCAGATACACACAGAACCAAATCAAATTTGTCTCTCCTTGTCTGAATCGCCAAACCTAACTGAAATTTTGATTTCGCCGGTTGACATTTTTTCTTCCAGTTGTTGTTGGAATGCTAGCCTTTCCCACTTTGGGTAGTGAGGAAGCCTCAAGGTGGTCTTTGACAGTTTGATTTGGGTTCAAATTCGATCTGAGATAGGCTTGGTTATACACCAACTGTTAATGAATGTTTTTAGGTGGCAATTGATAGTGAAACAAATACTGATGGATATACAATAACTTGTTATTGTGTGAACCAGGACCATGTCAGATAGTTGTACAATCAATTATTCTATGCTTCAGAACAATAATCTCTTGAATAGTAAACTATAAATGTACATCAATGTGACAGACCCTTGAAACCAAAGCCAATAAAGTAGATGTTTCTCCTTATTTCTCCTTGTTTTTGAGCTGGGGGTCATTCTAAAATTTGCGTCACCAAAAAATGCAACGCAACAACCGATAAACAAATTATCTCGTGGAGGTGTACGAGTCTAGTCACCGACAAAACTACAACCTTTATTGCCTGGGTACTTCTAAATCATAAAGCTCTACGTCTCAAACTGAATGTTACGTTCAAGTGCCTCCTCCGAATAAGAGATCAAAACGTTCTTCGGAAATCAAAGAACAGCCATCGAATTCATCCCATTCACCGGACGATGGCAGAACCGGTGAAACCTTGCCAACCACCCTTTGATGATATTTTCTCAATATCCCCCGAACATTGAGAACAAAATCTTCTTTTTGTACAAGATTCAGATATTTTCGACAACCTTCCCGTAAATTTTGACATGGAACTTTCCAATAAACCCACAGTTCCCACCAACATGATTGAAACCAATTTCTGTACAATAAATTTTATCAAATACCTATTGCAGTTTGTTTATTATAGGTGAGATTCAAAAATGTATATCATTTCTCCACTTCATCAAAAACATTGCAATTTGGAGATAGGACAGTGCCCAAAAACATATCCATCATTCCATTTCTACTTCCGTTCCGAAAACTCAAAACTTATTGTTTTACTGAATTGCCCTGCATGGACTTCCACAACATGTTGTGTTTTATGTGTAACTCTTAATATCTACGGAATAAAATCTGAAACAGAGTTGTATTGAAATGTGTTTCAATAATAATTATTGAAACACATTTCAATACAACTCTGTTTCAGATTTTATTCCGTAGATATTAAGAGTTACACATAAAACACAACATGTTGTGGAAGTCCATGCAGGGCAATTCAGTAAAACAATTTAAACAATTTAAACAAGAATTATTCTTGTTTAAATCTTTTAAAGTCATTTTTTTTCTTCATTCTTCACAAAAGTGACATTGAATGATGCTAAGTAAGGAGTGGCTTCATCGTGTTGTTGGATACGCTTCCTTGCACGCGGATTCCACTCTCTACCTTAGATCCGCTTCTGCAAACAGCTCGTGCCTAATGGAAGTCATGAGTTAAACGATGGCACAAAACAACCGAAATATCAACTTTTGAATCTTATCGTACGTTTGAATGATTAAATAAGCGTTCACTCACAGTTAGATCAGTATCTCAGGCTGGGAGTTCGCCGAGCTATCCAGTTGCTGAATTCGACAAGATAGATGACTTGATGAAACGTCATAACTGATTCATAATAACTTATAACACGGACCATCCATTAACCAACGTAGCACTCTGCTCCCTCTCGTGAACAACAGTCTACTCCGTCATTCGCACCTACTAAAACAACGGCCGAGAACGTGAAATTTACATTTTAACAGTCATTCGGTTGTTCCTAAAAGCTGTTTTATCACTAATTACGATTTCGCAGACGTTTGTGATTGCCTCTATCTTGCGGAGGAAAATGAAAGTACTAAACTGTTGTACATTTACCATAACCATTGGATATGAGATACTTCGCCTCCGCCTTTCGTGGGTGTAGTAGTTATAAAAACAAAATCCACAGTCATGCAGCATGGCTATAAGAGCGAATTTTCGACGAAAATTTTCAACGCTGAACTCGCAACTGAAATCAAAATGGCGATATCTCATTCCGTTATCGGATTAGAGCAGATGAACAACCACGTTTCATCATCTTCAAAGTAAGTAGTACAGTTTAAGAACGGAATAAGATATCGGAATTCTGATGTGACCATCGTGTTTAACGTAAAAAAAACCTTTAAAATGAGGTGTCACATCTGGAATGACGATACATATTATATCTTTTTTTCGTGTCTTTTGGCAGTGAATTCAGGATGATCTGAAGCGGATTTTGGTATGCAAATTTTTCGGGACTTCGAGTTTTAAACATTTTGGACCGAAAATTCGCTAAAAAAGAAGTGGGTAACAATGTGGGTCGAAGTATGGTACAAATGAGAGAATATGGCGTTTACAAAACGACTGGGTAAGAGGAGCAGTAAAAACAAGATTGGTATTAGTAATACGTCTTTCTAAAACATGTTTTGATATACAATTGGGGATACCTACTTGATTTTGCCCAATACACAATAGAGCTGTTTTCCTGGACAAAATGTACTACAGGGAACCCATGAAATTTCTTCCTGTCACAACAACAAAATAGTTATAGTATAATATATCATATTATGATCTTATTATTGATTGACCGATTTAGACATTCAAACACAAAGATCCATTTTCGTGGATAAATAGTTTTTTTCATGATCCTTTGCTAGAGCATCTCTAGGTCTCAATATAAATCTCTATACCATCTATACTGTTCAGTCTATACCATCTATACTGTTCAGGATCTGTTGGATCTTGGCACAGTGCAGAAGCCAAATAAGCGGAATTTCTGAAGATTACGTTCTGCTAAAGATTACTTTTCTACTGCCACGAATGAGGAAAATCATGCGAACTACTTGTAACCGATGCAGATGTAATAAGTACTAAGATGAAATGGATTGTAATATGACCCTTCAGAATACCAAAATAGTAAAGTGAAACTAGCCCTTTGGTTCCGGCCCACCTGCCGTTTTCTTTGGTTTCTCTAATTCGGTGTTTTAACTCGAATGGAGACTGGAATCGTTGAACTTCATTTTACTTTGAAAGAATATTGAAATTCACAGGTGTCACAGGTTGAATAAAGGGTTCTTCGAAAAACTCGAGACGCTATCTGAATCAGAGACGGGACAAGGAAGCAAGTGTGGGCAGACCAGTGGAATTGATTTGTCGTGTGGACATTAGAGGATGAAAGGAGAGCGATTGTGGCGTGGGGAGGGAAAAGGATGAAGTGAGACGGATTTTCGAAATCCGCGCGTCCATATGTAAATATTCCCTGGGGACTAATGGTGAAGGCGATAAACTTCGGCACTCCCACAAGTAGCCACTTATAAAGAATAGTCGCCCTTATATGATACATTGTTCTGAGCTAAACATAGAAAATAATAGTTGAAGAAGAAACAAATAATGAACCTTCCAATTAAATTTACTAAGCGATCAGTGGACAGCAATCGACTAAAAAAATAATGATAAAGAGATCCGTATTTTGTTATTTAGTAATGCGAGAATCGGTTCGACGAATCTGTTCCTCAAACAACACTGATTTGGCATGGAGGCGAAAATTGAGTTTACATTTTAAAAACATAAAAACAGCACACTACGCTCAAACTAGTACTTTCGCAATTCATCAAAATTCTCCGAACACATCAATGATACAAACAGAAAACCGAACACTTTTTTTGGCACCAAATACCGTTTGAACACTAATGAGTGATTCCTGTAAATCTTCCTTTCCTATGTTACAAAATATCTATTTTACTACAAAATATTGACTGGTAGTGGAGAAAATTAAGTTTAAGAAAATTAAGTTTTTTCCTTATTTTTTCAGCATTTTTGGTCAAAAGCATGCTGGACTTCTCCGTATATGCTTGTTTGAACATTACAATATAACGGTTTCATGAAGTTCAGATCAAGAGACTCTTATTCAGTTCTGAACAGCTTTCCTTCTACTGGAGACATGAACGAATGGTTATGCAGAGACGTTGCAATCGTAGTCGTTGTCTTGTTCATACTTCCTTACATGAGCAATGAAATTTGTTTCATATCCACGCTCAGTCTTATCATAATTTTCAATTTGGTTCGGTAGGCGAAACCGATTCACGGAAATGGCTCAAGGTCATCATTATAATATAAGATAATATGTTAATATAACTAGTTAATAGTTATAATAATAGTTATAATAATAATAATAATAGTTATAATAATAGTTAATTAATAATATTATAATGTTACGAGTTTGCTCCATCAGTTATGGATAAGCTTCAAGCCACCACATTCATGATTATTCTTTAATCAATTAAGTTTTTATTACATTATTGTCCTCCTGATCTTGTACCCGCTATGTTTTCGTAACACGAGTCCCTGAAACTTACCAAGGTAGTAACATTACATTACATTAGCAACATGAAACATTCAATATCAATGGTGATAATAGTAAATAAATAAACCAAGAGAGTGAGAGTAATATTGTTATAGTAAGGCCATGTTGCATGTGTTTATGATTGACGGTTAGTGGGTTATAGTTATGTGACAAAAACTATTATGATTTATAAACGCTTGCATACGAGTAGACCTGCAACACATTGGGACATGTTATGTCTTTCCCCAGAGACTGGTGGCATAGGAGTAAGTTCGGCACAACATTAGATCGGTCGCACTCATGTTTCCACCCAACGGTAATTGTAAACAAATATCCTACATTGTCTTCTGTTTAACTCAGCTTTCCGTACATCCACGGTCGTGTGCAGGGCATGGAAATATTCGATAAATTGAGGGCTTTCCAACGAGTGGTGAACGATTTTCATGTGTTGGAAAATGAGGAAGTTACTTTTCCTTAGCAACGGATTCGTTGAAAGCGATAATGATCAGTTTTTTTCGTCAACAGTTTTCGTCAACAATTTTCGTGACGATTTTTTTGTTTGTGTGCCATAGCAAAGACATAAAAATGTCAAAAGTGGTAGTTGAGTTTTGGAAATTGGCTACAATAGATAGTTGTTGTTCCTTGTTGTGACAAATACACGTTGTTGACATATTCACACAATTGGTTTTTGTACAATATTCATCACTATTGATATTGAATGTTTACGTAAATTTACGTTAGTAGTTCGTACGTCTATGCTACGCTTTTAATCGCCCATTTGATAATGGGGTGATTTAATCACACCATTTTCAAATGGGTCGCTTTTCCAAAACATTTACCGAGTTGAACATATGAATTTTGAAAATTAGCGAAGGGATGAATGTACAGCATCCATGTAATCCTGCATACGGTATCCACAACAAAAGGTTGTCAGAAGCATAATGTAAAATCAGGAGGCATTACTTAGCAAGGCTCAAATGAAGAATGAAACTAATTCGACCTTATGGGTGGGCCTAGATGGAAAGTGACTTTAGGAGGACTACCTACCTCGGCAAGATGGATAGCACTATCCCCTGGTCGGCCTCTCGCATCGTAATTAATGAATTTGTTTTAAATGACACTGCCCTTCCCATTCCGGGCACGCGTCTTCCAAATTGAATCCAGGTCAGAGACCATCGAGAGCCGAAGAAGTCTTCAGTTTGCGGACAGATCAATTAATGGTTCGAGCTGAGTAATCAGCCCGAGCTGAGAGTTGGCCTGTCAAAGCAATGACCCGGATGTGGTTGGTAGTGGTCTAACACAACGATGAAAGCTTCTCCTGTCTGCGTCGTGGCTTTGTACGATGTTTTACTGGGTTGTGATGATTTAGAGGAGTGAATTAGAATCAGCTCGATGCAGGTTTCAGACGTTACAATTATAAATAGGTTCCTGAAATTGGTAGACTGAATAGTGATTATTATTCAACAAAACAGGGTTAAAATTTGTTATTGCTATGTAATTACTGCGGAAAATTGTACGTATCTCGTAAATTATTAAGTACTTCTGTAACCTTCTACAATCACTTGATTACCCGAAAGGCCTCGGCAGGCGATTACATTATAAGATAAATCCTCCACCTCTGTTACCCCACTGTAGTTACGAGTATCTACACCTCTGTCGCCACCTCGTACAATCACTTTATAGAGGTTTAAAGCTTCTTGTAGTAGGAGGTCTCTCTGATCAAAAAAGGATGTTTCACATTTACACCTACCAGATATAGAAAATCATCTTGCTTCAATATGTAATAGAAGAAGAACAGACGACCTTTAACATTCCTTAATAAATATAACTTTTTATTGTGGTTCCCAAAATAGTCCAAATGGAAGTAGGTACTGAAGTAACTCACACCTATAAAGAATGGAGACCTCTTCGAACAACTTGTTCTGGTTCAACTTGAGATTAGATTATAAAAGCATTGAAGAGAATGGAGACATTAGAGGCGCATATCTTCATTTATCTACAGAAATAACAATGAATTCCTCGGGAAACAAGCTCTTGGGGACACGGGACAAACATAACCACACCTTCTAGAACGCCAAGTTCTATCTACATTACGGTCAGTGGACACAATGGTTTCGAATGTAGCTCCACGGCAGTCGCTCTCCACTCGAACCACGTTCTTTAATGGCTTTGTCTTGTGTTGCCATCGGAATTATTTGCACGTGCTATATTTTTAGTTCACATTTCATTGAGCCTGAGGATTAGTTTGTATTTGAGTGTGTTTTGAGCAAGATATTGCTCTTGAATAATCTGTATCATCGTATTAAAAAAAAAAAATTCAAATTCATCATCTTACGCCGATTTTATGAACCATTTTAATGCCTCGCGAAGAAACGTCCTGCAGTGGCAGGCTATACGAGTTCTCCCCTGCTGTGCCCCATGCGTGTTGTAGGAGGCGATTAAAAGGGAAATAGTGTAGGGGTGTGTTACTCCATTATTTTACGGGGAACATACTCATCAGAGTGGCCTTGAACACTGCAGTCTTAAGCACTCAATAAATGTGGTTGAGATTTGTCTATAGCTCTCAAGTCGACCTAGGAAAAGGAACTCATTTAAAAAATAACCTAGATCTCCTTGGTGGAGGTAACGGCCAGGATTACACTATGCAATGAAAAACTATGCAACCTCAAATGCAAGAGGATGCTTGGGGTTTTCATGGATCGGAGCACCCTGGTGAAGAAACCTAAGTTGCATCTTCATCACGGTATGTTTTCCCTACACTTCAAGTAAATATCGTGAAATGTTGGTGATCAGACGAAAGTAATTTCATCACCTATTGGGCTCCACTTATGCAAATATTTCGCCCGGGTGACCAGTCCTACAAGATCCTGATAGGTAAAATACGCCCTTTCTCCGTTGAATTGTCTCTTGTCTTGAGTCTCTTTTTCCAAACAAATTGCTCTGAACGGTGCCCACAATTGCTACCGGAGACACACCACATCCCCGCCCTGACTTATTCCACTTCCATTCTGTTTACTCCCCCATTGTTTTCTTATCGCTTTTCGTCTACCTCCGGGGGGCTGCCCTTCCACTTCCACTAACCTCCATCGCCGAAACCTAATCTCGTATCCGGGATCACCGAGAATATTTTATGGTTTGCCTCACGCTGTCCGAGGACGTACTTGGTAAATTATTCGGTGGGTTGAACTGTCCAAAGTTTTTCGTCGTGATTTCTTCGTACGTAATGTTTGTGGTCCGGTTTCTACTTTATGTAATCGTAAAAAAACTGCCACACCGGTTTATTATCTTCTTTGTGCAGAAACTAAATGATGGAGATGATGAATTAATTACATATAAAATGTACCGATATAATTCTGGGGCTTTTAATTCCACCTACCTACAAACATTCGAAATTACCTTCTTCCCTTAGCACGAAAAGTACCTCAGAACAAAAAAATCAACTTTACCAAAACCATATGATGTTCCAAACAGCTGTTCCTTTCATCATATCAAATTAATGTGGTCCGGAACCACTGGTCCCATATGAGATAATCTGTACGGACGAGAGTAATCTTTTTATTATTAAGTACATCTAAGTTTGATTATCATTTCAGGCTAAGATGGATTGATATCTATGGGGGAGTTGGCTCTACTTGTCTCGTCCTCCTTCGTGATAGAGGCGAACGACATTTGTATATAATTGCAGTAATTATTGTTAAGGATTCCGTGGAGTATGCCCCCCTTCGAGATCAGCATCTCTTTTGGTTTATTGAATCCATGAACCACCGGAATAGACAGAAAAGACTAGTCGATTACTAAATTTCGGGTCAACCCAATAGCAGTATATTTATATAAATTATAGATAGATAGATATGAACTTGAATGCACGAACAGGAGGATGAAAATTATAGAAAATTATAGAAAACACTTACTACATTTGGAAAAAGTGGAAATTTTCGCTGTACAGCGTCGTCAGCCCGAGAAGAAAAATTTTTCTTCGAGAAGAAAAAAAAAAATTTTTCTTCTCGGGCTGACGACGCTGTACAGCGAAAATTTCCACTTTTTCCAAATGTAGTAAGTGTTTTCTATAATTTTCTATAATTTTCATCCTCCTGTTCGTGCATTCAAGTTCATATTTCACGCGAGTGTCTTTAGTTTCACCAATCCATCGTATAGATAGATAGATAGATAGATACGTCTTTATTGCCTTTCGGATAAAATCCATAGCAAAACATACAGATTATACAGTTGATACAAATTGTGGTGTGTCTTAACCAGTTCAAAAGAAAACAAAAAGAAATCCTCCTATTAGGAACTTAAATAAGCAGTCTCACTTCGCTAGCTTCGCTTAAATAATAAAACAACCTGTTGGCCACATTTTGATCACTCGACGTCAGCATTCGCTTGTACTGTTCTTGAAACGAAAGGGGCAAGGCGAGAATTGACAGCAGAAACTTCAGGCGGGGATTAGACAGCATAGGACATTGGAGAATAAAATGCATAGCTGTATCGCGTACACCCCAGTTGCAGATGGGGCATGCAGACAAAAGGAAATCTTATATTTATATAAATTATGAATCATTAATGAAATTTACCCTTACTTTATGTAATTTTTGTATTTTTACTTGCATCTACCTACTTCTCCACTCATTTTATATCAAGAAGAACCTATTAACATTCGAAACTAGGTACTTTCTTTTTGAAAATACGAAGTGAATCTCAGAACAAGAGACTCATATCATAAAACCAAAGTGAATTGACCGAAGGATACTATGATTGCTTAGTATGTACGAGGACTACCTATACGTATATAAGAGTGGCTGTAATTATAAGTTGAAATGTTCCAACTACAAACTAACGTCATTATTTCGATATTGGAGTATATTTGGATATCCAGTTTGGAGTATGTAGTTGATCATACACCGTAGGACTGCTAGGACAGAAGTAATAATTGTAATAATAATAATAATAATTTCGTTGATATAACAATCTGATTTTCGAGCCGTATTACCTACCATCCTGCTGAAAAACCGGAAAACCAGAAGTTGTACCAGAATCAACAACACGATAACTTATGTATAACTCCTTAACTTCTCATTAAATCCTAGTGATCAACGTAGAGCTAATATTACCCCGATCATGATATATTTTTGTGGCGCCTCGTAACTACGGAATTCAGGAAATGGTTTCCTACCTTCCGATCCGATTAGGTAGGTACCTCATTACAAGTCCTAGCCTGAACAACCTATCGCCAACTATTACCAAATTACTATGTGTCGTTAATCAACCACAGTACCTGTATAATATTAATATTATCACCGTTGTATATATAACAAAAACGAATGAACCCCGTATTTCATCTGTTCTACCTACCTAACCTTATACAACTAGAGATAACGGAAATCCCTACCTACCTATTCATTGATAAAAGGGTGGCAAATATCCAAAAAAACAAAATGGACCGTTCAAGGCTCATAAATTTATCCGGAACGGTTTTTCGGTCGGCCACGGATGTTTTCGACCATCCCTAGTTCATGCGAATTTTGTTGTATTCATGCATTGCGGGAGGACCGTCGACAGTAATCCTAGAAAGTAGATGAACTAGCTTATAACTCACGGTTTACTCCTTCCGTCAAGACTGTCGAAGTGATCCAAATTGCACATCACCAACACTCGCGTATTGTATCGAAATGCCCATGCACTGAACCGTTGCGATCGCGTTTCATTCCGACATCGCGAACACCCCGAAACTCACGATTCAATTCAAAAGTGGTGGAAGACCAAAAGGAGTTGATTCCGTCGATATCTTGATGCAAAATCAAATCAAAATAGAAAAAACCGCAGGAGGATCAGCACAGAAGCGGTTGCGGTCGGGATACTAAACTGCGCAGTTACGCCCTGCCGACTTGATCAACCACCAATTATTTATCCCCGAATTATAATATTAATCGTATACAAAG
Organism: Stenodema calcarata; assembly: GCA_963920205.1. Classification (NCBI taxonomy): domain Eukaryota; kingdom Metazoa; phylum Arthropoda; class Insecta; order Hemiptera; family Miridae; genus Stenodema; species Stenodema calcarata. The sequence continues at coordinate 12,418,905 of OY986049.1, read as the reverse complement.
TGTACAATTCATCTAATTAAAATTAATCTTATCGAATTCTGATAAGAATTCAAATTCAAATTTATCTTATCAGTGTATATTAATCGGATAAGATAATACCTACATATCGCTATAGTTCACATGGATAAGGTTTACCAGGTTGATAACCAAAGGGGCTGATAAGCAACCTGGTAAACCTTCTCCATGTGAACTATAGGGAGAAGGTTTCTCAGGTTGCTTATCGTTATCTTTGGTTATCAACCTGGTAAACCTTCTCCATGTGAACTATAGGAATACTACTAATATACACCGATAAGATAAATTTGAATGCGACTTCTTATCAGAATTCGATAAGATTAATTTTAATTAGATCAATTGTACACTTTGTATACGATTAATATTATAATTCGGGGAAAAATAATCGGTGGTTGATCAAGTCGGCAGGGTGTAACTGCGCAGTTTAGTATCCCGACCGCAACCGCTCCTGTGCTGATCCTCCTGCGTTTTTTTCTATTTTGATTTGATTTTGCATCAAGATATCGACGGAATCAACTCCTTTTGGTCTTCCACCACTTTTGAATTGAATCGTGAGTTTCGGGGTGTTCGCGATGTCGGAATGAAACGCGATCGCAACGGTTCAGTGCATGGGCATTTCGATACAATACGCGAGTGTTGGTGATGTGCAATTTGGATCACTTCGACAGTCTTGACGGAAGGAGTAAACCGTGAGTTATAAGCTAGTTCATCTACTTTCTAGGATTAATGTCGACGGTCCTCCCGCAATGCATGAATACAACAAAATTCGCATGAACTAGGGATGGTCGAAAACATCCGTGGCCGACCAAAAAACCGTTCCGGATAAATTTATGAGCCTTGAACGGTACATTTCGTTTCTTTGGATATTTGCTACCCTTTTATCAATGAATAGGTAGGTAGGGATTTCCGTTATCTCTAGTTGTATAAGGTTAGGTAGGTACAACAGGTTAAATACGGGGTTCAGTCGTTTTTGTTATATAAACATAGGTGATAACATTAATATTATACTGGTACTTCGGTTGACGAACGACACATAGTAATTTCGTTGGTTGATAGGTTGTTCAGGTCTGACTTGTAACGAGCTAATTCGATCAGAAGGTAGGAAACCATAGATGGGGTGAACGAAGTTATATCAACGAAATTATTATTATTATAATTACTAATTCTGTCCTAGCAATCCATAAGGTGTATGATCAACTACATACTCCAAACTGCGTATCCAAATCTACTCCAATATCCAAATAATGACGTTAGTTCGTATACTATAGTTGGAACATTCCAACTAATGATTACAGCAGCTCTTCTATACGTATTGGTAGTCCTAGTACCTACAAAGGTTATGATAATTGGGAGAATATAATATGTGGATATTGATCATACCTAGGAAGAACTGAGGTTTGTGTTCTGCTGGTCCAGTCCGTTTGTGATCTTGTAAATCCACACCAGTGAGATCAGTTGATAGCACTGGTAGATCAGACCTGACCGAATTTACGGGAGAGTCTCCGGCGGTGACACTGACTAGGGACGAGCTGGTGGGTTCGAGCAGGAGAAATGAGAACCGTACAACAGGAAAGGGTTTCCCGGAAAACCCGTTTACTGCCCTCAAGAATGGCAGGTTCTAGAAATACAAGGGACAATAAGAGTTCCAGTTATTCTGTAGAAGGGGGTGTAGAAATTACAGATAAGAAACCGAGTGAATATTGCAATGGGATCAATCCCCGACCATCGATGTGTATACACATCGATGTCCCCGACTCACGCTTAAATTTCCAATCTCTAGTTCACCGGGAAAATGAAAAAACGTAGTTCTTTGTTGGGTGGCTGACCCACCTAACGGCCGTTTTAGACGCGAAGTTTAGTCTTTCTCCTAAACATTTGCGCGCTCACTGTGAACGAACGGCTGGTTGTACAAAAATCCAATTGGTCTTTAAAAATTAGTAATATTTCAGTTCAATTTTGAATGACCTGAAATATTACTAATTTTTAAAGACCAATTGGATTTTTGTACAACCAGCCGTTCGTTCACAGTGAGCGCGCAAATGTTTAGGAGAAAGACTAAACTTCGCGTCTAAAACGGCCGTTAGGTGGGTCATATTATGACATTGTCGAAATTTCAAAGTTCGTATTGAACCCCTTCCCATTGAGCTAGGGTTATGGAAAGTTTCAAGGATCATTGTGGGGCTGGTCCGACCCCGCTAACCTAATTTCGCAATTTTAGCTCAACGGTAACTGGGCAAAACGGCGGACGGACGGTTTTTTTTAATTCGATTTTCTGAATCTACGTATCTTGAAACGTAAACCAACAAATTTTGAGATAGTATTAAAATTTGTTTTCTTTGGGAGATTCCAACGGTTCATTATCGAATAAACAATCAGACAGCAAATTTCACGACCTGGGACGCGTTGCCACTCCAGCCTTAGATTCCTCACGAAAAGGCGTGTATGAATTTTATAGCCAAACCTCGCAGAAGAAAGAGTGGATGATGATGAGTAGGAGGGGGAGGGGGGTTGTCGACGATGCAAATCACTCTTGTAATACTTTGAACAGTTTGGGGTTTTTTGATACATTGTTCAATAGATAATTAACATAAGGCTCCCAAACTCACTACAGAGCTATGCTCCCTCGTGTGCGAACATGTTCTTTTATTCTTTTTAATTAAGTAGATATTTAAAATGAAAGATTAATTCCCTCTTGAATTGAGCTAAAAAAAAAAATAAAATAATAAAATAATAAATAACGTGACGCAGTAGATGTTTTAGGGAAAGAGAACCTGTTCGTTTCGTTCTTATATATCTGGAATTCTAGATGACTTCATATACTTTGCTTATCAAAATAATATGGGAGTACGGTTGCTAGGTGCAGGGCTCCGTATGAGCTAGTTCAGTGGAAAAAACTCTGCAAATTCTTGACACAACGGTTCATTATCTTCTTTGTACAGATCACCCTTCTGTCTAGATCACTAGGTCTAAATGTCTAGATCCTAAATGTTAGATTAATTATTATTATAAATTATCACTAATTATTAACAATTTTATCAAGTACCTAGTGAAAATTATTATAATTTATTGTTAGGTATTAATAATTCGTATTTATTAATAATAATAATTATTATTAATTATGATTAATTAATACGATAAAATTCTGGGGTTTTTAATACTACGTCGGTAATAAAAATTATTTTTCTATAAAAGAAGTAGGTACCTACCAACAAACATTCGAAATTACCTTCATTTCCGTAGCACGAAACGCATCTCAGAACAACAAACTCGACATCACTTAAGCCATATGATGTTCCAAAGAGCTTGTTAGTATGAAAATGGACCTGTATTTCAACAGTTTGAGTCAAGATCGTGTTGTGAGGCACAATCTTTGAGCCGTCATTGTGAACGAACGGCTGGTCGTACAAAGCTGCGGATGGTCTTAAAAAATTCTACGGAACAAACTCTATCTAAATATGAAATAAAAAACATACCGTTCTATATGAATTTTTCGAGATGAGATTTTCAAATTTTCAAAATTCGTTTTGAACCCCTTCCCCTTGACCAAGGGTTATGAAAAGTTTCGAGGACCATTGTGGGGTTGGTTGAAACCCATAAAAAAAATTTCGTAATTTTAGCTCAACGCTAACTGGGCAAAGTGGCGCGGACGGCGGACGGCGGACGGCGGACGGCGGACGGCGGACGGCGTACGGCGTACGGCGGACGGACGGATTTTTTTTTATTCGATTTTCTGAATCTACGTGTCTTGAAACGTAAACCAACAAATTTTGAGGGGGGGTTAAACATTTTTTTTCTTTGGGCGATTCCAATGGTTCATTATCGAAGATAATAAACCAAAATCTATGTTGTGCATAAACAAATCTTGTGGTATATCAGTGACGCAGCCTAGTTTGTGAGTACCTGAGAACTGTTCAAGGGGACATAAATCCCACTATGGAACTGCAAACATGAGCGACTGACGAAATCACGGAGCCGTCACTGCACCATTGCCCTTCGTTGGTGGAAACGTGTTATAGCGCACCATCACCTACACCCTGTCCATCCAAGTCCTTCGACCTCAGTTGAAGGCTCGAACATACATCAACATCCCCGCTGTAAAAGCCTTTAAGAACAATTTTTTCCGAAGATAAGGTTTTGAGCTTCACTAGTAAATTTGGGCTTTGTGCACAAGCTAATAGGGATAGAATCAAGCTACAGCGCTTCATCTGTCCTCAATAGATGTTTGTAGTTACCTGTAGGTTGGGTATATTTACTGTTGGAAAACAGTTTTTAATCGTTTCCTCAACATTTTTTTGTTTTTGTACATTCAGGCTTTTGCAGCGGGTCTGTCGATATGGAGTGGTACCGGGAGCCGCGAAGGAGGGTGGTTTCGAGTCCGGTCGAAATTCCGGGGTAGCATTGCGCAATCAAAGAAATAAAATAATTTCAAACCCTCTGGCCTCTGCCTCCCCATTCACTTTAAGGTATTGCTGTGAATAAATTAATTATTTGAATTGAACTGTTGCCGTAAATAATGACTAATGACGGTAGTTTAGTAGTTTATGGACTGCGCAGGTAATGCACGGTACGTAATTTGAACGTTACTCTACTATTCTGCAGGGAAGATGCTGGGGTGGACGGGTAACTTACCGCCTACAGCGCCCACGCTCCGAAAGACTCTCTTTGCGACTCCTTCAGAGAGATAGGAAGCGTTACAAAACAATAAAGAAAAAGGTTGGCGAAGATAGCGGCGAGGATTTGCTAATAACAGCAGGAATCACAAAACTATAAATAACGGCGTTATGGCCCGTAAACGGACTTGTGAGCGTGGGGCAGAGCCTCCGGGGATTCACGTCGTTGGGGTTTTGACTTTAACCTGCGTTTGCGACATTCCTCGGACGACCGTTAATGCTCGCTTTGTGATAAAAACCTCCCCTGGCATGATATACTGCCGAGGTGATAGGTTGTCTGATTGATACGATATAATGTATGGGTTTGCTTGATCTCTTCTGAGCGACTATGAAAAATGAACGTTATGCGATTTATCGAACGAGCGCTTTCACGCCATCTCATTTCCAACGTGTATTATATCAGTTATATACAAGTTTGCTTTCTAACTTGTTATATCAATCAACTTGAGGTATCACGGAGGACAATCCTTAGTTTTTATTCTTTTGAAAAGATGTGAAAATTGGGCCTTGGTATTTGGGCCTCATTTTCTAGAATTAAATACAGAGAAGTTTATTGAACGCCACAAATAAATTATCAGATTAGTACGGAATAATATCAGATATATCTAGAGAGCGTTATATTTTGGTCACGTAAGTAGTAGAATCTTACTTACTTGACCAAAATATAGCGCTCTCTAGTCAAAATATTCATACCCAGGATATTTATGATATTAATGTTCTGGACAGTCTAATTGCAGTAAAATTCTTATTGTTCAAGCTGAGATGAAATGTGATGAATATATCGGGAGTATTTCCAATAAACTGGAGATCAGTGCGATCGTAGAGGGTCATGTTTCAATCCTATAAATGTCTTGATATTTCGAATTAAATAAAACTCGAAGACCATAATATGGTCTTATGATAAGAAGACCATAATATGGTCTTAATATGATATTATCATCGTTCAGTATTTATGTGTGTGGATTTTGAACCATTCAAATGTCGACAGTCGCACCAGGATTGTCTTCGAGTTCTGGAGGAGTCAGTTGCGTTACGTTAATTTAAACTAGAGTAGCCTCCAGTTTGCCAGAAAAATTCCACATTATAACTCAGTGGTACTGCCTTCGGTCGAATAAAAATCTATTTAGTAGATAATTCCATGAAAAAAGTTCAAAGGAAATATTTCGTTGGCAGTTTGTTAGAAGTTCCACGCAACCGCTTGATAAATTGCACCACTAGAAGCCAGTTAATTACGCGATCAAACTCTTAAATATAAGGATCTTCACGTGAGGTCCTCAGGTGTAAACACTTTTATAACTTATAAAAAGAGCGGGAACCCGTCGCTTCGTGCTCTCGCTTTAAACGGGTTAATAGAAAGTTACCGTTGAAAGATATACCTGCTTCAACCAGGAAGAGAATCACCGATACACGATTTTTCGGGGTTTCTCACGCAAGGTTCTCTCCAAAACGCCCATTCGGCTTGGTCGCCTAATGAAAATTGACGTCGTGACCGTGGTCAGCATTAGACTTTGCCGTGCACAGTCCTCCTAAACCGTGCATTTTTCTGATTCCCGCTCGGATTTCTCCGCTCGTATTTGTCCTTCCACGTTCTATTTTCTCTTTCATTTCCAAGACTGCGAGGTTAGTTGAGCCGAATGAAAGGAATGACGAAAAAACAAAAAACCAATAGTTTAAGGAATCATCATCGTGTGAAATGTCACATGATACACCGCTGATTACTATTTATCCTCTCAGTTGGATAAATGACGCCTTATAGCGAATTATTCTGGAGGAGTTGGAAATATACTGAGTTTTTCTGTCACTCCCATTTTTCTCTCCTCTTCCTTGTTCTAGTTGGATTTTAGTTGTAGTGCTCGGAATTATTATTTTTGTTTTTCGTCAGTCAGTGTAATGATAACTATTTGGAAATAACTGTTTAACTAACTCTGTCAAGTGAATTTTTCGACCAAGTCGGGCTTGAAGGATATTAGGCATCCTTACGCGGAAGGATCTGAGGAATAAATGGATCTGACTCATTGAAATAATTCTGTAGAAAGGATTACATTGCATTATTACTCAATGTAATTTTTTCGTGGCGGAAATAGTCCAATGACTACGGTACTAAGAGTATATCCCGGATAACCGATTCAATTGTGAGCGATTCCAAACAGGTGGTTAACGACTTCAGACCTTTCCTGCAATGTTTATCTAGGAAACCACTTTCCAGAAAGGTCATCACTCGTTTCAATATCTGTCTTACAGTGATCTAAGCTCACTTACGGTAACTCTAGACATGTTGCTTTAAAGGGCATAAGCATTGGGTCTACCGGATCAAGGTCTTCACCTTGAAATCATAATGTACTTGATGAAAGTAACAACAATGTGATATTAAGAAACGCTTGGAAACTTGGGTTGTGCCAATTTTGTAGGAAGCAGTGATGCTTACGGGTAGGGTTGCCAACTTTTATTCGGAAAAAAGAAGTACTTTTCAAAAAATTATTGAAAAAAAAGTATTTTCTTAAAAAAAAGTACGGTCCAAAAGAAAATTTGGAATTCCTCGGTTCATCATCATCATCGCTCAGCGTGCCGAAATGACAGCACCTTATTAGGTACCTACTGTTTCTGGGTCACCCTGTAAAGAAGATTGTCTTCTATATAGATTCAAGTGGTTGATGACTGATGAGAATGCGACGTTCAGCTACTAAAGATTGAGTTTTTTCCATCATGTTCCTTGAAGATTATTCGGAATTAGTTGCTAACATGAGTGTGAAACTCATTGCCTGAGATGACTACTGCTCGGCTAATCGGACAAAAACGCTGTAGGTATACAGAATACCTACTGTTCATCAACGATTTCTATAACTTTGTTTCCATACTTGGGTATTGGTAAAAAAAACTCAATACATCGATTTCATTAAAGAAATTTTTATTGCAGCAAATGCATATTTATTTATTTACTCGTATCTTCAGTGGCGGACACTGAAATCCTAGTGTAGTAACGGCCTCCTCTCGGTCGGGGTCACTAGTTGCTAGGTCAGGAAATAAAATTACTACTTTTAGTTTTAAGACGATTAATAACCCTGGTGAAGAAAAGAAAAGTATTTTAGCGTACTTTTGTAACTCAAGAAAGTACAAAGTACAAATCATCAAAAAGAATTACAATACTTCTTAAGAAAAGTACGATCGGTAACCCTACTTATGCAATGCTTAAATTAAAGACAGCATAGAGGTAAAAATTTGGACAATATTTATCAGTATTATAATTAATTACCATAATTTATCATTACCATGAGTTAGTTGATTGTATTAAAATTAATGCAATTGAATTAAAATTGATCTTGATGACACCTAAGAATTCTCACGAAATGGTTGAGGTAAAGATGTTACAATAATTTTAACATCATTACCTCAACCATTTCGTTGGAATTTAATTCAATTCAATTATTTAATGTTGCGTTTGTAAGTGTGGCGATCGCAATGAACTTCGTGGCCTAAGTACTGGCACTCGCCAGTCTCACGAAATTTTGATTGCATTAGGTTGATTGTCTGGAGATTGTATGGCTGTAGTCGTAAGAGTTGCAACTATCTGCGGATACATGGGCATACGAACCGACAGATCAAAAGAACACATTGAACCGAATTTGTTCGGGAGAGTTATGGTCAAATGAAACGTTGAACGGAGGATTTGAGAGGGATTCTTTCTGGATTTACCCGATACTCCAGACCCCCAGAGAGATGCAAGGCGAAAGATGGGATCTGATGGATGTTGATGTATTTAAAGCTTGTAGGAACTAATTCTTGGTAGGACAATTTCGATGGAATGACCAATCTTTTGCGCTGTCGTGGGTTTATTGGCCCTCGTGATGAAATTAGCTTTCGAACTCTCCTCAGTTACTTCTCCTCTAGATCGACAACTGGAGACCCCAGATCCGCCTCCTCCGAGTATCCTGATGTTCGTGTGCTGACCCTTCTCCAAGGGGTTGACCCCATGAACTCAACTTCCCTGCGGCATCACACGACATCATGTCTCACACCTGCTCTCCGCTTTGGAACCCGAGCTGAAACATTTCCTCGCATTTTAACTCCGTCTCCTTTTCCTTGAACCTCGTGATCGACCGTCGGACGAATGGGCCGCATTGCACTAGAATACCATACTTGCACATACCGTGCCATGAGGAGATCGTTCTGAGGACTCCTGTGGCCTCAGGCTAGCTGTTCGGGACATGGTGAGGGAGATTGATCTGAAAATCTCCACAATGCCACCGACGGATCTTAAACAGTACCACTTGTGGCACCTTCACAAACGTGACAAGCCGCAAATGGCTAAAAATTGGACAACACGAACTACAATCAATTGCCCAAGCCTCTCCAAATAAATCCTTCACTTCATTCCATATCATCTCTCTGTTATAAATCGATCAGTTCATGGTGCATAAAAAACATGAAAATATTTGAGGCATTTCATACAGCCCGCTATCACCAATAGAATCAGTTGACCGTCAATCTATAAATGTTGTACAGTACACTCGTAACACCAACTCAACATAACGTTTTCTATAAATGTTGTACAGTACACTCGTAACACCAACTCAACATAACGTTTTCTATAAAACAATTTCTACTTCGCGATTGTCTTGCAGGTTACATAAAGAATGTTACGATATTTAAAGAGTTTTCATTAGAATGTAGTGAAGGAGACATTTTAAAACTAAGAAAAGATACGTATTCAATACAGCTAAGGCTATAGATTCGTACCCTCTCGAGTACACCAAGACTTGTTCATATAATCTTTACGCACCAGTACTCAAAGATAAGTTTAAAGTGGTAGCGCAGGGTTCACCGATACAGCAACTTTCACGCCTCGAGATTTATCAATAAAAGAAGGTAACACCCTGTTATTTGTGACTAAGGTTAGCGGGTGCTCTAGTCAACGTCTGGGAGAATTTCTTTGGTATCGTTTATTTTCAGGATCAAACTTCGTTATTCGCTATGCTACCTTGAGCCTAATTAGATTTTTTCTGTCTGCTCCCGTGGAATTTCAATTGGTTAAATCGAGTATGTTGAATAACAAAGGCTCATTAAAGGTTCTATTTAATTTCCCATACTTTTTTCTCAAGTAAATAAGGTGGAGCAAAAATAGGAGGAATAAAAGCAAGGCCTCAACCTTAGATACAGGAACAAAAAGTCTCGCTCCTTCGCGAAGCCGGTGTTGTCCGTATTCCGAGCTCTTTCCTTAGACAAAATTCCGCCCATCCCGATCAGGTTAAGCTTTAAATCTTGTGGGATTCCATTAGCGCTCCAAACAGAAGACCTCGGCTGAATTCCAGTCGCGTGAAGTCTGTCCCCCTAACGACGGCCGCCCTCCCTGGGGGTTGGAGGGAACTTCTGAAGTACCTACGCCATAAGAGGATCGGCTGGGGCTGTGTCCCAAACTCGTTGCCTCCCATAAATCGAGTCAGGTGAGTCCTCTTCAGTAACGATACCGTCTCAAGCGGTTGCTGTGTACGCTACACCCTCAACAAGACCTACATTAATTTTGTGCTCACCGACAGTGGAGAACATTAATCGTTTGTTACTACAACAACTGCCTTCCGGAGTAGACGGTTTAGAACATAATGTGTTTCAAATACACGTCCGAGATAAGGTACCAAAACAGTAGTTGCCTTGGATTTCCTGCGTCATTGCGTTGGACTCAAAAAGGGTCATCTATCGTCGTGATCTTCATTCAATCTTTTTCTACCTTATAAAATCAGCGATTGAAATTCAGATAATTTGTTTAGCGATGTTTTCAAGGATAATTCAAAGGATCAAAAGACCGACAGAAACAGATAGACTGACTGACATCGAAACATTGTGACATCGACTGAATCGTCTTCAAATAAGGTACCTGTAATGGGTAAGAAAAAAACATCTCTTTATTGTGGATTATTCAGAATATTATACGCAGTTATCTGACTATTGAATTGAATATGCAATGGTATTTAAAATGCCTGGGCGCTCAAGGCTGAATCGAGTCACACTGAAAGGAGCTTTAATTCACAATAGATGCACCACAAAGATAAACGTATTGTCAATTTTGAGGTAGTGGCTTCGTATGGGGAGAAGCTTCGATGCAGTCCGAGTGCAGCTTCCGTATTCAGTCGTGTTTAGTCGTTTTGAAGTCCTTGAAGCCTATTTGGACTTGCGGGTGTGAAGCGTGTAACTCCAACTGCGCCACATCAGTTCAAAAAAAAGAAGAAAAAAAAAGATCAACTTGAAATTTGTTGTGGATCTTCTTGATGTGGATAATAGAAAGCCCTGAAAGTTTCAAGTCGCTAGGTCTAAAGGGAGCCAAGTTATTTAACTTCAAAAACCCGGTTTTTACGATGTTCTTCTCCTTCACCTTGTTCAGGCAGGCAAGAATACAGCCTCCCCACCGTCACCGAGATTTTGCACAGAGCTTCGTTTCAGCTTCAGACAGTGCTTTTTAAAAGATTTAACCTATTATCTCAACCCCAAGAAAATTTTAGAAACCAATAAACACAGAAATTTTAGGCTAATTTTGGCCACTTTGGCGTGTCTACAGTCTAGGGAATCCGATATATCCGGTATTCATATCCAGGCAATGGCATGTACATTCTTCCGAAACCACTTTTGGAATGGCGGCAAAATGTGTATGGATGTGCCTCCAAAATCAAAATATCTACTCGAAGTTTTGTGTTTTACTGTTTCCTGAATAGATTCGGTGTTGCATCTTCTCGTCATGGAGAGGAAGAACTTATGAGGTTTTATGCTAATACTCGTACGTAGGTTAATTGTTACAGAATTGGCGGTTTTCCAAATTTTAAAAATCCCTCATGGAACTGTGAATAATTCACAGTTATTGTGTTGTCTACAACTAGGTATGTGTCACCTTCGATACAAAATTAAACTTCCCATAACGAAATCCGATATAAGCATTCATTTAATAGTAGTCATTCATTCGTTCTTCAAAATTTGATAAAAGTAGTAGTTCTATCAAATTTGATGAAAGTGTATCAAAAGTAGCCCTTGTATAAAATCTGTAGCTGTTACATTTTGATCGAATGTCATCACATCATGATAAACCAATGATTTTTTCGAAAGGTTTTAGATTCAGATGGCTTATATTAAATATAAATCCGACTATTAACACCGTTCTAAATCATGATGTACTCACATTCGATCAATATGCAACATTCGCTGCTGAATTTATTCAAACTATACCTTTGATTACTCACTAATGAGAACGCTACGTTGTTTTTTGGATGTTGTTATGTTGGGTCGTCCATGGTCATCATTATAATAATGTTAAAGATTTTCTTTCTTGCGCCGCTCTTGGGAAGATGCCGGAAGCGGAAGCTGGTTGTTCTCAATCGAACGAAATGCGATGTATGAAGGTGGCTTGGAGTAGCACGCCAGCTTGTCTGCTGAATAAAGCGTTTCGTTAGTGTATGTAGAGCGGGGGAAGCCATGATTTGTGGACTCGAGCATTGTGCTGGGTAAATGACGTTGAGAGCAGGTAGTGAATCGTGTCTTGGAACGTACCTGCAGGTGGAATAATTTAGAGCTAGGGCCTCTCTTCACCCCGCGCTTCCTTGAAGTTCACGGGGCACAACACCAATCAGCTTCCCTTGACGGACGTGCGTTCCACGAGCTCAACCTCGCTTTGACACGGGTACAACTGACTTCATACTCACCTCATTAACGTTGGCGATGTTGTGGTTTCACGGTGTGTGATTAGTTTTCGTAGGTTGGATTTGAACATGAACACGATCGACGGCGACTCCTGCGTGCTTGATCACGATTCAACCACAGTCTACCATCGTGCCATTGGCTTTTCAGGAGCATAAATGGCCTAATGATGTAATTAAATCAAATGGACAGCTTCGTTATTCCAAGGCTCATCATCTCTTCACTCAAACGGTTATTTGATGCAGCCAACCCTCCCACATTCATCTCATTTCAAGTATTGTACGATTCAGCGGGAAATCCATGTTTATGATCAGCCGTAGAAACCTTTGGCTGGTTAACAACTACACTTCATTCGACCCATATTAGTGTTCACTATTGGGAAGTAAACTTTTTTTCACCCACTAATTAAAATCAACATCAAGGGATCATGCCGACTGGTTCCGAGATAGCCAATAACAATTACCTACATAAAAGCTGCATTGGTATGGTCCTCTACACATGCACGAATTCCACAAGCGAATGGAATCCTCTTGGAAACTTGGATATTTTGGGAAGAGGGTTGGGAGATGCCAATGGTCGATTATTTCAGAACATTAGGCGTTTGACAATTCCACAAGGTTTTTCGGATTTAGTTTATCGTTTTCAACAATGAACCATTGGAATCGACTATGAAAACAGCTACTCTGCTAATTCTCACACAACGGTTCATTATCTTCTGTACAGATCAATACGCTTCAGTGTAGATCACTGCTGTACGACACAACTATACGAAACGAGTTGAGTGATGCGCTAAAATATTGGTTCAAACAGTTGATCAGATGGTCATTTCTGAGATGGGTATGGTGGTGAGGGTAGGGGGTGGGAGTAGGCTACTAGCACAGTAATGGTCTATAAATTATGTGTATAAAACATAAATTAATAATTTGATTTGAGTGACAAAACAATGTTGTTGGAATCAGCTGTTCCACCGGAAAAAACGTTGCCCCATCTTGCCGCCGTTTGATACACGCTCTTATGACGGCATTTCATTGGCTCAACCTTTGAGGCCTCACTGTAAACGAACGGCTTGTCGTAGAAAGCTTCGGATGGTCTGAAAAACTCTCTGAATTAAACTCTATGTAAATGTGTACAAAAATGTGCACAGTTTGATATAAATGTTTCGAGACATGACGTTTTCTAAGTTTCATCATTCATTTTCAACCCCTTCCCCTTGAACTAGGGTTATGAAAAGTTTCAATTCATAATAATAATTAATCTATCATTCAGTGATCTAGACAGAAGGGTGATCTGCACGAAGAAGATAGTTGTGTCAAGTATTCGCAGATTTTTTTGGTTCGATAATCTGAATCTACGTATGTTCAATCGTAAACCAAAATTAGTAACCCCTCACAAAACACCAATAAGTGTTGCAGTAGGTATGTTATTTTCTGTCTACATAACTGTTCTTGTAAGTATCATAACTATAGTTATGCGCGAAATAATTGGTGTAATGAGGTAGATTACAATGTGTTATTTTGAGTAGGTGACCTTATTTTCTTTCGGAATGGGAGGTAGTCGATAACTAGCTCAACGTTGGCCCGCAAATAGTCTTACTCAATTCCTGGCCAACCTTTGTATTTCATGCCTTATTTTTGTACCCACGTATATCGATAATAATTTATGTCAATACTTGTAATCCAATTTTAGGATCGCGAATTGTCAAAGAAGAGAAGACTCGAGATGAAGATAACTATTTACGTTGTCCTACTCACCTTCAAAAGAAGGCGTCCCAGAACGTGAGGAATGCGTCAGCGTCAGCGTCCACTGAGGTGATTCATTGGAACATGCTTAGGAACCAAAGGACGTCAAAGATGCAAACAAAGTTCTCCACTTGTGCTTGGGAAACGTCCAGGGAAAAAGAACCTGTTACCTGCCGACAAAAGCACCTCGCAGTCTCAGAGCATCGTCTCAGGTGCCTTTCACCTCATCCATTCAAAACTAGACAAAAGCGCTAAAAATCTAGGGATGGTTTATTTTTTTTCAGGAAATTTTTTGCCTCCAGCTTTCATTTTCAAACCTCAAAGCGCGGTACGTCACAAGCATTGTCATTTGTTCTGCGCACTGAGCTTGGGTCTTCGTTTTTCTTGCCAAAAGTCTTTTTCAACCGAGTTCTTTTTAAAAAATACAACCATTCACAGTGTGTTGATCATCGATAGTCATCCCTGCGTAACGAAGTATTTTCGTTTAGAAGGCCGTTATAAGAGGTATTTCACATTGTTGAAGCGAAGTTCCCACAGTTTGGGACACAAGAGACTCTTTAATAATTGTTTCTGCACAGGAGAGTGTTTCGAGGCAGTAAAAGACAGACAAGATAAGGACAATAATATGAGCCAGTCTCATAATTTCACATGGAAATTATATGATATGTAACAGCTCAGAGGATAATATCCTCTGAACTGTTAAATATCATATTATATTACATTACAAGTCCGCGAACGTATTCATGTAATGTAAATAGTTCAGTCTATACTTTCAGTCTTCCTGTTCTCATCTTCCTGTTGTAAGATGAGAACAGGAAGATGACAACCGCTTTCAAATACGTTTATCCGTATGGCATGAGAGCATTCTGATATCTAGTCTGAAGTTGGGGTCCTGAACTTTGGCTTAATCGATCGACCCGGAGTTTCGACCGTGGACCGAGGGCATTGATAAGGGATCAGAATAGTAAAGGGAATTTCAATCAGCTACAGGACGTCATCTACGGCATATATCCGTCTTCACTAATCCTTTAACACTACCGAGCCACGAATTATAGACGGTAGGTAATTTTACGAATATTTGTATCTGGACCATGCCAGGGAAACTGGAAATCGAATCGATGTCGAAAATGTACACAATTCGTATGCCGATTGACCTACCCCACTGAAATAGTTTCAATTAGGAATGCAAATTAATAATCGATAATCGGATAACCGATTATTGGACACCGATTAATTGATTAGTTGTAATCGATGTTTGGCTGCCGAATTTTTTTATTAGTCGATTAATTTTACTGATTAATTGATATTATTACTGATTAATCGGTTTTAGAATACATCAAGATTCATAGATGCATTCTGATATGCTTAAAAAATTCTTTCTAAATCCAGATGTGTTCGAAAACCGATTAATCAGGGCTAGATTTTACGATTATACCTACGGTTTTAAATGAAAGTTGCTGACAGTGGGATTTGAAAAATTGAGGCGGACCACATACGATAGAATTAGTATTTCCACAACAGTTACATTATTAGGACATCGGTCGTCCTTAAATGGTTCTTGAGAATATTGTTAGACGAGTGTGGTCAACACGATACTGCAAAAGAACACTTCAGGATGAGTGAAACTTACCCCTAAAAAATTCTAGAATGGAGCAGTTACATGTTGAGTAAACCAATTTCGGAAAAATGGTTTAATTTTCGTCCAGATCCAAGATTAAAATTCATTAGATGTAAAATTGCTGGCCATCACATGAAAATTGCATGACATGAAAATGACATGACATGAAAATTGCTGGCCACAGGTTGAGATCAATACATTAGAACATGTGATAATTTGGGCATACGAGTTGATGGATGTGTACATGTGATATATAGGTATATCACTATATATATAGTTGTAGTGGATTTCCGTCGGGTTTTCACTATATATAGGTACAGGGAACTGGTTCAACTGCATCTTATCGAATAGGTTGAATTACCTAATGTTAATTTCTCGTTTGGATCAGTATATCATTGAACAGGCCTTTCTATTATTTCGGCCATAAATTGTCGTTTCTATCTAATCATTCACCTCTTAAATGGAGTGGAAACATATCAGAGACCTCGATTCTTGTTCACTGGCAGCTTCAGGAAGACAGTTCTGGTGTAAGGTTTCACCAATTTTAGACATTCCAATCGGCCCCGTCTGCCCTCTACCAAATCGCCTTGTTATATGTTATGGTCAGGTTATTTATTGTCCGGGTGACGTCACGAAATGACCCTTGATCCCGGCTTGGCCTTGCCAATGTAGTTGAACTTGTTCAGCTTATTAGGTTAAACTCGGTTGTCCGAAGGATATTGAGTTGATCGGAGCGGGTTCCGAAGCGGTTTTGATTGCTGGGCAATTTGGGATCATCTTCTAAACCTGTTCAATATGGGAAATTTCTCATCTGAACCAAATGAAATGCCCAAAGATTGCTTCGAGGGTCGTTCCGTTACAAGATGTTCGTCGACGATAATAACACCAAAGTTATTCCTCTGGAAAAATCAACTGATTCTTCTAAATAGGATTTTAAGGCGATATAGCGATCTTCATTGATGCTACATTGTTAAAAAGATATGGAACATTTTAGCCATTTTGACTCATTTTACGGTTCAAAAGAGGTCTCTCAGATTGGATTATCCCGAAAAGACGAGCCTAAATTCTGTGTGGGGTTAATGGATGTTCCATATTGAGCCCTGAGGCAAGTTAAGGTCAGTTGACTAGTGAATCTCGTTGCTTTTGCGTTCGAAGTCCCACTAGTAGCCTTAAGGGGTGAAATATTATAATTGGAGGCGATACTGACAAATATATAGGTCTACATGTGATAGGTCGCTTCGGTGCCTCTACGCAGGTAATTGATCTTTCGGTCATGGCTGAGTAACCTCGAGCAAGTGTAGGTGTGATGAGTGAAGGACCTATGAAGGCTACTTGCGCACAACAATTCTGTAGGTACCTTTGAAGTCCTGGGCTTTGGAAATTTCACGTTAGAGCGAACTCCGTTTACGTTCCTTTAAAATTGAGTCAGCATTCCCGAACCGGCCGGTCTCCAGGTAATCGAATTGGATGCAAAATGGAAAAGATGTGCCCGGAAGGTAGGAGGAGCCCGGGGGTGATAAATGTATTGGCAGCCTGTCAGCCGGATGATAATTGCTGAAGCTAACTGGAGCAAACCCTCTCTCGCCCTCAGTGAGCTGGGCTTGGGCCTCTCCATTGATTTACAGTCCATGCTATCTCCGCTTATTGTTACCCCAGGCCTCCGAGACAACTATTATTTATAAGGCACTATGCATCGCGGTATATCTCGAATACGTCTTATAAGGACTTGTTTATTTTCGAGTTCACCTGTTTGTTTTCTTTTCTAGTTCTCTTTTTATTTAAACCACCTAGAGGGATTTGACTTCCCGAGTGAAAGTGTGCGATTAAATTCGTAAGAAAGTTGGATGTTAGGGCTGTTCCGTTTCCAGCTTCATTTCTTGGCTTTTCACTTCTCCTGAAGAAATCGTCCCAATTTCATCCTAAAACACAAAAGATAGAATTGATTTCATTTTCATACCAACTTCTTTCATTAATTGCCAGTAACAATATTTAATGTTTAACGACTCCAATATTAATATTAGATTTTTTGAAGAAAAGGAAGCTATTGTTCTCGTTCCAAAATTTTTCGGAAATTCTTGTTTAACCGCGAAAAGACACAAAAATACACACTTATTTATGTATGGTAACTCTTGTGTCATTCCAAATGATAACTCTTGATAGAATTGAGATAAAAAGTTCAAATTTGCACAAAAACCTCTTCACGGTTCATCTGCTCTTATAACGGAATGAGATATCGCAATTCCGACTTCCCCATCGTGATACTCAGCAAAAAAGGAGACAAAATGTGGTTTAAAAACATTTAAATGTGGAAATTTTACATAAAACCAGTAATTTCTTCGAAAATTCGTTCTTATAGCCATGCAGCATACTATGGATTATTTTTCTACTGATGGAGTTATTTCATGATCAACAGACTTCCATGGAGCGACAATTGTTTCACTTTGGAGTTCATCAAGACTACTAGAAAGTTATGATTCATTTCGCTTGGCACATACGATCAGGAATCGGAACTCACGTGCGTTGCAGTCACTAGTCATTTGACTGTCGCTGCATAATGCCTGGAGGGTTTGCCTTCCCTCCTAACAACCTATACAGTGTTATTCAAACACCTCGTGCGTTGAGTAATTATCGGGGTTCATTTTCACTACTATGAGATGTTATCAGGAATCCCATCTTGGAAATCAACTATCCATAGAAAATGTCAACTAATTTGGACTTCGTGGTCTATCGATCAATTTGACATATCATATACTTATTATAAATTGTATTTACTTTAAATTGTATATAATTAATCATTTTAGTTTTATTGTATCGCCGTGGGAAACCTCATGTTCTCAAGCAAAGTCACAGTTTTGAATGACATCTTGTGAATGGCAGTCAGTGGACAGTAGATTTCTGGTTCCGTAACAGTATTACCTATTCCATTCATATCCCTTTTCATGTGGGCGTGGTTTCAGGCGAAACGTAAATAGAACAGGCCACTATTGTGTGGATAGTTGTTTTGCCAGCGAAATCTCTGAACAAGCAAGTATTCGATCATGTCTGATTTTGAAAAGGGAGGATGGGACAATTTTTTCTGTCCAGGTGACAAGGGCATTCCTGGTTTTCCAGGAGAGCTCCTGGTTGGAAAGGATCCCGCGGGCATTCCCATGTATCTCATGCTCAAGTCCGCAGGAATTCCCTTTGTCTGGAGGATGGTAGGGGGTGGAGGAGCAAAGGAACAGTATGAGAAGTAAAGCTTGTTCGGGGTAAACAAAGACCTTTTCAAGGCGTAGGAGAAGAAAAAACCTGTGCGGGAGACAGGTGAGCTGCTACCTGAGACTATTTGAAGAGAGCACCTGTTTCCAGAGGTGGCACCCAATCCTCTCATAATTATGATAAGTGCTTCCGTTTACCATCTTCCGGTGTTTTATATATTCTTGTCTTGTTTTATATCAAAGGGACCTGATTCTATTCATGTTTAGTTGTGGTATGCACATACTAGGATCAGGGGCGTTGCGTCCATAAGGCCACTTGGGCCACTGCCCCGGCATCCAGAAACACAAAAAACTCGACAAAAAAAATATGCCACCCAGTTGGCATTCGAATATCGTTCCGTATACTGCACCTAGCATTTTCACGAAGTCAAAGAGTTCTCTTTCTCTCTGTCCCAACCTATGTCCAGCATGGCTGCGGCCAAGACAAGTAACTGGGAAGAAGAAGAAGAAGAACGATATTCGATCATTCTATCAGAATATATCGACAGTAATCGATGTTTTGCAATCGAAATCGAAACCTACGCTTCAGGCCCGGGGACCGGGTATTGGCATGGAAACGGACACGACGCTTTACGAAGTGGCCTGCCTGCGCATGCTCAGTAGAGTAAAAATTCGGTAAGCCACGCCTCGTTCCGGCCCGGGCCACATTTCCATAAAAAAATCGTTTGTGTTCACAATCGATTCGATCGTTTCAATTCATCTTGTCATCTCGATAGTAAAACTTTCTGTTGAGTATTCAGTTTTCTTCTTAGGTTATAATTTTGTATGTTCCCATTTGAATTCGAGCTCCCGTGACAGATTTGGATTTTTTTGTGGTAATTAAGTGCATTGTGTCCTGTCTGTGGTCTTGTGGATTGATCAACGTCAACATTCACAGATAAGTACTGCAGTGGAGGTTTGTGATATTATCATACCTAGCTCAAGCTAGAGGCAGCTATTCGTTCAGGGGGCATTTGGCAGCTTCCAAACTGCTTGATACTGCAAGTTTTCCGAATTTTTCAAAATGTTTTCCAACTGAAGATTTTGAAAACACGGTCACTGCTTACGCTATCCTAGAATCTCGGAAACTTAAAACTGAATTGGTGACAATTTATCAGAGAACCGATTTTACTCATTTCACAGGGATTTCTGTTGTTTTTGCACAACAATAACTTAGTTGATACTTATTCTGAAAATGAGAAACTACTAACATTATTGATTACAATTCCAATGACTTCTGCAAAAGCTGAGCTTTGTTTTTCTACGCTTAAAAGAATAAAAACGTTTATTCGATCAACTATTACCCAAGAGAGACTTAATGCTTTGACGATGTTGTCAATAGAGAAGGAAATGATTGCTAATTTTTCTGATTTCAATTGCCCCGCCGCCACCTCCTCGTATGAAGCTATAGCTTCTGGTAATCCCGGGTAGGTACTGGTCAGAACTGCTGTGAACACAGAGCTCACATTCTGACTTGCTAAGAGCTGCGGTTGATTAAAATACACCCATTTCTCATAAGAAGACTCCTGTTGGGAAACATTTACAGGTATTTTGTAGAAAAAGCTCTTAATTTGTGTTCCGAATTTGGTGGCCCACCATTTTCAGAGCCCACGCACCGCTACTGACTAGGATTTATCTATTATACATTCAAGTGTAGTATTTTTGTGTGTCTAGCTGAAATCAATTCCTCGAAATTATTGAAAAATTACATATTTAAATAACATACTTAAATTACACTTTAAATAAGCAAAAAGTTCGTAGAATATAGAGTACTCCACAGGTGGATGTGACCAAAACTTGCCATAGCTTCCACTAATATGCTCAGCCAGAGTGGCTGAAAGAGCATGTCCCCTGCGGAGGACAATGTGACTCAATGGCCCAAAATCTAGTATCACGAAAATACCTTGTTTTGATTCAGATTTTCTACATCCTCGTCATTATTCTGACTATTATCATCTCCTTATCTTCTTCCTCAGTGATGGAAAAGAACGTGATTGAGAAGTGGTCTGCAGAAGAAATAATACGGGCTTTGGACGAGCAATTATTCGATATGGAGGACATGGACGATGACGACGACCCTCTCTTGGATGATCTGATTATTCGAGATATTCAAGATGTGAATGGTAGGTACATTTTACTTCATTCGGAATTTCTCATACTACCCTATTGAATAGGTACCACCTACCTACCTATGTGAGTAGGCACATTTTTACACACTCCCTGATTAACATCCTCTTCGTCCAGGTTATCTATAAACATAATGTCAACAGTATGAGAAATTCCGAATGAAGTAAAATGTACCTACCATTCACATCTTGAATATCTCGAATAACATTTCATAGATTCTATGATATCTAGAAAGACAGCAAACCAGAAAAATATTGGAATTGGAAGATAGTGGAATTCGTTCAATACTTTATAATAAAAATGCTGATAATTACCCATTTTCAGTTACATTGAGTCACAATGTCCTCACCAGAGGACACTATATAAATCGTCTACTATAAGTCCAAAAAATCTGAAAAAAATTCGTGTGGTCCACTCTTATAAGTACCTAATTGATTTACAAAGTTTCAAATTTTTTGAACATTTGAATTGAATTGAACATTGAATTGATTTGGAAGTAAATGTGTTACTGAAAGGGTTAGGAAGAATATTGCCCACCGACTCGGTTGACCTATATTTATTTATTTTTTATTTCGATAAACCTTTCTGCTACTTCGTTACATTCATTGCTATATTACAGCATATATGCTGTTATCTATTCTAAATCTATATATAGCATAACAACCAGAATAGATTTGACCAGCACGAATATCAAGAAACATACCATGAGAACAAAACGATGACTATGACATAGTCATCGTCATTGCGTTACACATGTGTTTTTTTTTAAATATTATTTTAACTTGAAATTACATGCTTTTATGAGGCATATTGAAGTGTGAATTTTGGAAAAAGAAGTGCGACTACCTTGTTCATCTTAATGTTAGGTCGTCTGATATGAATCACTTTGGAAGAACTCGTGAACTAAAGCCTGCTACCTGTAATTGCTGACAGACACCACCTACCTACCTGCTTCTAGTTCATCTTTTCTTTTGCATTCTCAGACTTTGAAAGCCTGTTCACAATACTACCAGCCTCCCACCCAACCTGTATAGAATTACTGTGGGAATCTCCTTTGGTCTCTCTTGAAATTAGGTTACTCCTCCCACTAGGTGCACTTTTTCTAGAGACTTGGGGCGGCAGCGAAGGATCCGATTAATGAACGCACAGGATGCTCTCGACTAAATAGGGCAAAGGGTCCTGCGAAAGAAATGATGCAAGTCCTCTACATCTTCTTCGAGATTTCTTGCACTATCCCGGTCGCCCCGGCAGGTACTTGTTAAATCGCGTAAAAACAGATCGGTGGTCTCGAGTAAAAAAATCCTAATTCTCAGCCATCCAACAAGTGAGGGAAGATTGAGTGGTTTTGATCAAGGAAAAGGCTACTTCGTAAACGTTGTCCTGGATTTGTATCAACATTCTTTCTATCTGTGACGCTTTTGAAATCCGCTGAAAACTTTTTCTTGAAAATATTCTCTTCGGTAGGGGTTTACAGAGGGAGGTGTAGGCGTGGTTTGTTTATACGTCATAAATCAATATAGAGATTTAGAGATCCTTATAAAAGGTTTCAGGGAATTGGCTAGAAATTAGATTTCTTCTTACGAGTATTATACCAATCATCCCTTATCATCCCAATCATCCACTTATCCCTCTTTTCATTTGTCTGGATATTTCGGATGTCCACTAGTCCATCAATTCATTCATAACCATGTCGTAAATGATTGAGATACCATGTCTCACAAGGTGGGATACAGGGCCTTGGATAAATTGGAGAATAGAACATTGCATTTTAGGATCTCTTGAACAAAGTCTACCATTAGTATGATCATCGATACGGCATTTCTGGGGCCATTGGGGTCGAAGTTGTTGTGGTACAGAAAACTCTATTTCAGTCTGAGTTATGACTTCAGTTTACTAACCAAGTAGAGGGGTCCGAATGAGTATGTAATTTTAGAAGTTCTTAATTATATTGTTGAATTAGGTAACATGATTGGGCGTCCTATTTAAACACGAAGGTCACGTTTTCGGCTCGATGTTGTTTTTTCTCACACCACTGGGGTTGATAAATACTCGTAATGTACCCAGTGGTAGCTGTGGAGTCACCGGAAGTAATTTGTTAGGTTGTGGAAGGCACGCTCCCCGTTAATGGAAAACGGAAAACGATCTTCAAAAGCTACGTCGGCTAACTATTGGGATATTAAGCAATGATGTCGACATTCTATTAGATTAGAGAACATTTTCCCTGACGATAATTCATACGAACTTACACCATAATTCACCCGTTTCAAATAAGAGAAACGGAGTTATCGGTACTTTTATACAAGTTTCAATGATGAAACCGTCGTCAGTATCAAAGAAAACAACAAGTTAATGTTTGGCGTTAATTCACCAGCCTTAACAATCGATTCATTCAAATTCTTCTAGAACCCACACAGTGCCTCAGGACAAGTAAAAATAAACTCACATCAGCAGATCTAAATTGTGCTATCATCTTAAAAATTTGAATGATCCCATCACCAACAGACCTTTTCGTGTTCTACGATTCTTTCCTAAATTTTCATTGCAGTCAGACTAAAATTGAGATTGGCTCTCTAAACCGGCGTCGCTTTAACCGTCCCACCGCTTTAACTGGCCTCTTTTGAATTAGTGATTTTCTACTTCAAGATGTTCTGGGATGATGTCGCTCTTGAAAATGAAATGTTAAATAATGACGAAATAGTTCAGACTGTTATCAACGAAGCACTAGAGGAAGAGGAAGTCGATTGCGACGAAAACAACACGATTACCCAGTGGGTAATACCCACGAGGAAGGGTGGCTCTTCAGGTGGCTGTGGTGTACATTCAGCAGCAGAAGGATGCTAGTGCAGTAGATGAGATGTTCATACGAAAAGGGCGTGACTTCGCTTATAAAAAGTCGATTCAACACAAGAAGCAGCAGAAAATAACAACAGATTTAAATCCATTGTAGGCCTAAATTTAAAAAAATATTTTGGAGTGATGTGTGGATTTTCCCCCTAGGTACATACCTATTTAGGTAGGTACATACCTACCTGCATATATATTTTTTACGGTTTTTGAAATGTTATTTTTCAATGTGTGTTTCTAATAAAGAATAAAAGTTGTTTTCTTAGTGTTTTGAAAGAAAATAATTATTTTTTTAAATGGGGTTTTCACCACCTTCTCGTTAACCGGCTTTTCCGTTATCCGGCCCCTGGCTTTTCCGTATCCCTGGGTCGGTCCCGTCAAGGCCGTTAGAGAGCGTCTATCTACTCCTAGCGTCTATCTATGTACGTGGACACATGAAAAATTAAATTTAGTTGTACTCCTCACTTCAGAATAGTAGTTCGTCTGAGAGCTAGGATAACAGATTTACAAGAAAAAATGTTGTTCTAGTCTTCAATCTTTTTAAATTTCAGAAGGTATAGAGGAGAATCCCTCATAATCTGGTGGTAGTTTTCGATTTTCATAATTTGTGTAATTTTTGGATCACGAAGCACATGCAACTTCGGTTACAAAATTTTAGGAATAAAACTGAACATTTTCGCGACTGACACATAATATTATTATGGTTTGCCAAGCAGACTACTTCATAATCCAAACATTTCGGTCAATAATCAATATAGGTTTTGGATTCCTTGGTTGTGATGGAAGGGTATTGAAAACAGGGTCATTTTCGTCATTCTTCTCAAATGATTTTTTACTTTGGATTCCGGATGGAATGATAGTGGAGGATTAGAGATATAAATAATGATTTGTCCGACAAAGCATTTTTCAGTTATTTATATCTTATTATTTTGTAAACGAGTATTCAACCCCTGTTGATCCTCATAAATGGAAATGCAGGACAGTATTGTAAATTAATGGATGAGGCAAACATAGTTTTCCTCCCATTGCGTATAAAGAATGGTCGTTTATTGACAACCTTCGCTGTTGACAAGGTCTGACACAACGAAACAAAGACGTGCCTACGCATTATAAGTTGATGGTTGAGTTGGATCGTCGAAGAAACAATTATCCATCGCCGCCTTGAAGCGAGGTAGCTCCACCGATTGACGGCCCAGTTGCTTGATTGACAAGGTGGTTTCCGTCACTTACTACCCACTTACTTCGAGTTTTATAGACTTTTAATTACTAGTTTTAGAACGATCATCAAGCGTTAGTGCTAGCTACCGGAGTCAGAGGCCACCCATTTGGAAGACCATTTGAACAGACACTTGCGATGTGATACTGAAATTGATTGATTTTATTTTCGATTGGCTTATTTAGTTTGAATGCGGATGTATCCCAGTTCAAGCTGCTAAGTTGACTCCGCTAGTATGTCCACTTGAGAAATATTCAAGTCAGCGGCTTCACGAACGAACCAAGAAGAATTCAATTTTAGAGGGTCTGGATATACTTAATTTCTATATCTGCTCCAATTATTGCACGCTTACTGTCCTATGAGTCACAGGAATGTGAAAGTGGCAAAGATTGTAAACGAGCGTCTTGATGTGAAGTGGCATGATTTCATACCTAAATATGTAAGGGTTTGATAATACCCACGTTGTCAGCATGTTGTATCCAACTTGACCATTTATCGAATATAATTGACTAGATAATCCTCAATTTTAGTCTCGATATGGTTAAACAAAAGTGCAATGGGAGTGCCCTTTGGGATTTTATCAATTAAGTATGTCCGACATTTGTTGTAGGTTGATTTGTTATGACTATGCGATGGAACAAAACGTGCGACAGAGATATTCATCTATCGGAGCTCGACGCGCCGACATTTCTCCCTTCGGGCCTGCGGGTGACATAAGCGGTATTCACAATTATGGTAATGTCAGCATTAAATCTAAGGGTTAATCATAATCGGGTATGGCACATCCCCATGCAACAGGTACCGTAGATAATCGTATCCCCGAGGTTGACGGCAATGAAATGTCGCGGATCAGAGGTAGAAGGAACCGCCGACATACACTGGGGTCACGACAAATATAACTTAGGTTCTAGTATAATTCAGATGGAGCCCGATGCTGACGTCTGGGGTAGAGAAGTGAAGACGAAAGGTGAACTCAGTAACTAATGTCCTTTGAATCCACAGTACAAGACCGCCGCGCAGATAATTTCGTAATGAAATAATCAATCTGTTAGGAATCTATCTTTTATTCGATTAACTTCGTGAGGAGACTCGATATTTTTCGATACAGCGATGGATTTATCTTTCCCACTGGATCGGCGCAATTAGCAACAGGTAGATAAACAAGATACGGCCACTTTGAAACGCTAACATGCTTTTGGTTTATTTATCTTCTAGTATCCGGTCTCATGAGTCAATATTCACGAAATCGATGCCAATGAATTCCAAGCGTGCAGCTTCCTGTAGAGTCAGGTATTCATGAGGTGCTCAAAATCTTAAGGAATGAGAGACGGTTAAATTGGATTGCACGTTTTTCGAAGAACCGTTCCAAAATAAATTGTCACCGGTGAATCCCATGACGGGCGGGTTCATTCATCACGAACGAGTCGATCGCCGGAACAGTGATGGACGCATAGCATTGAGGTTATTCGGAGAATTAGTAATAAAGACTTGAAGGTACTTGAGAGAGGCAGAGTTTCAATAATGGCGTATTCTGTGGATCTCAAAATGACTTCATTTTTGTTATTGTGTATTTTCACTAGTTCGACATGTAAGAAATCAATTTGAATTCATTCAAGTATTATATGATTGAATGAACGTCAAGGGCTGGAGTGGAAAGTTGGGTCCTATAGTGATCATACGATTTTCACCCTGTCATTTCTTCAGGCTTTCTACTGCGCACGCGTTACCGAGTTATCCTTGAATACATACTCCATGGCTAAATATAGGATAAGTTGGGAACTGGCTACGTTTCTAACATTTGAAAGTAATATGCAGTGTTGCTGATTCGGGTAATTCTTCTCGATTGGCGGGTAGAATATTGGTCCTGTCCATGGATGACAGGACAAACTGGCAGCCAAAAGTGGTTTAACGTATATGTTAAACTACTTATATATAACACACTGGGAGAAGTGGTGTCGTCTCGACTTTTCTACAATGGTTAAAGAGGGAATTTTCTGGTAAAAGAGACTAGAATATTCAAGACCGGTTGTCTTCCATCTCCATGACAAAGAGTGATTGGGTGAATTTGCCACCAAGAATAGTTTAAGATGAAAACACCAGGAGCACTAGCAGAGTCTTCACATTCCAACAATGGGAAAAGAGGAAATTTTCTAAGAAAAGAGACTGGAATATTGGAGAGCTTAGAAAATTGGCCAGTCAGAGAGCGGGGAAGGTATTTTGTATTTTTTTCGAACCTTTTTCCTCAACTGATAATTGAATGAATTAAAATTAAGAGATAGTGCTGGTAAAATTTCATTTTCAACATTTCGATAATCAAAGTTGAAAAACTGCAAATATTTCAAGATTACGATTCACAATACATTGAAATCGAATGTTCAGCTACCGAGTTTAATAATTGACTTATGGCTTTCTTCAGCTATCCAACATGAAAGGGGGTTTAAAAATAATTATTGCATTCTGGGTTTTACTTTTTATATGAAAAAAAAAGTTTGGTTTAAGTTGTTAATTGCCGTAGGTGCAATCAGTTTATAGGGCAATGAGGTGGGTGATTAGAATTTTGATCGGGTAAAAGCGGGTAATTTGGATGGTTTTAAGGAGGTATCGGCATCATTGGTAACATGTCTTCTTAACAGAGGGATGAGTAGTTTGTTGTTGTTTGTCAAACGTCTTCCAACCATAAAGTAGCATTATAAGAGTTTGTATGAAAAATTTTACCTTTGTTATGAGAATGTGGATAGAGGGAAAAGTGCACCGGTTAAGTAATCCACAGCTGCGAGCATCCACAGGTTGCACATCATTTGTTATCCGTTAATTCAATCCATCGATCAACGATTTTCGTCTACTACACTGATGAACGGAATATGAATCAGCCAATTCATAGCTCTCGTCTGCCGTTCGTGCACCTTCAGGGTCTCCCAGAACCAATCAACCTTCCGAATGGAGGGGTCGCCTGTTTTTGTTTCATCTGTTCTCTGGATGGCACGAGCTTTTGCCGTGATAAATGTTGTTAAGCGAGAAGCTCCGTAGGCCATATGCCCAGTTGGGGGGAGGACCAGGTGAGTTCGGGAGATGCACAACATCACAGTCGCACGCCAACTCCCAGTGACGGTGACTCATCAGAAAACTGGAGTAGCGCCGGACTTGATAGGTGAGCTCGAGATGATGACGCTGCCCCCCTCCGGCTCGCTGTCATTGAATCATTGGTGGCCTCCCAGTAAATTAGGATGAGCAACTTTCACTGATCCCGGTCATCTATCATTATGGATGTATACGGCTTGAGAAAGCGAGGAATGGAGTTTCATACACGCCAGTACTTCTGGTTTGGCGCGAATCCATCTTTCACTCAACAGGGCTCCGAAGATCTTTTTTGTTTACCTATTGCCGTAAACTCTTATCAATAATAGAATAATTCTAGTTCATTATTAACAATAGATCTGGAGTTTGCTGGTTTTATTTTTGAAATCCGTTTTTTAGCGAATTTTCTCAAAGAAGGAAAAAAATCCATTGTTCTCGGTCAAAAATGTTTAAAACTCGAATTTCCGAGAAAAAACTTATTTTAAAGGTTGTTTTGACGCTGAACACGATGGTGAAGTCAGACTTGCGATATCTTATTTCGTGCTCAAACTGGAGCACTTTGAAGATGAAGAAACGTGGTTGTTACTTGAGATGTTCTTCTCGGTTTATCTGCTATAATCCGATAACGGAAGGAGATATTTATCGCAATTTTTCACCATCGCGTTCACCGTTGGAAAATCTATAAATTTAGGCAGAATTAGGAAAAAATAGAGACAAAGATTTCAATGATTATAGTGGTAGTACGTATTTATTATAACATAAACGACATTGAGGGAACTGGAAGAACCTTTTCTTTGCAAGATGACAAGTAACTAATAAAAAGGCTATTGTAAGTACCTGCCGATCTTCATCCAGAGAGCACCACAACCACACCTGATAGGTACAAATCGAATTAACCAAATAGCTTCATACTTAAATACCTATAATTACCCAATAAGTATGTTAAAGTTGTCCATATTCGAATGAGATTTTCCAAACATCACAATTTACATAAAACCAATGATTTCTTTTAGCCATGCTGGATGACTGTGGATTTTTCTATTAATCCTATTAGTAGGGCGAAAATGCCAATATTCACCGTCTTCTTGAACGTCATAGCGGGGAAGAACCGAACTTACAGTAGCTCATTCCATGACGCCCTGGGATATAGAACGCCGAGTCGTGGATGATAATATACCAAAAACTCCGTATTTCTGACAATCTACGCGTGGAAAATGTTTTATAATCTCAAAATAACTACCCTTGTCGTAGCCTTTATTGCGTAGGAGTGAACTTAGCTTATATTGATAGAAGCCTTAAATCTATTCATACTGATATAAGCATTTCATTGGTTTCGAGTGTTGAGTATTTTTCACGATAGTCAACATGCTGTTCCTCCACGAGCCCATTAATATTCAGTTAATTACTCTAATTCGAAAGCCACTAAATACTTTAACATTGCTATTGTTCGGAAAGTGAGATGTGCGACAATGGAAAAAAGCGCCCAGAAAGATTCTCCAAATTACCCCCGAGATCTTCCCGAATTTTGTCTGATTGGCGTCCATTACCATCATATGGCTCAGAGAGTCATGTTGCAAACAAGATCCCCTATTGACGCCACGGATGTCACATTGTACCCAATTTTCAGTAAACAACCTGACACGTTTCGTGACGCATTCTCACGTTCATGATCACTGATAGTTCTTCCACTCTGTTCCGTTGCGTGAAGGCAATATGTTCATAAAGGCGGATCCGTAATAGCGTAATTTGATGTCGCGTGCCTCTGACAGTTCTAACCCTCTATTCGAGAGGAGGGTGTCACTTAGACATAAGTACTCTTTCGCCATCGTTTCAGAAGTGCTTAACCCTAACTTTGACTCCAGTTGACTGAGGAGTAACCAGCTGAAACCTTCCCAAAATGTGTAACAGAATGATTACTAATTTCGTTGGCCTAATAAACTCAGTTATTATGGATCGCATTATTGAAATTGAGAAACTAGGAAGGTTCAAATCTTTTTGCCTGTTCAGATAATATCTGAACAGGCAAAAAGATTTGAACCTTGATGGAAACTATATTATAGTTTCCATCAATATATTCAATATGCCCATACTTGCACGTATATGAAAAACATCAGGTGCAAGCCTCCACACGAATTACCTTATTGCGAATTACCAAAGCATAGCGACTAATATACTGGGCCAATATCCTCAAAGTATACGTGATCTATGATAGTGGGTGGGTTTTAACATTGCAATAACTGGGGAGGCATTTTTCTTGTGAGAACATCAGAATAACGAGGATAAAGAGTTCTCATTTCTTCTACAAAAACACTTAATGGGAACAGGAATTGAGCTCCAATGTTTTCCCAACTACGTTCGACTACAATTCTGTAGACTGGTACTTGAATTTGTCTTAAAAATCTGACTTAGTTCTTCTTATTTTTCGACATTTCCTTCGAAACTCTCAAAGATTCAAAGAGCAATCAGAGTAATTCATGTAAATTTCATAAATTTTGATTTGAGTTTAAAAATTGCACAATTTCTAGCGATTACAAGTGTCTAAATAAATTATTTACCAAAACTCAAGGTGCTGGGGGCAGATCAAGTTCTCAAAGGAGTTGATATGTCCGCGTTCCAGTCATAAGAGAACGTGGGGTAGCGTTTGCTGAAACCGTTATTGAATATTTGGACTATTAGGGACCGACGGAGAATCCACCTCGTGATAACCGTAACCAATAAATTGGGCGGGTCCATGAGATGGTACGGAGCAAAAAGGCTCTCATGTTCTTTTAGCCGGCTCGGTGTAGCACACTCGGGTCCGGGTTCCCACATTCTATCAGCGCCTACCATCTACAGCACGGACCCCACAGCAATAAAGGAATGCCGTCTCCTCTATATATCACCACTACAAATCGTGATATTTATTCTTAGCTAATTGAGCTCACCTGCAAGTGCAAAACCTCTTCCCGCATTATTACCCATACGGTTCCCGGCGCGGCCGGCGGATTCCAACATGAATCACTGGTAATTTGGTATCCATATAATGAATCTTATTTATCAACACCGGCTCCCGTTGATAATAAAATCCTGAAATGGGCGAACAAATTACGGGTAATGTAACGAAGAAGGCTATTAATCCTTTTACAGGAATGAAAGGCGGGGCAAGGGGTTTAATTCTATTCAAGAACGGCAAAGCTGTGATACTAGTAACCGCGGAAATATATTATTCTTATTGATAATCAAAAGTTGAAAGGATGTTGCATGTAGAATGTGAACATATTCCTCCGTCAGTCACATAATTCCTCTGCTCAATCAATCAATCCTATCTAGCACCTATCTCATCAATAGTATACAATGATAGGTGGTCCCACATGAAATGTCACCAGGTTTCCTACAGCAATGTCATCTGGCATCACAAAATTTGTTCACTTTCTTCACTCGACCCAAAAGACACCTTTTCAGCGCTTTCAGGGGCATACTGCACAATCTTATAAGAGGAAAATAATTTTCTGGTCGCGAGCTAGTGACCCAATGTTGACACTGTTATTACATATTACTATATCTAGCAAAATAGTTGGAATAGTGAGGTAAAATATCTCGAATCACATTGTGTTTGTTCGAGTAGGTCGGATTGGCGGAAATACGCTAACTCGCTTCAGTTAAAAAATTGCATACATGGCAATCGACACACAGTAATGGCCTATCTCAAAAACATTGTTTAACTCATTGTTTTTCAGGGGTGACCAACAAAATTGACTTCTTTAAATGTCCTCATTCACAAATTTCACTAAAGTAGTTACTATATAAAAATAGTAGATTGCGTGGTGACATGATCCATTATTGAATTATTATGGCCTAGCTCTTGAGAAAAATATGCTATTATGCCTCAGCTCAACTGCCCTTTGGAAAAAAAGTGAATTATGGTCCGTAGGTGGAACTCCAACATTATTATTTATTAAAGATTAAGATAACAACTAAGCCATACAGCCCATCTAGCTACTTCACTTGCATACACAAATCACACGTTAATGGAGTTGCAGCTCATCAGCTGACCCAATTAAAATTACAATGGACCGCTCATTAGCGTTTCATATCGAAACCTACATTATCGATAATATCGATATGGAGACTATCGCAAGGAGCCGATATTAAATATCGATATATCGGTCAAAAATATCGATGTTTCGATATATCGGTCGGATATCGACCATATTTAGAACATTTTCTCAGTACTGTATGAGGATCGTTTTAACTGTTATGAAATTGGGAAAATAAGGGATAAGTAACGCTGAAATGGTAAAAATAATTCAAAACTTTATTTCAGGACTTTAATTACAATCAAAATCATTCCAACTTTAGACTGGAGAGGAGAGCAAACGTTGAAAATAATGCAAAACTTTACTTTAGGACTTTAGTTCACCATAAAAATACAATTAAACTGCTTTAGAATGGAGAGCACTCCACACTTTTGTGCTGAGTCTCTTCAGGAACGCCCGTTGGGTTAGGTGCTCCGAAGTTAGGCGGTTGCCGTCATCCGTCATGATCCGACAGTTCTGACTCAGCAGCAGCGCAGCAGACACCAATAACAGTGCCTCGGAATATTTTGCAACACAGTGTTCCTTAAATTTTCGCGTGCTAATGGGTGATTTAACTGCACGATATATCGGCTAAAAATACCGATAATCAAAAATATCGGAAGATGCGATATCGATACGATAATATCGAAATATTGTCAGCAAAGATCGATATTTCGATATATCGATATCATATCGGGCATCGCTACCGCTCATTTTGGTCCTCAATTTCGCAAAATACATAAGTTGAATGGTTTTGTCCGATCCAAACGCCACACCGTTTCACTGTTGTCTAAAATCCGGATCATTTCTACATTTGCATGTCTGTGAAGTACTCGTATTTCTTCATGCCTCATCGCATAGTTCTTGATGGCTTCGGTGACGGCCATCAATACCTACGCATCTTCAGGTCACTATGAAGGTCATCATCCTCCGAAGTACTTTATTTTGGGAAGTTTGGATGTGTTTGATGTTGGATTTTTTGAGCAGCCCCAAATTTTTATCCCATACGTCCAAAATTTCTTTGTACAGCAGTACCTTTTTAGCCTCTAGTTCTGAGTAGATCCCCAGTAACCAGTATATCATTCTATATTTGATGTTGACCTCGGTTTTTAAAAATTTTGATGTGATCTTTCCGTTTTAGTTTAGCTCTAGCGTCATCCCTAGGTAATTAGCTGTGTTTTCTGTGGGTTCGGAAGTTGATAATTGGCCACGGTAAAAAATTAACGTATGCAGATTTGGCTTCGTTGAGATTGATTCTCCATTGTAGGGTCCATTTGATGAATTTGTCAAGGTAATTTTGCAGTTTATGAGCAGCTACTTCTGCTGTGTACCCCTCAGCCGTAAATGCTGTACCATCAACGAAAGTTGCTGTAAATCTACTTTCAGCTGATGGCATATCCCTTGTGTACGTTAGGTTTAACACAGGCCCAAGGACACTACCTTGAGGGACCTCTGCGCAGATATTCTTGAGCCTAGAATACTCTTCTTCATACCTTACTCAGAAGTGTCTGTTACTGAAAATACCAACGCATGGGGAATGAAAAAATAGAATCGAATACACTTTCAGCTCAAAACCCCTTTTTTGAAATAGGCCATTATTGTTCTTAAACGCGAAATGTTAATTCACACCCTTCTTAGATTACCCTCAGCTCCGTTGTTGATATAATGTTTTGGAATCAGGTGATTGGCCTTTGACCTCAACACAATTACGGGATCAAAACGTGGTACATTTCTACTCAATAATGCAATAATTGAAATTGGTTACACATATTTACAATTGAAAACGTTATGTACGGAAGAGTTTAGCGATGTTGGAAGAGTGTTCAGTTCTCAAAATATCATCGTATAGGAATTTAACGGCAATGTGTTGAACTTCTCCCCTCTACGGGCCACCGATTAATCTCCATTCTGGTCTCTCAAACGGATTTTCGGCCAAACCAAGAAAGGCAATCCTTTACCAACAAACAACCAATATGTAAATATACCGAGTTGACCCAACAGCAAAAGATAAAAGGCAGAGATTTTAAATTTCAAATCAAGAACAACGGCAAGTGGCGAACAGAGAAACAGTTTTTTCCATCCCTTTTTATCTGCTCCACCGATTTCCCCTTTTTCGTTCTGTTCGAAGCAGTCGGGTTGGAAACGCTCTCCCCATAAAGTGAGACGGAACAGGTTGATTTAGTGGTGGTATATGATCGGGTGGGAGGTAGAAGGCAGAGGCCCGTTACCAGATGCCCCCGCTATTGGTGTACGTCACGGGCTCTAATAATTATTTCGCTCTAATGAAACATCACCTGCGCTCGAGGGCTTCCTTTTACATCTGGTGCCGCCTGGACGGACGTTTGTTGCTTTTATAAAAATAATTAATACGTTTTTCTAGGTCTGAACCAATGAGCAGTTTAATCGTTACGGTGCTTTCAGTGAATGTGCGCGGCGCCCTTGAAGAATGCAGTTTGGCACTTGATGAGGGCAGTTGATGATCTCGAACTACACTTGTGACATTCGGAATATCTACTGATAGATGATTTGCCTTGCCAATATCATAAATACTTTCTGGACGAATACTAAGACCTTCCAAGCAGAGGTCCATTCAGTTGCTCGCTGACGAGTTAGTGATTAAACAAATCATTAATGAGAAAATATATTATATACATTTAGAATATTACTGAATATTTCAGAAAAGATTTAGAATATAACTCTTTTTGGCATTCAGAAAGCCCTCCTTCACAATCAACTTAAATTTGCTCGAATACCGTCAACGAAGTGGCTCAGATCACCTGAACTTCTCTCTTCTGCATACCAGGACGTGAAGGTTTTGTTGGTAACAAAGAAGCTCGCAAAATGAGGATCGGAGTCCTTACCAATAGGATCAGATCTGTTGAAAGGATCTTGTAGAAAAATGCAGGTTCATCTTTCTGCGATATTTTCAAGGAGTCGTTACCTACCCTAGAAAACCCAATGTCCAATTCCCTCGCATTTCACGAGGATGAGTAAACCAACTACAATCATCTGTCGGTTTTGTGGAATGGAAACCAAATAAGTCAAACCAGAACTACAATTCTGAGAGGGGCAAAAATTACTTCCAAGGCATGGTAAACAGATATTTTGTGTTCATTACTTGATCGCATTGATATTCTAGAGGACCATCAAAGCATTATGGTACTAACTGCTTAACGTCGGGAAATTCCATTAGAATTTGTTAAGAATAATTAAACAGTATTTGGGGTTTACTCGTGCGCAGAGATTACTGTAGCTCCTATCGAAATGAAATACAAGAATTTCACGATTGTGCATGTGCTCTATGAGATTTTGATCATATTGGTCTGTGAAAATCAAGGTACAAACCCGAATCATATGTTTTCCAATCCACCTATTTTATTATTTATATTATAACTTCATGAAGCCTGAAACCAGGGTTCCTGAGTATTCAATTCGGCCTCGTATCAAATTAGAGGAGCGAGTCTTATTATAAGACTCGCTCCTCTAATTTGATACTATAATAGTAATGGATGCAACCTAGCAGGAGAGAATTCTTCGTTTCCTTCTAGACTCGCATTAAGAAAGCTGAATCCAGCAGAGCAGGTGCCGAGAGTAATCCCATTTTAGAACAGGAGCCAGTAGTGATAAGGACGTTTCATTGCCTTCGGAATGCGTATACGTAGCTGCTTTTTGTTGCTTGAAGATTCGTACCGATCTGGTATGGTGAATGGAGGCAACTCGGTTTTGCGCTTAACTGGGAAACCACATTGACTACACCAATACCTAGTATGAACACCAAGTGAGGGCTTCATCAACCCTTGGACCAAAAACTTCATAGTTTCCTTCTTCTGGAAGTGAAACGGAGTTTCAAATGTCAGTAGGTTCGTAGAGCACCATCCCGAGATGTTTGGAATCGATGTTGGA
Organism: Stenodema calcarata; assembly: GCA_963920205.1. Classification (NCBI taxonomy): domain Eukaryota; kingdom Metazoa; phylum Arthropoda; class Insecta; order Hemiptera; family Miridae; genus Stenodema; species Stenodema calcarata. The sequence continues at coordinate 12,382,736 of OY986049.1, read as the reverse complement.
CTAATATTTGCGTCTCCCATACAATCACCCCTGGAGTCATAAATATTCGAGAGAGTTATTAAATGCTATAAGAGGAAAATCATTGTGAAACCTACTGGAAAAAAAAACTATTCTGAAATAGATATTGCGAACGCCAGAAGGACAGCCATAGTGGAAAAATACAAGTAGCTCCGTCCTCACATATAAGCTGGCGGTCGTATGAATAGCGTAATGATGAGGATAAGTACGCACATGGGGTGGTCCACCGGTGAGAGTCGAGCAGAGCGGCGCGAAAGAAGCTCGATACTCTGGAAAAACGGATGCGTGGTAGTTTGATAGCGAATGACAGGAGAACCCATGGTTGATATCGGGGCTACGGATCTGGCGCAATGAGCCGGAGCGACGACCGACGTCGAGAGGGCGATCCCGTGTGCCCTAGTAGTCACCTTATACAGGTGGTTACAATTAAACGTGAAAGCTTGCTAATTGGGTATCTGTGTTCGGGCAGGGACCAGGTTCCTTCCTTATCGGTCTTCAGCTTCGGTCCTTCAGGAGGTACTGTCCGATGATACGGTGTTGGCCCCAGGATCGGGGTAATAACGAAAATCGTGTTCGAGTTCAGTGCGTTCGGAAAGCGACCGTGACCTTATAGGAGCACGTATTTCCTATTTCAAGTTTATCCAACATCTACAACTGTAGATGGTCGATATTTTTCGGATTCTAAACCCTACTCACGAATCTAATGTTTAGCTTACTAGTTCCACGTAGGTACAATTATTGCTTCGAAACCAAGAACTCCATTCGACCTGATAGAGATTGAGAGTATCTACCAATGTAGTAAGAGAATAGTCATTTTTCACATTATTGTATGCCGTCCTTATTAATCCATGGAATGACTACTTATGACAGGACTTATAAAGTTCTGTCATGTATACCTACCTCCAAATCTAACTTACTCGTAGATGACCAATTATTCACTTTGAAGTCGCAAGTACACCCAACACCAGTTTCGATGCTCGGAAATTTGGCGATCCTGGTCCTAACACCGACGTGTGATATACTCGTCAAGTACGTGCGACCCTTGACCCTGAACAAAAATTATTCTTCGAGTAGTATGGTTTAGGATTATCAAACATTGTGAAACACAAATGGACGACTGGTTTGTTAAGCGTTAGGTAAAGTTGTCAACCACTAAGATAATGGGGCTTGTAAGAAGAAATTTATTTTCCGTCAGAATCTCTCAGAAGAGAGCGAGAACTTCTGTCATAAATAGCGGCGCTTTCCTTCCCCGGTGTCGCCAAGGGGTTATTCCAGAAACCCGGGTAGCCGAGACAATGGCCGAAGAAATCTTTCGGATTAGCATCGAACAAATCGGCGGGGAGACAGCCAGAGACAATGGCTTCGGCTCGGTTGAGGGAAAACACTGAAGGAGACCAGGACGGACTGTTTGAATAATAGAACAGTGCCATATGGGAGCTCTGGGACTCACTCAGGGCTTGAAGTATCCTGGAGGAATCTGCTATCTCGGATCCAACGGTAATTAACTCAATCCAAAACTACGTAGGTAAGACTACGATCCCAAATATGACTGTAACTGTACTGCAACGCTTGGAGCATCTCTATCCAACCCCTAAGTATCTTCTCTTTCCAAACAAATCGCACCCGTCGTGGAATACTGTAACATCTGAAAAAAAACAAAACAAAACAATATTTTGGGAATCTGGTCTTGAAGGTTTTAATGCATGTGGTACTCTAGTCAGTGGATCCGATCAATATAATAATGCCGTAACGACTAGAGTACCACATGCATTAAATTAAAACCTTCAAGATCAGATTCCCAGAATATTGGTTTTTAAAGATGTTACAGTATTCCACGACGGGTGTGAAATGTATAGTAATGACCACAGAAAAAATATTTGAAGAAACCTACGGACCGGTGGTTCGATCGATCAATAGCGAACGCCTATTACATGGAAATAAGGCCGAAAACTGTGAACATCAAACACGTATTTTACTGACATCAGTGGTTTATGTAGGAGGTCGACCTCGAACTCGTAAACCAAGCGAACCTCCGTAAACCTCCGATTACCCAAGCGAACGGGTAAAATTGGGTTTTTCAATACTGGTTACTTACCAGTGATTTATAAATTGGAAATGAAAAACGTAAAGAACATCTCACGTATCAACCACGTTTCTTCATCTTCAAAGTGCTCAAGTTTTGGAACAAAATGATATATCGTAATTCTGATTTCACCACCATGTTCAGCGTTAGAAAAAACTTTTATAATAAGGTGTCACCTAACAGATTGTTTCATTTTGGGAATTTATGGGTAATCGCTCCGCCGCCCAAATTCCCCACAACCTTTGTTAAGAAAAACAGGAGTATTTGAAAAATCGTCTATTTGCACTGAAATATGAGTACACTGTTGGACCAGTTTCGGCGATTAAACCATCGTCAGTAATAAAACAATACGGAAGGTGCATTACGGAGAGGTGAACTTATAACTTATAAGTTTGAGTAAGAGACGAAAGGTACCAAAATTGACGTATGTTGAATTTCACACTGAATCTTGTATCATCTCATCTTATGCGTATTCGTATGAGGGACGCGTATAACGTTTAAATATCTATCTAACCCCCGAAAACACTCCGTGTAAAAATCCGTAGATGAGTTTGTCGAACCGCCAGAAGTTGTTTACTTTCACTTGGTGGCAACTAATCCCAATAGTCCTTTCACATTGTTTTTCACAATAATAATCCCCTAGTAACACAATAATAATCCTTCCCAATAATCCTTTCACTATTTCCCTTCACCTCAGGAGCCATTAGCAATATGTTTCTCCTTTCACTTTGATCAACCAATCCTGTTCGACCTTTCACTTTTTGGGTCCCTTATCTACGGATTTTTTCACGGAGAGTTTTTGGGGGGGATAGATAGATATGTAAACGTTATACGTGTCCCTCATACGAATACGCATAAGATGAGATGATACAAGATTCAGTGTGAAATTCTACATACGTCCATTTTGGTTCCTTTCGTCTCTTAGGTACTCAAACTTTCAAACATCGTGGCGGCTTATCAGTAGTAAGTTCCATACAACAAATGCATAGCATGTATGGCAAACACTCGTTAGGTAACAGGAGATTTCCCTTTCTGCATTCATATTTATTTTTTAGGTTTCTTTTTTCATCATAAACTTACTAAATAACCAGGATTTAGGCAAAACCAACCTCCCTACTCACGAACTCGTTCTAAATTCGAAAACGACTGGAATGGAGTTAAGTACGACGTGGTTGGTTAATCGGGAAGTGCCATATGGGGCAGGGAGGGTAGTAACCGACTCTGATAGCGACCTCTCAGTAATTACCGGAGATCCTCCAACTCGATGAGAGAGGGAGATGACTCCGGGTGCCCCGCCCGACAAACCACCGTGAAATGAAATGCAACGTCGGCCGGACCTGCCCTTATGTCGGAATTAATGGCGACCGAGACGATTTCAATCATTCGTCTTCACCCTCCTCGTCCACTGACGCGTGTTCAGCTTGTGGCCCATATGATGCATTGTTCAACGGGCCGTGGTGATGGGGGTGGCAAAAAAACGCCGAACGAGGAGCACTGTTTAAACGTGTTTCCATTGGAAAGGTCATCACCTCCATCCATACATAATGGATTTGGATCGTAGGTAGGTCCTAAATGGTAGTAGCTCTAGTGGAACTGCTGTTGTATTTAGTTGAGCTCCAAAATAATGTTTTCAAGTTGAATACCTCTATAAAATAACACCACCGTATTCAGACAAGAAAAACTCAACAAGAAAACGAGTTTGAGAATATATTATGCTCTAAACCTGTTGAATAACAAGAGAAGGCAATTTTTACCGAATCAACCTTTCTCAACAATATTAAGCTGTCAAATCTAAGGTCTCGTTCAAATTTAACATTTGTAAATCTTTCGAGTGCTCCCAAATTCCGGGGCACTCCTACACCCGCTTCGGAGAGATTCATCACTCCGCCAGTGCCGGGTTAAAAGATTGCCTTGACTCGAGAGGAGTAGCACGAGTGTGGAATGTGTTTCAGGAGTTTCCAAGGCCCAATAATGGAATGGCATATTCTATAGGAAATTTTTGTATTATTATTATTTTCTATATAGTATAATGTTGTCCAAAACGGCAAGCATATGAGATACCAACAACATATAATCTGTTTTATGTATTACAGTTTTGTGAATAGGATCCAAATTTCCAAAATAGCTTATCTCAGCAAAACTCAAAATATAGCAATTCGCTTCGTGGCACGCCTGAGGTTGGACGAACATGTGACGCCTACTTATAAAAATTTTGACTCAAGATCAGGGAGCTGAGAAAATTGCATATTGCGGCGATCCGAGTATCTTTTTGAGGCGTTCACTTCTGTGTCTAGTGTTCATAGTGTAAACACGAGGAACAGGGAAATATTTTTCAAATCCCGCCACACAGGACAGTTATTTTTGAAAGGAGTTTTGTTGTACGGGGTACGAAGATTTACAATGAACTCTATGACTATTTCAAACTAGAACAGCGAACCGAAACGTTTAGGATTAGTTTAAAGAAGAATACTGAATTTATGCTTGTTTATTTCTTATTTATATTTCCTAAGATTGTAAGAGGATATTTATTGTATCTGTAATTATTGGATCCAGGGAAGGTGGAAGAGAGGGCCACTAGGCCCCAACCTTTCTCTGGTGGACAAATAAAGAATTACAATCAATCAATCAGCTAACATAATATGTTATTATGAGGCGGGACATAGTAGCTTGTCACGTGAATAGGGGATAAAAGTTCGGTTTGCAGTTCATGTAATGAGCAAGAATCGATACAAGTTTGGTTCGTTATTTTTAATAATGAACAGTCAGGACCAGCTGGAGTCACCCAAAGAGAAACAATTTTTCAAGCCCTCCTCCAAATCGGGGTTTTACCATTTCCTAATTATTTTCTAGCATTTGAACATTGGGAAGGTGACAAGATGGTGCTATTCAAGAGGGACGGGGGAGAGACAGTAAGTCACTTCGGTCAATTTAGTTATATAATTGCTCCGTCAATTATATAACTACATTCCGACCTAACAATAAGTAATTATGAATGAATTAATTTTGTGCATTACAATTTCTTCGTGCTACTATTGATATAATTGAATGGTTTTAGTACCTGCATAAATTGGCAATAATTTATACCAACAAAATAATTTGGTATTAATATTAATATTATTGAATATCAATTATTATTTAATATTAATATTAAATACTAATATTAAATATTATTTAATATTAGAAATTATTATTTTTTGTTGGATAAATATGTTGTATCTCACAATCATTCCCAACTGGACTCTTCCCTAGAATTTTTCGGTCTGGCCGCCTGTACAATGAACGGCTTAGGGGTCAGTTGTGGTTGATCCTGTAGGCCATAGGAATTTTGAAAATAGAACCTTCTTGAATTTGCGACTGCAGGTGTGAGGAGAGCTAGGTGACATGTTTTCTAATTGAGACGATGCGCGTAAGGATTCTACGTTTCCTATGTTATTTACCTATATAACTCCAAGCAATACTACCCTGCATAACACACGAATCATCCGGCCATTTTTTTTATGGAGAGTCTTATACGAAAATTCACCACTAAAAACTTGAATCTGGCACTATTTCCTCATATTTTTAAAGTGACTTCCCGTCCATAGAAAAAAGCCAAAGTGGAAATTCTCCCGTCATTTTCGAGCACTCGTAGACAAGAACAGGCTCTCACTAGGAAATTTACTGAAGGGCTGGGTAACATGTTTCTCCAAAGGCAACTATGTTGTTGTCTCTCGGGGTCAAGGGAACTCGACCTTGACACTCCAGTCCCCTGACAGACTGATGATATTCATTGGCCCAGGAAACGATAAATTACGGGATTCTGATTGGCCTCGGATAATTCTCATGGTACACCCACATGCTCCCCACAATGCCTCTAATTACCGTTCATCATAAACATTCGAGGAGTTGTAAAACCAGCATACCTAATAAGATAGTAAGACCCCGAAAAACGCATTAAGTAGTACGTATTCATAAGAGTGACTTGATGCTGAGAAAAAATAAAAATTAGTAGTCAGGGTTTTGTGTTCATAATATAATATTTGATGAGGTCGCGAGAAAAGTGGCGTAGGTAAATATTGATCAACTCCGTTCGATTGTTTCAATGGTAAGTATTACCATTACGCCAGAACATTAAAAACAGCACACCGGTTTCAGCTCAGGTTTTTTCATCGTGGTTGTGTATGAATTCGTTAAAGACGTTGGCAATACAAGCTGTTGCAATAGAAGCACTTAGGAGGTAGAGAATATGACAGCAAGACGAAGAGCGCTTATACCGCAGTTATTGAGAAGTGTCGACTTAACCACCCACTCACGCTAGTCACCCATAAATTGTGATTCCGGATCTGTTCCTGACGTTATCTTCATACCTGCTTATTTCAGTAATTACCGATGAGCTCCGTTATATTGAGATGAAAACAGAAAAACTACATAACAGATGAATGATGAATTTAAATTGAGTATAGTCAAAACAACAATGAATACGAACTGGTAGACATAACGCTGTTCATGTTTCATCTACGAGTACTTCCTGTTGTTGCAAGGTTAGATAACCATCATGTCTCTCAAGTTTTGAAATTAACTGTTGGGAGATTTTACCGGAAAACGCTGCAACATTTTTGCATGAGGGATCGGACCCTAAATATGAGTACAAATTTGAATAGATTTTGATTAGAAGAATTTCCAAGACCACCTAAAGCACGACCAGTCGTTCGCTCACAATTGTAGGAGTCCAAAGGTAGGACCGAACGCTTTTTTTCTTGGTCTATCTTAATGGGCTTACATTGATAATCTTAACCAATAAGATAAATAGATTTGCAAAAACGCCATTGAGCTTAGGGATAATTCGTCGGCAAGATCGCGAATAACTTCCTCAGACATCCCGGTGGTATGATTCAGTTGAGGCGATCAACTTAGATTCACCTACTCAATAGATAGCCTGCTTGCTTTTGAAGAACTTCAAATGAATAAGAAATCAACAATATATTATTTTGAGGTTGAGTAAAATTGAACCATATCAACTATTGTTTGAGGTATTGGTGAGATAATAAGGAATAACAAGGGCCAACAGGGGCAAACATGCTTGGAATTTGAAAATGTCATCAATATCTGCCGTGTCTCGTATTTGGGGAGCTAGATATGTCGCTACAAACAAGCCACCCATATTCAAAGTGTGATACAAATTTTACTGAATAATAACATGCTGGTAGTCATAGAGAGGTAAGATTATTGTATTTTACCAGGCGGTTATTGTATTGTATTTGAAAGTTTGTTACTGTATTTTGAAAGACGTCATAGTGGTATCGTGAAAATCCCCTCCGGCCCTACGCTATAAAGGTGGATGTGAGAGGAGGCTTCTTCTTCGAGATCTCAAAGTGAGAAATCGTCAAGTAGCAGTAATGAACCTGGTAAGTAATCGGCAGAGAGTTTGCGGCTCGAAAAGAGACCTCTTTCAAGAAGATGCGTTTAACACGATAGACTTGTCCGCAGGAAGGAGCCCTTAATGCAAATGTGACGCAAACGAACCGCATTGTGAGCACTTGGCTCAAAGCTAAGGGCCCGAGTCTTCATCCGAACGCCTGTGCTTCCCTCTAATACGGGTTATGACAAGACAATACCTCTATGGTCTCTATCCCTCGTTAACATGGCTAAGTCATAAAGGGATCTTCCGGTCTTATCTTCAAACACTAGAAAAGGCCGTCGTTAGCCGAACGTGACCTTTTTTTCTTCGTCAAGTGAAAGAGTTCCGGCGTCGGGCAGGCCTCTAAGAAAGCTGGGGAATCGCTGGCAACATTGTGCCACGTGCACAATCTTATATTAACCCCACCAGTTCATATTATGTTTGATAAAACAAAAGTTCACTGCTTTGAATATGTAATGCTACCACCCTACTAATCACCCTACTGCAAGTTGATTGAGTGTACATCAATAATTATTATTGATATTATTATTATATACAGCAGAAATATTATACCAAAATGTACTTATTTTTGGATGTACTTGAAAATTTCGAAATAATCAAGAGAGAAAGTGTAGGTCAAGATGTAATTTCTGATTTCAATTGATCATTATTATTACCTATTATTTATACACAATAAGTAATACGATACATTAATAACTAGGTAACAATAATTATTAATCATTAAATAAATTAATAGATAATAATTTACATTGCTTAATAATAATAATTAATAATTAATGATAGGTAATTCATAACAATAAACAATCATTTAGTCATCTAGACAGAAAGGTGATCTGATCAAAGAAGATAATAAACGTTGTGTCAAGAATTTGCACAGTTTCTTCACATAAAAACCAAATGAACATGAGCGTGAATCAAGCTGTCGATTTTCGTACTGGGAACAACTGATTCAACACCAGATGATTTTGTGGTAAATATCGAAAAAATGGGTTACTTATCTACACGGAAAATGATAAACTGGTCTGGAAAATGTATAGCGTTTTAACAATTTAAAATAGATTTTCACGATTACAACGCGAATGATTTAGTTCGTGCAAAGGCAGGTTGACGCGGTTCACAATGACGCATCGCTTTTCTCTGTTACTCCTTCCCCGATCGTCTTAACCCATTCCGTTCCGCTAGGCCCCCCAAAAGACCTTGTTACCGTCGGCGACGTGGACCAATTCACGGGGGAGTCTAGTCTTCGGGTTTCACGGATGATGGAGTGCACTCTATTCATTATTAAGCCATTATCCATAGAAGATCATTTATCAATCGCTCGTCCCTACTTCCATGAACGCCTCTTCCTTCCCATTTCGACATGGTGCATGTGTCACTTCCACCCTCAAGATCACAGTTTGATGTGGCAATCCTTAGGAACAGGACGATGCAAAATTGATACCTACCCTATTGAATTTTATGTGTATTCTTATATACCAAAACTAAATGTGTATTATTTAATTAATTCGCAGATCGATTGAAATGCTCATTTTTCCACCAAATACGGAAATCCACCCTTGTTAGAAATTCCAGTAACACACTAAGTGAAATTAACAGTTCAATTGAAAATCGTAGATGTAACGAGTTCTGGATGCTCTCCAACGCTAGATCAGCGCCCATAATATTTATCATCATTTTTCCGATTCTCTCTCGTACGTCAAGGTTGACACGTCGTCTAACACGTCGTTTTGTCTTATCGAAGTTATACTTTTGAACCAACTTCACGAGCAATGGTATGATCTGCACGCAGCCATATTCTACCCTTCATCGGTCATTGGTTGAATTTTATGAAAATGAAGAACAGAACGGATAGTTTTGTACTGTTTGTTTCTGAAGTGTGGCTGTCAACGATTCAAGTTTGAAATGTCAAGTTAATACTTCAGTTGAGATGTTCAAGGGGTGTCTCAAGGTGGAGCCGCGGAAGCAGATGCGGCAGTGCAGATGTCCCTGGATTATACGTGAAGTTTACACAAACAAGAAGGCACGAGTTTGATGTTTACTGAAAACAGACTGTCGAGTATCAGTTTGCCGTTGATGCACCTTTCGAAGTGCGTTTTCCGTTAAAGGTGGGTTTGAATAACGAAAGAGGGACGAATAAGCCGCCTGACATTCAACGAGCAGACAGAAATAGCGCAGGCATGCCGAAGAGAAATGATATAGAAGACACTCTGTGAGGAAAATGCGAGATGTAGCATACTTGAGTATAATAACCTTTGGCACTTATAAATGTATACCTACTCAAGTTCTGATAGTTAAAGCGTTCTCTATAGCCGTGTGTTCGGTACCCGTTAACGTTTCTATATGATTAAAGTTGTATTAGACTCACTAGAGTCGAATTTGACTAATTTGGTATCATATAAATATAATATAATAATATTATATTATATTACATATTATGTTAACTAAAAATTGTCTCAGCGAGACCTTCCCAAACTCAAAAAAGAAATCAAATCGCCAATCATCATCAGAATAATGAACCAAGCTCATTACAAGCCCTCAATCCTCAGCTACTGATGGTATCTGGTGAGGCAGAACAGAAAGAAAAAACTTTCAGGTTACGGAAGGCGAAGAGACCTACACAATCATCTTATACAATCACATAGAGACCTATACAATCACATTGTGGGAGCGTCAAATATTGATGGTAAACATTTGGTAAAGGTATTACGAGGTGCAATGAAAATCGTGGAAATTCTTTGTGCATTCACGTTAACATAGGGTAGCATTGGACCATGAACGGTGAATGACATGCTAACGAACAAGAAGTACAAAGTAACAATGACTGCCTGGAATAATAGACATTTGGCATGCATTTATAATTATAGCCACAATACGGATTGTTACTATAGAAGTGATTAAAAAATCTAGAGTAAAGGTCCTGATAGTGTTTCTAGATTTCTGTTCGGAGTTGATAGGAAAAAGCATATATGCTTTATATATATATTAGGAATCGTCTGACAGAAACTTCAAGATTCCATTTAAGACTGCTCTATGTTTTACCTTTACGCTTTACCTATGAAGAGTAAGTCTCTGTTTTTTAAGGTCAACATCAGAAGCAATCACTTACTACACTAAGTCGAGGATTGTTTTGAGATGAGTGAACCAAGTTTAGGTCAATATTCCCACATGTGTCTCCTAATTCTTGGAATCAGATAAGCTTCATTGCCTTCATCAGGGATGTGGAGCAAGTGCTGGACTGTTCAGCACCTTGGACGCCTGGTATACTACGAATTTCTCAATACGGCCATCTTTGCATAGATCTCTCCTGCCGTTGCATTCTATGCTACTTATATTTCCTACGTATACGTGAACGGGGGTGGGGGATTCGCCCAACTGTAATCCGGCAAACCAAAATAGAATTCCATCTGATGTCCCATTTGGGCTGGAGATCACCTTGCCGTCATGCTGCGGAAGCGAGGGCACATCAAATGGAGTGAGGGGAGGAGCCCTTCTGCACCTATTTTTAGTTCAAAAACGACAAGGTGCACGTGCTCATCGTACTCACTCAGTTATATATGTGAATCACGCATTGCTTTCAGCTTGAAGAATCTTCTCATCTCCCGAACTACTTTACACGTTTATGATTTAAACCCCCTTTGACAGGATCCTACAGAAATCCATTGGACCAGAAATGGTGTAAAAGAGAGACGTCAAATCGTGCGAGGTAATGCCAAACATCTATTTTTTCACTGGCGCCATTAGTGGCACGATGTCACCACAGACCATATCGAATTTATTTAAAACTATCTCGACCAAACGAAACATGAGTTCCGTCAGCCTCCTGGAGCATCTGCAGCGAGTCAACAAGTTGTTGAAATCCCACTTCAATGAGAGAATTTCATGTTGATTACGGGTAGGTACAATAATTTATTAATTTCTGCAATCGTAGGAGCTATGTAACGTTTAGCAACAAAGAAGTTCCCATACCTAACTAGGGTTTGTTGCCCACATAGGGGAGCATTTTCTTGTAAAGCTGTTGTTAACTTTGTACCTATGTGTGGTTATTAGAAATAAAGAAAATTAAAAAAACTCGGCGCTTTGCGCCTCGCCAGGGGGGCAAGCCCCCCAGGACCCCCCCGATCTTTTCTCTTCTATACTTTGTATAGAACGAGGTATTTGCTATGCAAAACATGAATAATGTTTTTGCGTCCGAATGTTGTTTATAGTTTTATTTACTCAGGGCTGTATCTCAGCTTCTTCGATATTTACAGCGGTTTTGGCAGTATATAATTTATGCATAAATTAAAGGCTTTCCAACGAATGGAGAACGATTTTTGTCCGTTGAAAACTAAAGAAGTTTCATTTCCCTAGAAACGGCTCGGTTGTACGTGAAAATCATTAAAAATCTTCGTGACATAATTTCGTGACTTAAACTTCGTTACGCTTTTCAACTCTGGTAGGCCACCGCAAAAACATTATTCATGTTAAAGTTAAACGTTTCACTGGGTGATCCAACTTTTCAGCAAGGATGAGCAAAACGATCACTGTGTGTGAAGACATTTTTAAATAAATACAATCGCCTACTAATCTTGCGGGGAGTTAAACTGTTTCAGCGGGATGGAGTATCACCTAGGCACTCACATGGCAGTTATAGGTGGGTTATTGAATAGATAGCAGGGAAATTAATAATAGGTACAGACACATAACTACATAAGAGTAACCTAGTTGTATGGCTTTGTAGCATATATGAACTCGACGTTTTCTGGATTTGTATTCAGATTTTGAGCCAATTAGCCTGTGACCAGATGTGGACGTTTCACTTCCTTGACTGAAAACCACTCGATTCAAACGGGACGCCGACACGACGAGCGTCTCCCCTGTCGAGTTTGTTTGCGAGTTGTCTCAGATAGAGTTGTGAGACAGTGTTCGTGACTTGACCACTAATGTGTCCGCGAATCCCCACCAACCGCAGCACCGTCGCTTTTTGTCCCACCGACTCACGTACACCTGCCTCCTTCTGATATTGACATCTTTCCTCTTCTTCAAGCTGAACCATCACAAACCGTGCCGAGGTCAATTAATGACCTGTTCGGAATACTTTTACCCTTCTGGCGAGATGGCGAGGAGAGTAATGGGCACCAATTAATGGCCTAAACGATGTGTTACTACAGTTTTTGAGCGGCTCCCGTTAATTATTATAGAGAATTTGTAAAGAAAAGACGTTATTCTATCCTGACGTCCTTGGCGAACAAATCATATGAGCAGGAATCTTACTTATGGGAAATCGGCCAAAATTTATGCGTTCAAATTCTCCGAGTTCCCAAAATAATCTTGAACTTGAACATTCTCCTAGAGGAAAATTTCTTGCTGAATCGAATGGCGATGTCAGAAATTGAGTTTTCCCATCCCAAGATACCAAAAATCGTATTGTGGAATCAAATTGGGAATAATTTACCAAGCAAGAAACTCGTATCTTCAGTTCACTTACCGTAAACTTGAGTACTTAAGTTTGGGTAATATTAAAATCATAAACAGTTAATTGACACAAAATTGTAAATTAAAACAGTTTTCAGAAAATATGTAAGTACCTACCTTCAATTTCTATCAGGTTTTAGCCTTGTCTTCCCAGACTTTTGTATTATAAATATAAAAATACAATTCACTTAAAATATCGTTTGGCACACAACAATATTGAAAATTAAACAACAACAACAGTTAGCTACCTTCCTATTTACATACTTACAAGATCGTATAATAAATCACAATTTGAGTGTATTCACTGCATGCAACACAGATACTTAGATCGTCTTGGCTTGTGGCATATTAAAGATTAGATTCAGTTGTACTGATAGAAATACCTGGTCTTATTAGTTAGGTACTTACCTAAAACATACATCAAACCCAAGACAGCAAACATTTTGCAACCCCTGGTGACCATGAGCAGGCAGCGTTAGAAATACTGATAAAACAATGAATTCCACAAAGTTAAGTATATTAAATATATACTTAGAAGAATATACTTTTAGTACAAATTTTGTAAGTATCATTTAGTAAGTTAGCATCGTCAAAAAAAAAAAAAAAGAAACCGCCGTTTGGCTTAGTATAATAGAAACCTTCAAATGGAGTCAATCGCTTGATCTATCACATTGTCATCTGAAGGTATGCAACCTTTTCAATAATTCGAATAATGAATGTATGATAGGAATGGACTTGAATATCAAGAGTGAAAATGTGTTCTTACTTATCTAGTTGTCTCATTGAATGTTCCGTCTCGTTGAAATATACTAAGCTGGAAACCTGTATCTGCGAAATACGTTGCAAGTGAATCGAGTTAGGTGCCAGAAACGAATTTTCGTCCATTGAAAAGGGCACTTGTGAATATGTATTTGCTGAGCAAACCCCATGGAATTGACATAAAGTGCGCTCAATTTGAGGCGTTTACCGAGAAGATACACCTCTAGGACTACGAGAATCGGCAGAGAAAAAAAAAAAAACAAAAACGGAGGGATCAGATACGACTTTTTCGCTAAGGACGGCAGTATTGGCGTCAACATCTTTCAGCACATACATTTTCGAAAATGTTTTGGTTAAAAACCCTTTTTTGGGCGTTCCGAATCCAATAGTTTTATACCTATGCTATAAATGACGAAATCTTACCATTCTTAGGTACGTGATAAATAATCCAATATCTAGCTGATATGTCAATAATCACAAAAGTAAGTGAGTTCAAAGACTAGCAAAGTTTGGTGACAAAATGCGAGATAAAATAAAAATAATAATTATTGTCAAAAAATCCCCAGTCATGCAGGATGATTATAAGAGCGAATTTTCGAAGAACTAATTGGTTTTATGTAAAACGTCTCCATTAAAGAACCTGATGTCCGTGAAGAACATCTCAAGTAACAACCACGTACGTTTCTTCGTCTTCAAAGTGCTCCAGTTTGAGAGCGGAATAAGATATAGCAATTCTGACTTCTCCATCTTATTCACCATGTAAACACCTTTAAAATGAGGTGTCACTTGACAGACCGTTTCATTTTTAGAATTTATGCAACTCCCCTCCTCCCCCACAACATCCTCAAACCCCCCTCAGCTTTTCGATATTTCCGTCATCACATTACAGCAGACTAACCATGAAGAATGTATCAAGGTTCAACCACGTTTCTTCATATACAAAGTACTAACGTTTGAGAACGAAATAAGTTATCGCAATAATTGGAATTATTCCGACTTCACGATCGTATTCAGCATGTAAAACCCTTTAAAATGAGGTGTCACATATATACCTACATATAATTTTTGGTGTCTTATGGCAGTGGATTCAGGATGGTCTGGAACGGATTTTGGTATGACAATTTTTCGAAAATTCGAGTTTTACAAATTTTAAGCCGAGAACGTTTTCTTCGAAAATTCGCTAAAAGCATTTAGTTTGGGGAACTCGTAGGACACTCAAAATTATCTGTGCGGTTTTCGTTCCTTAAAGATTTACTGCAAATGTTTGCCATTTTCCTCATGATGCTACAGACATGTCAAGGAAGGAAGTTATACGAATCACCACGGGAGTAAATAAAACATTTAAATAATAAATTATACATTTTTGAGAATCATTTGACTCGAGATAGTGCTTAAAATACGATTATTTTCTGTAAATCCGCGCATTTTTGTAATATACCTATCACTTGGAAGAGCCGAACCAGCTCATGTTGATTTGATAGCTGAACTTTTTTGTGGCAATCACCCACAACAGAGCGGCCGATTTGAGCTTGGGAACGGAATTCCAAGATAGTTGACAAACGGGGTCTCGACTTACTCGGTAATGTGGAACAGGTTACTTAATCTTCACCCACAGTCGTGACATGAATGACAAGAAACAGGAAAAGGAGTCTGATAGCGTGAAGAAACGTCGATCGAGAGGTAGTTTAGGACTCTTAACTCATTAAGCCTTGCTCGTAGAAAGAACGATCTTACTGTTACGACACGGAAATATCACAAAGACAGTTTGCATAGGGCTGTTTGTATACCTGAGATCATGTTGACGACATGTGTGACAATAATGAAAAGTAAGTAGTTAAGATTTCACGGGAAAAAACTCTGCAAATTCTTGACACAACGGTTTATTATCTTCCTTGTGCAGATCACCCTTCTGTCTATCCCAGACTGTGTTGCAAACCGGCACCATACCATATTCTCACCGTACTCATACCATTTCTTTCCTATCATACCGTACTGTACTATACTAAATCATACATACAATAATATACCATACCATACTCATACCATGTCGTACCAAAATTCGTTTTGAACCCCTTCCCCTTGACCTAGGGTTATGAAAAGTTTCGAGGACCATTGTGGGGTTGGTCGAAACCCATAAAAAAATTTCGTAATTTTAACTCAACGCTAACTTGGCAAAGTGCCGCGGACGGTGTTCGGCGGACGGACGGATTTTTTTTATTCGATTTTCTGAATCTACGTATCTTGAAACGTAAACCAACAAATTTTGAGGGGGGGGGGGGGTTAAAATTTTTTTTTCTTTGGGCGATTCCAATGGTTCATTATCGAAGATAATAAACCAAAATGAAGTACGAGGTAAGCGGTGTGGGTGTGGGAGGGGGCGCAGAGACATAAAAGGTCTCGTCGTATGACGCAAGAGTGGCCTTCTGCCAGCCGTCTTACGTCATACGCTCGTGCGTCATAGGCTCTGACGCACCAGTTGGTCTCCTGCCAGCCGTCTTACGTCATTCGCTCGTGCGTCATAGGCTCTGACGTACTAGTTAGCCTCCTGCGAAACAACTTACGTCATACGCTCGTGCGTCATAGGCTCTGACGCACTAGTTGGCCTCCTGCCAGCCGTCTTACGTCATACGCTTGTGCGTATAGGCTCTGACGTACTTGTTGGCCTCCTGACAGCCGTCTTACGTCATAAGCTCGTGCGTCATAGGCTCTGACGTACTTGTTGGCCTCCTGCCAGCCGTCTTACGTCATGAGCTCGTGCGTCATAGGCTCTGACGTACTTGTTGGCCTCCTGCCAGCCGTCTTACGTCATACGCTCGTGCGTCATAGGCTCTGACGTACTTGTTGGCCTCCTCAGGTCATTCAAAAGTGAACTAAAAATTACACCGTTTCTTGAGAATTTTTAGAGATATGACATTGTCGAAATTTCAAAGTTCGTTTTGAACCCCTTCCCCTTGACCTAGGGTTATGAAAAGTTTCGAGGATCATTGTGGGGCTGGTCCAAACCCAGAAACCAAATTTCGTAATTTTAACTCAACGCTAACTGGGCAAAGTGGCGCGGACGGCGTACGGCGTACGGGGGACGGCGTACGGGGGACGGCCTTCTACGTGTCTTGAAACGTAAACCAACAAATTTTGAGGGGGGGTTAAAAAAATTTTTTTTTAAAACAGCGGTTGGTCTTAAAATGTCCGCTAGGTTGTCTAGAATATGCTCAATAATTTTGAACTAAATCTCAATCGATTTGACTAATCCACAGCCAAAAACTCTGCAAATTCTTGACACAACGGTTCATTATCTTCTTTGTACAGATCACCCTTCTGTCTAGATCACTAGGTCTAAAGTCTAGATCCTAATTGTTACATTAATTATTATTATCAATTTTATCAAGTACCTAGTGAAAATTATTATAATTTATTGTTAGGTATTAATAATTCGTATTTATTATTAATAATAATTATTATTAATTATGATTAATTAATACGATATAATTCTGGGGTTTTTAATACTACGCCGGTAATAATTTTTCTATAAAATAAGTACCTACCAACAAACATTAGTAGAGTATGAATGTATGTTCTGGAGCAACATGTTTGAACATGCTCGTCTGTCGCACCCCTTCACCCCGACCGTTGAAGTCTCTTCCCCCTTCCCCCCCCCCCTCGCCCATCTAACCTGCCCACCTGATCCTTCTCTGTTGTCATGGTAACCACCCCCCTCGACCCTTAATGAGTTCTGTACTACCCCCCCCCCCTCACACTAAAGACTTCCTCCCTCACCCCCTCCGCAGTGCACCCCCTCCACCCCTCCCTCGCCCAACCTGCCCACCTGATCCTTATCTGTTGTCATGGTAACCCCCCCCCCCCCCGTCTTTATATCCTTCCCCTCGACTTCCTCCCCCTTCACCACTGACTCCTCCCCCCCCCCCTCACCGTCGCCAAGACATTTACCCTTGACCCCCCTCTCCACGCCCCCTCCTACCATTCATTTCATTCAATATACCAAGTGTGGGTACTTTTCAGGTTCAGGACATTGTGTAGAAGTCGTTTTTGAGCAGTACAAAATTTTTTGAAAAACTCAAATTTGGATACCCAAGTTCAAAATTACGCCAACTACCTTTCCAGTACAGTCTATAATGATGTACCAATGGTTTTTTGGAAAGTATCAAATTTTGTTGTTGAAAAAACTCAAATTTGGATGGTACCCAATTTTGGGGAATCCAAAATTGCTCCAACTATTGGTGTACCTACTTACCTACCTAACAGTACCACCTATCTATCAACAGTACCTTAATAAATTTATCTTTCTTAACTTTAAACTCATACCATGGGAAAGGATATTACACCAAATGAAAACAAAGGTTTCTTGTTAACTGTTTCTTTTATTCAAAAACATAATACTTCAAATATACAAAACTACAAAAATAATATTTCGTGTCTACCATTACCTAACATCTCCTTGTAAACAACATAAATAAACAACATTCTTCTGAACTAAAACATAAAATAATAATAACATTCTTTTGAACTAAAACATAAAATAATAACGACGTTCTTTTGAATTGAAACATAAAATAATAATAACATTCTTTTTTTTTTTCCTTACAAAATAATAGTTTTCTTCTCAAACAAAATCTTCTTAATGACAAATATTACTTATATAAAATCCAATGGCCTATAGCCTTTGACCTATAGGACGTACATAATGTGGGATCAAAGTTGTGATGTACACAATGGTTCCCTAACCTGATTGGCTCTAATAAGATAGTAATTTTGGGACATCCCAAATTTTCAACATTGACAAAGGTAGGTTGTAAACTTGGAGAGATTTGGAGGAGTAGGAACTCAATCTTCTGCTGTCCCTTCACATAGATGGTGTCATAGATGTTGGCGATCCAGTGCATGATGTTTGGTAGTTCAGTATACTCCACATGACCTTCTTCCCAGGTAATTCCATGTAGGTGGCGACTTACCCAATCGTTGACTCTTATCGCTTTTTTGACATGGATACAAAGTCCTTTGGGAGGTTTGAAGAACCAATGTTGTGTCGAGTGTTGATTCAAGTCATAGAGGGATAACTCCTTCACCACATATTGCATGTGGTTGTTGACTAAGCATTGGATATCTATGACGACCTCTTTCTTCGGTGACGACATGTTGAAGACTGAGAACCCACTCGCTCCTTCCTCTCCTTTTATACCATTCGTCGAACTATATTGGTGAGGGGGTTGTATTCGATAGATCGATCGTGGATAATGAGACAATAGGCTGTAGTGTTGGCAGGGAATGCCGTGCTTGACTCAAATTCCAACAAAACATCGATTGGTCCTGATTTGATCGATTCACTCTGTTTTGAGCAATCTAGTACAACTAGAGGTGCTGCTCTTTTGAAATCCGTTACTGACAACAAAGGGTAATTTACATCGACACCATAGAAACTCTGCTGAAAGGTAGCATACATTCGGTAGAGTAAAGCATACTGGTTCCTATCAAAGTTTACATTCAAATCATCATAAGGATAACATTTCGAGTTCAAAAATAGTTTGACATTCGTTAAATGACAATGGTCAAAAATAGTGGCGCTCTTATCCACACTATGCTTTCTAGCAGTTTGAAATCCTAAAATTACATATCTTGGCTTTTCAACTTGCGATGACGTCTTGACGTTCCATACTTGTTTCTGAGTTGAGGGCAGTAGCGGATATTCATATAGCTCCAAACATCGGAAATCCATTTTGATTGACTTCTCCTTCTCCAGATGTCGGTAGAGTTGAAGACGATGAGAGTCGTTCAAGGTCAAATAAGGCATTCGCCACGAGATCCCAGTCAGCTTGATTATTGCCTTCTCTCTGACGGCGGGTGCTGCTACTGCTGGTGATGTGAAACAGTTTTCATCCCTTCTTGAGCGGAGTAGAATCAATTCTTGCTTGACGTTGATGACTACTTTTTGATAGTCTTCGAAGAATCCCAGTAGAATGCTCAATGGAATGCATACGTTGAAATAGCCTTCATTTGATACTAGTTGTTCTGTTTCCTTTTGATTCCATCCATAGGCCTCCATCATGTTTTCGGTCCCCCTCATGAAGGATACATAGCCTTTCATTGTCGAAGTGATCCCAGGATTCCGCACACGATCGATTTCTGATCCACATATTTCGTAGCGTATCTCATCAAAGAGAAAAGGGAAGGGATTAGTACTCAGGATAGCAGCGGCAGGTTTGCCTGATTCATCCTCCTTCATGAAACGTCCATGTATATCCAGAAAACTTTGATATGGTAGGGTGATCAGATCTTGATGTTGGATAGAGATCCTAATTTCTTGTCCTTGGTCCAATGAACATCCATGGGTGATTCTCAGTTTGAGGGACAATCGAAGGTTTGGAATTTCAAATTTTATTATGCTCACCTAAAATTCTGCAATTTTTAAGTATATCTTTAGGAGTCATTCTAAAGGTACTGTGATGAGCCATCACGCATAAATTTCATTTCTGTCCTCAAAAATGAATTTTTAAAATTTCGTAGACCACGACAATGAGAAGTGCCCATGACAATGAGTTTTCCTTCCCTAATGACGGTAGAATAGTACGTAAGGGTGAAGATATTATTAACACAATGGCAACAATATCAATAAAATGTTTTTGTATTAAAATAACGAACACAAATATAAATGTTTACAAAATACCAAACTTGAACACCATTACCCTACACTTTGAAAAAATATTTCAATTATTATCAGTCAAACTTATCATAATTAAATCTCAGTCTCACTCGTAGAAGTAGGTAACAAACTTTTGAAGTTGTAAGTACAGAAACTAGACAATAGGAAACTTAGAACAAAATATTCACTAACAAATTCTAGAAGGAAATTCCTACATGTAAGTAGGTACCACAGAAAACTCGGCGCTTCGCGCCTCGCCAGGGGGGCAAGCCCCCCTGGATCTTTCCTCTTCTATACTTTGTATAGAACGAGGTATTTGCTATGCAAAACATGAATAATGTTTTTGCGTCCCGTTTCCCCTTTTCCTTATCCCTTTTCTTTGTCTGTATGGAAAATATTAAGAAATGTGCGGAAAATTTACTCAGGGCTGTATCTCAGCTTCTTCGATATTTACAGCGGTTTTGGCAGTATATAATTTATGCATAAATTAAAGGCTTTCCAACGAATGGAGAACAATTTTTGTCCGTTGAAAACTAAAGAAGTTTCATTTCCCTAGAAACGGCTCGGTTGTACGTGAAAATCATTAAAAATCTTCGTGACATAATTTCGTGACTTAAACTTCGTTACGCTTTTCAACTCTGGTAGGCCACCGCAAAAACATTATTCATGTTAAAATTGTGAGTTTTGAATCCTCTCCAATAAGTTTCTGATTTGATTAAAATTGAAGATATTGAAGATATTTAGCTTCGTCAATCACCACGAGTCGAGGAAAAATAGAACGCGGAGCGTTTATTTTACAGAGAATCATTCTGCAGGTAATCTGTTGAGGGAGAGGTGGGTTAGGCCAGAAAAATTTATTCTTGCCGTTGTTGTTCATGCAGTTGATCGTCACACTTGCATGATTCAATTCACGATAAAGAGTTGGTGCAATGCCATCTTCACCAATCAATTATTGATGATGTCGTGGAATCAGGGGATTCATCTCTTAATTTTTTTTAGATATTTCTTTCGGTCGTAAAACATTTTGCTGCTTGCTCTCCACTTCTTCCTTTGTTGCCTCTTCTCCCTGTTTGACATTTCCTTTATCATCTTCAGTTTCTCTGACCTCTCATCCCTCTCATACCTAGCTTTCCTCTTCATCTGATCCTCTGGTGCACTTCTTCTCTTCTCTTCCTTTCCGCTTCTCTTTTCTTCTTCAGCCGTTCTGCATCCGTCATTTTTGTCCGACCCATTTTTTTCTGTACCTAATGAAAGAGACAGTATTACTTCATTTTTCCTTTTAAAAACCAATGTAGCAGTATGTTAGGTACTAATTATTTACAGAACGTTGAACCGTAAACCTGGGGAGCTTAGGAATCAATAGGGAAATTTCTTTCCACATTATCATTCCCTATTCCAACTTTTATATAGAGAAAATTCATTAGGGAAAGTGCAGGAAGCAATTTAATACCGAGTTACTTCAAATTCTAAGCATTTTTCTCATTGGTATGGTCTTTCCTCATTGTCGTGGCATTTAAAGTGGCCACTACAATGAGATACCAAAATCGCCATGACAATGAGAAATTGACTTCAACCTTCGGCAGTTTGGAGCCTAATCAACCCTTTTTGAAACTTGATCATGCATTACGTTAGGTTCTTGAATCTCTACCCCAACATGTGGAAAACAAATTAATAATCAGTTCATTAGGCATTGATTCTCAAACCCATAACAATGAGACCTATGAAGGATACACACCTGTTTGTTCCACGTTTCTCCTCGATGGATGAGCGCCGACTGAACAAGACGGCGAAGGCACAGCGTATCCTTCAAGGGCAGGGTTGCCATAACAGAAAAAACTTTGAATTGACCTAAAATTCCCTCTTTTGAGTGAAATTCGATGTTATCAATCTCAGCCATGACAATGAGACAACAAGTTAGGGACAAACTTTGCGATCTCAATTCATGAAGATAATCTCAAGAGTAGTCCCGTCTATAAGCACTGTACTATCCAACAACTAATTCTGAAAAATAAAAATGCAACTTTTTCCGGCTAAGCAATCATCAAGGAAGGTGGAGGTTCGAATAACGTTCGAATGTTGACCTGGGGACAGGCCACGACAATGAGATTTGAGGTATATATGGATAAATTAAAGGCATTTGAAATGACGAAAAACGACTAGATATTATTGGGATAAGTAGGCCAGGTAACCACACTGATATCGCAAAAAGAAAAATTTGGAAAAGTTGGACTGCCACTTTTTAATCAACGAAGGACAGCGATTGTCCCGTAAACTGAGAACCAACCCCATAGGGATAGTGAGAATGATATTCCACCCTTTCAATTCCATTCCCATCTGCTACTTGGGTTTGATGCTCTTGTACATTCAACATGATGTTGTCGCTTCGAGATCTATCTGGCAACTGTGTCGATCTCACTTCAGCTCCTCCTTTTATACTTCTCCTCCACATAAATCAGCAGAGTTGACCCAACTATTGTGTCTCGAGTCAAATCCCAACCATTTAACAAGTGTACGACGACCATCTCGTCTTATTATTTTCTCAACGAGATATACATTTGGATATTTGGTCAGCTGCAGTTCTTCTTCATAAAATCCACCTGCAATAGTATTCTTGTCTGAATCTTCCAATATGTAGGTGGGTGGTATTGTCCTCTTTGTCTTGACAATCTTGAATATCTCTGTAGACCATGAGGGGGTATATCCTTTCTCAAATTCCGCTTTTCTCTTGGATATTCTCACGTGATCACCCATTTTGAATTTGGGGCGGGATGGTGCCGCTGTCTTCTTCTTCTCGTAGAGGGTCTTGAGTGCCAACGCCTCTTTCCGTTTCCCCTTGACTTCAATCGGTGCCATCTTGATCGAGCGATGTTTTGATCTGTTGTACTTGTTGACAACATCCACAATGACCTCCAACCACTTGTAAGTTCCTTGTAGACTGAACCTTTTCCATAATTCTGTCTTCAGCGTTCGAATGACACGTTCCACAATGGAGGCCTTTAGGTTGCTGTAGGTCGAATAATGGTTAATATTATGACTCTCCAATAAGAGTCGTATTTTCCCGTTGTAGAATTCCTTTCCCTTATCTGTCTGGAGGTGTCGTGGTAGGCGTGGTCTCGAATCGTCAAATACCTTTCTGAATCCATCACAGACTGCAGCTCCTGTCTTCGATTTGAGTGGTACTATCCAAACATATTTTGATAGACAATCAATGACTATCAATATGAATCGATGTCCTCCGTTGAATCGGGAATAAGGTTGAAGCTCCAATAGATCCGCTTGCCATAGGTCATCTATCCCTTTTAAGAGGACTCTTCTCCTTGGGTAATTCTTTCTTGCAGGTCGATGAAGCTCTTCCACAATCCTCTTCTTGACTTCCATTGTTGATGTCTTGTCGTTGACTGATCCATAATTACGAGTTCCCATCCTTTTTATTATTCGGGTACTGCGATGTAGATTCTTCTTCATCCTCTTCTTCTTCTATCTTGATTTTTTTTTTCTTTTTTTTTTCTTTCTTTTTTTTTCTTTCTTTTCTTTTCTTTCTTTTTTTTTTCTTTTCTTTTCTTTTCTTTCTTTATCTATTTTTTTTTTTTCTTCTGTAGTTGACTCCGTTGATTCGTTTTTTTTTTTTTTTTTTTTTGTTTTTTTTTTTTTCCCTACCTAATAATAATTTGAAAATTGCGTTCCCTAATTCCTAATATTGCTCGACTCCAAATGTCTATTAAAAAAAAAAAAAAAAATTTCGGATACTTGGTCCCAGACACTGAGGAACAAATCATTTTGATTTGGGTTTATTTGTCGTCGTTGTTGTTGTAAACAGGCTCTTTATAATACGCCATTTTGGATGTTTCAAATCCGCAAAACATCCTTCCGTTGAACTGTATCTTTTCTTATGAGCATTCGTTTCATTCAATATTTTCTTGTAAGTTTGTAAATCGTGATCCCTAATGATGCTCATATCTGGTGTTTTTACAAACAATAGTTCCAAAAGTCCACGTGTGCATTCGATTTTCATAGAGTTCCCTAATTCGATCCTATCATCTTTGAATTCCACGTAGCTGTCACCCATGGTAAATCGTTTCGATGCTTTGTCATACCGTATTCCATAGGTTTCATCAAAGCCAGGGTCTCCATCAATTTTCTTCTGTATGTATTTCGAAGCGATGCCTTCATCTGCTTGATGTGATGCTCCAGCTCCACCGGTTTCTATTTCCTTCTCCGGGAGTGTTTCAGTTGGTGTTTCGATTATTTTCGTCTCATCCTTCTTCAAATTTCCTCCTCCTCCTCCACTAGGTGCTCCTTCAGACGGTGAAATCACCATGTACGGTAGAACAGTGTTACCATCTGCCTTGATCGTTTCATACGGTGACGATCTTGAATTTCGACGTACAGTCATCATTAACGATGGTCTATCTGCATCCCCCTCCTCCTCCTCTTCATCGTAACTGCTTTTGAATATGTCAAAAACATTCGTTCTCCTCTTTGTTCTCATCCTCCTTCTTCGTTTGTCAACCAACTTGAAATGGTCTTCAGCTGAACTTGGAAGCTCCACTTCTTCTTCATCTTCTTCTTCTTCTTTCAACAATGGTAGTGGTGGTTGTGGTGCTGGTCTAATCTGTGCCACTGCTCCAGCTACTACTTCGCGGAGTGGATCGTATCTCCTCTTCAGCTGCATCTCCTTATCCTCTCTACACCTCCGGATCTGATTATATTTCTTTCGAATATTTTCTCGTACTTGCGCTATTGTGTTCTCCATGATACTTCTCCTTCAATGGTTAACAGGTGACTGATCCCTCCTGCTGCTCTCTCAGGGTGTTATATATGTATCGAACCCCTGTCGATAGCGACCAGTGCTGACACCACATTCTTTATCAATAACTAAAAACCCATATTGCTCTTTTTCCCAACACAGTGAACAAATTTCTTTGAATTTTTTGAAACTCATATCCATATTGACATGATCGTCATAAATCTTCTTCATATTCAACATATCTTGACGGAAAACAACTATCAAGTTGGCACAATCTCGCACTAGATGTTTGGGGATACGACAATAGCTTTGTGCTAGATAGAAACTATCAGTTTGACTGTGACGACCCATACTAAAATACATCCTAATACGCTCCTGTTTTTCGCAAGCAATATCATCGAAAATTATTATTGAGTTTGGTTTGGTTTGACAGGGCAATGGGACATCGTCACTATTCGCAAATGTATAGAATCCTATTTCGTTCAGAGGTTTTAGAATATTGTGCAAATGAGTGTATCCTGGTTGAAAGAGCGTTCTTGAGAAGAGATAGATATTCTCAAATTTCAATCCTAATGAAGAGTACAATAGATTGAGCATTAAATTTGTTTTACCGCCATTCGAAGTGGCACATATGATGCATCGTATGCTATTTGGTAGCAACTCGCTGTGTCTAGTTCTTGTATCTTGCATTCTGACATCGTCGTCAATGTTTATAACGGGAAGGCTGACGTCTAGCTTATGCAACTGCATGATGAACACTGTGACTTTTCGACCTAATGCGCCCCTATTTATACGCTTTTTCAATGTTGCCACCACCACCTTAGAAAATTCCCTCCCTCCCTTCATTCATTCATCCACATTCATTCAATAATAAATTACATTCACTCACACATTCATACCGGTCAGAACCAGTAAGGGAGAGGACAACCCGGCTCCGACCCTCGAGCCCTACCCACGCATTGAGTGGAGCAAGGCGTGTACAACAAATCCCGGTTGTAGATGGCCAAACGAAAATGAAGGATCCAAGCGATACTTTAAATTCGTTCAACATGTCACCAACCGACAGAAGAGTACCCATCAACTTGCTCCGGGCAACCCCCGATGAAAAGCATTACACTTCCCAGCTGCTTACGCAGCAGTTTGGTTGCTCCCGTCGGTCTTCACCAAAATTGCCTCTCCCGTAATACTGGTTCAGCCTCTATTACATTCACACATACGGGAGGTGAGGGGATGGAGTACTTTTAAATAATATTCCTCGCATCCCCGCTTTTATATATCTACCTACATCTAATGACTAGAAAATTTAAAAAATTTAAAACCTATTGACTAGAAATTGACTACAATTTGATAACCTAAATTTGAAAATCCTACAATTTGAAAATCCTACAATTTGAAAATCCTACAATTTAAAAATCCTACAATTTGAAAAATCCCTACAATTTGAAAATCCTACTATTTAAAATCTAAAATTTGAAAATCCTACTATTTAAGATCTAAAATTTGAAAATCCTACAATTTGATAACCTTTAATTGGAAAAATGCTAAATTGAAAGAATTAAAAAAGATCTATACGGAGCATTATTCCTCACGGAGGCTATAATGTCCTATGGCTAATGTATCGATACCATTAGGTAAAATGTGACGTTTATCATCGTGTGGGGAAAGCGATATTTTATTTAAAATGATACTTTGAACATTGTGGGACTTTGATCTTATGCTAGTGCAGTCATGTCGGCTTATTGTGGAGGAGGTGATACATGCAAGGTAATCATCAACGGTTATTTGATTTTGAACAACAGCTCGTTGGATACCTTTGGCCCGCTTATATTCTTTGCCCTCAATTTCTATTCCATACATTTTTGATCTACATGCTACAAAGCGATATATAATTTTCCCTGCTGCCTCGTCCTTGAATCTACCCAAACACTTTTTGTACAGGGGGGAATAAAGGGGGTGTTGTGATGGGTAGTTGGAAGTATCTAGGTATTGATCTACCATTTCCCCTTCCATATCTTTATAAAAATCGTTGGTTTTGATAGTCCATATGAAAGAATCAGTATCCATGTAGTTTAATTTTAGACGGTCCCCTGGATATTTGACCTTCATAACGTCATACTGGTAGCGATACATAACAGTTTTTGATAGGTCTAAAATCGATTGCCCAACGTAGATGGCTTTGTTGAAAAAAATTGATGTTTTGCCCATTTGTATAGCCACCAAATCTTCGTTTAAAATATTAGAATCTATAAAATTAGATTTAGCAATTAGTTTTTCTGCTTGTCTATACGAGGTGGCTAATCTAACATCTATACGCTTGCGGATCTGCTCGCACGTCTTCCCGTATATGGCATTGTTGTATAGTTTGAATTGATCTTTTTCAAAATCGTTTTTGGAATTCTTACGAAGCTCATTGTTCATGTCTATATAGGGTTTTAACCATCTAGATTGGCGGAACTTAATGGCTCGATTTATTTTTACTAAAATGAGACCATGATCTAGAGCTTGTTTCAATGCCATGTAGTGGACCACATAATTTTTTCTATTCCCTAAATGGGCCACTAATTTACCCCCGACATTGGATAACTTTTCGGGAAGGAATGGTAGATCGCTGTGGCTGTCATGGAGTTGATCCGGGTAATCTAAATCCACATCGAGCAGTAAACCGTATGGATCATCTTCCCCCATTGTCTCCAGCTTGATGGATTCTGGATCAACCCATGAGAACTCGCCTATGGGGAGGGGCTTGGTCATGACTGTGGCGTAGAGAGCATTGCAGTCTTGGTATGTAATATACGTGCTCTCCTTCGTGGGGTCGAAGCCAGGGGCGTATTCATTGTTAGCTTTAGAATAACGCCCCGAAGCTTGGACCAGACCACCACGGATACCAGATTCGACCATTAAGAGCATGTTATAGTCAGTCAGCAGCTCTAATTTTACTTTTGTCATTCGTAGCATACTGGACCATGTCATGTGGGGTGTTGTATAAAATTGGGCGGGGTCAAGCTTGTGGGATTTCAGCGTAACATTCCTAAAAGCTTCAAAAACCTCTGCTAGAAGAAGGGTGTCAATTTTTAAATAGAGGTCATGGTAGTCACCGAGGTTATTGCAGTTGAATTCCTGCCACACTTTTTGGGCCCGTTCGTATTCCTCCTCAGAAATACCCGCATGCCTCAATTTACTATAAAATTTATCAATTGGTGGCAATTGGGTTTCGAGGAAACGGTCCCAAGAGTCCATATACTCGTACGGGTAAACACCTTTCTGCTTGACAAGGTCTAGTAAACGGGGATCGGGGAAATAACAGGATAAAATATTAAAATCAGTTAAGTTCTGACTCAGACTGTCGAGGCTATTTGATAAAAATCTATAACTATCTAAAAACCTGATACAAAATCTATTGGAAACGTACTTGCTAAAACTAATATACTTTTCAGAGTTTGCTGCAATCACATTAATTCTTTTGTTATCTACTATATTAAGGTTCGGAATTAAAAAATGGGAGTCGTACCCAGAAAGATTGTGGAAAAATACAGGCAGGAACGATGGTGCCTTAAACCTAATATTACAGTTATTATGTGCAGCACCCCGGTACATGCCTGTGATGTGACAGTGGTCGTAAACTTTGTAATTGTTAGGTTTAAAGACCTTGTCACACATATAGCAAATAGTGGTAGCATCATGTTGTTGTTGTTGAACTGCAGTAAGTGGGGTCATGGGAACTTTGCGGCTATACACCTTCTCCACTTCCTGTGCTATATGTGTCAAGAAATTCATTAACCTATCGACAACGTCTGGTCCTCTGTATAAAAATAATCGTTCCAAATGTTGGGCATATGGTAAAACTGAGGGATCTATCGATAAAAATGCACAGGCAGAGTTAGGTTCGTGTTTGTTGTATGGCAGTTGATAGGAATTGTTTGGATTAGGTGGGCAGGATTGCACTGTGCGTAACAGGCTTTCGAAATCACCATATACGACAAATGGGACCTTTAGTGCTAGCTCTACCTCTTTAAATTCAATAAATTTATTTTCCTCTTTCGGCATGTTGACAGCTACGGGTTTGTTTTTATTACACAAATTATCGTGGGCCTGTAGTTCCCCAGAAAGTGGGTCAACTCTTTTGAACCACAAGCAACGCTTGCATATGTTTATTCGTTCCGTATGTTTAGTGATTTGATTGCGGACTAACCTGCTAAAATCTTTTATGTAAACATAGTGTCTGTTGTCCCCTTCTTCTAGCATAAGGAGGTCTCTGTGATCGTCCAACTCCCTATCTACTATCTTTTTTGGACACACGATATTCTTTTCATTTAATGTGAAGACGTTTATGGAAATATTATTTTTCTCTTCGAAAATTTTTATATCGTGTAGGGAGGTGGGGAATGAAACGCAGCTGAAATCGTATCGATGAGGCATAATGTGATAATGTGATTCTCTCATTGAGTCACGTGGGATAAACTTGGCCAAAACTGCATATTGGAAGCAACGGTTGCCATCACTAGGAACATTGAGACACGCTTTCCTATTCAATATCACCTTGGGGATCTTGATGGGACCAGCCCCTCCACGTAACGGGGAGTATTTATTTACCTTCAAACGAAGTCCATAAATAATATCTAGCTTCCACCCACTTTTCTTTAACTCTAATTCAGATAGTTCGTTGTTCAGCTTGGTGAACATAGTATTTAATAAGCCGTAAATTTCCATGTGATCTAATAAAATTTCATTTTTAACCTTGATATTTGTTTCAAGGTTTTCGTTCAGAATATTAACCATTAGGCAGTCGATAAAAATATTAAATTTGATGGGGCCGTGATCTGTGAGTGATTGTTGTAGAAGCCTAATTATTTTTTTCCTCACGTCATTCAAAAATAGTGGCAGATCTAATATAAAATTTGATTGAATAAAATATGAAGCGATTCGACTTTGAAAAGCGGTCTCGTAGGGTAGAATAAAATCAGTATTCGGCTGTGTGGCTAACAAGTTTCTGACGTGAGGATCTGTGGGTCTTCTACTGTTGTTTGTAATTGATGGTACTGTACTACATAATGTTCGATGGGATTCAAAGAGGGCTGCACTAGCGTATCGTCCACCACATGTGTCACACAATAAATCTATTTTACACACTAGTTCATGTCTTATCTTTTCTAATATGTCTCGAAAAACTTCCCCACATTTTGCACAATTTAAATTTCTAGTGTGTAAAATTTCGTGTAAAATTCTTTCAGATTGACTATTGAACGCTTCCCCACAATATTGGCAAATACAATCGAAAATATCTACTGGTGGTGGTGGGGGTGGGGAAGAAAACCGAGTTTTTTTAAGCGGGGGCGCGTCACAGGTTCGAATGTGGGTAGGGGCATTGAAATTACCCCCACATCTATCGCATAGTACGAAATCATCCACGTCAGCCGTTCTTTGTACGCAATTTTTCTCGTGCTGCAATAGCATGTATTGGCACGGGAAGGGCAATTTGCAAAATGAACAGTTCTTGGAAGACGATGCCATTATACAAGAAACAATTAACAATTAATAATTAAATTCAAAAAATAATAATAAATTTTATCGAGCAAATAAAAATTATCGAGAAAAAACTTAACTGACCGAGATGAAAAAGAAAAACGAACTGTGATCAAAATAAATTTGCTCAAAATAAATAAACGGTACTCTTTTTTTCGAACTGAACGAGATGAAAAAGAAAAAACGAACTGTGATCAAAATAAATAAACGGTACTCTTTTTTCGAGAAAACAAAGTTAAAGAACGAGAATATTGAATTTAACTGAACAAGAAAAGAAGAAGAAAAAAAAAAATCAAATTACTACTCTTCAATTAATTTAAGAAACAACAACAAAAAAGAATGAAAGAAAAAAAAGAACTTTTCAACCAAAGGAAAAACTCTGAACGATATAAGTAAATACAAGGAAAGGGTAATGAACGAGAGAACGAGAAAAAGGATTTGAAAAAAAAAAAAAGTGTTGGGGTAAATTAAATGTTATCTTCTTCAAAGTATGGGTCTCAGCAAGTGAGAGAAAAACTATTGCCGGATATGGAATAAACGAAAAATTAACAAATGATAAATGATAGTTAACAAATGGAAATGAACGAAAAAGAAAAAAAAAGGTGTTGGGGTAAATTAAATGAATATACCTACTTCAAAGATTGGGTTCTCAGCTAGTGAGAAAAAGAACTATTGCAAGATATGTGGGAAAAAAAAAAGGAGAAAAGTAAATGAAATTATAACTGGTAAGTAATTGGGAAAAAGAGAGAGAAGAAAAACCGATGGTTTAGGGATGCAGCTGTAACCAATATCCTAACGGCGAAATATTAATTAGGGTGTACCTATTAAGTCTTCAATGTTGAGGAGCTTGGAGCAGTGGCAGGCGGGGTCAATGAACTTTCCGTGTTGAGCACTCAGAACGAACTGATGCCTGGGGAAGGTGCGGTGCTCCTTATATAGCCCAGGCGGAGGGGGCAGTGAAAGTCTGCGCATGCGCAGTAGAGTAAGGGAGTATGGTTGCGGGGGGGGGGGGGGGTGGAGGGCGCCACATCAGCATGTTCAGACCTGCTGAGGTAGGTATTGTACCCTCACTTGGTATATTGAACGAAATGAATGGAATGAGGGGGGGGGGGGTCATCGGTGAAGGGGGAGTGGGGGATAGTTGAGGGGTGTGTTGGGTAGGGGGAAGGAAGGGGAATGGAAGGGAAGGGAGGGGAGGCGGGGGCCTACTGGGACTATATAAGTCGAGCGGCACAGGGTCTGCCTCACTCTTCATTCAGCCACTGCCACTACAACTTCAGCAAGACAAGTGAAATTATGAGCTCGCTATCTGCTCAACTGAACGTGATCAACAGGAGGACGACTGGAATCAGAAACCTCAGCGACTTACGGCTTGGAATAGCCTATGAAATTGTCGAGTTCACTCGATTGGCTACTCGCTTTGGTGACATAATTGTTGCTACTTTGGCTGGACATAATGGATACGTGAAAACAGAACCTATCAAAGTATTCCTACCTAAACGGTTCACAGTCTGCTTCACTGACGAAATTATTGAAGAATATAACAAGAATACATTCCTCAATAATCCCATCACCCTGGTCTACAAGGGAATTCTCAATAAAAAACACGACATTGAATTCATATAAGAGATCATGGACCTCGCCAAACGCCTGAATGCAACTCTCCACGGAGGAAGGAGGATAGGACAAGTAAGCGACTTACAAGTGGGACAAGCATACGAAATAAAGAAGCTGCAAATCATACCACCCAAGGATGGAAGCAACAAACCTTCTGAATTAGTGGCACACATTGAATTCAACACAGTTGGGATCCCTTATCCCTATCCTGCAAGAATTTACCTCCCTAGAAGACTACTGGGAACTCTGACCCAAGATCAAGTTGAAGAATACAACAAGAATTTCATTTTTCATCAAATAAGTATTATTTATCAAGGAGATGTTAATGGTAGACACGAAATATTATTTTTGTAGTTTTGTATATTTGAAGTATTATGTTTTTGAATAAAAGAAACAGTTAACAAGAAACCTTTGTTTTCATTTGGTATAATATCCTTTCCGGTGGTATGAGTTTAAAGTTAAGAAAGATCGATTTATTAAGGTACTGTTAGGTAGGTTAGGTACACGAATAGTTGGAGCAATTTTGGATTCCCCAAAATTGGGTACCATCCAAATTTTTTTTTTTTTTTTTTTTTTCACACAAAACATTTGATACTTTCCAAAAAACCATTGCTACATCATTATAGACTGTACTGGAAAGGTAGTCGGCGTAATTTTGAACTTGGGTATCCAAATTTGAGTTTTTCAAAAAAAATTTTGGTACTTTTGAAAATGAAGTCTACATGATGTCCTGAGCATGAACAGTACCCACACTCGGTGTATTTTTGGATTTTCCAAATTCGGGTACTTATCCAAATTTGAGTTTTTCAAAAAACATTTTGGTACTGCTCAAAAACGACTTCTACACAATGTCCTGAACCTGAAAAGTACCCACACTTGGTATATTGAATGAAATGAATGGTAGGAGGGGCGGGGAGAGGGGGGTCAATGGTAAATGTCTTGGCGACGGTGAGGGGGGGGGGGGGGGAGGAGTCAGTGGTGAAGGGGGAGGAAGTCGAGGGGAAGGTTATAGTGACGGAGGGGGGGGGGTACCATGACAACAGAGAAGGATCAGGTGGGCAGGTTGGGCGAGGGGGGGGGGGGGGCGGAGGGGGTGCACTGCGGAGGGGGTGAGGGAGGAAGTCATTAGGGTGAGGGGGGGGGGGGGTAGTACAGAACTCATTAAGGGTCGAGGGGGGTGGTTACCATGACAACAGAGAAGGATCAGGTGGGCAGGTTAGATGGGCGAGGGGGGGGAAGGGGGAAGAGACTTCAACGGTCGGGGTGAAGGGGTGCGACAGACGAGCATGTTCAAACATGTTGCTCCAGAACATACATTCATACTCTACTAACATTCGAAATTACCTTCGATTCCGTAGCACGAAACGCACCTCAGAACAACAAACTCGACATCACTAAGTCTTGTGCCATATGATGTTCCAAAGAGCTTGTTAGTATGAAAATGGACCTGTATTTCAACAGTTTGAGTCAAGATAGTGTTGTGAGGCACAATCTTTGAGCCGTCATTGTGAAATAACGGCTGGTCGTACAAAGCTGCGGATGGTCTTAAAAAATTCTACGGAACAAACTCTATCTAAATATGAAATAAAAAACATACCGTTCTATATGAATTTTTCGAGATATGGAATTTTCAAAATTTCAAAATTCGTTTTGAACCCCTTCCCTTTGACCTAGGGTTATGAAAAGTTTCGAGGACCATTGTGGGGCTGGTCCAAACCCAGAAACCAAATTTCGTAATTTTAGCTCAACGCTAACTGGGCAAAGTGGCGCGGACGGCGGACGGCGTACGGCGTACGGCGTACGGCGGACGGCGTACGGCGTACGGCGTACGGCGGACGGACGGATTTTTTTTTATTCGATTTTCTGAATCTACGTATCTTGAAACGTAAACCAACAAATTTTGAGGGGGGGGTTAAAATTTTTTTTTCTTTGGGCGATTCCAATGGTTCATTATCGAAGATAATAAACCAAAACAGAAATAAATGAAAATCCAAAAATGATTTCAGACGAATTTCAAGGTCAACAACTTACACTGATACTGAAATGTCATCCAAGAACTGAGTGAATTTTATTATCTTTACGACCCTTTGTAACAAAAGTGTACTGAGGTGAACCTAGCCGGGAATAGTGTGCTGTAGTGCACCCTGCCAGGTTCCCAGTAAGTTCATTCACTGAGAGAAGTGTGCTGTAGGTCAACTTGCCGTATGAAAATGAAATGAAATAGCGAGAAAAATTATTTAAAATTTTGAAATATATCTTGTATTATAATATACTGTATAAATATTTTCACAGCAGGAGAAAATAGAAAGAGAGTAACACCTAATTTAAACAATTGTAAATCTTACGGTAATTTTCGCGTTACAGCGTCATCAGCCCAGGAAGAAAAAATTATAACATGATTGATATAGAAAAAAAGGCCCGGGTCAATCCCAGGTTTAGGGAAGCTAACATAGGTATTTTTTTAGCTCAAAATGAACTGAACTCATGAACATGATATTCTATTCTATAGCTCAAATAGCCAGTGCTAAAGCTTTGAGGCTTACGATAATGCCAAGATGACACTTTATTGGATGGGAAACACTTCTTTTTCTCCAGAATAATGTCAAGTGTTTTTTTTTTTTTTTCCTTTTTTTCACTGAAAGCCGGTATTTAGGTTTGATGGAAACCCTGCAACAAGAACCAAATTACCCTCTGCACTTATACCAGGGACCTAGCAAAGTGTACTGTGGTGCACTTCTTCCACCCTTGCACTTATACCGGGAACCTGGTAACCTGCACACCTTTTCGTGGTCTTTTCCTACAGAAAAAAACTCGCTCTGTTTGGTTCTAAGATCATTGGATCTCTACACTATGGAAATAAAGTGAAAAACTCAAATGTGTTCGGCGTTCGCCCATGCTTCTTCCCGCCCAGCTGAATAACTGCTGTTATCCTGATAAAATTGACATTCTCTCGTGTTTCTTGCAGCAACATTGCTAACAGAAAGGGATTCACCAGAGAGGGTAACACTGGTTCCGAAATTATAAATCCTGCTAGGACCTTTTAGTTCCATCCAAAGTAAAGATGTAAAGTAGTGCAACTTGCCAGGATAAGGGTTAAAGATCTTCCATATCATTCTCACAATTCTTGTTCTCTTTGTATAGAATAAGCTCTTTAGATTTAATTTAACATTATGTGACGTTTTTTTTTGGTCTCGGGAAGAATTCTTTTCGATAATTGGTGGGGGATGTTGATATGTAACTTCTTCCCTTCGGTAATGATAGCTTCATTACACAAATACGAGGGTATTGGCTCATTCAACAGAAGATTGGTTACAGCTCAGAGCGCAAAAGCGTGAGCTTCCCTTCAGAATTCTTAGGAATGATAATAGTGTTGAAATTTTTGTGCAAAACTACTACAATTTTATAAATTCAACCTTCTGCCTAGATCACTGTTCTGTACACAATATC
Organism: Stenodema calcarata; assembly: GCA_963920205.1. Classification (NCBI taxonomy): domain Eukaryota; kingdom Metazoa; phylum Arthropoda; class Insecta; order Hemiptera; family Miridae; genus Stenodema; species Stenodema calcarata. Next base: position 12,347,041 of record OY986049.1, on the reverse strand, counting down.
CGTGAGTCTCGCAAATATGCGGTGTAATGGGCGTAATGAGGCAGAATATCGTGTATCTGACCGAGTAGTTGATCACGTAGCACTGTAGCAGTTGCCTGTAACTAACTTTGTGATGGTCTCATCAATTTGCCAACTAAATTCCTGGCCGGCTGAAAACATCAACCAGAAAATATCAGAAATGTGTTTCTCCCCGTTAGAAACCGTAAGTTTCCCCGTCAAAACAAACTTAAAAACCCCCAGGACGAGGCCCGGCCCAATCGGAACTCGTTCGCCGACTTTGAAAGAGTTCGGTCAATTTAAAAGGAAACCGTACATTTTAAGTTCCAATAGTTCGCATTATTTGAATGACTTGAAATGAGCATAACTTAACCGTTTTGCCTCTTCCACGTCTTTTGCATTACAAGTAGAAAATTTTCACGAATCATTCATTCTTGGGCCCAACGAACCAGAAAGACACCGTAATTGATTCGATAGTTTGCCGGTCGGAGCGTGAAAATGTGAAATCATTAAAAGTCGTTATAATTTAAATGCGAAGGAAGTGACTGGGGATAAAAGAAACTTTCACAGAGCTCTGGGCTTCGCGGACTATTCAAACACGCCTGGGTCCTCCTTTTTTTTCTTTTTCTGAAGACACTAAAAGAAGAAAGCGCACGACCCAGATATGGAAGTGTTGTTCATACACGAACTTATTTCCAAGGGGTAATGCTCCTGCAATGTCGGGCTATTATTTTTTATTTCTCACGATTCCACTTGTCCGGTACGATACGTAACAGGTTTCTCGCCTTGGACTCATGTCTTTTGAAGGTGTTTTTTGTGGATCATTAGTACTTTGCCTAGCGGCTCAAAAGAGAGCAGCGTGATCAAGACATTTCTTCTTCCACTAATTTCTTGGAAACGTACCAATAGGCCTAATCATCTCATTGGTATGACATTCAATGTTCATCATCGTGTAGACTCAAGTTTATAAATAATCAGGTTATGAACAAACGTGACTATTCTTCTTACAGACATCACAAAACTCGTGCTTCAACTTCTAAATAAGCTGTTGGAGATGCATTTCCCTTAGCTCGAATTTATCGACTATGCTTCTGATTCTGATTCAACTTTTATAATACTTTTATTCAACAATTATAAGACTCGCAATAGTACCTCAACTCTATAAAAATATAATGAGGGTATGAAATTAAAGCTATAAAGTAGGTGAGCTTTCAAATGATGGCAAATGTTGGTGGCTATACTTTCTTTTGAGGTTTAAAGCCTAAATTAGTCTCCTCTCCTCCCTCTCTCTCTCTCTCTCTCTCTCTCTCTCCCCCCCCCCCTGAAAAAGGACAATGATGTTCGTGTTATCAATATAACTTGCAGGATTCACGGCTGAACGATATGCCATTAGTAATGGCCCAATACTAAGGCAAGAACGTCGCATGATACCATAATGTTAAGGTCTAACGACTTGAGATTTTCAGATGTTGCGATAACCTATTTTAACCCAATGAACTAGGAAAAACGTGTTAATTTGTGACATTTCGGGTGTTTAAATGGTGTTTATGATCACAAAACGCCCAATTTGTTTCAAAAACTTGACTGCTTTGAGCACTGTAGTGAAAACTATTCGTATTTGGTGTCGATTCTTTTATTCTGCTCAGCAACACTTGAAACGTGACACAATCAATTTTGAGGGGGTAAAAGTTGATATTCTAATATTAATGAAAAGCTTATTATTCATATCGAAAAAAGTATGTACCTATGTTTATTTTTGAAAGATTATTTTATTTTCTTAAATCAGAAACTCCTGACATATCAGAGTTTCCAGAAAGTCTTCATGTTTAAGTGAAGTCTCAGTTCAACCTCCGAGCGGTAAACATCTAACGTTCGCGAAAGTGTTAACGCTGTGGCCTCTGCGGCCTTGTTTTGGTCAAACATCCAAGCTGACGTTCGCGAAAGTGTTAACGCTGTGGCCTCCGCGGCCTTGTTTTAAAAACAACTGTCCGCGAGTTTAGTGTCGAGTTGGCGACGGTCAATATGGAAAATTCCACCTCAGAATATCAGGTAGCATTAAAATATGCCCGTAATGCCCTTTCAAATGATTATATTAAACCAAAGGATGAGATTCTGTTCAATGAAATCCATGCGTATAGGACCACTCTCTCACATCTATGTGATGTGCTAGAGAAAGCAGAAGCAGAAATCGTTGATTTAAAGCAAAAAAATCTATTAATCAACGTCAAATTAGCTTCCTTAGAGGATAATCAAGCTTCGACTGACCAACATAAATCAGAATCTGAAGGCGACCAAGAATATTGGACTGACGAAGAACAGTTAGCCTATGATACGGGTGCAGGTATCATTTTTAAGCCCGTCCCTCCCAAAAAACGAAAAAGGAAAAGTTCTCCCAATAACAAAATTGACAATGTAACCAAGAATCCTCAGAGAAAAGAGAAGGTTTACAAGCCCCCTCCCATTACGCTTGAGCCTTTGAATGACATTGCAAGCTTTCTAAAGCTAAAAGAGAAATTGAAAGAAATAGCACCCAATGCTATGACTTCAACATTGGCTGGTGGCCTAATCAAAATCAATGCCAGTGACTCAGATGAATACACTGCAATCGATAAGTATCTAGAAAGCATTCACTGTCTGTACTTTACTTATCAGAACAAGCAAACGCGGCCTTATTCAGCAATACTCAAAGGGCTTCCCGGGGGTATTGAAGAGTCAGTGATCCTGAGTACTCTCCAAAATGAGTACCCTGAAATCGGAGCGCTGAAGGTCAACCAAAAATTACAATGGAAGACCAAAGAAAAGCTTGACATGTACTTTGTCGAATTTAAAACAGGCTGCGATGTCAGCAAAATTCACGAAATTACCAGGCTGTACAACTGCAAGGTGAAATTCGAGGCCATCAGAACGAGTAAAATCGTTCCTCAATGCAAACGGTGTCAAGAATTTTCGCACACTCAGAACTACTGCAAGAAGCGCCCTAGGTGCGTGAAATGCGGCAAAAATCATGAAACCGCGACTTGTTTAAAACCAAAGTCGGAAGCCCCGACATGTGCCAATTGCAGTGGAGAACATACTGCAAATTACCGCCGGTGCCCAGTCTTCGTGGCTGCGGCTAAAGAACATACAGTTAAAATCAGAGCAGCAAAGGATCATCCTAGCTTTTCCAGTCAGCCGAGACATATTGGGAACAGTGCTCAGCCAACCGCTACTTCAAGTGGAAATCAGAAGAGCCCAGATCAAAGTGGAACTACTAAAAAGGTGAAATTTACTCCTAAAACCCCGATCTTAAGTGTAAATCGCTACTTTGGGCACACAAAATCATATGCGCAGGCAACAAAATCCGGCAGTGCTCAGCCAGTATCTCAACAGCCAGCGAAATCCATGGAGAGCATGTTGCAGACTCTGGTCACTCAGTTTGGTCAAATGCAACAGCAAATGCTCTCCTTGAGTCAGAAAATAGAGGCTTTGGAGAGCAAGTCAAAGCCTAGCCGTTCTTCCAAGCAATCACAATGAATAGCCTCAGAATCATGGCTTGGAATGCTAACGGGCTCAATGGGCGGAAGCTAGAGCTTGAGTTGGTTCTGAACTTCAGTAATATAGATATTTGTTTAATTTCAGAGACGCACTTCACAAAAGAGTCATATTTTAAAATAAAAGGATACAAATGTTATAATGCCCTCCACCCTAGCAATAAAGCACGAGGGGGCAGCGCTATATTGATCCGTGAAAATTTGAAACATTATGAATGTGCAAAGATTGAGACGCAGATGTTTCAGATATGTGCAATTTCCATTAAAACCAAGTCTTATGAGACTTCGATAGCAAGTATTTACTGTCCTCCAAAGCACAATATCAAACAAGAAGACTACACTGATGCATTCGAACTCTTAGGAAATCGATTCATTATTGGTGGAGACTTCAACGCGAAAAACACATGTTGGGGCTCTCGTGTCACTACGGCAAAAGGACGGGAGTTGTCCCAATATATGGCCAGCCACAATTGTGAACCATACTCAACTGGAACGCCAACATACTGGCCCACCGACATAAATAAAAAACCTGACCTAATTGACTTCTTCATTATGAGAAATATCTCGGCTAACTACGCTCTTGTGGATGAGTGCTTTGATCTCAGCTCAGATCATTCACCAATCATCCTAACACTGAGCGAACGAATCATTCAGAAACCAAACAATCCAGTACTTGTCAATAAAAAGACGGATTGGGGTACATTCAAAATAGACATCAACCAGTACATCTATCTGAATGATGTCCTTGAATGTCCTGCAGACATCGATCGGGAACTTGAACAACTCGTATATAACATCCAAACGGTCGCGTGGGAAAACACCCCTGAGGTGGTCAAGAAACTCAAAGGGTTCAACTACCCATGTGAAGTTCTTACCATGATCAAGAAGAAGCGCAGAGCTAGGCGTAAATGGCAGCAAACGCGTATTCCAGACGACAAGGCAATATGGTATCTATATGCCAGTGAACTTCGTGATATGATTAAAGAGATCAAAGAGGAAACGCAAGAAGAATTCATCACTTCCCTTGCCATCAATCGTGACGCTGATTATTCCCTGTGGAGAGCTACTAAGCATCTCAAACGTCCTATCGTCCAAGCACCACCAATCAAAGATGAAACTATCGGGAAGTGGATCAAGTCCAACCAAGAGAAGGCTGATGCATTTGCCCGTTATCTGGCCGACATCTTCAGACCAAATCCTGGAGACCCAGATGAGGAACCACTGGAAGAGGTTATTGTAACAGATCATGAAATCGAAATACCCCCAGTGACGGTTAAAGAAGTTCAAGAAACCATCCTTAATGAAATCAATCCAAAAAAGGCTCCTGGGTACGACCTGATCACGGGGCATATCCTTAAAAACCTCCCACGGAAGGTCCTAATGAAAATCACCAAAATAATCAATGCCGCTATCAAACTTCGTTATGTACCTCAATTGTGGAAATTAGCTGAAGTGATCATGATTCAGAAACCTGGTAAGCCAGCCGAAAAATTAACATCCTACCGGCCAATATCCCTTCTTCCAGTGTTATCAAAACTATTTGAGAAGCTCATCCACAAGCGGCTGATGTCAGTCGTAGAAGAACGCAATCTGGTCCCTTCTCATCAATTTGGTTTCCGACAAAAGCACTCTACCATTGACCAGGTGCATCGAATTACGAGTGTGATTGAGGAGGCACTAGAAAACAAGCAAGTTTGCTCGGCCATCTTTCTCGACGTAACCCAAGCGTTTGACAAAGTTTGGCACGATGGACTAAACCACAAGCTCCGAAGAATGTTGCCAGCAAAATATGCTGAATTATTGCAATCCTATCTATCAGATCGATTCTTCAGGGTAAAGCATGAAGATGCCTACTCAGAAGTGCACCGAATACACGCTGGAGTTCCCCAAGGAAGTGTACTTGGCCCACTCCTGTACGTCCTGTTCACCAGCGATATGCCAGAACGAGAGGAGAATACAATAGCAACGTTTGCAGATGACACAGCTGTCCTTGCAGTTGGTGAAACAAATCACGTGACGATTCCCAAGCTCAGAAGATCTATTAAGAAACTCCAAGAATGGACATCAAAATGGAGGATCAAGATGAATGAAGCGAAATCAGTTCATGTCGACTTTACCAATCGTAAGCTCGACTATTTCCCCCTTCATCTCAACGGCAAGACTATACCGCACGCCAATGAAGCTAAATACCTGGGCATGACCCTGGATGCTAAATTGCGCTGGAAGGCGCATGTCAAGAAGAAAAAAGAAGAACTGGTGCTTAAGTTCAGGAAAATGTACTGGTTAATGGGCCGACGCTCAAAAATGTCGATCCAGAACAAATTAACCCTGTACAATCAAGTCCTCAAGCCTGTCTGGACTTACGGAGTGCAGTTGTGGGGCTGCACCGCTCAAAGTAACCGCGATATTATCCAACGTTTCCAAAACAATGTGCTGAGGTGTTGTGTGGACGCCTACCGGTACACCAGAAATGTCCGGCTACACAAAGAACTTCGCATACCAACTGTCAATGAAGTCATCAAGGTTCAAGCCATAGCCCATCACAAGCGGTTACAAGTACACGTCAATGAAGAAGCTGTCCAGCTGCTCGACGTTGACGACCTACTCAGACGTCTCAAGAGAAAGAAGCCTCACGACCTGTGGAAGTGAGTGAAGGTGTTCTCGCGATAAGTCCGTTCAGTGAAATCAGTGATCGGTTTAAGTGCACAAAATTGCACTCCTAACTTTCAAAACTATAAGCGGCTTAGTTAAGTATCTAAGTTGTACTACAACCAATTCACATATATGTCAAAAATATGTTGCTAATAAGTTGTTACTTGGTGCAATAAATCATTTGAAAGAAAAAAAAAAAAAAAAAAAAAATGTTTAAGTGAAACCTTAACCTCTTTTATTGATCCGTATTTGTTGGTCCTTAGGTTGGCTAGGTACCTAAAGTTGGAGGGTGGTTAGGGTTCATGCGTGGTCCTTGTCAATTCTCTCGAAATACCAAGTATCCATGGAATCCTATTATCTACAGGGTATCCATGCTATCTATTAATTCGGTACTCGGTAAAGAGAAATGTCATATAGTTTATTCAAATTTAATAATTACCTCTAGTTAATGTAGGATATAGTAACAGAAGTACCTACCTATTCATGATAATATCATGAAATATTACTACATGTTGAACAACCATCCTAAATGATGTTAGGTTTCTCACTTTCATTTTCTCCCTTCGTCATTTACATTTTCCATTTCTAAGGTCGTGAGAAATTCTGGGATAAGTAGTCTAAATTTTTTGACGGCACGCATTTTAACCCGCTGTCCCGCAGGACATGGACGCACGGACCCGGGATCCTCTTCATCCTGTCGTGTTTCTTTGATCGTGCTGCACGCCGCGGCTGAAACGACCTTTCCCCAAATTCAAATAGAACTTCCTTCAGTCGTTCGGGTTCTTGTGACGTCACGGACGTGGGAACCTCAGTGCTCGGTTCTGACACCACCTGCACGTAGGTGCCTTTGTACAAGGGACTTACTTGTCTGTCCCTCCAGCTAGAAAATAAAAGAAAGCGGTTGTAGATAAGAATAGTAACGACGCCGGGAGAATGTTGGGAATAATATCTCGGTGGGAAAAAATTAGATTAAAAAGAGAAATGTCTTTCCTGAGCCGTGACATTGTTTCTAGCAACATAGTATTCTTTCCTCTGCTATTTTGTGACATAGGAGAAGATTGTCAATTAGTTTTTATCCAGTATGTAATTACGAAACGATAAGATACGAGTAATCATTATACACAAATTGCGGAACATGACTTGCCTTTAGTGCACGGAATATTGTCCACATAACTTTGCACACTTTCCTGATTGTTTAGATCTTCATTATTGTCATGAGTAGCATGAGTTTGAACCTCAATCTCACTCCCTTAATTCAATCTTCGATAATGAACCATTGGAATCGACAACGAAAAACAAGTAACCCCTCAAAATTTGTTGGTTTACATTTCAAGACACGTAGATTCAGAAACCCGAAAAAAAACTATCCGTCTGTGCGTTCTTGCACTGTTAACGTTGTGCTAAAATTACGAAATTTGGTTTGCGGGTTTTAACCAACCCCACAATGATCCTTGGAGCTTGTCATAACCCTAGGTCAATGGGAATGGGTTCAAAACGAATTTTGAAATTTTGAACATTTCATATCTCAAAAAATTCAGATGAATTTTTAGAATTGCTTAAGACCATCCGGAGCCTCGTACTACCAGCCGTTCGTTCACATTGAGGGCTCAAAGTTGGAGCAGATCAAAAGTCATCAACATGACGGTGACTCATGCGGCATAATGGCCTAGCTAATTCGAACAGCACATGGTTTTCAGCACATGGTTAATTAATAATAATCAATAATAATTATTAATACTTACTAATAATTTCTAAAACTATAATATAATTAATAACAATTGCTAATAAGCAGTAATAATAATTATTAATAATAATTGATGATAACTGACACTACTTGATAACAATTATTAATACTAGTAATTAATGATAATTAATAATCATTTAGTAATCTAGACAGAAGGGTGATCTGCTCAAAGAAGATAATAAACCGTTTTGTCAAGAATTTGCAGAGTTTTTGGTATATTATTTGAAGAAGATAAATCACTGGAATCCCCCCTCCCCATTTCTTCCTCCCTGTACGAAAATTGGCCTGAGGCTAGATCATTTTCTTTCGGTTGTACCTTCGAGCAAAATGCTCCTAATCTAAATCAAAGCCCAAAAAGGTGTTCTTATCGTTTAATTCTTGACAAGGATCTTTTAGGCTGAACTCAATTCGTTAGTAAGATGTGAAAAATTACATTTTCCTTGTTATCGATGCGTTTACTGACATTTAAGAACGGTGAAAGCGATTTGACCACGCAGAGTTGAAAACAGTTAAATGCGATTGGGTATTTATTACAGCTCCGTATATGTACGTTATAATAACCAATGAGCTAAAATCACCTTCTTCTAAATGCATCTCACTGCTAGCATGCAGGCGCCAGTCACTCAACTTCGTATCAAGTTCTTAGTGGGTGCGAGCATACCTATAAGTCGACTCAGTTTGTAGTTCAATTACATTCTGTCTAGTAGAAATATGAAATGAATCATCAAATCTAAAACGCTACATCAAAAGTAACTGACGTTACCTCGTTCATCTGCTCAAGAGATAGTTGAACTGAGGTCTCGTACATTCCTGTTCCAGTTAATTGAACGGGAGCTTTTGCTTCTAGAATTTAATACTTAACGCCAGTGGCAAAACACCCGCGGGGCTTGATATCTTAAGGGCTGGCAGAGTCGCAAAAGATAGGCTTCTCACTTCAAGAACGTTCCGTTCAACCAGAAGTAAACGAGAAGAATATGATGCCTTAAAAAGACAAGGCTCCTGAGACTTGCAAGAGGAAGGTAGCCAAGGGGCCCACCTACTAGCTGCAACTCGTGACTGAACCTCGCTCGATACGTTGACCCTCCTCTCGCAGCTTGTTATGACCTCCTCGTTATTAAGCTGTGGTAGTGCAAGGTCGAGAACGACTGCGCATCCCTTATGGATCTTATGGCGATGTATTAAAATGTTCCGAAGATTATATTGCCGGTACGTCCAGTGGGAAACAGGTCCTATAAAGAGGCTTCTAATTTCCTACCAGTAGGCACCTCAACTTTGAGCAAGAGACAAGTCTCTTGCTGAGAACGTATTTAGCTGTGTGATTATCATGCAAGTGTAGACACTATAGTTTTAACTTTTAACCCACCCTGTAAAGCCAATGAGATTTACTTGCCACCGGTCACAACAGGCGAAGCTGTTCAACGGTTTTTATTGCTTAATTATTGAGATTGATAAATCAGGTGAAGATTTTCGATGTTTCTTGGATTTCAGGCGATAGCAATTCTATACTATTGTTCAGATGTATCGATCCGGAGCATGTTTGAGTGTAGCATTCATCATAGGCTCATTGATGCGCAATCAAAATTGAATGATTTCTTTCGAACCAGTTGAAAGTTTCTTTCTCGTAGCACTATTTAATCTGACACCAAGATTATTTCGGAAGTCTGTGGAGTTTGGAACCACAGTTGTGAATCCCCTTTCAGCCTCTGCAGTACTGCGGTAGTCGTACATGGAGTCTTCTAGAAAAAAACTCCATCGCCCTCTTTGGGATCAACGCTCTTGGTTTCAGGTGCATCCCAAGAGTCTCGTTCGGCTATGAAAGAAATCTGTGAGTCGATAGACGGGTGGGAGTGGTAGTGGTAGCTTAAAAACTACAAGCAGGAGAAGAACGAGGAGCAGGTGACGGAAGAGGAAGGAGCTCAGAAGGGGTCATCTTTAGAATCTGATTTATGCGGGTTACTTCCACCCACCAGTTCCGCTCATAGTATAACCCTTCCACCGATTTATCAACTTTTTTTTTGTAATATTTTGTTGACTATGAATGAGTTGAGCTTTAGAAATGATCTTCTTCTCATCAGAAACAATCAGAACCCTTTACATCATAAGAAAAATTTTTGATTGGGTCACTCATAACTTGATCATTGTTTCTCAGTCTTAATTTTGATAATTTGACTCTTTCTTTGTCACCATCAAGACTCCTTTATTTTGTGATAAATGTCAGATTTGGTATGATATAAACGAAGTGTGACGACCGACCATATATAACAGTATTACCACTATTAGGACTATTGCAGTTGGTGATTAGTATCTACCAAGAAACTTTAATTCAACAAACAAAACTTTAATATGGTCACCTTCCTCCACCGCTCAGTGTCATTGGACATCGCAAAAATGAATCTTCTGTACGACGAAATAAATTTTTCTTCTTCTGACCCGGAAGTCAATAAACAATGTGCAAACATTTTGCGACGCCAGAAGCTCCTCTGTTCCACCTGATGAAGACGAGTTAGTTGGTAGGAAGAAGCTTTCAATTAAATAATAAGTTCTTCTTACCTAATTCTCATCTTACTCGTACAAATTGTACCTAAATAAGCATTTTTTTGTACCACACCTTATCATTTTCTTCCAATCTAAAATGGGAGTAACTAATGGAATGTCTCTCAAGAAATCAATATACTATCATCGATCGACCGAAAGCCGACCATTCTGTCCACCTATCAAACCATTGGTGATATACCAATTCGGATGACTTTGATGAAACCAAATTAAACCCAAGTTGCATTCACGCTTTCCTCAATGTGGTCACTATCGAAGGAATCGTTCATGGGAAATCGCCGTATCTAAGATTTCACCTATACGTAGCCCATTCAAGCGTCATTTGAGCGTCCAAACATTTGGTATTGTGTCTGTTCATGGAAGGGAACCGATATTGATCTTCAAAAAATAAGAATTTACCACTCGCATTTTCCGTTCAGACCTTTTTGAACAAATCTGTTCCATTACCGCCCCTTCACTCATAACTCCGGCACTATGCAACCAATTTTTACCAGATTTTTGTGAGTGGCTCCCAGATGGTTCTACCGGAATCTCAACAAATTCCTATGTATGTGAACAGTCGCCTGGGTATTTGCCAACATGGGATCAACATTCATAACTCTACGGTGTTGAAGAGATGCAGTGAGGTTATGTAGGACCAGAAAGTCCGCTATGAAATTATTTAGGATCGGATCCGTCATGTGAAATCCTTGAATGCTAATAACTAAGATTCTTTCATCCAATTCTAATGAAGTACTCAGTGGGTAATGCCCCACAGATGTTACCGTGGTAAAGTTCGGATATAAGAATGTCAGATATGACACATCTTGGAAGGCTTGTCTTATTTCTTATAACAGCTTAACGTCGTGGGTAATAGGATTATTTTTTTTGAATGAAAGTAAGTTGGAAGGCAACTTCCTAGCATTCAAGAGGTCATTAGGCTAATCATATTGCATTCACCTGCTTAAAAATTCCCATTGTTTTTGCTGTATATTTTCTCCCAAAACACTACGAGAGACAAACCCAAAAGAGGCTGGTAGTATAACTCGCTACGTTCACCCATACATTATTCAAACACTATATTATTATACCCTTCTATTGAATTGTTGCGTTATCGGGGACAAATCTTTTACGGTCTCGTCTACAAGTGCTCCTCCTCCCCCTCACAACTCTCGTACCCACCATCTTTCTCCTGGATTCTCATTAGAGTCTATTTAGTATAATTTATACTCCATTAGCGGGTCGAAGTGAAAGCAAGATTGCGCTTGGGCGCGAAATCTGGCCGTAGGTATCGTCCTGTGAACAATCACCACGAAGGCAAAGACTCTTCAACACCTACTCGACAACGTGGCAACAATAGAATCGATTTATGCGCCGCTTATACAAAGCCTACTGAAGATGGTTTACGGTGATGTATAATGGTTGTTTCTTCAGAAACACGTTGTATTTCATTTCAACATGCCTTTAATGCACGTGTCCTCATATCATATAATATATTATATCGTTATTTGAAGGTGATGTCAACTCATTGAAGGTACTCCTCATCAAATGCTTGGACAGTAGAATACTTGGTTGTGGACGGAATTTTCCAGTGAATAATAAATTCAGCTCTTAGATGATGTTGATAAGAAGGTAGGGAAACACTCAGAAAGCCACATATATGTGGTGCGAAGAAATTGTATGACTTGTATATGCAATACCGATATAATACCGTTATAGTGGATTCTATTAATTTAATGCCCGACTAGGTACAATATCTCACTAAAACCTCGTATCCTGTGGGCTCAAAAATTGCGAGGTATTTATGAAAGTTTAACACAAACATAGTGGTGATAATGATTATAACAGTTATAACTTTATAACAGTTATAGACAGCTGAGGCAGCAGGTTCGTAGGAGCAGAATTATTTATAGAGTCTTCGTTCAAATCCTTTCAATATCCACTTGCAGGAATCCTTCAAGGTTGAACACGTGTTTAGGAAGTGTGAAGCACATGAAGACATCCCCTCACCTGTCTATACCCTCGCGCCTTTCTCCCCCATACTACAAACACGGGATCTCTTTCCACCACTTCCTTGTTTGTCGATCAAGTGTACGATTGAATGGCCATGGGCCCGGTTCATGTTTCGACCATTCAAATGAATTCTTCAGAGCCCCATTGATTCGACTTCTGCTAAATCGTTCATTGAAGTTGTGTGTATTTATCTCTAGGTTTAGTAACTACGTATATAGTATTTCATAAAATGAGGATTTCAATAAAATTGATAAGTAATAAAAAACTCTGCAAATTCTTGACACAACGGTTTATTATCTTCCTTGTGCAGATCACCCTTCTGTCTATACCAGACTGTGTTGCAAATCGGCACCATACCATATTCTCACCGTACTCATACCATTTCTTTCCTATCATACCGTACTGTACTATACTAAATCATACATACAATAATAATATTATTATACCATACCATACTCATACCATGTCGTACCAAAATTCGTTTTGAACCCCTTCCCCTTGACCCAGGGTTATGAAAAGTTTCGAGGACCATTTGGGGTTGGTCGAAACCCATAAAAAAATTTCGTAATTTTAACTCAACGCTAACTGGGCAAAGTGCCGCGGACGGCGTACGGCGGACGGTCGGATTTTTTTTTATTCGATTTTCTGAATTTGATTTTCATAAAAGGTCTCGTCGTATGACGTACTTGTTGGCCTCCTGCCAGCCGTCTTACGTCATACGCTCGTGCGTCATAGGCTCTGACGCACTATTTGTCTCCTGCCAGCCGTCTTACGTCATTCGCTCGTGCGTCATAGGCTCTGACGTACTTGTTGGCCACCTGCCAGCCGTCTTACGTCATACGCTCGTGCGTCATAGGCTCTGACGCACTAGTTAGCCTCCTGCCAGCCAACTTACGTCATACGCTCGTGCGTCATAGGCTCTGACGCACTAGTTAGCCTCCTGCCAGCCGTCTTACGTCATACGGTCGTGCGTCATAGGCTCTGACGTACTTGTTGGCCTCCTGCCAGCCGTCTTACGTCATAAGCTCGTGCGTCATAGGCTCTGACGTACTTGTTGAACTCCTGCCAGCCGTCTTACGTCATACGCTCATGCGTCATAGGCTCTGACGTACTCGTTGGCCTCCTCAGGTCATTCAAAAGTGAACTAAAAATTACACCGTTTCTTGAGAATTTTTAGAGATCTCTATATCTATATATCTCTCATATCTATATGACATTGTCGAAATTTCAAAGTTCGTTTTGAACCCCTTCCCCTTGACCTAGGGTTATGAAAAGTTTCGAGGATCATTGTGGGGCTGGTCCAAACCCAGAAACCAAATTTCGTAATTTTAACTCAACGCTAACTGGGCAAAGTGGCGCGGACGGCGGACGGCGTACGGACGGATTTTTTGGTTTATTATCTTCGATAATGAACCATTGGAATCGCCCAAAGAAAACATTTTTTTAACCCCCCCTCAAAATTTGTTGGTTTACGTTTCAAGATACGTAGATTCAGAAAATCGAATAAAAAAAAATCCGTCCGTCCGCCGTACGCCGTCCGCCGTACGCCGTCCGCCGTACGCCGTCCGCCGTACGCCGTCCGCCGTACGCCGTACGCCGTACGCCGTACGCCGTACGCCGTCCGCCGTCCGCGCCACTTTGCCCAGTTAGCGTTGAGTTAAAATTACGAAATTTTTTTTATGGGTTTCGACCAACCCCACAATGGTCCTCGAAACTTTTCATAACCCTAGGTCAAGGGGAAGGGGTTCAAAACGAATTTTGAAAATTTGAAAATCTCATATCTCGAAAAATTCATATAGAACGGTATGTTTTTTATTTCATATTTAGATAGAGTTTGTTCCGTAGAATTTTTTAAGACCATCCGCAGCTTTGTACGACCAGCCGTTCGTTCACAATGAGGGCTCAAAGATTGTGCCTCACAACACGATCGTGTATCAAACTGTTGAAATACAGGTCCATTTTCATACTAACAAGCTCTTTGGAACATCATATGGCTTAAGTGAGTTTGTTGTTCTGAGGTGCGTTTCGTGCTACGGAAATGAAGGTAATTTTGAATGTTTGTTGGTAGGTACTTCTTTTATAGAAAAATTATTACCGACGTAGTATTAAAAACCCCAGAATTATATCGTATTAATTAATCATAATTAATAATAATTATTATTAATAATAAATACGAATTATTAATACCTAACAATAAATTATAATAATTCTCACTAGGTACTTGATAAAATTGTTAATAATTAGTGATAATTGATAATAATAATTAATCTAACATTTAGGATCTAGACATTTAGACCTAGTGATCTAGACAGAAGGGTGATCTGTACAAAGAAGATAATGAACCGTTGTCTCAAGAATTTGCAGAGTTTTTTATTCGATTTTCTGAATCTACGTATGTTGAAACGTAAACCAACAAATTTTGAGGGGGGGTTAAAATTTTTTTTTCTTTGGGCGATTCCAATGGTTCATTATCGAAGATAATAAACCAAAATCTAGGGTTTCAATAAAAAATAAAAAATAAATCCGCTATTCGGTAGTTAAATAAAGTAAGATGATGAGTACTTTCACAAAACGAGAACCCATTTGAGTTCCATATGCGAGTCAATAAATTGCTCACAGTACTAAAACACAGATGAACGATACACGGTAACGTCACATAAATTAATAGAAAGAGTGTCATTAATTAAGAACATTCCTCATAGGACTTCACGAAGACATAAGCAGATTATTCATCACCAAGGGACCCTGCGACCTATATGATGCAATCCTGATACTGGCTAATGAATATCAGTTTCCCAACTTGAGAAGGAAATTCCTGGAAAACAAGCCTAAATTTCAGAATAATAAACCCCAACCAGGACCGCCCCATAGGAACCAATATGGTCAGTTCAATAAGGATCAACCCAATAGACCCCAACCTGGGCCTGCCATCAGAAACCATCCAGGAACAATAAACCATATCTGCCACCACAATTCCAAAAACCAACTCAAAAATCGGATACCCCCCTATATTCCTTACCACAAGGACACCATGTCGTATCAGACGACACTCAACCACGAACTAAACGCAGAAGAAAACGACATACCTGAGGAACTCGAACAAGAAGAGGAAGAGACCGATCGGCAAGCTATTACCAAGACTTAACGTGAATCACCTTTATTGATAAATAAAGTAAGGGAACTATCGAATAGCGGATGTCGCTCTACACGCTAGTGGGTCAATACCCACAAAACGTTTCGTGGTCAGTACGATATTCTTACATCAATATCCTTACATATTTGTCTATTTGTTTGTAATAATTGGAATAGTTGAAGAAAATCTAACTACAGTTCCTTTCAGTAATCAAACCTACTGGAAAGTGTACACAATGTAACGTTGTTTAATGTTAGACCAAATAAGTACTTTGTCCTTTTCAATAGTGGCCCTGAAGTTTGCAATAATAATAATTATTATAACTAATTATAACTAAATAAATAACTGAGCAATTATTCGAGTTATTTAGTTATTTCATAGTTCTGAATCCATTAGGCCAATTGATGGAAACGAGTGAAAATACCACGTAAATAAAAGCGTATCGTTCATATACTCATAAAACGTGACTTTGACGGATCCTCATTCATTCCAGCAGTAGGTAGCTCAGATTCTCATTCGAACCGCAAAATCAGCTACTTGCCCGCTTACCTCAGTGGCAAAGTCATCCCTTACGCCAATGAAGCGAAATATCTTGGGATGACGTTAGATGCGAAGCTGCGATGGAAATCGCACGTAAAGAAGAAAAAAACCGAACTGACTCTTAAACTCAGAAAAATGTCGTGGTTAATGGGCAGGCGATCAAAACTGTCTGTGCAAAATAAACTAACCCTGTACAACCAAGTCCTAAAGCCAGTATGGACTTATGGAGCGCAGCTGTGGGGCTGCACAGCTCAGAGCAATCGGAAAATTATTCAGCTCTTTCAAAACAGTGTGCTCAGGAGCATAGTTAATGCACCCTGGTACATTCAAAATTATAGATTTCACCATGATCTACAGGTGGAATCTATCGATGAAACTATGAAGAAAATTGGCATCGCTCACCAAGAGCGACTAAGGGGTCATGTCAACATCGAAGCTGTCCATTTGCTGGATGTAAGTGACCTACTGAGAAGATTGAAAAGAAAGAAGCCTCACGAACTAACACAGTTAGTTCAACAGTTATCTGACTCAACAATTAACAAGTTCTGTATCTTGTTTCGATTGCTACACGTAGTAAATAAGATCAAAACCAAATTGCTAATAAGTTGTAAACTTGGTATGATAAAGAATGTTTTAACCCATTAAAAAAAAAAAAAAAAAATTCCAGCCGTAGAATATTCATTGGATAGAAAACATCATAATATGATGTATATTATACATCTGATATTAGCCCCAAAAAGTAGAATTTAATGCAAGCCTTAGTTTTGGGTGAAAGCTGGTCTCCACCATTTGGTTCCTCTAGAATTAAGATGGATCAGCAGCGTATGGAGAATTGTGAAGATGAGGACACCATGAGTACGGCACGCGGCTCGTGTCTGCCTTTACAAGTTGCTCAACTCACGTGTTGTTCAGCTCCCGTTTAGTTTTCACTTCCGTTTCGGTAATCCTCGCGTGGTCACGAGCACACGACTCCAAGTTCGGGCAGAGCCAAACATTTAGGCTCTTCCTTGTTCAGGGGCGGAGACGACGACGGTGGATTTCAATGGTTTTGCCGAACTTTCATCTAGGGCAGACACAGGAGGGTTTGTCGGGGGGTTGCGCAATGGGAACTCAGTGCATTGGCCCCTTGGTATCATCATGACTGCCTCCCTAACACAGAAAGCCAGCTGCCACCACTTTGATTTCTATATACCAGGTTCAGAAGGCGTTAGTGTGATACATAGATTGAGGACCGATATTGTATATTGCCAAGTAGAGCAGTCTATTAGAATGCCACAGTTAGCGGCAACATCCGGCTTGTTTATCAATCCCATCATAACTGTTATACGAACATAACTGATGAACCTTCCTGAACCTTTTACTTCCTGGTTGTTGTTTTCATTTCTTTTGATCAAATATGGCATATAAAGGTGTAATGATTACTTACCAACACACAAAATCGTGAGTTCGCAGTACCTATGTAATATTAGGTGCTTATCCATCCTGAACCGTCCACCAAATCAATAATCCCCTAATGATGTATCATCTCCTTCCACTACATAATAATAATAATATTATTATTATGTAGTGGAAGGAGATGATACATCATTAGGGGATTATTGATTTGGTGGATTAACAAGGCGTGCTTAGAATATAATATATTACATATTATGTAATATATTATATTCTAAGCACGCCTTGTTAGTTGCCGTCTTGACGAAGGTCCCTGATAGATTAATAATTGTTTAAAATCAGTCAGGTATTATTAATCATGTGTGGTATGTTTATATACTTGAAGTTAGCATCCAGGATGGCCTACAAGATATTAACCAGGAACCTTATAATATTTGGGATTTATTGTAGATGGTCTAAATGTTAGTAGCTATATGATACACTTAGGCTAAACTGCATTCAACTATTACCACTAATTACAAAAATTTGGAACGGGTACGACAAAGGAAATAAACTGTAAACTGGGTGTGATGTAGTGAAGAGTCTGTTGTTGTCATATGTTGTGGTAGTCGGTAAAAATTGGTAGCCTATTTCATGGCTTCATATAATCAACACATCATTTCAACAAGGCATTTACTCGAATTCTTCTCAGCTCAGTGATCACCTTTCTAGCTTCGAACAGGCAATTTCGTCCATAAGCAAAGGTGCGAAGAGGTTGCGTGGCAGGGCCAAGCAATTATCTTCGGACTGTGGAGATGGAGGGGCGCTGAGCCAAAAGCGCTCCATGAAGTTAAGTGTTAATGAAGCCATAGGGACCAACAACAAAGGGAGCCGCCCAGTCTTAATTACACCCACTTCCCCTCTGGCCAGTCAGGACCTCCGAACTCAGCGCAGTCACCATTCGCTAATATCTTAAACAGAATAATAGCCATGCTGCAGCGTTATGGTGCCCTGAAATATTCTTGTGTCTGTGATGCTTGGAGGATCCCCTGCTTAGTATGATCTTTCAGCGCAGAATTTAAATATACGCAAGCGGATAAGTACACAAAAAATGCAAAAAGCTTCTTTTATTTTAGTTGAAGATGGTGAATGATAAGGAGTAATAAAACTTGATTGTTCAATCGAAACATTATCCATCTTATACTGCCTACTCAAGTATAGGTTGTTAAGGGACCACCGCTGGGCAACCATCAAACTGATTCTAGACTTGGTGGCGGTGTTTGGATTTCACCTTTTTGTCTCACACTTGCTTTGTTAAGCTAATCATCCATTGTGTTCTTTCCGGTTGTTGAATCAATATTAATTATCAGATCACTATAATATTATCTTGTTTAGTATGGGCTCTTCAAAATCAATAGTAGAGACAACGGCTAATATTAGTTAGATTAGAAAGTTGGCTTTATTCAAATTTTCCAATAGCTGTGGATAAAAGTAGGTGTTCAACTGGGTTTTGAATAGAGATCGTAGTTGAATGAGGTTTTCGAAAGATACGCTTGCAGGTAAATGAATTCGCACCATAATAACTAGCTGGATGAGACAAGCTCAGCAGGGGATTATTGAAGTATAATGCCGTATAATAAGGAGTTTCTCCCTCCCCACTCCCCAATACTGATTCAATTCCCCGAATTTCAAAGCTACTGAATTTTAAGATGCTGTATCTTGATGAATTCTTCAAAGTTAATTGAAATTATACCGTTTAGATGTAAAAACATTCACAAAAATTTAGCCACGATCCCATCTCTTGAACCTAATCTTAGTCGGGGAGAATTTCGTTCCACTTTCAACACACCGAACTCTAATAGGACTATTCTGCGACTATTCATAAAAGAGTAAATACCGCCATCCCTCACTATCACCTAAACCCTTAGTTCTGATCCAATTTCCGATATTTCACAGGTTCATGATATTACGTTGAACTGTTCATAATTTTATTATTCCCGCCATTTAATTTGATCGGATCATTCAGGTTGGCTACTTCCCTACAATCTCACTACCCCTCCACATATTTTATGAAGGACTATCTCGATATACTTACTCTTTGGGACAAACATATAATATAAGTTTATTCATTCTATCGCAATATGTATACATATTATGTATACATATTGCGATAGAATGACAGGTCGGGAACACAGTTTTCAAATGGCGGGGACGAAAATAAGAAACATGCAGACCGTTATTTTGGTAGGTAGGAGTAAACAATACAACGATCATGCTATATGATGATAATAGGTAATGCTTGACTATAAGGTGATGTTGGGTAAATAGCTTTGTATCTTGAAGGAAAACAATTTTGACGATCTTTCCACTTCAATAAATAGTCTTAGTGTGGTGTGAACAACCTGCCGTATAAGGATTACTAATCTGATGATTTCACTAAGCGTTGACACTTCGAGTGAAAGGAAACAAATTTACTGTTGTCTTACCATTGGCCAAGAGTTACGCGAGCAATGACAGCATTGGCTGGGTCCTGATTGATCTCGTCACGGGATCTAGAGGCGAAACTCGACGAAGAATGACGTGGTACACGCCTCTTGAGAAAAAAGGTTGGCCAATCGGAATTCTTTCCCTTCAACAGTCGAGGAAGGTTCGGGGTAATTAGGCAACTTACCCCAGGCTTTAGAAGTAAGTCTCCGCTTTTACTTCATCCACACCTCCGATGGGGGAGCTGAACGCCCTTTCCAGAACTTGCCAACCACCCAAGAATACCTACCGCCACACATCAACACGTTCGATTCTTGTCGGGTCACGAGCCGGCAGTGTAGTTGAAGATCTTCCAAAAGGTTCCAGCAAAATGAAGGGAGATTCGTTTGGGCTTGAAGGAGACGGCGTCCCTTTTGTACTCTTGGGAGGAATAATCCGGGCCTATATAAGGACGGAAAGGAGAAGGTTTAGCACGTTAGGTTATGTAAATCAGAGCTTCGACATTTAAAGAAGAAGCGGTGTCCAAGAAAGGCTGTGCCTTAAGAGTAGTGTTGTACACGATACAAGTATTTCACATCATTTGCGTCCTAAGGCTCCATAGAACTAAAGCCGATCGTTCAAGAGCCCAAGCCTTAACGAATGGATCCCAGTTTAACAGGTGTTCACAGTCTACATTTGAATGGGTATCCTACTGCCTCACTTAGAATAATCCCCTTGTTACCATTATTTATTCTGATACCGTTAATGTTTTCTCTCGCAGTTACCATTTCAGACCACCACATTCTTTATAGAGACTATCCCAAGCCTCAAATCTTAGAACGAACCAACGAACAGTGGAACTCGCAGGGAACCATGAGAGCCTTGAGAACCACGAGACCCTAGATCCAAAACTAAGTTAATCTAGAAAAAAATCCAGTAGAACTTGGTTGATGAAATTGCATCGCGATACCTGTGGTTTTTGAAGTGGATTTTTGAGACGAAAGACTTTTTGTTGTGTATTAGATGGATTTTGTTTGTTTTTTATTTGTAGTTTTCTTTAGCTGGATAACTTTCAATTGTTTTTGCCATTCTTTTATCATTAGCATTTTGAACAGAACTATCAATATCGTTTTATTGGGTTATTTAGATATCTCTATATCCATACAATCGGATGTGTCACACCACTATAGCCCTCCTCCTCCAGTTGGAAACCAACTAACCTTTGAAACGGCTCGTGGGTTTTCATGTTAGTAACTGTTTAGGTAAATTTAAATAAAAGAAAATACGTTTTATGAGGTGCACCCTACGTTAAAATATCGTACCGTTACACCAACTACTTGCATGGGACAGAGTGACAAATATGATGTAATGTGTAATATACATAATATTATTACATGTAATATAAGATATTATCTGATAAACATCAGACCTTTTGGTTAAAAGTGCTTCGTTGCAGGTTCCTTAATTTCAATAAAATACGTTGAACAAGTCATGATCTGTTCAATGCGTGACCTGGTCAGTAATGGTCTGAACTGAGGACTGGGCAGTGGTTATGTATTCGAAATGAAATCTTCGTTCAATTTATATGACATTTATAAGGAAGGGTTCATGGTATAAATGGGTATAGTGGCAACCAGATGATTTGACTGTAGGCTTAAGTATGCCTGCTGTGTCCAGATTTCACAGTGACTCTTTTTACCAACAGCTTTACATAAGAATCTCAAATATGTCTTCCATCAATTTATCAGGTCCTATGCAATAGGAGCAATATTGAGCAATGAGTGTTTGATTTCGATCGCTCGCCGGCCCTTTATGTTTCAGTCTTATCTGATCGTGCTTAATCAATGTAGAACCAATCCTTGAAGGGGAGGTCACGGATGATGCAATATTGTTTTTTTTTCTCCTCCTTCTCTCATTTGGATTTTGGCTTGTCCACTCGCTAATCGACGGACTTCATTCTGAATAGTCACTTACGGTTTTATTGAATCAACTCTGAGTGAGGTGTGTTCGAAACGGCAACGGGACATTTTCTTGTTATTACCCACCCTGCATGTAATCTCAGACGGTCGTCTGTGAAATTGAGGGTCAAAAGCAAAAACTAGATAGTGAAGCATACTCGGTTTAAAACTGGATGCAGGAGAAATGGATTCCATCTGGAATTTCCAGATGAGTGACCAAATACTAGAGTTTCATTTACATCAATGGTTGATGCCATGGAGCGAAGCAAGCAAGAAGAGGAATCAAATGTATTCTTCCAATCCTCCATCTACCATATTATATAGAATGATTACATCTTCACGTGGATATACGAGGATGTAGTATACAGGGTGTCCCATCTAAACGGGCCCATCGGGAAATTACAGCCTTGCGGTGCGAGCTATCGAAAAATTGAACTGGACCTTTTTCATAGTATTTTAACTCATCTTCACGATACCGAAGTCCGATTTTTATTTTTCCATGTTTTAGGGTCTCAAATCATTGATTGAAACTTACGGTTACCTCTTGACCCCCCTTTTTTATTGCTTTTTTCGATTCTAGGTTGAATTTGGAACAGAAAATGCCATTTGAAATTTTTGTTTTTGGGGCTTCGTTTCTGAGTTATTCCACTTTTTGCGAAATACAGAAAATCGCCGATTCCTTTTAGACGTTACCAACACTTTCTTACTATTTTTATCTTCGCTTTTTTTCACCACACTTTTGAAATCAGCATTAAACTACCTGTCTTTCAGTGTGGTGAACATCTAGAAAATTGAAGAAAAAATAGTAAGAAAGTGTTGGTAACGTCTAAAAGGAACGGCGATTTTCTGTATTTCGCAAAAAGTGAAATAAAAAGAAAATTTCAAAGAGGCATTTTCTGTTCCAAATTCAACCTAGAATCGAAAAAAGCAATAAAAAAGGGGGGTCAAGAGGAAACCATAAGTTTCAATCAATGATTTGAGACCCTAAAACATGGAAAAATAAAAACTCTGCAAATTCTTGACACAACGGTTCATTATCTTCTTTGTACAGATCACCCTTCTGTCTAGATCACTAGGTCTAAATGTCTAGATCCTAAATGTTAGATTAATTATTATTGTCAATTATCACTAATTATTAACAATTTTATCAAGTACCTAGTGAAAATTATTATAATTTATTGTTAGGTATTAATAATTCGTATTTATTATTAATAATAATTATTATTAATTATGATTAATTAATACGATATAATTCTGGGGTTTTTAATACTACGGCGGTAATAATTTTTCTATAAAAGAAGTACCTACCAACAAACATTCGAAATTACCTTCATTTCCGTAGCACGAAACGCACCTCAGAACAACAAACTCGACATCACTTAAGCCATATGATGTTCCAAAGAGCTTGTTAGTATGAAAATGGACCTGTATTTCAACAGTTTGATTCACGATCGTGTGGTGAGGCACAATCTTTGAGCCGTCATTGTGAACGAACGGCTGGTCGTACACAGCTGCAGATGGTCTTAAAAAATTCTACGGAACAAACTCTATCTAAATATGAAATAAAAAACATACCGTTCTATATGAATTTTTCGAGATATGAGATTTTCAAATTTTCGAAATTCGTTTTGAACCCCTTCCCCTTGACCTAGGGTTATGAAAAGTTTCGAGGACCATTGTGGGGTTGGTCGAAACCCATAAAAAAAATTTCGTAATTTTAACTCAACGCTAACTGGGCAAAGTGGCGCGGACGGCGTACGGCGGACGGCGGACGGCGTACGGCGGACGGCGTACGGCGTACGGCGTACGGCGTACGGCGGACGGACGGATTTTTTTTTATTCGATTTTCTGAATCTACGTATCTTGAAACGTAAACCAACAAATTTTGAGGGGGGGTTAAAAAAATTTTTTCTTTGGGCGATTCCAATGGTTCATTATCGAAGATAATAAACCAAAATCGGACTTCGGCATCGTGATATATATCCTTATGTATATCCTTATAATATCATTCCGAATGTTACGAGAATGTTACTACATCACTCCTGCATGGATTTTCGACGTGTCAATTTCTATTTGAAGTACATTGCTTGGGAAAACTGAATTTTTTCTGAATTTTTAATGCATTGTCTGTTTTTTTTTTTTTTTTTTTTTTTTTTTTTTTTTTTTTTTCCACCTATGTTTGTAGGGATCCCCCTCAGAAACTTTAATAACCTGCCAGAAGCTTCGTCTACAAGAAGAGTCTGCATACACTGTTCCTATATCCACGTGATGACATAATCATTCTATATAATGTTACGTAGTAATTAGACGATGTGACAACCAGTCATCCAGTAATCCAGGGTTTTACTAAGGAAATTTGGGATTCTTCTGGCGTCTTCTACTTCGTCAATTCGACTTCTAACTCGTACCTTCTAACTCTAACTTCTAACTCATACCGCCCATGTCGTATTCTGTCCAAAGTGTTAATTACCTTCTCTAGTGATGATATATGCATTAATTGAACAGTAAGCCTTTCCCATATCCATACTTGAACCCTAGACCGAGTCATTATCTCCAACATATTCCATTCATCTCAATAAATCCAAACCTTATGGGCAAAAGTAATTACAGGGTTGCGAAAAAGGCCCTTCGTCGCGTCGAAGGACGGGGCTTTGTAACGATGTTGAAATTGACCTGTGTAATTAAAGTGGAATGTTTTCCTGAGTCTCAATTAATCAAAAAACTCGCATCATAATAGGTCTTCATTATAGGTGGTAGAGCCGGAGTACATCTGCATGTATCACTTGCCCTATTGTTCTTTTACAAATCAGGAGGCGGATTAATTATAATCGTCAAAGGAACCGCCGCTCGGCATGTCGGGATAGCGAGAAACGGTATAATGGGGGCGCGAGTAGGTTAAAAAACGCAAATAAATTTTGATAATGAAGACATAAGAAGAGAATTGATTGCGGAATGATAGTGACTAATTGCCGCAGGTTCTATCTCAATTTCATGCTTTACAGTGGCATAAGTCAACCGTAATTACTTGAACAATGATATTTATGTGATGATATAATGGGAACGTGCGTAGGTGGATGTGTAAGCTCATTCACAATGGGGAGTAAGAATAATGTGAAGTATTCCAGCATATCGTTGCTTCGGTGGCGATACGAGCTACCTCAGTTTTCGGCCAATTTCGAGTTTTTACGGTGTCTAAATAGTAGGTATGGGTATCGGTTTGAAAAACATCGATGATTACATATCGATGTTTTTTTCGTTTTTACTGCAAACATCGATGTCTAAAAAACATCCTATACCTAAAAACTTCGATGTTTTGAAACATCGTACAAGAACATCGATGTTTTTTTTCCGAAATAACTTACCTACTGCGGACTACCTGAGAACCTAACTGTCAATTTTTTTTTTAATTTTTGTTCTTATTTCAAGAAATCGAACATGAAAATTGCACAAATTTAAGATGAAAAATTGATTAAGCAAAACTTGACAAACAATTTTTATTTCAATTATTTACTGTTTGCCAAATGCAAAAATAACAATTTTGTAACCATGTCTTCGCAGATGCGATTTCTAGTTCAAAATTGAACCTGCTTGAGAAATAATCCCCTCCTCGGGAACAGAGGAGGCGACTTCACATTTAAGTACTACATCATAAAGGTTGGGATATGATATGTATCATATCATAATATTATTATGATATATTCAAATCCAAAATGCGAAGGGGTTTTGTTAAATCTTTTCGAGTGGAGAGTTCAAATATAGATGAAGCTCATCAGGGATATTCGTTTCTTCATCTGCTACTTTTGGTTTATTATCTTCGATAATGAACCATTGGAATCGCCCAAAGAAAAAAATTTTTTAACCCCCCCTCAAAATTTGTTGGTTTACGTTTCAAGATACGTAGATTCAGAAAATCGAATAAAAAAAAATCCGTCCGTCCGCCGTACGCCGTACGCCGTACGCCGTACGCCGTACGCCGTACGCCGTCCGCCGTACGCCGTCCGCGCCACTTTGCCCAGTTAGCGTTGAGTTAAAATTACGAAATTTTTTTTATGGGTTTCGACCAACCCCACAATGGTCCTCGAAACTTTTCATAACCCTAGGTCAAGGGGAAGGGGTTCAAAACGAATTTTGAAAATTTGAAAATCTCATATCTCGGAAAATTCATATAGAACGGTATGTTTTTTATTTCATATTTAGATAGAGTTTGTTCCGTAGAATTTTTTAAGACCATCCGCAGCTTTGTACGACCAGCCGTTCGTTCACAATGAGGGCTCAAAGATTGTGCCTCACAACACGATCCTGTATCAAACTGTTGAAATACAGGTCCATTTTCATACTAACAAGCTCTTTGGAACATCATATGGCTTAAGTGATGTCGAGTTTGTTATTCTGAGGTGCGTTTCGTGCTACGGAAATGAAGGTAATTTCGAATGTTTGTTGGTAGGTACTTCTTTTATAGAAAAATTATTACCGACGTAGTATTAAAAACCCCAGAATTATATCGTATTAATTAATCATAATTAATAATAATTATTATTAATAATAAATACAAATTATTAATACCTAACAATAAATTATAATAATTTTCACTAGGTACTTGATAAAATTGTTAATAATTAGTGATAATTAATAATAATAATTAATCTAACATTTAGGATCTAGACATTTAGACCTAGTGATCTAGACAGAAGGGTGATCTGTACAAAGAAGATAATGAACCGTTGTGTCAAGAATTTGCAGAGTTTTTGGTATGGGCAAATGATAACCGTTGACCTAAATGTTGGACGGTTACATTGGACGTGGCGGTGGTTTTAGTTTGGTTAGTTTCAATCCTACTTTGTTATCTCAAATCCTCCATGACTGACATGAAAATTTTGCAACTCTAACATTGCAGCTGCTAGAATAACAAAAGGCGCAAAAGGGCCGCGTAAAATAAGTAAGCGCCTAAACGTAGTAGGTAAGTAAAGTTCCTAACGTGGCGCAGAAATAATGCAATTACATAGATGCTGAAACGTAAAATAGGTTTGTAATTATAGGTAGGTATTTCGGAAAAAGCAAAAAACATCAGTTTGTGATAAACATCGATGTCAAAAATATCGATGTTTAAAGAAAAACATGGAGTATACGATACCCATCCCTACTAAGTAGATTTTCGTTGGGGAATCGAATGGTGAAACCAGATTTAAAAAATCGCCAGCATTGCAGAAGCAACATTTTTTTACTCAAGATTTCTCCATAACCTGGACTTGATGTATTCAGAAGTCAGAAACCGTCGGAAACCACTAGATACCAGGTATAGGTCCTATCCTAGGGTGAAGCGAAACGATTCAGGAAAACTGTCTTCAAGGAAATACAGACTAGTTTAATGGCTCGCCTAAAAATCTTAAAAGATGAGATATGTGATGTTGCCACTCAACCAACGAAGTACAACCAATAAATATCAAGCAAACAAGAAAAGTAAGTACCTTCTCATTGACAAACTCGACGAATTGGCAGTGACTTGCTCGAACTCATTCTCAATATTTTACGTAATTACTACAATAATTATTATCTCGTGTGTCTACAGACTGATACTGAAAGTACGGTACCGTACAGAAGGGTGATTCCATTGACAGAATCTATGTGAAAAATAATAATGAGAATTATTATTCTTTTTCCTGTTTATAGAATTCCAAATCTCTCTAAGGAACTTATTTTAACCCATATTCGTGCTCGGTGCCTTGTTTTACACGTTCCTGATTTAATCGAATTACTCGTAGGTGTGTATGAGTGGTTACATAAAGATTGGGTGTTATCCGTGCACTTGCCAGCTGATGAGATTTGACCTACGTGAGCTCAGCATCAAGAGATTCCACGAAAAAAGCTTCTGGGATACAAATTAGGATCACCACTGCCATTAAGTCTCTCGTCACGTAGCAAGCCTCACGCCGCCACAGACGTTCAGTAGCTGAATCGCCGAAGCACCCACCGTGATCTCGGCAAGTCGGATTCGAGTTTTACGAGTGGATAGATGCAAATCCACCCTCACACTAGTCACTGAGGTGAGGCAGTTCATTAGTATGCAAAACCTTTGGCGAGACTCCGACCAATATGACACCGTCCCAGGTATTGTGGCGGGGTCATCTCTTGGCGAACCACATCACGCCTCATACGCATTATTCCAGTCAACGTATACCTTATCCATAACGCTGGTGCTCCCCTCTTCACACCAAGAAGAATAAGGAAACCTGCTTGGATGTTCTACTTATGTTCATATCAACTAACGTCAATAGTAGTATGACAAAAAGAGTTCAGTAACAAGTCATTCTTCACATGAAATTGCTTGATACACCAACACCTATTCGACGTGAATAATGACTGAACAAATATGACATAAATATCACTTTCAAGATTTGGTTTTCATTCGTAATTGCTCCGCAGCGCGATCAATCAAACTATACACTCGACTAATCTAAAGTTCGACTAATCTAGAGTTATACCTGACGACACTGGGCTGCTAATTGAAATAGAGTGCACTGTTACCATGGTAACATTCATATTGGCTATTCTACACTGATCCTGCAAGGTCGTCCGAAGTAGAAGTAAGCTAGCGTGCGCCTGTACATTACACCCAACGCAAAAATGCCGATGATGTCCAGAACAGTCGAATCTCAGGATAACCTGACCCCAGGCTGAACCGGGAGTCCAACAAAGGAATTCCAATCCTCCGTGGACCACTTTCTCTCTGCCAATATCCGTCAAACCAAAGAATCCTGGGAAGGCAAGTCCAGCCTCCAGATAAATGCTCATTCACCGTTACAAACTTGGTACCTAACTCCAAAAGTGCTCCAAGAAAACGTCAGATATGTGGAGGTGAACTCTGTGGCACCAGACACCCTGTGATTACCTCCGAAGTACCCTGACCTCTTCCCGACTCATCCCGGAACACTCTTCCCGAATTTTTACTACAGTACGGAGAAAGGTCGTTTTTGAGAAGAAGTGGAGAAAAAAAAGTACGGATGGTCCCAGGGGATGGGTGGAGGCGACAAATTACGACCGGTAAGGAAACACCAGAAAGACATCGAAGTAGAGGACGGTGCGTGAGGCGGGGGGCTACAACCTGAACAGTCCGGGGCCAAAATGCGAAACCCCAAACCCGTAATGAAAGTTGTCCTAATTGACCTCACCTTCGTTTACTTCACCCTTCATTACTCGAACGACCGCTAACCGGGGTGTCAGTGGCTCTTTTACTCCTTCGACCCCGATTCTGTGATGGCCCTCCCCCGAAAAAGCAGTTAAAAAACACAATACTTTTCTCAACTCGGGTCATCTTTCCCTTTAAGAACCCACTTCGCGGAGAGAAAAAAACCGTATTCCTTAATAACGCTTAACGGTCGCTCCTCATCGCTTTGGGGATGCAGTTTCGGGTTTAAACCGTCGTAAATCATTATTTGGGAGTTGGTCTTTGTTGTTAGATTTCATATCCTGGTAACGGTTCACTGCTATTGTGGGGAGACTAAAAAATGTGATGAACTCAAGATGAGGTGCAACAGTTGATTCTTTTATGAGAAGAGAAATTTGATAGCTGTGGGGAGATTTACTCTTTACTCTCAACCGAGCCCTTCACAAAACAGAACTCGCGTACATAATTCGACCATAACTCTCTGCGTAGAATGTTTCCATCAGCAGTAACTGTGGTCGTTATAAGTATGTCATGGGTAATAACAATCAATATTCGAAGTTTTATCGGCACCTCTTACTCGCTTGTGATGGGAAGTGTATCCTTGAATCCCAATGGACTGATCTTTGATGAAGAGAAAATACTATTTTCTCGATAGCCTGATGTTGTTACATCGATGAACATGTAAGTATCTCCTCCAAAAACTAAATAGTTGGGCCTTGGAGGAAAATAGACCTCGAAAAGCATGTTCATTTTAGTGTTGGTCTCACAGGGACCTTGCTTCTTAATGGGGAGATTCTCCAACTATCTAATTACACTCAAAAAATTCTAGAACACATTATGTTGGATACTCATAATGTTTGGTAGTTGGATATACCTAATATGATAAGCCACGATATTTTGTAACGATCAATGATGGAAAGTTTTCTATTGAGTACACATTGGTGTAGATTTTAATAATTTCCATCATCCCTGTAGTCATCGCTGACGAACAGGCTCAATCCTAACGATATGGACAAACGCGTACGATATTTCAGCTCCGGGGGTCGATTGGAATTTGAAATGATGGATCTTGGGATTTTTCCAAAGTTCCTTTGGTAGGACTCAACTACCATAGGATACGTCATAGCCAAGTACCGTCCCAATGGGTTTCGTATTGTCAACATTTTTGATATTTAGTTGAGTCGTCGGTGAGGGATTCTTCGGGGGCAAGATTGAGGGGAGATGTGGCGTCAAGCACAAATAGATGACGTGGTTGGGGGATGTTGAAGCATCTACTGTAGATCCTGCAATAGGGATTTCAAACTTCGGTCAATTGTTAGACAGTTTTATGCCAGAATAGTTCACTCATTAGTTGACATGGTAGCCAATGAATGACTATTTTGTAGCAAGACACCTAAAGTACGGTCTAGACTCTAGAGTAACAATTTCATGTCCTATTGGATGATAACATGAAATGTGATCAAAGAAGCGATGGGAGGTACAGTAATGGGTACTCAGTTTCAGGAGCACATTAAATTCAATATGTTAATCGGGAAATAGGGTGGTTTTGGTTCGGCTCGAGCTACCCCTGTGACCGACGGCCCGTGACCATTATGACCAACAGGTGTCACCTGGTCATATGCCATATGGCCCCGATAGAATATGGCCGTACTAAACTCGGCGATAGGGTCATGGTGAATATTCATCTGTTCATCACTCTGAAACCAATTTTGAGATGGGTAATGAACGTACGGGGCACGCGCCCCCGACTAATCGTATCATTACCCGCCATGTGCGGGTCGTGCGGTTTTTACGAGCTAGGTTACGAATTTCATCACATTGATTGGCAATGCAAGATATTTCCTGAATAATTCGGATTGCGTATCCGTAGACTATTCACAATGTTAATTCATCTCAACAACTAACATAAGTAATATTTATTGTCGAAATCGTCAAAGTGCATCGGCCGTGTAAACCAATTGAATGGGCGACCCAACATAAAGTAATGTTCACATAACCATTCAGCGAAGGAAGGTGAGCAGAACTCATCACCATTTAGCATGCGATGGAGCAAGGTGCGCCTTGCGTATTACCCGCCTTCGAAGGTGCAACGAAAGCACAACCTCCTCACGTGCGTGTTGCTCCCAATGCGATCTTCCACAAATAGTCATCGGCTAAATATTTGCCGACGGACTAACAACGCACGCACGTAATTTGAGGGTGCAATTACGTATACGTAGTGCGGATCGTGTCTCGAACGTCTGCACGAACTCATTTCACCAAGTCATAATCGACTGTTATTAATGATGAGGAGTCACTCACTATTCGCTCACAGACTCCAAAATACAAATACTCCTCAGCACAATACTAACTCGGTATGTATGAACATCTAGTTCATGATGAACCTACATGAACTGCCACGATTGCCGTTTCTCAAGCCATTGACTGGGACACCCTCATCCCCGTTGAATACAGAATCCAGGCTAACGGGACACCACGTTAGGTACCGAAAGATGATGGGTGGTGGCCGGAAGCTTTCCGGTTCATATCGGAGTCATCATAAATTATTTCATGTTGGTGAAAACGTAGTCGTGAAAAAGTAATATCACCAAATAAATCCTTACGCTGTGCGGCTTAATTGGCGGTTAACCATAAAAGTTAAAATATTATTCGATTGACACCCTCAGGACGGAAGGGAGTGCGAATAAAAGGCAGCGTGTCCAGGCACCAGGGCGTTGCCGGGAGCATCAGTGGTGCTCGCACCGGCCATAAATAAGAAAATAATCGACAAGCTGGCCGCAGTACGCCAGTAGCATAAATATCTCTCTAGGTGTAATGGGTGGAAGTGAGTGATATATGCTGCCCCTAGAGCCTCGCACTTGATGTCCCTCCGTAATCATTTTCCTTCACACCATTTGGTACTCTGAGGCTCCATCGGATTTCATCTTGCTGATAGTAGCGTTATGCTCGTAGGAATAACATTCCTTTCTCAGTGAGAAGATACTACTATTATTCATGAACATTCTTCGTTCTAAATTAACATACTATGTCTCGCTGTACTCGTGTCCTGAAGAATTGTATCGATACATGGTATATTGTACGATAATTCAATATCTACGCTCGGAAAAAATCTGTACAATTTTATTGCTGCATAACATAATGAGTAGAACATTTCGATGTACCTATAGTCCAAATATGGACTGAGAAAACAAATCCGTCCAAACGCCGTTATCACTGTGAACGAGTTAATCACTAGAAAGATAGAGAGGAGTAGGGGTACTGACAGAGACAGGGCATCTCGGGAACAAACATTGCTGTATGGGGAGTACAGAGAACTGGTGAAACCCTTCACTTTGACGAGTGAAGTAACTGACTTGGAAAAACGCTGCAAATTTATCCCCAGTGGTTTATTATTCTGTATATAGATTACTTCTGTCTAGATCACTATTCTATGTGTAATATACTAAGTACCATTACTATTCGGGAGGAACTGTAATGCCAGTGCATCAGGAAGAGTTGTATGTGGGATATAGTCAGACGTTATCCATAAAATGTGTGTATTTTATTTTTATCACGAGCGAGTGATACAATAGGCGTTGCTACCGTTCGCAAAGCAAGGTGAAATGTTCGTACTTGAAGAGTCAATGGATCTCCTGGACTTCCTGGACTTCAAAGGTTCTCCTGGACTTCCAATTCCTCACTACCTAACACGCCGCAGCTCATTTGTCAGCTTGGAGGTGTGACGAGTGCCAGGCTCATTACACAACTTCTAACATCATTCTAAAAGCCTGGAAATTAAAGGGATAGACACGGATTAGTCACACCTCTTTTGCGATTTGAAGACGTAGGAGGGCTCATCTTCTTTCTCCTGATCAGCATACGTAATGGTGCAATCAAGACCCGTTTCAACGCCTTGACAGGTGTTCCGATACCGAGCTGAGCTATTAAACCTCAGGCACCGAAAACACATTTTCTCTCGTGACAATAGACCCATCTTTCTTTCACGGCCCCATATTATCATATCGAATTAGGTGTTGATAAAATGGGTGACGTTGATGTGCCATTATGATAATTCTTATGATTGAAGAACGCGCAGTGAAACCAAGCAGTCATTATTTGGTGGTCAATAATAATTTCACCATAGAGAGAAAGGACAACCACCCACTAACTTCCTAACTGATCGTTGTGCTGATCAGTAACTTTCTGTGGGGTGAGCCTCACCACAAGCCCAGATTTGTGCATCATTGAATTTTAAAGTAAGAGATCATAGGTGTATAGTTTCAATTATTCAACTTGGGAATAGTTCAGAAATCTTCTCGTTCCCGATTGCAAAAAGAATACCCCACCCAAACACTCCGTGTAAAAATCCCCGCCTCGCAAATGTCGTTCTACAGCAGCCGGAAAAAGTTATGATACCGCCCTTTTTGAAATCTCCCCATGGGCTCATGGCGAGACGTTTTTCTTACTACACATCTATGTATTGGATGTGTAGCCATAGAAACGTCTTAGCATGGCGCCAAGGGGAGATTTCGAAACAGGTACGAGGCGCGGTTGCGAGGCGAACTTTTTTTGTAGTGGGATATCATATGTACAGCCAATTTCCAAGAATCAAGTAAGCAAATTAATGAAATTATAAGTGAATAAATAAGTGAATTATTAATTGATAAATTAATAAATTATCAAATTAATAAACTATTTTAAAAATTCCAAATTTATAAAACAAATAAATTAAGCATGATTAAAGGGGAGGATGTAGCTTTGCCTAACTGAACAAGAAGAAAACATGATAAGGGGACCTAGCGACTTGAAACCCTTTGGGCCAAGCGACTTGAAACTTTCAGAGCATTTTTCTATTATCCACACCAAGAACATCCGTACCAAATTCCAAATGATCGGCTGTGGGCCCGTCAAAGTGGCCAAAATTGGCTTAAATTTCAGTTATTTGTTCCTAAAATTTTCTTGGGTTGATATAATGGGTTAAATCCTTCAAGAGACACTGGGTCATTTTATAAAGAAGGTCTGTGCAAAATTTTCGGAGATATCATGGTGATTTGAATGAAACGAGCACTCCCAGTGAACCTCTAATTCAACGCGATAGTGACCGATTAAGTCGATTCTTGTATAGGACTTTTAGGGAGATTTTCTTGATGGGATCCACGAGGTCATTAGCAAGTTTGAGGTGCTGTTAGCTGATTAGGCAGTTTTAATGATTTTAAAGGAAGTTCTCAATTTGGCGGGGTAACTGTTCTTAAATGGAAACCTAAGAAAATCATCATCAGAGGGATCATGTATCCTTCCTATAATTTAGAAAGGAAATCCATTTCCCATGTCAATTGTAATGTTGAAAGGGAATTATATTAATGCTAATATCATTAATATATTATATTATTAATATTAATGATAAATTATATTACATTAATGATAATATCATTATATATTATTGTATTAATATCATCACAATATTATTGTATTAATGCTATATTAATCATAATATGATTAATATATTATATTTATTAAATAATTATACATAGTATGATATACTACCTTGGCATTATTATTATTATTATTGATTCAACGTTATAGTTAAGGGAATCCATGGCCCTATTCACCGCCTTGTCAATCTCGAATGTACTCGTACGAACACCGAACAGGAACTTACCTTATACGTGCACCAAGTAGGTAGCTGTTGTTCAGTTTCGCACCCAACCACCGGACGTTAGCATCTTCCGGACGAACAAATACAAGACGTATGACGATACCTGGGGATTGTAGTAGGTAAAAAGAGATCAGGTAAAAATCCATTTCAGCATGGAGTATTGTTACTGTACAGATCGTTTCATGGGAGGATAGGCACGTTGATTCAGACTGTAGGATGGTAGAGTTATTCACTACAGTTGACCCAATTAAAATATAATAGCCTATTTAATAGCCTTTATAATAGCCTATTATTATAAGAACAACTTCTCTGTATTTTTTAGCCCCTTCTCTCAATACCGTCAAAAATAGGTTAACATAGTAAGGTGGGAACGATTCATAAGAGGGACGTAGCCTCGGACGTAGCTGGATACAAATCTTTGTAAAACTAAGCTTCTGCGACTACTAAGACAGAGAAAGCGGTTAGGTAAGTGAAGTGTTCCAAAACCACTATTTCCTATCATACTTCGATTGGTATTACTTCTCACCACAATCATCCAGCCAATCAATCAATCAGTATTTGAGAACGAAAAGTCGAAATTAAACACCTAACCAACAACCCGGAAAACACAAAAATGTCCAGGGAGACAGATGGATTGCTGACATCGATGATATTTATAATTAGTCATGTTTCACATCCGAAACTTGTATTTGTCGGTAGGTAGGTAGGTAGTAATAACGACACTGGAATCCGCACCAATCCTACCGCCGAAATTACCATTTTAACCTATGACCGTTCCACATTACAATCTCGATAATTTGCAATAACTTGCAAAGAGGGTCGAAGATTTTACGAGCGCTTGCGTAGTAGCGTCTACGCATCTGGAGGTGGCCAGGACTGTTAACAAATCAAAGTCTCACCTCGTTACCCGGGCCCAGCTGAGCTGTTTACGGCCCCACCCTACCGCCCGCGCCCGTAAGAACTTTTTCAATTATTGTCCCAGCACACTTTCCAAAATAAACGCTGTGAGGTTTCAAGTCTTTTATTCATTAGGTTGATTTAATAACGCATGTTCACTCCAAAGCCACTTTTACGGTGGTCCTCTTTTTATGAGTGTTAGGCATTAATAATTATTTGAAGTTTTTCATGCCCCCACCCCTCCTCCTCCCATTACCCGTGACCCTCGAGTACATATATAACTCAAGTACAGTTATCTTGAAAGACTCCCGACATCATTCCTTTGTGGTTGGACCGTGAAACACTTTTTTGTCGAGTCCGACAACCGTTGGGGTTAAATTCAATTGATTTGTTATGTACGAGACTTTTCACCCCTGACTTATTTACTACGACCTTTACATTAATTGAAATAGTATATTCCAATTAGATATTACTTTATGAGGGTCGCATTGATTGGAACTCGAAACAAGAAAGAGTACATATAGCCAGAAGCAGTGAAATGTGAAAGAACATGAAATTGAATATTTAATCATTAGATTCTTTAAAGTCCATCTGTGAGAAGACTTGTTCATTCATATCTTCTATTCAATATCTTCAGCCATAATAACCAGTGAGTAAATAATTGTTTGCTCGACGAACAATTAAATAGGTAAGAACATACATAGTTGAAATGAAAATACATTAGTAGGTTTATTGATGATACATTAGCAGATACAATCAAAATACATTAGTACATTTAATGATGATTGCCAAAATTAATTTTGTCCACTTCTGAAAAAGATGAATATTATCAACATGGTTGAATTTATCAATGGCTATTGGCTAATGGCTTGTGACAATCTCCTTTCATTGGCAAAGTCAACTTTCGGAATTTTGAATTTATCGAATAGCTGTAACTCTAACAAATCATTTAAAAAAAAAAAAAAAAAAAAAAAAAACCAGCATGCAATACGGGATTCTTAATTAACGGGGAGTAGATTATTAAGTAGATTAATAATCAAAAACTCTGCAAATTCTTGACACAACGGTTCATTATCTTCTTTGTACAGATCACCCTTCTGTCTAGATCACTAGGTCTAAATGTCTAGATCGTAAATGTTAGATTAATTATTATTGTCAATTATCACTAATTATT
Organism: Stenodema calcarata; assembly: GCA_963920205.1. Classification (NCBI taxonomy): domain Eukaryota; kingdom Metazoa; phylum Arthropoda; class Insecta; order Hemiptera; family Miridae; genus Stenodema; species Stenodema calcarata. The sequence continues at coordinate 12,310,240 of OY986049.1, read as the reverse complement.
AACAATTTTATCAAGTACCTAGTGAAAATTATTATAATTTATTGTTAGGTATCAATAATTTGTATTTATTATTAATAATAATTATTATTAATTATGATTAATTAATACGATATAATTCTGGGGTTTTTAATACTACGTCGGTAATAATTTTTCTATAAAAGAAGTACCTACCAACAAACATTCGAAATTACCTTCATTTCCGTAGCACGAAACGCACCTCAGAACAACAAACTCGACATCACTTAAGCCATATGATGTTCCAAAGAGCTTGTTAGTATGAAAATGGACCTGTATTTCAACAGTTTGGTTCACGATCCTGTAGTGAGGCACAATCTTTGAGCCGTCATTGTGAACGAACGGCTGGTCGTACAAAGCTGCGGATGGTCTTAAAAAATTCTACGGAACAAACTCTATCTAAATATGAAATAAAAAACATACCGTTCTATATGAATTTTTCGAGATATGAAATTTTCAAAATTTCAAAATTCGTTTTGAACCCCTTCCCCTTGACCTAGGGTTATGAAAAGTTTCGAGGACCATTGTGGGGCTGGTCCGAACCCAGAAACCAAATTTCGTAATTTTAGCTCAACGTTAACTGGGCAAAGTGGCGCGGACGGCGTACGGCGTACGGCGTACGGCGTACGGCGTACGGCGTACGGCGGACGGACGGATTTTTTTTTATTCGATTTTCTGAATCTACGTATCTTGAAACGTAAACCAACAAATTTTGAGGGGGGGTTAAAAAATTTTTTTCTTTGGGCGATTCCAATGGTTCATTATCGAAGATAATAAACCAAAAGTAGGTCAATAATATTATTACACTCATAGAAATAACTTATTGGTTTTTTACTGAATATATAGATGGCTGACGCTTTTTGTTGCTGAAACCAAGAACCTTGTTGTCAGTGAAACCATTTGAGTTGGGCCTAAGGCAAAGGCTACCGACAACGAATCCTGGGAGCAATCACACAATGAAGAAGACCTCCCACTAGTTGTGTTCCTATCGATGGGTTTGCGCTTCACAGAAACTAAATACCTCTGGTCTTTCAACGATGAGTCGGTATGGGTGGTCAGTGTGAGAAAACTCTCCTTTAGAAGTTTTGTGCTAAGTCGTATTTCACAAACATTAGCAGGTTACCAAAAGAACTTTACTCGCAAAGGTTAACATCCTTTTTATTTGGTTCAATATTCTCAATAATGAACAACCTGTATTGACCAAGAAAAAAGTCTAAAATATTGATGGGAAATATTATCTTACTAAATCATGATTCCACTGAATAATTTCTTCTGAAGCTCGTATGTGTTTAGGATCTAACAGGTGATCGACACGCTGACCCGGACCGTCCGGACGCAATAGTGTCATTCAGTTCTGCCTTCTCGTTTGAACAACTTGCGTATTTGTTAAACCTTCCACAGTAAGTACTTGTTGTCCAACCCACTGTTTGTTCTGATGTTTGAATAGCAGGGTTATTTGAGGAAGCAAAATTATATCACATTCGAACATCTGTTGCGTGAGACAGTGTTCACAGCAATTGAAGAGCACACTGGTTTGAAAGCTACGGAATTGTTAGTCTTGGCCGCAAGAGTCGAGGGGTGTTGTAAAATGGTGTCTCCAAGTAGGGAAGGGGAGTTCAAGTATCAGTCACTCCTATGAAGGAACGTGTCCATGAATGGTCTGACAACATCGTTCAGGTCTCGAGTCCTTCGATTTCGTCTCCATCACAGCCGGTGAACGTTGAAGACCAGTTTAAAGTAGGTACTAGGCTCACTAAACGGAGTCGAAGAAGAACTGAATCAGCAATGGGAAGGAATTGTACGAGAATGTTGTACGAATCGATATTCCTCTCTCTTTATTCTTTTACGAATCATTTAACCTTGATTTATCCATGATCCATACCAAAAACCACACATCATACAACGTCAACCATCTAATATTCCATACAACATTAACCATTAATGATGTTGAGGGATGCCGAGGGTCGGTCAAATGAAAGATGATTTATGTGCCAACGTTTCGAAGAATATATTTCTTCATCTTCAGGGCCTAAAAATAGTTTCACAATATTAACATTAATTATTTACATCTTACCCTGAGAATGCGAACATATGATTCTATTTGTGTTGGAAGCATCTTGAGGAGCTTTAAAACAATAATTTATATAATCATTTCTTGTAGTTAATTGAATAGTGTTTTCTCGACCTACCCCTTCATCATGGAGAGTAATGATTAGGGTTTCAAGATTACCGAACCCCCTCACCACCCATAATCATGTTTGTGAGCGTTGAAACTTGACGGCACATAGCTGCTCCAATGACCCAGCAAGGTGGTCACGTCATGACAAGTTACGGCCCCAGTTTACAGAGCCACCTGATGAGGTCAGGAAGGAGAGCGAAAAACCTGCGATCAACTGACCCGAAAAATCACGATCAAGGCAAAAGTTCTATCGGTTGACCCGTTAGCCTCAGGGATTACGAGCGATGACTCAGCCGCTTCCCAAACGTTCAAATCTGCTGAGTGTTTTACATAAACAACGTCTGCTACACCACCCGCACGTCCTCGGTCGCATAGCAGAAGAATCGCAGTGGAAGGGGGTTCGGTGACACTGCTAAACCCTCATTTCGGCGTTTCCTTCTCAGGCTTAAAAAAAACCTCACAACTGACCTGATTCCAGGATGACTACGGGGCTCCACGAACACTTGATCGTGAGCGAATAATCAGATGGAGAAATTCACCAACCTTCCTAGAATACAGTTGAAAATATTATGGAATGAAAAACTACTTGGTAATTTTTATTGAAGTATATTATAGATTAACAAGTTCTCTACTTGGTAATCTAACTATATAACTGCAACTGATGCTTTCTGTTCAAAGGTATACAACTGATTGGCATTACATTTTATTTGAGTTTGCTTCAAACTAGTCGGTCGGTTCACCTACAACGAAACTTTTTCGAAGACTCGTGATTTACAAAAGTGATTTCCGAGGTTTGTAATCAAAATAATAAACCAGAAATGTCCAATTTGTCCAATTATTGTCAGATTCTCTGCTGTGTTCAGATAATCTCCAAACAGATTGAATTCACAAATACTTGAAAACAATTAGGTAAGTATGTTGTAAAAGTGTTTAAGCAAACAAAACAAACTAAGTCTTAGTAAAATATGATGTCATATTGCAAAACACCTCCAGTGAGCTGGCTAGTTCCCTGTTGTTGATGAAGACATAAAAGTACGCATGAATGATGAAAAACATCTCCGAAAATACCTTACCTACTGTAGGCTTACCTCAGTTACCTACAAGTACCTACCTAGCTGTCATTTTTTTTGTAATTTTTGTTCTTATTTAAAAAAATTAAACTAGAAAAATGTAAGTACTAATTTACGTTGAAAAAATTCAAAATAAATAAAAATGGATTGAGCGACAACTTAAAAAACAATTTACTTTATTCCGAATATTGTTGGCCTCATGGGAAAAAAAAAGTTTTGCAGCTATGTCCTGCATAATATTATTATCATCGGAGAGGCCGATTTCCAAGAGGGTTCAAAATAAGCCCGATTGTGAAAAAAGCGGGAACATAGGAGTAGTGGTGTTAGATAGTCGATAGTTTAGAATATCGATAGGCTCGATACTATCAGTCACCAACTATCGATGGTATCGATAGCCTATCCACGATAGGTTTCTGATGATTACCTATAGGTACGTTTCGAGATTACTCTTGGTCGGCATATAGGTAGATCCGTTCTGTATTAGAGCTTGCTCAGCAAGCCTTGTTGTGGTTAAACATGGTAAAATTTACTATTCAATTACATGTATTTAATTATTATAATAATGCTAAAGTAGGTGAAATACAATTCAAAGGAAAAAAAATTTTTTCGAAACCATTAGGTCGTGCTGGAAGGTTATAACAGAAACCACATAATAATATTATAATATATTACATTATTATAATGTATATTATATTATTGGCTTTGACAAACGTAAGCAAAATATTATAACAATGTATTATTATAATAATTATATTATATAACAATATGTTATAACAAAATATTATTAACAATATTATTGGCCTTGACGAACGTAAGCAAAAGTCTTGAAAAATAATGTAAAGACCTGACAAACACTGAAAATACAAAAAATTGTGTATTTTGGTTTAAAATTTAAATTCATTTATTATTGTTAAGGCTATAGATAGGAGGCTACTATCGCCCTATCGATAATACTATCGACTATCGTAAAACCCCTACAGAGGAGGCGACTGCAGGTACACATTTAAATACTACATCATAAAGGTTAGGGTATGTATCCTTCATTGAAATCCAAAACGCCAAAACTGAAATGCCAAAATGTTGAACATCTTCGAGTGGAATGTTCCAATACACATGGAAGTCATCTGGGATTGACGCTGCGAAATTCGTTGCCATTTTTCGGTATCGGCAAACGATAAACGTTAACGTTTTAATCCAAACGTCGCAGGCTTACACTAGACGAGATGGTGTTTTTTTTGTTTTATTCCTACTATCTTTTTTCGAGTCAACCACATCTGACATGAGAAATATGTAATCTAAACATTGCAGCTGCTGGAACAATAGAAGGGAAATGGGCCCAATATACACACAGAATACTTGAGAAATAATTCCTAACAAGGCACAGAAGTAATGCAATTACATAGTGAAACGTAAAATAGGTTTGTAATGATTATTATAGGTATTTTGGGAGAAAGGAAAAAATATCGATGTGTGATAAACGTCGGAAGAAACACATCGGTGACAAAAACATCAATGTTTAAAGAAAAACATTGAGTATTCGATAACCATCCCTACAACATGTCCACTTTTCCGAATAATAATAACTCATTTCTCTGAATAATAATCACTCACCTACCCATACCACCTGTTATATCAGTGTAAAATCGTACTTATTCCTGACTATACTGATTTTTACTGTGATTCCTTCAGACTGTTATGGTATTGTGTGAGCTAAGAAACTAAATCGTACTTCTGTTTGTTGATCTGTGCGGATCAGAGTGATTGTATTTTTCTTATAAGGTGGTTTGCATCATTGTCATATTTTTGTTTGCTGGTTCGGAGACAAGAATCATCAAAACCAAATACAACTTGGAAGTAAGTCGGTGAGATTCAGAAGTCCGAACGCAAACATTAGCCGAAGAACAAACCAAAGAGGAATAGGTAGAGAGTTATACTATCCAGATCAGGTACATCCTGGCTCACATCTGCTCTTCATCTCCATTCCTGTGAGAACCCTATCCCTCATCCTCTTTCTCGAGCCCTTTTCACCCTACTGATTTTTTCCTGTTGCTAGAAGGGCCGCGATTCCCACCCTTCTTTCCGTAGGTTTCGCCCCCAAAAATTTGTGGGACCTCTCACTTCAGAGTGTCTCCCACGAATCGACACCTTGCGAGCTCGTTGACCCAAACTTTCGCAACCAGGTGACATCAGTCCGGCCAATTGTTCGAAAAGCGCGAAAGAAAGGGTGAATATTCACATGGGCTTTCACGAACCTTTTCAAATTTCTACCACAAGGAAACCAACTCCTTTTCTTCCTACTTTTTGCTCAGTCTGGAAAGGATGCGACTAGAAGTGGTTGCATAAGACTGTTTAATATAGAGAAACGTTCGTTTCCCACGATCTTCTGTATTCATAGGATCCCGCAGTTAAGGAACCTAACTATACGCGCCGCTATACAAAGCTCTCGAAAGATTCGACGAATATTTCATCTATAATTGCTTCTTTACAGGTGGAGTAACATAACATAAAAGGGCTTAGGTGAACAATATCTTCATTGCTCAGACTTCCAAAGGACCTTGTATAAGTATAATATATACACATGTTTCACAAATGTAACTATTCTTCATTGCAGTATCATTATGCATCCAAATAATAGGTACATCTTAGAACAGCGGTTCCCAACCTTTTTTCACATTCGCACCCCCCAGCAACTCAGTTTCAGCCGGCGCACCCCCGACTTACGTAAATACCAAATAGGTAGGTATAGTATAGGCGCTGTGCCAGATGTTGATTAATAACAGACTTGAACAGAAAAAAAAGTATACACACATTTTATTTTATAAGTATATGTATAAAAGTATAAAATATAGTGTATATGTACACAGACAGATTTTTAAAAAAAGTTTGTAGTAAAAACAATGCACATGAGCATCAAGGTAAAAGTAACACAGGTACTTAACTAAAAAGATCGAAAGAGTAGGAGTTGAGTAGGAGTGACATAATATGTGACTATAATATATTATACCAATGTTTTAATATTACGTTGATGGTATTCCTCCAGAAAAGGATCCGAAATCTAGTAGTGTTCAGGCTCGAGCTTGGGAAAGTACTTCTCGAACGATTGACTGAAACCCTCCAAATGCTCCATGATCCTGTCACCGTAAGATAGTGTAAGCTTCGATTCTGATAAAAAATCATGGAGGGTCTCAAAAACTTCAAGTTGGCCGTTTTTTACACATATGTAAGCAATATTGCTTCCAAAATGTAAGTTTCTTTTTCATTGACTCTATTTCGTCGTCGACGTAAAAGATGCTGGTATTGTTTTGAAGATGTTTTGAGGTCATTAACTTTGTTGAAGATGTCACTTAAATAAGAGAGGATTTGCAGCCACTGAGCATCATGAAATTTTGACGACAATGTAAATGGATAGTCCTCTGAAAAAAGTGCTACTTCTTGCCGAAGTTGAAAAAGTCGTGTCAAAACGTTTCCGCGAGAAAGCCAGCGAACAGGTGGTGTGGCAAAAGTCGAAAAATATTAATCAAAATTTTTCCCAAAAATGTCCGCCATTACTCTATTTTTTCCACGCACCCCCAAAGGGGAGCACCCCAGGTTGGGAATCGCTGTCTTAAAACCTACCGAAATCCTCTTCGACAAAAGTGCTCCGGGCTACAAAGGGTTTCTGAGTCCGACGAAATAGTAATGTGAAAAATCACTTGAATTCATTTTCACACTGTACTGAAATTACCACGTAAGGGAAGTTGAGATGCTTGTAGATAACTCGTAAATAATGCTCTTGCAGAATTTTGTCCTCGATGTTGATGTACTCTGGATCTCTGAACTGCTGGATTTGAGAAATGGAGCAAACGAATCATATTATTTGAATCTTCTCATAAGAAGAGGGTTCACGGTTTCTCACGCCTTTGTTAGATTTTGAGGGAGAGAAGTACCTTGCAGGGTTGGTAAGAAGTATCAACGACGATAACAAAGGACATAAACCTCTCCCCATTCCCTTCTGTTGTCCAATCGTCCTGCCGTTTGGCGGAGGGTGAGAGGTCAACGCGGAAGTGGGCATGGAATATCGGGGTCCGGTTCTCACAGAACCCGGAAGTGCTTTAATGCTTTGAAACCGAATGGTGAAATTTGTAGAGAGGGGAAACAAAAGTGAAAAGAAAAAACATGAAAAAACAGAATCGGGGTTGACAATCTGACCCTGGTGATGAAGGAAATGTGTAATGTTAGGGGTGGAACCTGTAGCCTTGTCGTGAATGGGTGTTATTAGATGGATTGTGTTGAAAACAATTATTAGATGTAAGCAGGTGAACCCTTTCTTTTTCCTCGTTGAACAGTTGTGTACTATGCGAGTAAACTCTTCCAAAGGGACATGAATTGTGAAAATATAAATTACAACCTGAAGATTGTCACCCTTGACACCCTTCTCCTTACGGCTTAATTTCTATAAGAATGGAACATGTTTTAGTCACTCAGCTGATTCGGGGCCTGGGTAGCGCCAAGTTAAAGTCCTAAGGAAGGTACAGGCCAATTTATAACTTCATAGTGTGAAAAGCATAAAAATCAGCATTAGGAGCCACTCAGATGATCCGGGGCCTGGATAGCCTCAAGTTAAAGTTTTAAGGAGGCTACATACCAAATTATAGATTTCTAGTGTGAATACCCCAAAAATTAGCTTTAGAATCTACTCGGCTGATCCTAGGCCTATTCTGCTTGAAGTGTAGGCAAATAAATCCTAAGGAGGCCATATTATGCCAAATTATTATTACTTTCATTATGTCAAATTACACCTTCATAGTGTGAATAGCATAGAAATTAGCTTTAGGAGCTACTCAGCTGATCCCGGCCCTATGCTGTAAGTGGTAGGTACGCTACATACCAAATTTCAAGTCTCTACCACCACGGGAATTAGAAAATGTTGATAAGGTATTTGGTATTAACATACCAAATTACAGCTTCATAATTTGTCAAGAAAAAGTAAAAAATGTTATGACCATAGCTCTGCTATTCCTATTCACCATACCTCTGTGACTGTAAGAATAGTATAGCTAATTTGGTATGTACCTAATTTAGTATATTTTCATAAATATTCGTTTAATCGAGAGCTTTCAACGAGTGGTGAACGATTTTCGTACGAACAAAAATGGCGAAGATAAATTTCCGTAGCAATGTTTGGTTGTATGTGGAAATCATCGTAAGATCAGAAACAGTTTAGCGTAACGGACGGACGGACGCTCCTTTAGTGCCAAAAATGTGAAGGCTCATATTCCATGTTAAAACGTGTTTGCCAATGCTTTTATAGCTGTACTTAAGAAACGTGGTAGGTGTCAAAGGAGCATGGAATTCAGAGCCTTGTTTTCAAAGGGATGTGAAAGACTTATGAACTTCCCTCGGTTTCATCGGGTAACATCGATTTTGGATATACAACCCCAATAAAATCCAATGTTCATCAGTGTACCGTGGAAATATACGTTAGGTTGAGGACTGAATCAAGGAAGTCCGGAATAAGTTCGATAATTTCATATTGTGTTATATTGATTTACTCCGCGGTCCGGTTCTTTTCCATAATTTAGAGACCACTTTATTAGTACGAAATAATTACATTCACCCATCCGTACCCTATCACGATTTGCAGATTATGGCCAGGCAATAACGGTTTGAATACGACAATCTTAATTGACCCACTAGATTTACATTCTGTAATAACCAACATTCTAAAACCGCGAACCGCAAAAACTATGAAAAACCACCAAAACCATGAAAAACCGCAAATTGCAAAAACCCCGAACCGCAAAAACATAAAAGATATGCTAAAAGTATTTTAAAATTAATTGAAAAAATGAAATTTGGAAAGTTTGAAACTCGAATGTATAATTAATTTTACATTCTCAAAGAAAACTGCGGTAGCATTTTTAAATGTAAATTTTGCTCCTATTGGTACCAACAAGAATCTCACATGACTAACATGGGGACACTTACCTAATATACCCCTTCGATCTCGAAGTTAGAGACAAATGGGGAACGATTAGTTTTTCTTCAGCACAATAGCGCATCCGGAGAATCTGATGGAATAACACGCCACCTCACGTAAAATTAAACAGCTTGGAAGCGAATTGACTTGGCAGATTAACATAAACGGTAAGCGAGGGGTGATTCATCCCGTGTAAGGTGCCTTCCATTGATAGCCCTACCTGCTCTACATAATATCTCCACACAATACAACCTCATTAATAACTTCTAACCCATGTCTATTTTTTCTTCTTCTTCTTTCAAGCCAAAGTAGCTTTGCCCTACATATTCAACAGGACCTCGGTTCCACATTTTATTCAATCCCGTCCTGAAGATGGCCCTCATTATGCCCCTTTTTGCGGTGCATTACAATAGTGGCTCACCCTTGGAATTGGGTTGATCTCATTTAAATAGCATAGGATTGAACGTGTCTGATTTTACGCGTCTAACGGTCGCTTTGCCTGGTTTTTTAATGTATCCATAACGGTGCCGGTAGAAGTTGATTTACATTAGGCAGTTCTGTAGTTACGGCCCTCCATAAATGTACCTACACAATGTCGTACTTCATGAAAAATGAACATGGTTCCGAGATTTGTGATGTGTCCATAAGCTTGCGAAATATTAAAGAAGAGATGGATCAAGTCAATCACGATGGCTGCTGTTTTATTGCAGCGTGCTGGCAGGAGTTGCAGGGTCGTAAAATGGAGGCAACGATACTTAGTAGTCTACAGTAACGATACCAACCAGCTTACTTCTCAACCCACAACAAAGTAGTTTTCACTGTGCAAATTTTACTTCATATTCTTCATTAAAAACATACACACAAATTCTTTGTCTTTGGATTGCTATATTTGTATAATGATCCTTGAAATCTGTGACGATTCCCGAGTTTTTCATACAACCACTTGAGATTGGGGCGTATCCGCGGAAACAGACCGTTTGAGTTGGCCGAAAAGTTCTATGTTGAGAGGGAGACCCTCACCTCATCTCCAAGTTGTGTGAGCGAGTAGTTTGTGATCTCTATCATTGAAAATCTTACCGTATATTCATGTAAGTACTTCAAGAAGTAAGTACGCAACTACTATTTACTTTGCATAGGAAGCAATAAAAACAAACTACCAATGTATTCCATTCCCCTGTTATTGGGAAGATTCGTTCTCTAATCCCTTACCACTTGCAATTGCTGATAAGTATGAGGAGAAAGGAGTAGTAAACTCGGTCCTTAATTGAATCAACCAACTCTTCTGCTGGAAATGGAAATGTTGAATCGTTCCGTGAATTGGGCCTGCCCATGGGAGCCCTTGGGTGGCTCGTCAAACTGAGGACAGAGGTTTTATGTCTGAACGCCAAACCATACCTGGTGGAACACATTTCTGGGCGGAAGGCTCCATGTGCAGCCTTGAAGAGCTGAAGACGACCTCCCTTGTTCTATGACTGTCCCGTTTTTGCTGAGTTTATTATGGCCACATTTCTAAGGGCGACGACGACTCCTGAGAAGGCAATTGGTCACCTGAGGAGTGGTTTTGGCAATTGGTTACTCTAGGATTAGGATGTGGTTTTTCGGGTTTGCTAATGGTTGTGGCGTGGCCCTGCAAAAGGATGATGATCTCCGGTTTTAACTACAGGAAGAAGAATTCCCCCTCCAACTCCTAACAGAGCCTTCCTTCACCTCTCCATGTATTTTCGGCGAAATTGCGAGAAAAGGCGAATAGAGATGAAAACGAACGGATACAAAACAGAAGGAGAATTATCATGATGAAAAACTGCAAAGTCAAACACAACTGTTTATTATATTCTTTGTACAGATCCCCCTCTATCTAGATTACTAAATGATAGATTAATAATTAATCATTAATAATAATTATCATCAATTAGTGTAAATTATTATTGATTATTGTTAATGATTGATAATTATTGTTAGTTGGTATTAATAATTTTCATTAATTATTATTAATTAAGTCGATATCTGGAAACCATGTGCTATTCGAATCATCTGGGCCAGTATGAACATTTACCTGATAGGCTGCCGCATGATTCACCTTCATCTACTCCAACTTTGAGCCCTCATTGTAAACGAACGGCTGGTCGTAAACTTTTTTTCTTTCGTTGGGCGAGTCCAATGATTCATTACCGAATATAATAAACCAAAAAAGGATTGTTTTAATAGTAGGAATAGTATAACATTGTAGTAACGTTTGTATAATCTCATTGTTGATTTTCAGATTACTCATCTTCGAGGGTTGATTCCAGTGCGCGTGTGTAACTTTTTCTATCTGTCCTTTTCTATCTATTCTTCTTTTCAATATTGCAAATTTTGATCAATGTTCGCTTCACAACCAATATTCGAATCGACAAAAACGAAACAACGCAAATGTTTGTATTGGGTCTTCGTTTACATTTTGGAGCTCAATATTTTGAAGTACTCTTCTATTGGCAAGTGGATGATATTGAGTAAAGGGCAACAATTGTTAGCCGAGGGCTCGAACATGGAATATAACTGAAATCGGCCCGTCGCTTACACTATTCCATTCAGGCTACTCTCGCGAGGAATCCCTCCCTGGCAATACCACCACCAGACAACCAGCTGTAGCATTCGTTGGGGCCAAAGCAAGTGGAATCCATCAAATCTGAAATGCTGACAAACTTTGCCAAAGGCAAACTAATCCTTCAGAGACCTATCCCTGGGGGATTATTAGTTTGAAAAGCAACCCAAAGCCCTTCAAAGAGGACCGCGCAGAAAGGCGCTCAAGAGGTGTTTTAGTGGCCGTAAAAGGTGAAGTTTGAAAAGGACGGACTCGAGCCGAAGGTGTTCGGGGAAGATCATGTCAGAGATTAGCGGTAGAGCTATTATAAGTGCTAGAGAGATTGTCGTTTTTAGCGGTGCGAAAAACCTTTTGCCGTTGCCAGAAGAGTTTTTCGAGGGCAGGTGCTGTTTGACACTAACGTGTGACGTTGTGCAGGTACCCCAAGTAGAAGTCAGTCAACCCGGGAACGATTAACTCACTTGCTCGGTTCGAAATATTTCATAGGGAGAAAATCCGAGTAAAAATGAAACGTGAACTGCCCGGAGAGCTCTGTCAAGTTGTGATACGGCACCATGGGGCGAGCGGAGTACGGCTAAGTACATTACATAACTATTATATAATTTTAGTCGTTCATATAACACTCCATTGAAACTACTTCAACTATACAAAGCGTGTATAGGTACCAAAACACGGATATCTACGAGAAATTTGAAGCAGTGAATGTGTCCCATCTACTTGCTTGTTTATAGACCTATAGACCACCTGTGGTGTTCTCGAGACATAAAATAGATTATTTGAGGGAATATTGATCATTAGATACGGTGATAAAAGAGATAACACTGCCGTCCGCCATTTTGGCGCAGTCATTTCAGTCGTTTAAAATATGTTTACCTATTACAAATAGTTTTGCTACTTCCTTCTAGCAAAAGCTGGCCGGACGGCGGATTTTCCATTTCAGTTTTCTGTTAATTTTGGCCAACCACAAAGCTCTTCTGTTGGATTTAGTTTTTAGTTTAGTTCCTTAGTGTTTTCACACTGATTGGTGATGACTTTAGGGAGGCCAAACATTCGCACCGTTTCACCGGCTCCACCACTATTCACCTACTCCGCACCTTACCAATCCCCACGTATTGTCGCACCCCACAATTGCGCAATTAGACATTTCAAAAGAGGAAAAATACTGAACACAAAGTCAAATTTCATAAAGAAACACAGAAAGTCGAGTTGAAGGTTAACTATGAATATGAGCTCTTTTAGTACCTATAGGTATGAGATCTCATACCATTGTTGAACCGATAATGCGCCCAACCTTCGAGGATTGATGATCACAGATTCGCAGTTGCTGTTGTTAATAATCGCAGTGAACCGAGGCTGAATGGCGGACACACGGGATATTCGGGATATCGATAGTTTGTGAAGTCACAAGAACACAACCTATCACCCCTCACCATCATGTTATTCCATATGCAATGGTGCTTTATGCGTGTTTTCTCTCTTCAAAAAATACTAGTAGCTAGAGATCACTTAAATTTTGTTTATTAGAAAACAAATTCAAACAAAGTGATCCACAATAATTATGGGTCACTTGGAATTTGTTTGAATCTAATTATTAGATTAGCCACAGATTTCCGGTTTCAATTTTTTGGTGTCTCTTTTTATTATAAGATTTTTTTTGCCTACATGGAATCAGTAATATACCCCCGGCTTCTTCCATCTGTGGACCTTGCAAACGAAGATTTTATTACAAGACGTGTTTGTAGAGCAGGATTGAACCTAGGGTGACTCTGCTCTCCAACTACGTATCTACTAAAAGGTGACTAACCAGTGTTCAGTATTTACTCGGTCATGACCTCTCCCATGGTGAGGGGAAAACGTTCTCGGAACAACTTGATAACTCATGGGGTGGAATAAAAGCCGTAGATTCACTGGCTATATTATGGTTTTCTACTGACAAGTCAACATTGGGTTAGCCTTAGGGGTCGTATCAAATTCATTTAAAAGGGGAGAACTTGCTTCCCTTTACCTTTGTGAATTTCTTTCTGAGCCCTCTTCCGGTTTATTCTCGTTTCGTATGACCTCCTGTTGAGATCAAGTTGGTTTACGCTTTTATTCATATGAACCTGCAACACAAAAAAAATTCGTTTGATGGTTTTGCCTTTTCAGTTCATTTCCAACTACGGCTGGGCATCTTCTTACAACAGCCCAGGCAAACACTAGGAGGTGCATTAAATGGCAAGAGTTACATCACAACATCCATGTACAAGTGTTGGTCTCTTATTGACGATGGTTTAATCACCGAAACCGGCATAACAGTGTAGGTACTCATATTTCAGTGGGAACAGACAATATTTTCCAATAATTTTGTTTTCCTCAACATGTATTTCGTCGCGAGTGATTTAGTTCGAAATAATCCACTATATTCCACCAATTGATACTGTATTTCTTCTTGACAGGTACAACATTATAAAACTTCAAGAAAACGAACTGCAAAGCAGAAAATAACCAGCAACAGAACTGTAAATAACGTTTTTTGTGACCTACCTTCAATATTCGTACACTCCATCATCAATTTTGGGAATATAATATATTCCTGCTGATAGATCCAACCTGGGGACCTGTTGGACCTGGGGACCTCTGTTCATATTATATGAACATCATTAGGTGGGTTGCTATTCATATTCCCTCCTCGTTTAATTCCATTCAAATAAGTAAACGCTGTGGAACCTTAGTGTCTTAAAATAAAAATCGACAGTCATGTAGCATGGCTATAAGAGCTAGTTTTTGGCGAGTAACACCTCAGATTTTTTAACGCTGCAGCAGATTTTTACAAACGCTGTTCATGAACACGATAGTAAGTCAGAATGGTGATATCTCATTCCGTTATCAGATTAGAGCAGTTGAACCGTGATGAGCATCTCAAGTAACGACTACATTTCTTCATCTTCAAACTGCTCCATTTTGAGAACGGAATAAGGTATTGCAATTCTGATTTCACCATCATATCCAGCGTTAAACATTCTTCAAAATGAGGTGTCACTTGTCAGACTGACTAATTTTTGGAATTTATGGATAATGTTTCCGCCCTAAAATTCCCCTAAACCCCCCTTAAAGTGGCCTGATTCGGCCCATCTACGAATTTAGCCTTTCGATTTCCAAGAATGAGTTTTTGTGCAGATTTGAACTTTTAATCTCAATTCTATCGAGAGTTATCGTCCGGAATGATATACAAATGATGTATGATTTTTTGTGTCTTTTGGCAGTGAAATCAGGGTGGTCAGAAATGGATTTTGGTAAAAAACTTTTCGGAAATTCGAGTTTTAAATATTTTGGACCGAGAACAATAGCTTCCTTTTCTTCGCACATTCGCTAAGATATGTGAACAAAGTTAAGGTAAATGATTATTGAATTGGAATCGGAGGTTTGTTTTATGTTATGAGATCAATGTGAACTGACGTGCTCAAAAACTGGTTTTATCCTGGGGGTGTATTTGTACAGTACCACCCATTCCTGACTAGATTATGTAGTTTGGAAAAAACTCAATGCCTTCTTTAAACTGAGATTTCCATCTAAACTACGGTTCGACAAATAGAATTTCCTATTATAGAAGTACGTAGTACAACCAAATCTGCGATTTTTGTATCTGTAAGATGATTTATGTTGTGCCAGGGTGTAATAAATTTTGTATGTGACAGAGGGAAAATAACATTAATTCGAACGAAAGTTGTTCTTGTGAACAATGTTGTTTCGTTCTCAGTGTGGAGTTTTTTGTTGTTGTTGTTGCTACCTATTGCTCTATTGTAACTAAGAATGGTTAGGGTGAAACTTCCCCAATCTCAATATTGGGGCATATTATATGTGAAATGTCAACGCCCTCTTCCGATTCCTTCCCTTGTCGTTTGAATGAAGCCGTCAATCGACAGGCCGAGAATGGGGTGAGGTATGAGAGAGGGGTAGTTTCCAGGCTCCCACTGCTCTAAATCCGGACCTTCCCACTGAGCTGCAGGTCCCGTTGTTTGGGGCAGGTTCCCACAGCAGTCCTTTCCTCCGTCATCTTTGTTGGGCCCTTTCTCTCGATGGGATGACTGAGAGACGAGGAGGAACTATGGACCAGGCCCAGGACTCGAAGGAGATTTACATAACAATGATTGGCCTCATGTTGTGATAGGGATTTTTTATAAGAACAAGAACAAGGTAATGGGATACAACTATTCAAAGGAAATGGGACACAACGAATATAAAAAACGCTGCAAATCAGTTTATTATTTTATTTATAGATCACCTTTCTGTGTACAATGTCCTGTGTACAAATTTCCATGTAAGTTAAAATGAGCTAAAATTCTCTCAGAACTATATGATGCATTAATCCATTACCCACGTTCCTGGTCTCGTTCCCACAATTGGAAATTATTTCGTACAATTTTCGGAACCCACATACCAAAATTTTGCATATGTTA
Source organism: Stenodema calcarata (assembly GCA_963920205.1). Lineage (NCBI taxonomy): Eukaryota > Metazoa > Arthropoda > Insecta > Hemiptera > Miridae > Stenodema > Stenodema calcarata. The sequence goes on along the minus strand of OY986049.1, from coordinate 12,294,000 downwards.
TTGAAGGAGAAGAAGAAATGTTTACTTTATAACGGATTCAATTACACAATCTCCGAACAATATTGTAGGACTGGGCATATGCCAACTGTCCCGGTAGTCGGAGATTTGGTGACTAGAATTTCGCAACTGCACCTCATCATCATCATTACATTAATTTCATTTTTCTGTTTGATAGTAATAACAACAACGGAGACATGAACAATTATACGTCGAAAAGTAGGTAAGTGCCATCACGGTTTAGTAGTTAGCTGTAGTAGTATATTACAGTAGTATTACCTAGTGGTATTTTTAAATATTTTACATTTACATTTACATTTAAATATTTTAAATTATTTTGTATTATTTGTAATACTACTTAAAAGTAGTATTACAAATAATACAAAATAATTCACAATTTTTATTTTTAAAAATATTTAAACAAATTACAATTTCACAAGCTTACATATTATATAATATTATATTACATTGTAATATTATATTATGTAGTATATGATATTATTATATTCTAATACTATATTACACTATACAAACGAAGTGTACATTGTGTTGCTGGGTGGTTAGGAATCTGAGGTTCTTAGCCAACAACTTATTTTTCGAGTTGGTTAGGGTTACGCCTTTGGGAGTTCACAACAACTTTGATTAAGCTCAACTGCAGTATTACTATGCCGTAGCAACGTTGTCGTTAACTTGTAAAATTACATAATGTATTATTTATGTAATTTATGGCAGTACAATAAAGCGAGTTGGCAATGAATCGAATGCTGTACCTACAGCAGTATAAGATAATTCTTTATTAAATTTACTGTCAAAGACGTCAGGATATATTTTGAGCCACCAATGTATATACATATTTAAAGAAAGAACCTAATTCAATTATTAATTTTTGGAATGATCCGCCTTGGTCTAAAGATGAAAAAAATCATCCAAAAACTGGGTTTGACGAAATTTTCACATGTTCCCTTTTAACATTGACCGCTTCAATTCACTCTGCAGTTTCACGAGTATAAACTAATAATATAAGTGAACAACGCTTTGAGTTTCAGTTCAAATATCATAATGTCAAGCTCCTATTTCAGGTGATTTCTCTGACCAGATAACTGTAATACTCTTGGCACATGTGGTGCTATCAATAACCTTATTCATCCGAGAAAATAATGGATAGATTATTCAAGAGTAAGCAGCCCACTCTTCACAAGAAAGCACCACCAACTTAATGTCTGCTACGAGGTGGATTCATCAGTTGCTAGATCTCAAACTCATCTCTCATGTTGCAAACAAATTATTCGACTGATTGTATTTACGATCGTAAGAGTCGAAGCGTCCCAAGATCCATATTGAGCTACTGGCGCGAGTTCGGGGATTGAGAAAGGTTCCATTAAATCTCACTTCCTCCACCTTGAAACTAGCAAATTGTCTGAGCACCTTAAAATTGCATTTTAACCTTCGTCCGCTCGCGCTGGCGGCAAACTGCCACTCTGTTGAAAACTCTGCAAATTCTTGACTCAACGGTTTACCTATTATCTTCTTTGTACAGATCACCCTTCTGTCTATCTTTGAGCCCTCATTGTGAACGAACGGCTAGTCGTACCGAGCTGCGGATGGTCTTAAATAATTCTAAAAAATAAACTCTATGTAAACGTGAACTGAAAACTATACCGTTTCACATGAATTTTTCGACTTTGACATTTTCAAAACCCCTTCCCCTTAACCGAATGTTATGAAAAGCTTTGAGGATCATTGTGAGGTTGGTCCGAACCTGTGAAAAAAATTGTCCTAATTTTAGCTCAACGCTAACTGGGCGTACGGCGTACGGATTGGTTTTTATTCGACTTTCTGAATCTACGTACTTGAAATGTGAATCAACAAATTTTGAGGGGAGGTTAAAAATTGTTTTTCTATGTTCGATTCCAATGTTTCATTATTGAAGATGATAAACCAAAAGCAGCGCTCAAATCACCTTCTGAGCGCACTGGTCGGCTCGAAACGGGCATGCACAGCAAGATGACAGTGTAGGTATCACGTCGCTCACTCATGGGGTCCGCAGTAGCCCTCCGAACGTCAATAAGTTGAAAAACCGCGCAAATCGCCTCACGCGAGTTGGAGTGTTTTCGAAATTTTCGTCAGAAACGTGTATGTAAATTTTCACTATTTCAAGCATAATATGTACATATTATGTATCGTATTATTGAATAGTATATTACGTATCGTATTGAATTATTATGTATCCTGGTACTCAGTAGATATCATATTTTGTAACTACCAATAAGTTTTGATTTGTTGGGGCGTTTTCTGTAGTTTACCGCGTTTTAACTAATTATACATTTCTGTGTTCATGTTTTCCCCTTCTAAGATTTAATCTGTCACAGAGCTAATTAAGACTTGCGTTTTGTTTTGTTTTATTGGATCGATATCATAATCATTCGAATCCTTAGTGCACTGGAGAGTGAAAAAGAAGAAGATGGCGAACAAATAGCCTTCGAAATAGAGAACATTGATGATCCAGACTACGAGCCTCAAAGAAATTTTACTTGCTCTATGAATAGGAACTTGCATATCTCTTTGTTTTGAAGTCCACCTACTTAATATTTGTAAGTTTTTTCTTACTCAAAACTCCTTCTTTTTCAAGTATAGATCTCTACCTCAGTTCGTTACTATCGTGCTGGTGGATTGATGAAAAACCAATAAAAATAGTAGTTTATGGTTATGCGGCAGTTTGCCGCACAGCGAGCGCAAGTGTGACACAAAGGAGCGCGAGCGGGTGAAGGTTAACTATTTAAAGGAAGTCATGACTCAGCCGGATAAGACACATTGGTTTCATTGGGTTACGTAGGCCATATCAATTTACTCCGTATTCGAATTGGCAATGCGAGGAGAAAATAATTCCAGTACATTTATTAGGTTTTGTCAAGTTAATGATGTTACTCCCTTCACTATTATCCTAATTGTAAGACAATATCATTTCGATCAGTTAGATGAGAGATACAAAAAAATGTTCGCCTGCAAGTGAAAGAACAATATTATCGCAATGAACTCTGAAAGTATGAGCCAGTCAGAGTTGACAGTTCGTAGATTTAAAAGCAATTAACATCGGAGATAAGTCGCAAGGCATGCACCGTTCAAGATTGGGCTCTTGGAAAAGTTTTCTGTTGGTCGCCTGGGTGGTCCGACAGGAAATGATTAGGTCGAGCTCCTGATCACGATATCGATAATTTCCTCGTTATGGCTTTAATATAACTTTCGGTCAAGCTCCATTAACTCAATACATATACTTATCATACTCCACATCGTATATGTCTGGCATTTTATATACCAAGAAAGATGTTGCGTCGCAATCGTGGGTGGAATTAAGGCTGGTTATGTAACATTAAAATGAGTTTAATTCATACAATACTCTCTCCTGTAGGGCAACAAAGTGTATTTATATTTTATTGTATCGATTTGGAGGTTTGAAGAACGACATAGATTTCCAGTTACTCCCTTATGATTCTGTTGTAACTCACTGCTGTAACATTTGAAACCTTCTATGCCAATTCACTCCCCATATCAGTTGGATTTTTCGCTACTTCTTCCGCCAGTATTGTTCCAAATTTCATCCTTTTGAAGAGCGAAGCCTTATATTTGTTCATAAATCCATTGAGGTTATTGTTGGTTCCAATCATTGATGATATCACTCAAGGTGAAAAGGAAGTGAAATCTGCGCTCAAGCAGTTATTGGAAACCACCAATGACACATCCAAATAAAATTCGGATAAATCGTGACCTGGCTAAGGACGTGGTACATTGTCAGTGGTCAGCACGCGGATTTAGAAGGATCTACATTCACAGTCATAAATTACCATGATCTTCCGTAGCGTTCGAATATCCGTATTTTATGGGCGATAAAGCTACAGTTTAACCACCATCGCACCCCTCCCTTCCAACTCATATTTGAACTCTTACAAGATAAAACTAATAAAACCTGATATGTCATGGTAAATGACAAGACAGCCTTTTGTTGCGGACCCTGTATATCAATCTGTTCGGTCCTTACTGCATACATTGAAAATGGAAAGATGTACGGTAGTAAAGTTTATATCGCACATCGTAGGTCTTAAATGTCCAGAACGTAAGTCAGAACTATGCCAGCAGTAACCAAGGAAAGGTCCGAATGCATGTTTGATAGTCAGAAAAACTCAGATTCGCATGAAATAATTATTATTAGTGTCATCGATAGAATACCTAGAGAAACTTATAGAATATCTTAGCGATTTTCGAATTAATGACAAGTGATTATAAACTCAATGATAAGCCAAAGATTCAGGAATCCCACGCTTGCACATGCAAATTTGCCTTAAGAATTCTGTAAATTCCGTAACGGTAAACATAATTGTGCCATTGTTTTCCATTGCGCATAACAAAATTTTGAAGTTGAGAGTTTTTGAAAGATATCTTAGGCTGTGATTGGCTTGCAGTTTCGAAATAAATGTCTAAATTCACTATACTAATAAGAAAAAGCCCCATCGTCGTCCGATTTTCGAAATTCATAAAATAAATTTTTTGAATTGCGGCTAATTTTTTTTTATTAAACAAACGAGACGTGGGGGCATTTTTGGAAGGCCAATAGACGCAAAAGGCAAACATCCCAGTTAAAACATGTAAATTGAACGAGCAGGATCTCAAATAAATCTCGATTTTTTTTCTCTCGATTTTTCGATAAATTTCTCGTATTAGATGTCTTGGCGCTTCTACAGTGGCAGATATCTCAGCCTGAGATATCCTTCAAAAACCTTCCAACCGAGGTCCTGCAGGCCCTCCAGTGTTAATTGATTCACAGCAGCTATAACACACGTACTTCATAAACTTTATCGGTGTTTTAGATTTCTTCAAATGAGGATCATTTCGATGACTAATATGATTTGCATCTCACTCCTTTATCTTGGCCAATCCATATAAATACGGAATTGCTTTGGTTTCAATATTTAACAAAAAATGCACCGTTTGATAAATATTGAAACCGAAGCGATTTGGTTCCATCAAAGTATCGTACTAATATAGATGTCTTGATGTAGTCTCGGACCATTAGTATACCAGTCACATCCAAAGCCCATAAATTCCTCGGCAACCGATATGGGGACATTAAGTTCTTTGTCTTCAACTTGGGACTTATCGTATTCAATGGGTTTCCCCATTCTGATTGCATATATCTCTCTCAAAACAGTATTTCACGTAAAATGTAAATTCTTACACGACGGGCGCACATTTACAAAACATCGAGCGCCATCAAGGACTCAGTCTGATGTCTCTATAAGTCCGAGTTTCACCCACACGAACCACTTTATTCTTGACGGTCTTCACGGAGGCAAAACCATTTGGAAGTGCAATGCTTTAGATATTGTCGTTCGCATGTTTTCCAGTACCAATATAGAGTGCTCAAAGACAGTCTACATACGAGTATAATATACTGCGAGTACTGATAATGTTATTAATATTTATCATTTTTCCTTATCAAAGGGTGTCAAGAAACTGGCGCAATCAGCAGGGAAACATTAAATAAAATTATAATGGTGATGAAAATAAAACATTAGGCATAAAACAAACGCCTCGATCAAACATTCTATCGTATACAAAAAATATTAGGTAAGTATTCCATTTTTTTGTAGATCTATATGATAAAACAAAACACAAAATGCAGATATACTCATTAAATTCTCAACTTTCTGAAAAATCGACTGTGAATTAATGCATTGCAGGGGGCACCCATGGACACGTATACTCAGATAGCCTTTTTTCCCTCACCTAATCAGTTTGGATGATAACTTAAGAAAATAGCACCTGTAAAATCACCGGCTCAAACCGAGGCGCCAAAAGATACACAGGACATTCTAAGGGTTTTATTAGTTAAGTTTAAGTTCGAGTCTCTAGGTCAATTCGTTTGATCATTTCCTGTGCTCTTGTAAAACTGAAAAATCTATTAACTTAGGGCTAATTTTGAAGAAAAACTCTCAAGTTTGACTCACCTAGTTTTTCAAATTTGTTGAAATGCGGGATGGTTTCAGAATGCACAGAAACGGACTTTCATCCAACATCGTTTGTTCTTAGAAAATTAGCTAAAACAATTTAGTAAAGCGGAGTATTTGTAATCCCAAAGCTCGCTGCTCAACTCAAAATAAAGGTTGGCTGACTTGCAACTTGATAGCTAGATCATGTATAAATTATCGATGCAAATATAATCAGTTAAAAAATCACTAATAAAAAAAAAACCATGTTGTTTTAGAGTGGTGTCACTTTCCAGCTAGGTTGCTGGGGGTCAATTGAGCTAGGTAACTATAAAACCGACATCACCATCAATCCGCCCTACGTGAGTTACGATCCTCAATATTTCAAAGCACTAAACTCCAAGTCCGAGGCCACATCTGATTTAGCAAGGGAAAGAAGTGTAAGTCCACCTTTGAGAAACATGATTGAATATTTATAAGGTTTAAAGAGGATGCTAAATGTCGTAGGTCGAAAACACAACCCACAACGTCCATTTAATGTCAAAATCCTGAATAGGGTGTTGATAAAAATTTACATCAGGTAGGTATTTCACCGCGTTTCTATTATCTACTTTAACACCGTGAATCGGTTTGTGGTGAGATGACAAGGTTATCTTGGACGGTCGTGTTTATCTCGTTGCACAGACCTACATTAATGACACAATCACGAAAATTGAAAGTCTTAGGGTACTTTATGTTGATTTGATATAATATAAAGTGTGTACACAAAGTGAATTAAATACGCATGTAACATATTTTCTAAATATATTCAGCTTAGTTCGATGTTTGTCATAACATTATGTTGGGCGAGGTTAAAATGTAAGTGTCGTATCAAGATTTGATCAGGGAATTTTGATTAGGGAATTACCTACAACCAAGAAATTAGTACCTACTACTAGTATTTGCCAGGTCAACCACATGTACAAGGAGACATTTGCTAATAATTGGTCAATCAACTTTTGTTAACTAGTCAATCACCAAATCAGGTAAAACCGCTGAACTCATTGACTGAACTTTTTTGAGCTGCTCAAGAAGTTGCGTTGAGTGAATTCATCAATTTTTGATCAAGGAAATACTCATTTCCATTACAGAGCTATCAATATCTAAAATAATTTTTTAGTACCACACGTTTACTACATTTACGTTCTTCTCGGAGGTTGACCTCGCTATGAGACAAATCCTACTTTGAGTGAATTGTTTTGTGGAAGGTTTGTTATTCGATAGAATCAATTTATTTTAAAACTTCAATTGGTACTAGTCCGATAGTTAGATAATTCGAATGGGTTGGATAAATTTGTTTCAACGGTTTCTACTATAACATAAATACAGCGGTTATTGAAATCGTAATAGCTAAGATATACGACGAAGAACATCGACTAGTCTAGGAATCTGTTCAGTATAATCTTTCACGATTCGGCCTAGATTGATCGGGATGCAAGCGTAGGCCTACATGATATTCGCAAATGCCAAACAGTTTAACCTTCATTACAACTACATCATACGGACGCTGCAAATTCTTCCACAACTGTTTACTATTGGCTGTATAGATCACCCTTCTGTATGGATCACTGATCGATAGATAAAACATGCTTTATTACGTAACATTATCAATTTACAAAACAACTTATAAGGAGCCATGCCAATAATCATGGCCCTGCAGGACCGTCTGATGAGTTCGCCCAAGTATAACTCGTTAATTAATTTACTTCTTGCTTAATATTGAACGGAACAAATAACATTTCCAACCAAACCTATTCCAAATGATGTATGGATTCCTGTTGTGAATACTCGTATATGTCCTTGTAAGTAAATAACTGTACATAATACGTGCATTGTTCACTTCAAGTGAAGGGTTAGCGGTAAATAGTTCAGTGATGGTCTCCGCTATACATACATGGTTTCGATATGGTTTTGTGAAGTCCAGATAGTAATCCTGAGGTACTTACCTAATTTTTATGAATATGTAAAGAAAGCCATTTCGATCATGACTTTGTAGGTAGTTCTTGATATAAATTATCTTGGATGTACGTTGGTACATGCAAATACCCATGAATCATAGGTCGGCTCGGAGTTTAGTGGTAATAAATTAGGTAAGTACCTAAGGCTTACTATCTGGACTTCACAAAACCACATCGACAGCGCCGCTGCAAAAGCCTGTATGTTCAAAAACAAAAATGTTCAGGAAACGATAAAAAGTGTTTTCCAAAGTTGCTGTAACCAACTTACAGGTTACTACAAACAAGCGCTGTAGCTCGACTCTGTCCCTATGAGCGTGTGCACAAAGCCCAAACCTACCAGTCAATCTCAAAGTCTTATCGGAAAATATTGTTCTTAGAGGGTTTTGCAGTGGGGCTGTTGATATGTAGTTTTAATCAGGTGTCCCCCGGTATGAAATTCGAGTTCACGTTCATGTTGATAATAGTTTTTTGGTTCTACTTTAGAGCTCTAACGTGAACGAACGGCTGGTCGCTTTGCATGGAAATCCTTTAGCAGGTACGAAACTCTCTTGGAGAATAATGAGAGAAGACCCCGAGAAAATCATTTGTTGTCCACGTCAGGTGAACCTCGGTAATTCTCGGTCGAGCGGGAGGTTCGGCATTCGTTCACAAAATCGCACGCTAACTTTCCTTTGGGAGAGCAAGTGGATCAAACCAATCAAGGTAGGTTTCCTTCTCCAAAGAGTTCTTGACCCAATGTTCCTCACGAGATGCCTCGGTACCGGTGCCTTCCCTTGTCTTCCCTCCTACTTCGACCGAGGGTCAGAGATCACCTGAGGACGCATCTCAAAAACGGCTCACGAATCCCACAATCCATTTCGGCCAAACATCCCAACGACCCGGGAGATTTTCGAGACCCGAAAAGAGGACACTGATTGACGGTCAATGATAACTGTATTTTTGTTTTCAGCGGTCTCTTCTGCGGATGGCCCGAAGGAAATAGGTTCAGTTCGGGAATTTCCGATCGCTCAGAAACTCAAACGATACAAATGAGGATTGTTAAATTTATGATCACCATTTATTACCATCACCTAACAACTGTTGTTAGGTGCGGGTAATAAATGGTGATCAGTTACTGTGCATTACCCGATAAATTGTGAAACACTGAATTGTAATCGCAAACATTGATGATTCGCTCAATAAAACTAGTTCGTTACCTATCCTCGTATCAATTGCAATTTAAATGATGATTTTATGAAAAATAACTAGGTACTCTTTGTGAATTAATACACAACGACCATTATTTCAACACTATTTCGCTGTTACAAGGACCCAAAGAACATCTTTTGAATCTTAATGATGAGAGAGAGAGAGAGAGAGAGAGAGAGAGAGAGAGAGAGACATTTATAGAAACAAATAATAACAGATTCACAATTAAATTGGATACGATGAAATCAATATATTGCTCGTCTCGTAACCCAGTGGCCTGTAGCGACGAGACAAGAGTTGTTGTCAAACAGTAACTGTTTAATATTAACTGTTAATAATAATAACTGTTAATATTATGCACTTGACATATTACTATACATATGACATATTGCTTGACATAATATGGATGCTCTCCAAGGTTTAAAATGGTCCCCAACCCCATAAACATTCTTATTTGTTACAAATGAGAATCTTTATGGGGTTGGGAACCATTTTAAACCTTGGAGAGCATCCATAGAGGCCTAAATAAAGCTGAATCTTACTTTGTGCCAAAATGGACTTAGTGGGTTTTCCGTGTACGCCGACGATTTTATTGTTCGCTCTCTTGGTTATATACACATACATAGATATTTCTTTTAGGTGGACCCAACGTACCACGCAACTCGGCTTCCTATAAATTTCATCATATATTATTATCTTATTTCATATTACATAATTATATTTTTATTGCCTATTATTTATAATTTAACTTAATGTTTATGTTTCAACAATCTTCAACTATAATATATACACTATGTATAACAGATTCTGCCCCCTGAACATTCAAATCAATGACCCACGACAACACCGCCTTCCGGTACGTTCCCTTTGCACAGTTCACAGGGTTTTTGAGGAGATCATTTACCATTTTATGCACTATATACAGTATGTATTTTGGGCTTTTGGTAGTTGCTGCTAGTCGGGCGAACGGATTCACAACATTGCCAATCAGCCGAAATCGGGTTCCATAGCAAAACCGTTGCACCGAGATCAAGGATGGATGAGAGTGGAAGAAAAGGAACAATTAATGATGAGACTTAACAACGAACTAAGTATAGTCATTTGTATAGTATATACAGTATAGTATATCATTTGACCGACACTCGACATCCCTCAACATCATAGTCATTAAGTGCCACGAGTGAAACTATTAGGTACTTGCGTATCATCCACCGAGTTCAAAATGGGCCCTCAAACCACGAAAACGAATCAACGCATGCTCGCTTGGTGACATTGGCGGAAACAAAACTGACAAAAGCTTATTGGGGAAAGATGTCGGGTCAAAAATCTTCTCGCACAAAACCTCATGAAGCCTCCCGCATCCTTCCCCTGAGGACTTGATTCGATGCACATCTAGGACATGCCGTGCAAGAGCCTGATGGCGTGCGATCAATCACCGGCTGTGATTCTCGACAAGTTTCTAATCGCTCGCGCCGTCGTTTATAGTATTTAAATCGGGTCCGTAATGCCTCAGTCATTAGTTTCTGAGCCCTTAATTGATAATTATTAATGGCTTCATCATATTATATTATTATTTTATGGCATGGCAATTACTGAGGGTGGTCGCCATACTTGGAAGGGTGAAACTACGGGGTCTATAATGCAGAACAGGTTGTAAAACCTCACAGCGGCCTGAGGCCTATGAAGTTGTAAATGTATCAATTCGTGGGGTTAAGAAGTTTCAAATGAGTCACGCCTTTCGGATGTGATAACGACAGGCTTCATCATAATAACTTCCTATATAGGCAGCACTTCGGTTTGAAATGGATTCACCTTTCACATTAGCGTGGGAACTAGGCTACTATTTCACCTGGTCTAATTTATTGAAAGAACTATGATATAGGTAATATATATAGATAATATATATAGATAATATATATATATTATCTAAGATGCCTATTTCAGCTTACGGAATAACATGAAAACGTTTGCTCAACCACCTAATGAGGATATGAAAATTGGATCAGATTATAAAACTATCAACTTCAAAGTACTTAAAAGAATTGCTGTAAGAATAAATCACAATAAATTGTGCTATGAACATAATGAGCACACATGTTTCATGTTAATGGTGAAAATTGAGTAAATACTGATTGTAAAATGTGCGAATTGAGATGGTTTTCGGACGAGTGGCGAATCGTTTTCCTAACTATTGGTAACTCCACAAGGGCACCAGGACACTTACCGGAGTCCAGTTCGGGTCTGTCATAATACAATTCCACAGTCATGCAGCATGGTTATAAGAGCGATATTTCGAAGAAATAAATGATTTTATGTAAAATGTTTCCATTTGACTGGTTTTATAACTAACATCTCAAGTAACCTCTTCTCTCAGTTTCTTCATCTTCAATGAGCTCTAGTTTGAGAACGGAATTAGATATCGCAATTGTGACTTCACCATCGTGTTCAGTGTAAAGAAATCTTTAAAATGAGGTGTCATTTGTCAAACCGTTTCAATTTGTAATTTAACCCCCTAAAACTCCCCAAAACCCCCTCAGAGTGGCCAGATTTTGCCTAAAGAACTTAGTCTTTCTACGAACCTATCCTTTTGATTGCCAGGACAGATTTCGTGTGCCAATTTGAACTTTTTATTTAAATTCTATCGAGATTTATCGTCTGAATTGACACATACATAAGTATACAACCCGTTCCAAAGTTGCCTAACTACCAAAATAATTTTTTTAGATCTCCCTATTTAGGAACTGGTTGCGCAACGTCAAAATAACCGAGTGAAGGGTCCTAAATTCACGAAATTCTTCGTAGAATCCAAATCTGCAATAAAAAAAGGGGTTCCTATTTGAAAAACAAAGACGATGTCGATTGCGCAATGTTGTGCAATTGCGCAGAGTGCGAAAATATGATATGTGAGGTCCTTCCCAAACATTTGAAGATTAAAAGAGAAAATTTTTTTCCACTCACATTTTGGCGATTTCAATGGTGGGCGGGGGGGGGGGGATAGTCTCGTGGGACACCCTGTATACATATATTATGATGTTTGGTGTCTTTCGGCAGTGAATTCAGGGTGGTCTGAAACGGAGTTCGGTATAAACATTCTCCGGAAATTCGAATTTAAAAAATTTTGGACCGAGAACAATACCTACTTACCTGGTTTATTTTGGACCGAGAACAATACCTGGTTCCTTTTCTTCAAAAAATTGCTAAAACAGCTTTTGAACCAATAACCATCATAACTGTCTCAGTTTAAATTATAACGCTGTAAAATCACTACTGGTGTACTACTACTACTCGTACTTTGTACTTTTTCAGCATTATCACTATAGATTGTAACATTTAACCCAAGCAATGAGGATCAATCATCAAACTGAAGGGATTTGAAAAGAAAAAGATTTGAAAAGTGAAGTTGTGAAAATTTGCTCCGCACTTTTCTTTGTAATTAAGTGGTTTTTCCGTAGGCTGTTGACTTGAAATTTGGCACAGTGATTGTTTAAGTACCGCTGAACGTGTCCAGTGCTGAAAATCGCGAAGAGGACGCTTTCATAAGTGATTAATGGACACAGTTCTTAATGACATTGTTTTCGATTGTTAAACGCTTGCAAGACTCATCCAACAATGGACACCCAACGGGAGAAGAAAAAAAATGCAACCCCAATCTGTATAATTTTATGGATTTTGGATTTGTGCCTTACTCCAGTTCCTGTCGGCTCAAGTTGCTCCCGATTCCCAAAATTGGCTCCTTTTTAAAACAGGCGAACACACATTTGTGGAGTATCAGGCAGGGCTAGAGAGTGTGCTTACTCTCATTTACGTATTGGGCTGGTATTTGTCTTCTTGAACACTTTGGAGGCCGTTCAGGAACCTTAAATGTGAGGTCAGAAGCCGTATGGTCAAGCACCATCTGAGCTACGTAATCATCGTAATCATCCTACCTGTTTCACAAAATTTGTGAAACATTTAATGAGCCGTTCCGTTATTCAGTGAGCGTAAAAAGTATTTCGAGATGTCCAGAAAAACTGTTAGGTGTTCTTTCATTTCTATATTAAGGGGGAAATAAAGAAAAAAATCACATCTGCATCTTCGTTGGGCAGGTTGTCAAAAAACTAAAAGAGCCGTTTTGAGAAAACTGTAGCTTCTTATTGAAGAAGACGTTTAGTCACGCATAAAACCCGGATTGAAGCACGTTCCCCTGGCCACTGTCACACTTGCCCGATTATTACGACTGGCTCCTTTAGAAAACCAAAATATTTTCCCATTCGGAACGGGGTTTCCGTTAATTGAGACGGAGAGTGAATGCACGCGCCTCCCGCGGACAACAAAGACGCAAACCTGACGTTGCGGAGCTCCGAAAGGAAGCGAGAATAAAAGGAAACCAATTCGTCAACTCATGCCTGCCCTATTTGCATCCCATAACTGTACATGTCGCTTATAACCTGGCATTCCATTTGGGATAACTGGAAGCCCACCTCAACAATGGACCTGTATCGGAGACCGCTTCCCTGTATTTTCGATGGGAACGGTTTGAACGCACATGAATTATTAGTTGTCAGTTGAAATCGTGGATGTCTGGTCCGGGCCCATCTTACCATTTTTTCGAACACTCACTGAGGACTGTGGTCAGTGCTGTAACTTGTGTTACGTATATGAAGAGTCGTGGGGAAAAATGTTCAAAGTCCATTTTTGGGCCGAATTGAGATAGACACGCCATCTTGTAGGGTGGGAGGAGTAGAACAGAATGGCTGTTGCACTTCTGGGGAAAAAGGGAAAAATTGAGGGATTTGAAACACTTGAGTTAGTTTCTCGTCAACACAGCTGCCAAAATGTTTTATGAGGCGCTGTCCAGCGAAGTGAGGAATGAAGGAGAGGATGATGCTGATGATTCATATTGCGATGACCCTTTCGAAGAATGATTTTTGAATGAATTTGTTTGCCTTTTTGTGCAGTGAGATGTCACAGTATGTTTTGTACACAAAATATACCTACGTTTTGGACAAAATTGCCATTTTTTTTTAGAATTTTCCTGAACAAGGCAGTAAGGTACTAGTTACCCTAGTAATAGTCCAAATGAATAACGAGAGTTGAATAAACAGTAGGTAATATAGTGGTTATAACACATCGTTGTATAATAATATTCATGGTGACAAAGAACGAGAATATTTGTGGGGAACAAAGATCAAAGTCCATACCATGTTTGACATTTGAAATTATTTCCGGAAAGTATCTTTGATCTACATGATTTTCTTTCTTGTTACTTGAACTTAAATTAAATTTCCTCTCAGGTGGGCCTAACAGCTGTTTTTTTTTAATGGATAGTGTCAGTCTAAAACGGTTTCAAATTTAGTTTTTCGATTTTCTCAGAATTAGGAAAAAAGGACTTTGATGGTTAGACACAATGATGTACACATACTATTGAAATCAAACTCACACATACCACCTACCAAATACCAATCGAAACTGAAAATTATCAATCGTCATTAATCTATGGACAGCTTCTCCTCTACTACTGGTAAAAAAATCCAAAATATTGAGTACAAACGCACGTGTTTGGAGAAATGAACCTGCTCTCTATCGCTCATCTCAAAACCGAGGGGCATCGGACGAGGAATGAAAAATTCACTTTCAAATAATTTGAAACCTAATTATAGGTTTCAAGTTTGTATAATGTCCCTCTTGAACTATTTGTGTATCGAGAACGATTCGTACACTACCAGCAAATTTGCGAAAAACTTGTATACCAAAATCCCTTTTTGAACATCCTGAATCCACTGCCAAAAATTTTAATACGCCAAAAATTATACTTATATTTTATAGAATTCAGGATGGTCAGAAACGGATTAAAATTTTTTTTTACTCTGAACACGATGGTGAAGTCAGAATTGCGATATCTTATTGAGATTAGGATGAGATTGATTTGAAAACATCAGTGTTTCATGAAAAGTTTCATATAAATGAAAACTGATATAAACAGACTAAAATCATCATAAGCTGCTAAAATTCTGAGGTTAGTTCAACCCATTGGGACATTCAACCATCAGTAGCCATAACTCGTACGAGAAATGTGGTTACTCAAAATTTGAATTCATCAACATTCCACATCATTTTTATACAACTTTTTATATTTTCGTTTTTGAGTAAGTATGAAAATAAACCTTCATGAATTTTAATCATTATAATTCATGAAGGTTTATTTTTATTATTATTTTACAATTTTGTAGTAAACATTTTGTTTTACAATTATTGTAGGGTGTGATTATAACTGTGTAAATTAGGTACCACAAAAATAATCTCATCAAAAAACCAGAGAGAATCGGCTCCATAATGGCCAAATGATATCGAATAAACTCAAATATCTCATTGAATGTAGGTGTGCACGTACGCAGCTCTCGCCACACATGGTTTGAGTGAAGTAAATAAAGAAGTGAACGTCTGCCCTCTGCTACGTGTCCGATTTGCGTGACACTGATACGGGGTATGACAAAAAAAGGTAGACAGAGGGTCCATTTCGGGACGCTGTACCTGTCGATATGCAAAATCCGAAAAATATATCGACAAAATAAACAACTTGGGTGGAAAGTCGTGGTATCGGACACGGTCGGATAGGTGTAACGGATAAAGTACCTTTTTAAATCATGGGATCCCACTAAATTGAAATACAGATGTAAATATGCACTGACTTGATTCATAGAGTCGTTCAGTGAGAGGAGTCGCGAGGTGCCCTGGAATACCTACTAAATCTTTTGTCCCTTCCTCGTATTTATGACAATAGAGCGCACAACCTAACAATATATTACTACGGGGATCTTGAGCCCAAAGCCGAGATTATGACCAATAAAATATTCGGCGAACCAGATGAGACAGGTTAAACGCTTTTCTATAGAATTATATTGGTATAATATAGGGGACTAAAAGTTGGTGGTCACCTCGTTATTTATTCGGCCGAGATAGCGGCTGTCAGCTCTGAACGCCAATTTAGGTAAATTAGAGCCCTCTTTCTAGACGGGCATGCTTATTTGCCTAATGCGCCGCGCATGCTCCGTTCCAAAACAGAGGACCTTATGGTTGCGCTCCCCACTTTCATTCAACTAGTACTTATTAGGTCGTGACCAACAGAACGCTTCTCCTTCTCGAATTCATAGCCGACTTCCTCAGTGACTCTACAATATGTGTACTCTCATTGATTTCCAATCTACAGTGAACTACAGTTATGAGCGTACCTGCGTACTTGCTCATAAACACAATTTTGATTTGCTCACTTTGTGTAGTATGAAGCAGTCACTGCTGAATTCCCAGCATCTCAATATTGAGTACAGGTTATATGAACGAAAGTTTGAAAAAATCGGCATTCATGGAGCATGGCTATAAGAGCGAATTTTCGAAGAAACAACTGGTATCAAATTGTGAGTCTTTCCTTTTGCGTGTTTAAATTTCATAGCCGCTCTGTGCCTCAAGAATACAAATACAAATGTATATAATATGCATATGCACATGATTTTTGGTGTCTTTTGACAGCGAATTCAAAATGGTCTGGAACGGAAATTGGCGAGGGGTAAGTCACTCGGCTGAGTCGCGCACAGAGGAATATAATATATTATTACTATTATTATAAGGTAATACAGATATTATAAGTAATACAAATATTATGATTTATACAAATAGTATAAGGATATTACAAATAATATGAGGAAATACAAGTAATTACAAGGTATTACGAGGAATACAAGACATTACAAGTAATACACTGAATAGAAGGTATTACATAAAATATACGATATTACTAATAATACAAGGTACTACAAAGTAATACAACGTATTACAAAGTAATACAACGTATTACAAAGTAATACAAGTAAGTTAATCCAAAGTATTAAATGATACTGCTGTGGTGTTCCTAGAGCACGATTAAGCCCAGAAAGGTTACAAGGCACCTTTCTTCTCCCCTCTGGGTATAGGGAGGGTCATGTGCCCAAATCCGGCACAACTGATCCGGGCAGAATAAATTGGAAATACAAGTAATACCGGTAATATAAGTAATACAAATAATATAAATAATACATAGTAATATAGATAATGTAGACATGTTATAAGGAATACAAGGTATTACAAGGTAGTATAAGTAATGCAGATGATACAAGTAATACAATGTAATACATGACCCGTGTACAGAGGAATACACGAGTGACATGCCCCACGGAAATTGGTGAGAACATGTTTCGGAAATTCGAGTTCGGACCGAGAACAATTGCTTCCTTTTCTTCGAAAATTCGCTAAAAGGCAAAACCATGAAACATACGCCTGATTTTACTTTATTACTATGATACTGTAAGTGTCACTATCCTGTGCTGTGCAAGTAAGTATGTGGAAAACTTTAGTAAGGATAAAATGGTAGTAGGACATGAATATAATAGTGAAATCTATCCTGTGCTGTGGAACTACGAGTAGGTATGTGGAAAACCTTAGAAAGGATATGGTGGTAGTAGAACATCAATATATTAGTGAAATCTATTCAGTCCCATTCTAAGTCAACTTTTCATCCAATCACTCTTTACTCACTCGTCCATTTACCGTTTACACGTAATCTGCACTCCGGCGATGCGTTCATAATTCTTCAGCGTCTCATGACAAGGGCAGATATTCCGTAGCAATGAATTAATTTTATGAGTGAGGGTCACAACCTTCAATAATTCAATATTTCACCTCCCTATTCGACGCTTTCTATTCGAAGTGAAATTAATTTACACTTTTCTGCTGAGTTCTTGAGGAGTCAATTTGAGGGTGCTTATGTATTATTGGGACGTATACTAATGTAAATGACAGGATCGGCTATTTATTATAAAATAGAAGAACTCAACGCCGGATGGAAAATGGTATGTTCACTATATCTAGGAATTAAGAGCGGAAAGATAACAATCAGTGTCGAAGTTGTCCGACCAGAAGGGTAGATGTCGAAAACCGCTTGAGGCGGTGCCGGGTAAGATGGGGACCTTAGCTGACCCCGTATGTGGGGCAAGTTCAGAGCGATTGTAATAAATAGAGCCCGACTCTGGGACAAGATACAAGTAAATGCAATAGTCAAGTTAGTCCCGGGCGGGGAAGTGCTCCGTAACAGAATAATAACGTCCTCAAGCCGGATGGATAAGAGGGGGAACTGATCTACGACGCTGACCTTGGTGCACTCTTTAAGTCGTCCCGTTTCGGACGGCTAGATTCGAAATTTATCGCTTGAAATTGATGCGAAGCATTTGTCTTCGAGGGCAAGATCGGAGGTTCTGTGGCTATTGTTGTGGAAGTCTTGAGATAATAATCACGACTTGCCTCGTTCCTATTGAGTATGAAACTTTGCGTGGTTGGGAGGATGGCGGCACCGCAGGTTACTTTACTCGCATAGAAATCCAAGGTTAAGGAAATTGAGACAAACCTAGAATGATTTACTGAATTGAAATACTAAACAATTCGTTCCACTTGAAATTGAACTATACAATCTTGAATTACCCAGTGAGCTTTCCTAGCTTGTCACTGATAGAGACGGCCTACGGATGAGTCCCTTAAACTGTGACCCAAGAAAATTTAAATAAGCGATGTACATATAATAATTGCTTAAGCATCCGTACAGAAAGCTGGGTAATTCCTCACAAACTAACTCCTCGGAATAGTAGGTTTACCGAACAAGAAAATTTCTGAATTTCTGAGTTTTTGTTTATGTTTAGTTTCTGCATGATTTTGGAAGATTGATTAACTTTTCTAATCATTTATAATTAGTTAAGGTGACTTCGCTCCTCAGCACAAGTGGTCATTATTATTTTTTGTACCTTTGATATAATTTGATTTTTCTCTCATTAAAAGCGATTTATTTTAAATTGCGTTTTTTTGTATATACATGACTCTTTCGTTATAGCAAATCCTCGAGTGCAAAAAACGCAATTTAAAAAAATCGCTTTTAATGAGAAAAGAATCAAATTATATAAAAGGTACAAAAAATAATAATGACCACTTGTGCTGAGGAGCGAAGTCACCTTAACTAATTATAAATGATTAGAAAAGTTAATCAATCTTCCAAAATCATGCAGAAACTAAACATAAACAAAAACTCAGCAAATTCTTGACACAAAGGTTTATTATCTTTTTTGTGCAGATCACCCTTCTGCATAGACTAATAAATGATTGAATAATTAATTAACATGGATTGACATTAATTATCAATAATTATTATCAAGTAGTGTAAATGTTTATTATTATTGCAGGTTAAGAAATAATAATTTTGATTAATGATTATTAATTATTAATAATAATTATCAGTAATTATATTAATTAACTCGATATCTTAAAATCATGTGCTTTTCGAATCAGCTGAGCTACTATGAAAATTGACCGGACAGGCTGCTGCATGATTCACCCTCGTGTTGGCGACATTCGATCTGCTCAAACTTCGAGCCCTCATTGTGAACAAATGGTTGGTGGTACAAAGCTCTGGATGGTCTAGACAAAATTCTGAAAATTAAACAAACACATCTAGATTTTCTGATTATTCTACTTCCTCTCAACTCATTTTTCAAGGGTTAAAGGGCTGTTGTGAGACATAATCGTGATGACATTGTTTAGGACGATTCCCTTGGATTCCTTCATGGATTTTTTCTAAATGGTACAGATCCCTGAAATAGTACCATTTTGAATAACTGCTCGAACTTCTTACGCTTTTAAGGCTGGATTCATCTCGTATTGACAAATCGCAATACAAAATCCTCGTAAAATTTTCAATTTAAAACGATGCTAATCTCGATTTTTCCAGTCGTGGCGCTTGTACCGTTTTTCAATACCCAGGGACAGGTAGCAGGCTAGAAGGGGGCCGAAAAAGTCAGCTACCTTCCCCCACTCATCAGAGGCATAAGAGGCAATCACATAGGGTTACATATCGATGGCAATACCTCGCCTCGATTAGAAACACATTTATATTTATATGAATATAAAACTATTCATAATTTATTTGTATTCATATAAGTGTGATTTGTTGACCGTCAGTAAGAATAATGATGGAAAGATGTCGAGGGTCGGTCAAAGTAAAAATTTGACCGACCCTCGACATCTCCTCATCATTATCTAGTACTAGCCCATACATTATATGAATACAGATAATGATGAGGAGATGTCGAGGGTCGGTCAAATTTTTACTTTGACCGACCCTCGACATCTTTCCATCATTATTCTTACTGACGGTCAACAAATCACACTACTTAGCAAATTTTCGAAGAAAATGTTGCTATTGTTCTCGTTTATTATAATATATTATGCTAGGTATCTTTTTTCGTAGACGCGAAAAATTTCACTTTGATATTACAAGACCGAGAGTTGTTTGCATCAGCTGTTCTCGTGTTTAAAAATAGGCCGTCTCAACCGTTTGATTACAACTAAATCGTTGAATTTTACTTTGTTCTCATATTAATTATTCACCGAAATATCTTGTTATTTCCTACAAACGCCACACTTTTGCGTGGATTATTGGCAATCACAATACGAAATGCACAGCCACATTCGAGAAAATGTTCAATGTATCCATCAGTCTCACCCTCAGGATGAATAATAATATTATTATAATAATGAATAATATATTATATTATAATATATTATTCATTATTATAATATTATTATATAATTGGGTTCGGCACAGTATAATTCATACACTGCTAGAGTGTAATAATAATATATTATAGAAGATATTATCTTCTAATGTAACATACATTGTATTCAGTGAGCCTACTCTTCAAATGGCATGACAAAGAAACTTTCATAGGGATTTATAAATAAGCGATTATACACATAGTACCAATGTGGGACATACTAGTTCGAGGCACGCAATCGGCACGCTTCAGTTACCGGATAATCAAGTACACACATTTGAAATAGTTTTCCGTCGTGTATAAAGATTTATTAGTACCCTGCATTAGGTACTATTACATTTTTCTCTCGCCTTGACGCGTTTTGCTCGCTAACACAATAAATTATTATGAAGTTTAAATTCGTAATGGAATGAATAGTCCATATAAATATCGATATCGACATGCCTAATTAATGAGGGAGGCCAAGTAATTAATTTATTAACAGCGCCAAAGGAGTTAAGTACTTCCACGTACCGTATTTCCTACGTCACGCAGTCGTCGGTATTTCATGACACCTTCCGCAACTTGAGGCCCAAGGCCTCTTCACGTACGACCTGGTCAATAGGTCGGATCATTAGTAAGTACCGGATCGGCTCCAATTTATCTAACACTACCACCCAAGGGGCGGACGAGTCGAAACCTTGAATCACCTCTTAAGTCCTTACTATGAGGGCAAAGAGGTCTCTTTTATCATTTCATCCCCTCTCTCCTCCTTCTTCCAGGACCATCGACGCAATCCCAAACATTTTTTTTGTTGTGTGGAATAATAGCTCGACTCGATGTCACCACTTCAAGTATGACATCTTAATCGATTGACCTTTTCGCGAGTGTCCGCTAAGTTGTCACGAGACGGCTGAAAACAAATGGTAGAGTTTATTGTTGAGCAGCCTAATGGTCTAAGATGGATAGCCAGGTCTTATGCCACAAATGCCCAGAGTTTCTCAATTATTTCAGATAATAATACTGACAGAAGAAGGTTATTATGCGAACTGCGCGCGTTCCTCGTTACGATATCACATATTTATAGATTAGAAAACTCCTCTTGTTTCTAATACAGAATTTTTGAACAAAAGGAAGCTATTGTTTTGGCCCAAAATTTTTAAAACTTGAATTTCCGAAAACGTTTTATACCAAAATCCGTTTTAGGCCATCCTGCCAAAAGACAATAAAAATCATATAAATTTATACACTATCGTATTTATACGTGTGTCATTCCAGACGATAACTCGCGATAGAATGGAGATAAAAACTTGAAATTTGCACAAAAAATCTGTCTTGGCAATCGAGAGGCTATGTTCGTGAAAGGCAGAGTGCCACTCTAAAGGGGGAAACAATTATGTACCTATAAATTCCCGAAATGCAGCAGTCGGATAAGTGACACCTCATTTTAAATGTTTTTTTCACGCTGAACACGACGATGAAGTCATCTTATTCGGTTCTCAAACTGGAGGGCTTTGAAGGTAAAGAAACATGGTTGCTACTTGAGATGTTCTTAACGCTTCATCTGCTCTAAATCTGTTAACGAAGTGAGATATCACCATTCTGACTTCACCATCATGTTCAAGGTTGCAAAAATCTAATCTATAAACTGAGGTGAAACTCGGCAGGAAAATGGAAACAAAGTTTGTTATAAAACCAGTTGAATGGAGACATTTTACACAAAACCAGTTATTTCTTCGAAAATTTGCTTATAGCCATGCTGCATGACTGTAGAATTTAATCATTGAGTGAAAGATCACAATGAGACATATCTAGGGAATATATTCCCATGTCAGGTAATTTGCTATGTGTAAATGAGGGGCTGTAATGGAACTGTTGTAATTCGCGCGATTTTTTCACCCAATTAATGGCCTAGCGGGAAACCGCCAACGCATTAATTGTGCGCATTATATTAGAAGTAGCAGTAGATATACACAATATTAATGAGGTGGGTGAAGGATCAAACGAGAAAAGACTTCTCAGAAGCAAAGAGCATCGTAGCTGGTAAGGAGGCCTTACAAATTCTTTAGTACCCCGAGTTTTCAATTGACACGGCGAAATTAAGTACTATCAAGCTGAACCAGCTTAATCAGGCATGAAAGCGCCTTACCAATAATAATATTCTGAACTTGACAGTCGAATCCGTTATTTTCCGAATTAGCCTGGTCACCCTTTAGAAAATACAATACTTCATCTCATTCATCTATTTCGTATAGTTATGGGACAAGAATAATGCATTCACAATATCCGCACAAAAAATACCCAAAATATCTATGTAGTCTTGGAATCTTGGTGTGTGGAATGAGCATATAACTACGAATCTATAAAATAAAATCACTACAGAATCTGCTGCAGCCTGAAATCCATATATAGATTCTGAAAATGATGAGCCATCATCCGTTAGGAATGAACACGGGTCTTTCTTCCCCGGTTTCAAGCTTTCGTGTTGAGAAATATAACATTCGGAGATGAAACATTGCCGTAATAAAGAAAGGCGACTTCATTATGATTCTTTCGGCCATAATATACGTATTTCAGGATGTAAAATGTGTCCCTTCCCGCCTGAACAATACAGGTTCTTTAGCGGTGTTCAGGTTGTCGTCCAGCGCTGGAATCCTTCGGAGAGAATATTGCGCAATGAACGAGCACGGAGTGTGGGTGGAACATTGTTCATTTTCGGTGACAAGAGGGACATAGTTGGATGTAAAGTCGCCTCCCTAATGAAGATGGACCGTTGCGTCGGCCCTGTGGTTGGTGGCGCCCCAACGAAGTGAATTTGGAACTTCGAGCACTTATATATCTTCAGAATCATCTCATGAATTCAGTAGGTATAAAATCTTTGATGAATGTTCATCCTCATCATACAACTCCCTACTCCATACAGAACTGAAAATTACATTTCTTCAAGAAGGCAAGGGTGGATCGGGGAATGGAAGTTGGATTGGGTGAGCTCCTTGTTCTAAGATACTTTTCGTGTCTGCGAACAAACTTCTATTAGATGGAGATGATACTAATAAGTCCGAGTAATAATCTATTTTTCGGTTCATTACATGGAAACACAAACAATTGGAATCGGCCGAGAAATGTTTTTTTTTTGGATCCTTTTGACGGGTCTCCAGTCGATCAACTTGAAATTTGGTGTGGATCTTTTTTGTGTGGATAGTAGGAAGCTCTGAAAGTTTCAAGTTGCTAGGTCTAAAGGGAGCCAAGTTATATAACTTCTAAAATCCCTTATCATGTTTTCTTTTCATTCAGTTAGTCAAGGCGACAGCCCCTCCAGCTTCACCGATTGACTAGAAATGTTGCACAGAAATGTTTCAACGTTAGCAAGTGCTTTTTAAAACATTTATTAATAAATAAATAGGTAAATATTTTATTAATTTATCAATAAATAATTATTTTATAAACTTGCTTAATTTATTTAATTTAATAAATAAAATAAATAATTTTATTCTTGCATATTGCCTTTACTGGTGTTTTTAACTTTAACAACAAAAAGATGTGATATCCCCCCAAAAAACCCACCGTGTAAAAATCACCACGCTAATTACATTCTACAGCAGCCGGAAAAGTTATGATATCCACTTTCCCCGCCCGCCCTAATGATGTCAAATTTGAAAAAAAATGGGAATTTAAATTCAGAACTCGACTGTATCATTAATTTTACGTTATCAAAGAGTGCATTGCCGTTTTCAAATTTAAAATCGACCGAGAATTGCAGCTGTAGTTATTAAAGTAGGTTTTTCTCATTTTGAAGCGCAACGTGGTGACAGCTTTTGGGACTATTTTATGTCGGGTTGGCCCTGAAGAGATGTCCTAAACACTTCACAAGCACCGTACCCGTTGTGAAATCACCCCTTGGAGCCGTAGGAAGGCGTTTTTATTACTACACATCTGTGTATTATTTTATTATTATTTATTTATTATTATTTTTTGTATTACGAGTACTTGCACAAGCAAGTAATGAAATGATACATAGATTTGTGGTAATAAAAACGTCTCGCCATGGCGCCAAGGGGAGGTTTTTAAATTGTAGAATGATTTTTCCTGGGTGTTTTTTTGGGGGATGAAAACTACAAACCGTAGTTGAAGGATTTTCGCAGCAGTTTTGCAGAAATTAGTCGAAGTTTCTTATCATTGATGGACCGCCGACGAGGTATAGCAGACGGATGGATTTGTTATAAATTTGCATTCATTATTCGGATTCGACAGACTCATATTGAAACGTATAGCAAATTTTGCCATTATGAAACATTGAAATCAACCTAGAGAAAAATATTTATCATCCACCGAAATTGGTTTGTATACGTTTCAACATAAATGCACTATTTAATAGTGCACCGAAAATTCATGAATCTTTCAGGATGTGGTGACTACAAACCCACATGCATGTGTACCACAATGCAAAAAATATTTTGACTCATTAACCTTTTCCATAAAATTCACGTGAAAGCTGAGTATTCTTGATGCGGCTCCGATAAAGAATCTGACGGTGACCGAATCGAACGGAAAACGAATCGCCTACTTGGAGAAATATCACAAGAGAAAGAGCTCCAGCAGTTTATCTGTGGCTCTCCCAAAGCCACGAATCATTTATCCTTCATAAAAGATAAGTTTCGCTCCGGATCTCTCACCGGTCTCAAAAAACGTGGGTCGGGAATGCGACTCGTGTGATGTGTCTCAGAAAATAGCCTCCTCCGATCCTGTTTTTACAAGGGCTTTCAATAAAACGGACCACACACCATAGCGCACCACCTGTTTCGAGTTCTTCTCACCTCCCTAAGTCCCCTTATCCTCCGAGAGTCGCAGCCAACTCCTATCTTCCATAAGTCCGGCGAGATCGTTTCTAAAACCGCGAGCTAACCTTTTTTTAAATTTTATCCGCGCTTGGAGTTTTTTCTCCTCAGAAAGGTTTTGAAATCCGGTTTCCTACCCTTCAAGGTGGCAAAAATGGTGATGTCGGAATTCTATCGGCTGTTCGTTATCACCTTTAGGAAGTTTTCTTTTACGAGTAAATTACGAGAATAACTCTCCAGAAATCCACTGATTTGTGTCACATTCTCGTGTTACGGGTCGGAGAGATTCAATGGACCTATGGACCACCTGTTGGCTCACACGAATGGGAGGAGGATTAGCATTCTGTATGCCCCCGAGACATTTTTAAGAAATATAAATTTAGATTTGGTTGTAAATTGTTTGAAATTCACCCGTGCACCAGATTATGTTGACACACAATCATAGAGTGTGACACAAACTCATCAAACGCGAATTATAACGGAATTCACGGAGTTAATGTGGGTTGATTCCTCGATGGTCCTGTGTGCTTTTCAATTTGATTGGAGCAACGGTGTCTCCCACGCACGCTCAAATATGGTATATTTGATTCGTCCCATAACTTTGATCCTTATAAGCTGTTTCCGATGGAATTTTGAGTGGTCATGCTGTTGGTCTTCAGATGTTCCTCACAAATTTCATGTAATGCTATGGGCCGAGGAAGCTGTACACCGCATTTCGAGCGAATTTGTAGGTATTTAATAATTTGGATAATAACAACACATTAGCTTACAAAAAATTATGACATGTCGTAGTGTAAAACGTTTTTAAATGCATGGAGCTTCGACACTCCTTTTGTGTGAGTGAAAATTTTTTAAAAACAGTCATGAAGAAGAAACAAATCGGATCAGCAGAAGAAGTGATGCTTAACTCGCTCGTTGCACCTGATAGTCGAAGATCCTCATCTACTTCCTGGTCACATGTCGGCCACTGCAGAATATCTTTGCAGAAAGGGTTGTGCTCGAAACCAGGGGCATATTAAATATTTCTTGCATTTTCATCTTCTTTCGGTTTAGTGGTTTCCCTCCAGGGTAGGCTGGGGTGGTGTTAAAAACGATACGGTGTGTCTTTCACTGTATTCCTCAGTCTGAATGTTTGACATAACAGGCCATTGACAAACTCAATGACTTAACATTTTGCAATATACCTAATTATTTGATTTTTTCTGTGGCGTTTCTTAAGAAAATCTTTCATTTGAGAGGTTTGAAACAAACAATCCAGCACAGAGGCTGTTTCAAATCTTATCGGAATTTTCAAGGCTCACTGTAACCCACTTCTAACACGTTACGGCAGTTGTTTCATGTCTCAAAAGGCGAGTCTTGACATGTACAATCGAAATACGTGAAAAAGCTACATTACCAAAAAGTGGCGTATACATCGGTTGTTTAAAACTCTGCAAATTCTTGACACAACGGTTTATCATCTTCTTTGTTCAGATCACTGATCTGTGTAGATCACACTGATCTGTGTACAATATCCGGAATTGGAGAATGGGCCAACAAATGGTTAAAATAGGCGTAACTAGCTCAGTCGATACATTATTTAAATAAATGATAAGTGGAATAATTATTTTGCGCAATACTTGGCTGCAAAAGAGATCGTCGAGGACCACCTTGTGGGCTTGTCACTAGCCACTAGTGAATAATGTTAATGAAAATTATTACTTAATCAATAGATCAAATTATTATTGAATATTATTTATCAATGGATAAATAAATCTAAATTGTTAATGTGATAAGAAGGATGGGGAGGATGCCGGGAGGGGGGGGAATGTGTATTATCAACGTCTGTCGATCATGAGTGATCATGGGTGATAAAGAGGAAAGCGAGGAGGGGAGCGGGACGATGGAGAAGGTTGATGACAGGGAGCGGGGGTTGTCCCCCACCCCTCCGCCCACCGCCACAACTGCTTAAATTTAAATTATGGGTGAATGTGAATGTGGAAGTGGGTGAGAGAAAGCGGGCAGATGTGGGTGGTTGATGAGGGGGGAGGTGGGGGTTGTCGCTTAATCATTACGCTCTCTCCCTCCCTCTCCACCCACGCCACTACTGCTAAATATAAATTGTGGCTGAGTTTGAGGTGGAGGTGGGTGAGAAAGAGGAAAGCGGCAGATGTGGGTGGTTGATGTAAGGGGCTGTGGGTGGGCAGGCGGGAGTTGTCTCTTAATCCTTATGTTCTCTACCCCCCCCCCCCTCATCACCACCTTCGCCACAATTGCTTCAATTTAAATTGTGGGTGAATGTGAATGTGGAAGTGGGTGAGAAAGAGAAAACCGGGCGGATGTGGGTGGTTGTAGAGGGGGAGGTAAAACGAGGCCTTCACAACCCCCCTCCCTGTTCGCCGCTCCCACCGCAGTTATTCGCAGATTCGCAGAACATTACGAATCCAACGTAATCTTGAAGATTTTAGAGCGCGACAAACCGGCTTTACCTTAAAAATCGTTAGAAGTAAATTAAAAACAACGGTTCATTATCTTCTTTGTACAGATCACCCTTCTGTCTAGATCACTAGGTCTAAATGTCTAGATCCTAAATGTTAGATTAATTATTATTATCAATTATCACTAATTATTAACAATTTTATCAAGTACCTAGTGAAAATTATTAAAATTTATTGTTAGGTATTAATCATTCGTATTTATTATTAATAATAATTATTATTAATTATGATTAATTAATACGATATAATTCTGGGGTTTTTAATACTACGTCGGTAATAATTTTTCTATAAAAGAAGTACCTACCAACAAACATTCGAAATTACCTTCATTTCCGTAGCACGAAACGCACCTCAGAACAACAAACTCGACATCACTTAAGCCATATGATGTTCCAAAGAGCTTGTTAGTATGAAAATGGACCTGTATTTCAACAGTTTGATACACGATCGTGTTGTGAGGCACAATCTTTGAGCCCTCATTGTGAACGAACGGCTGGTCGTACAAAGCTGCGGATGGTCTTAAAAAATTCTACGGAACAAACTCTATCTAAATATGAAATAAAAAACATACCGTTCTATATGAATTTTTCGAGATATGAGATTTTCAAATTTTCAAAATTCGTTTTGAACCCCTTCCCCTTGACCTAGGGTTATGAAAAGTTTCGAGGACCATTGTGGTGTTGGTCGAAACCCATAAAAAAAATTTCGTAATTTTAACTCAACGCTAACTGGGCAAAGTGGCGCGGACGGCGTACGGCGGACGGCGGACGGCGGACGGCGTACGGCGTACGGCGTACGGCGTACGGCGGACGGACGGATTTTTTTTTATTCGATTTTCTGAATCTACGTATCTTGAAACGTAAACCAACAAATTTTGAGGGGGGGTTAAAAAAATTTTTTCTTTGGGCGATTCCAATGGTTCATTATCGAAGATAATAAACCAAAAAGCATCGAATCAAACAATTATTGTTTGTGACTATAAATTCTGGTACGTTTTTGGTTTATTATCTTCGATAATGAACCATTGGAATCGCCCAAAGAAAAAAAAATTTTAACCCCCCCTCAAAATTTGTTGGTTTACGTTTCAAGATACGTAGATTCAGAAAATCGAATAAAAAAAACTCTGCAAATTCTTGACACAACGGTTTATTATCTTCCTTGTGCAGATCACCCTTCTGTCTATACCAGACTGTGTTGCAAATCGGCACCATACCATATTCTCACCGTACTCATACCATTTCTTTCCTATCATACCGTACTGTACTATACTAAATCATACATACAATAATATACCATACCATAGTCATACCATGTCGTACCAAAATTCATTTTGAACCCCTTCCCCTTGACCTAGGGTTATGAAAAGTTTCGAGGACCATTGTGGGGTTGGTCGAAACCCATAAAAAAAATTTCGTAATTTTAACTCAACGCTAACTGGGCAAAGTGCCGCGGACGGCGTACGGCGGACGGCGATTGGCGTACGGCGGACGGACGGATTTTTTTTTTATTCGATTTTCTGAATCTACGTATCTTGAAACGTAAACCAACAAATTTTAAGGGGGGGGTTAAAAATTTTTTTTCTTTGGGCGATTCCAATGGTTCATTATCGAAGATAATAAACCAAAATGAAGTACGAGTGTGGGAGGGGGCGCAGAGACATAAAAGGTCTCGTCGTATGACGCACTAGTTGGCCTCCTTCCAGCCGTCTTACGTCATACGCTCGTGCGTCATAGGCTCTGACGCACTAGTTGGTCTCCTGCCAGCCGTCTTACGTCATACGCTCGTGCGTCATAGGCACTGACGTACTTGTTGGCCACCTGCCAGCCGTCTTACGTCATACGCTCGTGCGTCATAGGCTCTGACGCACTAGTTAGCCTCCAGCCAGCCGTCTTACGTCATACGCTTGTGCGTCATAGGCTCTGACGCACTAGTGGTCTCCTGCCAGCCATCTTACGTCATACGCTCGTGCGTCATAGGCTCTGACGTACTTGTTGGCCTCCTGCCAGCCGTCTTACGTCATACGCTCGTGCGTCATAGGCTCTGACGTACTTGTTGTCCTCCTGCCAGCCGTCTTACGTCATACGCTCGTGCGTCATAGGCTCTGACGTACTTGTTGGCCTCCTGCCAGCCGTCTCACGTCATACGCTCGTGCGTCATAGGCTCTGACGTAATGGCCCGCCGGTCGCTTGTGTTCTGACGTGATCTGAGGGAAAGGGTGAATCAAGGGAACAAATTTTTCCCGTTTCAGTTTATGTGCCAAAGCAAAGACATGAAAATGTCAAAAAAAATATGTAAATATGTACCTAAGCCCAACTGTAATGTCAATTTTCTGACAATGAGTTTTCGACTATAGTTTTCATACCTTTTTACTTAAGTACTTATTGCAATTTGAGACTGATAATGAGCTGTTTGCAAATAAAAAGTCTGATAACTACTTTATTACATCTTATTAATCTATTTTCAAGTTCCGATTCACAGTTGAATGTATTTTATTTAGATGTCGTAAAATTCGAAAACGATGGAATGACGAAACCTGTCGACTACTGACTCAAGTGATACTGTCGACTTCGAACACATGTAGGTCGACTACTAGTGCGAAACCATGTCGACTACTGAAGAAAATGTTGGCCACTGGTATCGACTCCTACCTGGAGCATTGGGATTTTTTACAAAACTTGTTTTTCCCTTTTCAAACCATGTTGAATAATACGTATTTCCCGCTGCCAGGTCTTTTAGGGAAGGATCTTGGGTACACAATGAACAGGTTTGCAATGAGAAATAGTTGATAATAATAATTAATCTAACATTTAGGATCTAGACATTTAGACCTAGTGATCTAGACAGAAGGGTGATCTGTACAAAGAAGATAATGAACCGTTGTGTCAAGAATTTGCAGAGTTTTTACGACCTGTATCAATCAGATAACGGGACTCCTAGGCAACTGAATTGGCTTTTTGTATGTTTATTATCGCCGATGCACTTTTGCGTTTATTATTTTTGATAACAAACCATTTAAATTGACTGAGAAATCAAATCGAGCTTAAAATATCAATAGTATCAATATCTACAATATGTATTGATACTTGTCACCAATACTAGTTTCTAGCATAAATATAAATCAAATGCCACACAATGTTTGCTCTGTATAGTCGAATATCCTCTTTCTCCCATTGAACTAGTAGGATACCTATTCACAATACAGAAGAGAATCTCTAAAAATACCTGTTGAATCATTCAATACCACCTCTGCTTAAGGTAAAGTTGATCGTTCTACTGCAAGTGAACGATAAGATTCTTTGACCTACTATCTTTGAAAGTAGAAACAAAAGGACTTGCCTGTGGAAGCCAAGTGATAGACTGGGCTCGCCTTACCTGCACCTGCTTAACTCTCTAAGCCTCCCATTGTTGTCCCTATGGTGTCTGTTAATTAAGGAAGGCTTTGTGCCAAGCTAACTGTCCCATCAATCAAATTTGAACTCTCCTTTCGTGATTAGAGACATCAGAGAAAGTAGATTGGTCGATCAGGGTGCTTCACCCGTCCTTCACTTCTTTGTTCACGAGCTTTTTCCACGTACAAAGTCAATTACGTAAGTACAGTCCGTCATAATTATGTACATAATGTTTCCTTATTCAATATTGTTGCTTGAAATCAGCTTTCTCCGTAATACAACAATTCATTTGAACACTATTGTCCGGACATTTCTTCATCTCTCATATTGAAAATTAATTTTTAACAAAATAAACCATGCATAACATGAAATTATATGTGAAGTGACCTTATTTTATATATTTATCCCTCGTCATTTTCTTTAAAACTTCAGCTTTCTGTTACTTTCACCATTATTATTCGCTATTCACCAAGTTTGTATTATTTTTCTGGTAGGTACTTCTTTCTTTCATCGGCCCATAAACTACATAATATTATTTTACCCTGTACGAAACTCCTTGCAATGTTACTGTTTTTTTGCAATAAAGCTATTGAATTGAATTGAAAATTGAACATGAAGACAGTTTGATCTAAGAACGTTATACGCATTCCCCATTCTTTAAGCCGACAATGAATACAGAAAACCTTATAAGTTCCATTTGGGCCGAAAAATACTTATTTCGGGTAGAATATGACCGAATACATGTCCTCGACCCAGGAAAAAGAGCCAATAAGCAATAATAAAGATTCTGCAGTGGATACCAAACCTGAAATCCTCGAGCCAAGGGACACGATTAACCCTAGATTACTAACCCTCTGTAATCATCTTTCGTTACTAACCATACGTCGATTCAACGTGTACATGACTAAATTCGGGTTTTATAATAATTTTTGTTGCAAATATAAAGGAAATGAGACTTCTCAAGAGTTTTTACAAACAATATTTATTAACAAATAAAGTATTTTGTTCAGAAATGCAGGTTATTACCTGGAACTAATTACGAAAGGGGGAGTAAAATATATCACTTTTCTTATATTAAAAACTTCTTCCTTGAAGGTTCCCTGTCCTTGATTTGTTCCTTTCTCCATCTAAGTCTTGGGGTTTTGCTGTGGGTGGTTTTGTTTTCGAACCGCATGGTTGTGCTTGTGATGATGAAGGTTGGTAATACCAAAACAAAGCTCCAGACTTATCATTATACTATAATGATAAGTCTGGAGCTTTCTTCCATATGTTCATAGTTGGGATCTGCATCAAAGTCATCGTCATACAGGAAATCTCGTGATAAAATGTTTGGCATCTCCAAGAGCCGGATTGTCCACATTCATGAGAATGGACTACCTATTATCGAAAAGATGGTCTTCTTCTCCTTCAGAAGGTGGTAGATTCAATAATTGAAGTTGTTGAAGATCTACCTACCACCTTCTGAAGGAGAAGAAATTATTTCTTCTTGGCGAAAAAGTTGCTGGATTTCTTCATACAACATGACTTTTCGTCCATTTGATTCATTTGAATCAAATTTAATTTAATTTAATTTAATCAAATGAACGAAAACGATAATGAATAAAATATGAAAAGAGGGTGGAAGTATTTTTGTAGGTACCTATAGGTTGGTCCTTGGAGCTACCTCATAATAGTTTTTCGAAGGATGTTAAGTATGTAATTAATTCTTAAAAGATAGAACACGATCCATATAAATTATTGAATATAATATATTCAATAAGTTGTTATTGAAATCAGAAAAATTTGTGATTCTGAACTTAGGAGGTGTAGGCTTGTGTATGCAGAAATATTTCGCAAAATTAGAAATAGGGACCAAACAATGTATCGAATTACTAGAAAATAATTAATCGGCCTGTTATGTATTGGATGATTAAATCAAAATGATCAAATTTCGATTACATCACTTTCGAGTCACTGTGATATATTAAGGGATAATATAATGTATATGAATTCATCTTCTCTTCCTAAGACATCTGTTGGACACCATTGTTAATTTATTCGATTGATTTACAAGAGCTCAGTTACCATCCTCTCATGCGTAGCACTCCGCAGGTCTGTATGTTGGGACCAATGACTTGCCATCAACTCAAGATAAGATCTAGTTTGTCGAGAGCCTGATTAAAAGACCCATTACAAGATGAATATTCTCGCAATAGTCCGTTTTCACTGCCGCAGTCACATTTTAATGGGTTGGATTCACAGCTCGTATCTTTTTCCTTATACTATTTATCGTTCCGTTGGAGACGTGGGAAAACTTTTCGTCTCCCAGCTTCACGCTTGTGCAACAAGTGCAATGGAAGGTCGGATCCGATTGAGACTGTAAAATTCAACCGGTTCGAGAGTAAAGGGGGCCGTCTTGCCTAGACCGACCATTGATTCATCACGGAGAGATGGGCAATGCAAATGAGAAACGAGCTTTGAACCTCATAAGGCAACCACTCCGGTTGCGGGAAACCAACCTCTGTAGCAGTACACTATGTCGTTTTAATATCGGATAAAGCACTATGAAGTGGTTAAGATACTAACCAAGTTTAGTAAATAAATTAAGAAAGATAACGTCCCTACCAACTCAATTATTTGATGCGATTACATCGGTTTATTATGGGTCACAGTTTCAAATAATTCCACCAGTTCCACAGTTTTGATTATTTAGCATTGAAATTGTTACAATCAATATATATTAATGGGGTGGTAATATTCTGGACCTATGTTTGGTTTCAGAGTTGGGTTTCACCATGAAACTTTTTGCTTCTTCCATTTTCTAATACACTTGGTATTTGATTTTCAACACCTGCTAAGTAAGAAAAAGTTAATTAAACACCTACACATTTTATTAAAACATTTACAAATATATCAGGCTTTCAAGGTTATAAAAAATATTTCAATTTACAATAATTGTATTGCTATTTACCATAATTATTATGGTAAAATTTACCATAGCATTACGACAATAGACAACTAAGTCTGTCAGTCCAGCTAAGTATTGGAGACTTCTAAGGGGTACCTCTTTGAGGTAGGTATACCACAACTGGACTTGAAGACACAGATGTTATTTCCGTATTAATTCCTCAAGATTAATTGATAAATGTACACCTTCTCGTTTATTCAAAGGATATATGTATAGCCAATCTCTATCTAGAACCATGAAAACCACTTTCACAACTTTCACCGTTTTCTTATTTAAGAAAACAGAGATTTAGAGAGGAACTTAATATTGTTTAATGAGTTAATAATTTTAATTTTAATTCGTAGTACTTCAATTCTACTCTTTCAGTGAAGATTGTGCCTTTCAGGCGTGGGATGCCCGCCGACTGTCCAGCCAGCATTACTCTTTCTTTATTATGCAGCATACGTTTCACTGTAGTTGAACACTCATACAATCCATGTATTTCATCTGATCCGCATATTTACATTTCATTCAATAACACTTCCAATTCAAACGTACCAGCATCGAAAACAACGAAGCGCTTACCACCCTGGACGACCATTTATAACCTTCGCACACCTCTGTCGACAGCCACGTAACTCCAAAGAAGGGACACGGACTCGTTTTAAAGCCCAAGTTTACCGAATTTCCGATTTATTAAGTACAAGAAAAGTGTGTCTTTATTTAGGGACGCCCATATATCTTGAGGTGCCTTGCCGCGAGAGGACGCCTCTATTTCTTCTCCATTAGGTGATTTACTATGCTCTCTTCTCGCTATCTGGTTCTGTTACTAGAATTTATAAACTTGTTCCCTTCGTTCTTTCCCGAGTCAGCGACTCGTTATGTATTATCAGCTTCATTTTTGTTGTTACTTAATTTTTTATACAAACCTGACTCGAAATATCGAGATTTTACCTACCTTATTTTACCACTTCGGATATTTCTTGTTCCAAATCATTTTCATACAGATCAGACGAGTAAGATAACTGAGTGTGTATATGACTAGCCACTAGGTAGTAATTGGAGGTAGGTATCGAGTTCTGGATTACTTTCAAAAGCAATAATTTCACAACATAGCTTCCAGGGCGATTCGGGGAAAGGTATGTAAGGACTTATCAATGTTGATCGAATTGATACTCGGGCTGCCAATAATGTCGAACTGAGATTTATCATAATTCTTTCACATTTAAATCGACAAATCTATGTAATAACATGCAAGCTCAATTGAAACAGCAATGCTCTATTGAAAATTTTAAGAAAAATCTTAAAAAACACCTACTTGTACAGGGATCAATAATTTATCTCAGAATTATTGTCCTTGGAAAGTTTATTTTAATTGTTACAAGTGTATAATTTTTTTGTTCAAGATTTTCAAATGCACATTTACTTTGCCTTACTTTGTTTCTTGATACACCTGAATATGTATTGCATTTATTTTTGTTTTATGACGTAGAATGAATTTTCTGTTGTAACAAAATATTCTCGTTAATTGTAAGAATTTATGGGCCAAAATTTGCGAGATCACTAAATAGAACGTTATCAATCAATCAATCTTTCCCCCTAATACAATAATGAATAGTATGCTATTCGCACAATATTTTAGCTGCTTAGTTCAGGTATTTCATGCAGGTATGGGACTTACAAGGTTATTGAATACAGGAGGGTGATCTATACAAGAAATGATGAGCCGTTGTGATCAACTTTGGAGAGTTTTCTGATGAATGTGTGAATCACACACGAATCATAAGCCAAAAACTAAACTTTATCAACCAAACATCAACCCACTGGTACTCGCAATAAGCATACGGTTCCTGTACTTTTCCCCTTCTTCTTCAATGACCGCTTCTCGTGCCTGCAGGGATGGATATTGACGACCTCCATATTCTTCAACAAAAGTTCAGTTTTGTTGCTTGTAACCCTTTTAAACTCCTCCGTAATTATTTCGCTGCAGTCCTTAGGTGCCTCCTTTCTGTATGACCCCTCTACTTTTCGGATGGACACTTCCGGTGGTAGTTTTATACCAAATTTCAGCATCCATGGTGTTCCATAAACATATTCTCCATTTACTACCGCTACTAGGTACGATATTCCTTGTTTGATCTCCTACCGTGACGTTCACCCTGCACATCCCCACATTATCCATAGGCTACAAACTTACACTTGAGAAGTTTAGGGGATCCGATTTTTTTTCCACATTGCTTAACTGATTATCGAGGTCCTTGCTCCTGAATCAAACTCCATCACCACCGTCACTTTATCTTTTTTTAGTTATTTCAGCCTGACGTATTCGTATCGTTTCACCGTGAATATTGCCTATCTGTTTCATCTTCCTCAGAATCACAGTTTTCCTCCTTATTCACATTTGAAGCATTTAGGTTGTGCTGCTTCTCTTCCATGTGGCCATCCGCATTTAAAATACTTGTTGTTATTTTTCGTTTGGTCATTTGAAATTTCTCTGTTTCCCTTGCTCGTCACCAATGATAAATGGCACAAAACTGAACTTTATTAACCAAACAAACCCGCTGCAACTCTCAATAATCATATCGTCACTTAAGAACAGCCACCGCCTATCTCAAAAATCAACACTTTTCAAGAACAACAAATACGGGGGTTTTCTCCATTCGCCACAGTAAATCAGGGTAAATGGTTTTCAGGGATGGCCAACAAAATTGACTGCTCCAAATGTCCTCATGCATAAATTTAAATAAAGTAGTTACCATAGAAAAATCTTAGAGTTAGGCATTGATGATGTTAGATTGTGTGGTGAGATAATATAATATCATATTGTGCCATTATTGAATTATTATGTCCTGGCATCTGTTAAGCAAAATATTATGCTATTATGGCCCATCTCAATTACCCATTGAAAAAACATGAGTGAAATAAATGCAGATACTTTTCATTATTTTAATAGTCCCCATAGGTAGAACTAAATACCTACATATTAACTCCAATGTTACTGATTGATGTTCTTGCAACATAGCAACATAAAGGAACTAGTTAGTGAAAAGCAGGGGAGTGATGAGATAGGCCGTAATCAGTAACAAACAAATGAAACTTGATAGGCTGTTATTAATAACTGATAATTTGCTGTTTTGTAGCAACGAAAGACAAATTTCAGGGATACCAACACAAGCGAATGAAAAAAAGTATCGATTAAACTTTTAGACATTTTATGTCTTTACTATGGCACATAACTCAAAAAGTGTGACGAAGAAAGCGTTATGAAAAATTTCTAACGATTTTCACGTACAACCGATTCGTTGCTGCGGAACTTTAACTTCGCCAGTTATCATTGTACAAAAATTGTTCACCACTCGTTGGATAGCTCTCGATATACCTAACCATATTACGTTAACTACTGCGGAATGCGTGGCCGACAAGCTGCGGTATGAGCGTGATTGTTTAAATAAGTTTCTGATGGGAGGGGGCGCAAAGACATAAAATGTCCCTCGTGGTTGCGTGCTTGTACGAAAGCTGTACCCACAGTTTGTGTTTTTTGACATGGATATGTCTTACTGCTGACAATTTTTCATCCCGGTCATCACATTTCCTTTATTTATTTCCACTGCGCATTTGCCTTTTGCCGTTTTACAACAAGCACAGTTTATTTTTCCCTTGTTTATCTATTGTATTTTCATACCTATTTATTTTCCTTGTTGCTAAGGTTATTAGGCAATATTTTTTCTGGAAACATATCCAGTGGTAGCAGAACTCTGCTAGGACTGTGGGTATTCATTTCTCAAAATTGGTCACCCATTGTCACAACCAACACAAGCGAATGAAAAAAAGTATCGATTAAACTTTTAGCTCAAACCCCTCTTGTAGCTCAAACCCCGCTATTCTTGCGACAATACGGTTCTTTATAATAATTATTCCTGTATCCTATACTTTCTAAGCCTCACTACCGCTTCTCTGATTCTGCCAAAATGTATATATTTTGACTAATCGTACCAGCTGCCAAACATTTGAAGTCGTTCTTCCATGTTGGTTTTCGTCGATTAAAAATCGTAATTGGAAAGTTGTAGTTAACCAATGTAATTATACAAATGATTGCTGAACTTCAATGAAACCAGCTTACCGCTAAGTTTGGTTAAGAGCCGGTAGAATGCGGTACCGTATCCCCCCCCCCTAATATCCACTCTTTTGAAAACTATGCTTGAGACGTCGTCCACTCCTACAAAAGTGGGACGGCTTGGCACCTAGCGCCTCACTCGGTTGATTGCCGTCAAACGTAATACTAATGACTATAATGACCTCTTCTTTGTTCCCACCCCAACGCATTCTTTGGTCAATCAAACGTTGATAGTCGCTGGACGGGCGGGCTATTGTCCGACGATCCGTTACCCACCTACACACCCTCACTTGGCCCTTTAAACCTCCCCCGAGTTACAATAGGGACCCCACACTCGCGCCACTTTTTAACTTTGAGGGCCCACAGTCGATAAAGTTAATTTATGCTTTCTCTGACCATTGTGTGGCTCCGGCGGCCTACTTACCAGGAACGTCCAATTTATTCAAATTCTTCGAGGGTTTTTTTTCGCCCCTCTGTTTTCTCCGGTCGCATTGTTGTTTTGTCGTATTCATCATCAAGGGAGGAACCTGACATCGATTCAGTAGTAGATCGATTCATTGTTTTCTAATTTCTCAACAGGCAATGTTTTTTCTTCGAATTCCCCCCAGAAAGGATTTTCAATCCGTTGCTTCCGTTTCTTTATGCCTCCTGTCTCCTCATTGTATCGCGAAAGTTCGGCGAATTTCAACTCGTGCCACCACAGCCCCCTTCGAGAAGTATCGTACCAAATAACGGCACTGCAAGTCCTAAGACCTGTTCATCGTGGAATCAGTACCTTTACACATGCTTCCCGGTTCAAAATTGTTAAAACTCGAATTTTCGAAAAATTAGCACCTATACTCAAGTCCGTTTTAGACCATCTTTAATCCACTGCCAGAAAATACAAAAACATATCCAAATTATAACTCTCGTGAGAATTGAGATAAAATGTTCAAATACCTATGCACAAAAAATCTGCCATGGCATAATCAGGCCACTCTAAGGGAAATGGTAAGGAAGGGAAAATGACCTATAAATTCCAAAAATTAAACATTATTAAAATTAAACAGTGATACCTCATTTTAAAGATTTGACGCTGAACAAGATGTTGACGTTAGAATTTCGATATTTTATTCCGTTCTGAAACTGGAACACTATGAAGATGAAGAAACGTGGTTGTTACTTGAGTTGTTCTTAACGGTTCATCTGCTCCAATCTGATATCGGAATGACACAATTCTGACTTCACCATCGTGTTCAGCGTTGAAAATTCTATAAACTGAGGTGTTACTCGCCCAAAAGTGGAATTTATTATAAAACCAGTGAAATGGAAACATTTGACATAAAACCAGTTATTTCTTCGAAAATGTTTTAGCCACGCTGCATAACTTTTTTTTTTTTTTTTTTTTTTTTTTTAAAGTGAATTTCCGAAGAAAAGGATGCTATTGTTCTCGGTTCAAAATGTTTAAAACTCGAATTTCTGGACAAGTTTCATACCGAAATTCGTTCCTGACCATCCTGAATTCACTGCATAAAGACACCAAAAATCACACTTATATTATATTTAAACTTGAATTACATATTTAAAATTTGTCTCTTAAAAGTTAAAAGCAAATTTTTAAAAATGATAGATAGTTTACATATTGAATGATAACAGTTGTCATATATATTTTAACTTGTCATCATTCAATATGAAAAATATGTACCATTTTTAAAAATTACTTTCAACTTTTAAGAGACGAATTTTAAGTAAGTAAGTCAAGTTTGAATCACCTACATATTGGATTGAGAAAATGAATGGTTGGTTTTTTGTTATTTTTATAGGCCATTTCGTTCATAGCGCTACATTCCTCATTACAGTAAGTTAGTTATTTTTTATTTAACAAGGTAAGTTACCTAGATATTCACTAGAAATAATATGGCAGAACAACCTTGGCTAGATATAAACTGAGGTTTTACTCGGCGAAAATGGTGACAAAAATTGGAGTTTCGGACTGCGGACTAAGGAGTCGGAAGATTCTGCATTCTGAAATGTAAAATATCGAACACATTTGCGGGAGTTCAAGAGTCAATTACGAAGGTACTTTTTTTCGAAAAGTCGCTCATCAGTTGATGCTGCACGACTAGTTTCAATTTAGTAATTTCAAGTTATCCAGGAAATGTTGCAGGGCTCTCTTCTGTTTTCGTTTTCTGTTTTGATTGCTCTTACTTTTCTGCACAGGATTTAACTGTCCCATATTTAATTGATAGGCGCTACCCCACACTATGAGACAGTAAACTAACCGAAACTGGACGAGGGTACAGTAAACCGATCACAACACTTTTACTTCAGTGTTGACACATTGTTGACACATTGTAAGACTCTTCTCCTCACCCCACAAAATAAAGTTCCAAATATCATTTTGTACATCAGAATTAGAGCGATCAATTAAATAGATGATTCCATTGTGGGTGGGAAAAATCTAAGGTTAGATGTTTCAGAAATGTTTACTATCTAACAAGGCTTCATTCCCCACAAAAATCCATGGAAACATTTGTAAAACAGACGTCAGCTACCCTCTTAATTTGTATCCTGTTCTTACACTTGTTTTCCAATTTGAACTTATCTGAGAAAACTACCTGCGCGTGGGAAAAATTAAGGCACGATTAGTAATTTTGCATGTACCCCTTTATTTTTTTGTGATGATTATTATTTTTTGTGCATACGTCCCCTTTCAATGAACTGGTACACTATTTGTATTGAAACGAGGGTGACAGCAAATAGTGAACGTTCGTTTGCTGCAGTTCCCTAATTCTGTAAATTGGTCCATGTCTGTCGACCACTTGGGAGGAAAGTGACAACAGATACCAGTAAGAATCTCAACTTCGTGACTCTGGCGTTACTTTTCAAATTGAAAACTGATACGAAGAAAATAAATTTCAACGTATTGCCATGACAGCGTTCACTTGCCCTATCAGGGAAATACCATAGGATTAAGATAGGATACTTATAGGAGACAAGCAGTTGAAATTCCATCACAGGTGAAAGCACTTAATTCTAATAGTTGGAGGGCTCAGGTTTCCTCGCCACGCCATTCACGTTTCCCTTGAAGGGGTTGATACCGTCCTCACGACGTTCCCTGGTGATACTCACCGCTTGTGAACCACCATTTGCATGTTTACCTAGTCAATGGCAGCTCTCAAAGTGAAATGTCTCCCGTGTGAAGCTGGAAGGTTTTGTCACGATACCGCGCGTTTTATCTTTAGGAGAGGTCGGCGCGGTCTGGTGGATTCCCTCTACTTTTTTTCCGTTCTTTCTCTCATTTTTATTTTATTTTCTTCAAACTAAGGACAAAACGTCGTGACCGTCGCACTCCTGGAGGATATGGGGACGAAGGGCATCCGGGTTCATCTTGCACTTTGCCTGTAGAGGGGTAATCAATTTACTTAGATTCGTGGCACGGGGATCGGACAAAATGCAAATTCCTGCACGATGACATCGAGTGAACTTGGAGAAGAATCTTCAAAACCTATCAAGACGGTTTTTCATGAGCAGGTGCTCGTTTATTTGTACAGTACACGTACTTACCTTCTAAACCTATACTGTCCTCCTGCAATAATTTGGCCGGGATGTACAGGTCTGTCACGGCACCAATTCTGAACAAAACTAAAACGCCTCTGTGGTCTGTGGTTTTCAACCTTTTTCTACTTATGTACTAACTCCTCATTCCTACGCTCATTCAATATGTACCTATTTAAGTGTAAGAACTTTGTCCATTTCAGAGCAAATCTCAAAAACAAACGTGCTTTAAATTAAATTCAAAACTTATATAACTGTCCAGTCAGCTGGGAAATCTGAGATAAAATAATGATAATTAAACATGAAGTTGGATACCAGTGACTCCCTCAACATCCTCCCCTCATAAATTTGAACGGTCTGGGGAACGCCAAATTCGTCGTAGTCGTCCATCATCATGGTGGAAAGAAGCCGTAAAAGATCCTTCAGCTTCGGTCGAAGATGGTCTCGAGGTTTCTCGGTTTTTCGCCGGTTGATTCTGGGTTGGCGTTGGAACGGGAAAGTGGTACTTGTTTCTTCGTACTGTTCCACACTCTCTCGTTTGGATCCAATAGAACCTAGGAAACCTTTTCTGTGACGGTAGCTTCTTGTTTCAAGTCGTGGTTGTATACGTGGTCTCCGTGTTCAGCTCCAAGTTTTTCGTTGTGGCTCCATGTCTTGGCGTAGTCGGTAGGAAACTTAGTAAGCGTGGATTCTATAACAAACACCTGAAATAACAGGTAAGGACTAGTAAAGCCGTACATCTCCAAGACGAGTTCAGGGCAATTTAAGTTCAATTTTTGAATCACCTATGTAGCATATACTAACAAATTATACAATTGCAGAGAAAATACATGAAATGTCACCCAAACCCAAAATGAAATCTGGGATTCAACTGTTTGTGTTGCGTACCGATAGAACATGACAATTTAGATGAAAGCAGAGCAGTTTTTCTTACTGCCCTGCCTTTCCTTTTGACTTCCAAATACGAGATGTCTTGTCACGAGACTGAAACAAGTTGTACAACTATTCACCATTTCAATATGACAAGTTGAATGCGATATAGCTGTTATTAGATTTGTCTTAACAACAAGTAATTGGATAATTATCGTAATTATAATTGATGGTGCTGATTTCGTTCCTGTGGCGTAACAAAATATTACGATGTGTTGAGGAAGGTTTGAATTGGGAGTTTAACACATTTTTGACGATGTCGTGCGAATATTTGGCAGCGAGGAGGCAACTGTGGTTTGAGGATTCGCTCTGATATTCGATCCATCGCAGAGGAGAGCACTTCTAGAGCCGAACTTGCCAAGAAGAACCTGTTGGCCGCTTGAAAAGATGACCTGATCCCAATATCAAATAACATGAACCTGCTTGGTCTGGAAATTCCAATTACTCCTTGCTTTATTTATAGCCAAATTCGATTGTGTTCGATCTGAAAAATACGTATCACTTGAGCAATAGATACATTTAGGTTTGTTATCTTCAATAATGATTGATTTGTTGGTCAATTCCAATGGTTAATTATAATCATCATAATTATTAACTATTGGAATTGACCAACACTTTTTTTTACCCCTTCCTCCTCTAAATGTTTGGTTTTACGTTTCAAGATACGTACATTAGAATCAGAGAACCCAGTTAATCAAAATCCGTCCGCCCGCCGAACGTGCCACTTTGCCCAGTTAGAATTGACCTAAAATTAGGAAATTTGGGTTAGGGGTTTAGACCAATCCGAGGTGATCCTTGATAATTTTTATAACCCTAGATCAATGGAATTCAGGTGGTAGAGGAAGATTAGGAAGTGCATTTTTCAATGCCCTTACTCTGCTGGGGGCTTTCACAAAAATTTAGCTTATTTCAAAATAGATTTTTCTTAAAATTATTGCAAAATGGAGATGAATCGTGCGAACATGCTCAATCATGTAAAAATTCAAAAATATCTTTAAAAAAATGCAAACAATCCTAAACGTGCACTAACAAGCAACATAAACTTCGGTTTTTGGTCCAGTAAATGGCCTAAAAACACTCAGAATGGACCTATTATGTCATACATGTATAACCATTAGGGAATTATATATAACCACTAGGGCCTTAAATGAGAAACATGCAAACTTGCAAAATCCGGACTAATGGCACTGGAATCTTCAATATACCTAATTGTTTCTACTGCATCTTAAAAAGTTATACTCATCTCTCTGGAAAACTCATAAATTATCCTCCACTTACCTTTGAAAACTTGATTTGTATCGATCGATCTTTACTCATGATTTATGACGTCGTGTATTAATATAGTTATCGGTCCAACTTTAACGGCCAACTTTTAACAAGATATTGTATCCTCATGAATGTAATAACCAAGGTTTTTGTGCACTATTCCGATCAAATCACTCCCAATACCTGTCTGTTGGAATGAAAAATTAGAGACAAGACTTCTTTAAACGGGTGACCTGGTGTGTCAAGCGTATGCGCATTTTTAAAGCCCTGCGCCTTCAGGAGCTAACGCGGCGATTGAGTGTGTTAGGTGAATTTGAATACAGAATGCAAGGGAATTTGTTGAAGTGGTTAGAGAGCTTGTGATGGATTCTGGAGAGTAAAATGAGAGCAACGATGCACAGGGCTGCGCACACCCTCGCGACCTATCACCCTTCGACTGTCGCAACAGAACCAGTTGTGTGTATCAGGAGGGGAACGTATTGCGAAACACTAGCGAACCAGGTTGAACAAAAAAGTTCAAATCTGAAACTTGGCATAGATTTGATTCCTTGATTTAAAATCTTGACATATTGTCTTTAGAATTTAGTCCTACATATTATAATAGATTATCATTGGTTAACATTTTCCTA
Organism: Stenodema calcarata; assembly: GCA_963920205.1. Taxonomy (NCBI): domain Eukaryota; kingdom Metazoa; phylum Arthropoda; class Insecta; order Hemiptera; family Miridae; genus Stenodema; species Stenodema calcarata. The sequence continues at coordinate 12,249,155 of OY986049.1, read as the reverse complement.
CGGTTGGTAGGTGCTTCCCAAAGTATTTCGTGATGTGAGTTATCACAAAAAACATAATAAGTATCGTAAAACATGTTTTTCGTAATACTGGTAGAATATGCACTGGTTGTGGAACGTCAATAGTAGTGTCCATTCGTAGTAGCCGAAATCATTTTTAAAGCAATCCTCCCATTTCAAAAAGGTTTATCCATTTGAAAACCCATATAATTCCCGTTGAAATGAATCCACGTTGATGAGCCGTTAAGGTCACCCTGAACATCAACTCATTGTAGGCAGATCTCTGAATTTGTAAACGGACATTCCACGCAACCCCCAAGAAGACCACAATAAAAAGGGAAGCTTGTTAGTCAACAGATCAGCTGATAACCCAAAGTTAAGATGATGGGGACCATTTTCCCCCAAATAGGATTAGGGGATCAAGAACGGAGAAGCACAAACCGGCCTCAATGGCAATAAGATTCCCGTAAGGAGACAAGATGACGTCTAGTAGCCGATTTCCACGACTTCTTCTGTGGATGTAAGTTATTCCAATGCGTAGCCAGCTAATGTCCTCTGGCTGGGCACATATAAGGCATCAATGTCCTCGGTCTTTTGCGGTTTCAGTCTCTTTCCTCATATTGTGGCGTTGAGAAGAACGTTAAGGCGTTAAGAAGAATAGTGCCAGCCAAAATGATGACCGGGAACGAAAAGTTGATATAGGGAAATATAGGAATATTTTTGCAGAAAAAAATGGAGCAAAGCGAAAATTATTTGCCTCGACTTGCTGGATGTTCCGTCAGTTGCGCTGTAAGTACTACGTTTAGCTGCCACCATTGGCAGAAGATAAAACCATTAACCTTCAGTCCGGAGGGACGATCAACTATTCTATCTTTAGAGAGGTAGTTGAAAGTCTCAAATGAGTAGGAGTGGGTAGTTTTCTATAAATCCATATTTTATATCAACATGATTTTTCTGAACAGTAGTGTTTCATAATTTTCAAGTAAAGATGGATACCTACCTACTCAAAATTTACTCAGGAGTACGTTTTTGAAAACATAAAAGAGTATAAGATGTAATGATATGTATATCGGAATAGTTCCAGTCCTAATACTCAATAATGAATCTGGTCGAGAGTGACCACTGTCTGTAATCTCAAGGACGACAGTTAAAGGACCACCAACGTGAAATAGATTTGAATAAGAAACACTCTGGTTTGGGACATATACCCGAGAATTACCCGAGAATTATACCCGAGAATTATTACCCGAGAAGATACCCGAGAATTATCATAAACGGCGTAGGCGTAGGCCCGGATACGCGCTTTAATGTGAATTTATGGAGCGGTTTATTGTACCTACTATATATAATAGTGGTCATGTGATGGCAGGTTCCCGAACAGGCCTGTTATCTCAACTAAATCCTGTCTAGAAAAATATTTGAATTGGATTAGCTCAACCCTTCCATTGAAAAGTACAGCTAATGCTTTAGTTCACTGTGCGAACCATACTAAATAATGTATAACATGCCAACCTCCAGAGTAATGACAGTATAGAAAAAAAAAATAAATTTGTACAGTGTAATGTTCATCTCCTGTAACGTTCCCTCGACCAGTGTATTGCTTCAACTTCAGTGTAAGTGCTGTGTTGCTCGGGTTCGCTATGTCTCACATCCTGTCTTCATTTCCTCTTGAATCCTCCATTTCCTTTGAACGTTGTTCTTTACAAACCAGGCGCATCCCAGATTTGTCGCGAAGTTTTGTACTATTATTGTGTTATTTTATTTACATAAGTAACTAGTAATAAAGCGATCATACGTGTATATACACTCAGTAGTGACGTGCGATACCTATCGATACACAGAGTATAGAATATTTTCTTTCGATACCGAGTACTTTTGGTGCCGAATATTTCTTTCAATACCAGTACTGGCATCGAATATTTTTTATAGTTTCGGAATAAGTACTCAAATAGATTTGTATCTCATAGTTTCTTCTAGTATTATGCATACTCAATCATGTCGTCGAAACGCTAGCAGATTTTCAAATGGACTTTCAAATGTTGTCGTTACACGTCTCCCCACTATGGATGTTTTAGGGTCACATGGGTTTCAGGTTGGACGATTGGTAGCATTGTTCATAATTCTGTGTACGCCTCCCACTTTCGCTACGTCTGTCGAGAATTTCAACATTTAAGGCAACTAAAGATTTATGATGAATCGACGGATTCTTGTTGTTTTCACCTACATCTGGATGAAATTATTCATATGAGTATGTAGGTATAATTATAATTATAATTTAGCTGGAAGTAGGTAGAAGCTATGGGACATTTTCTTTCAATACGAAGCATTAAATAAATTTTAAGTAAATTTTACGGTGTCATACTTTGTACTTCCATATACAGGTATCGAATACCTACTTCTTGCAGTATCGGATAAAGTATTCAAATGGTAATTGAGTTAACTTTAAACCGCCAAAAAACCTCAGCCGCAAAAAGGAATGATATTTCATTTCTTTCGATATTCTTAGATATTTTCCAAATTCCATAGTATTTCATTTTTTCAAAACATTAAATTTGCACGTAGGTACATAGGGGTACTATTTAAATAAACCTAAGAATAATATTAGGAAATCCAAATTCATTCAAGTTCAACGCCTCGAAATGTACTCATTTGAATGCTCAGGAATATTGCATATTCCTTTCGATACCAATATCGAGTACTGGTATCGATACTTCTCAGGTGTTGCACGTCACTAACACTCAGCATTATTTTACTCACAAGGGGGTTGTCGCGTGACTTCCAGGTTAGTAATTTTGGTGGTCTAAAATCAATCCCATTTACCTATTTATTGCTATAATATATTATCTTCACTCTCTGAATGTATGGAATTAGATAAAACACTAACTGTCAGGCCCGTCACTGACGGGCAGAACTCGGGGTGCGTCCATTTACCTCTGTTAACTGTCCCGGACGGGTAGAACTCGGGGTGGATCCATCTGCCACTCTTACCTGTCGCTTTACGGATTATACCACTTGCATGTCCTTTTAAAAACCCTTATAATCTTAAATACCAAAAATAATATTCATCTGTCTCACGGGAAGGAAGAATTTAAGATTTTTATATTTCGGCTCCCCTATAAACCCCCAACCCTGTGCATCGGATCAGTGAGTGAACCCTCCTATGTCCTTCCTCGATAACGGAAACATCTCAAATCCGGAAATAGGTTCGTTCCATTGAGCCGTTTTTGCGTGATTGAAGGATAGACAAACTGACAGACAGACGCCAAATTCAAAATCGGCATTGCCGAATGATGCCACGAATTCTCAACTCAACAAGTTGAGCTGAGAATTCGTTAGGCGAAAATGAGAAATTGTAAATATCAATTCAATTGCAGTGTTTTCTGTGGTGTTCTTATTTAACAGAGTATGAACACAAATTGTGCTGGAAACAATGGTAAACTTAGATATATTTTGATTATTATCGAGATATGTGTTGTCAAGCGTATACAATAGATATCTGGTCGAGAATGGTGAAGGATTGGGTTTCATTCCATCCTCTTTGCTTGAAATTGGTATTCACCAAGTGATGTGGTAGTTTGGGGAAAACTGAATGATTTCAATCCCCTCTTTGAATGGTACTAATGTCCATTGAGCGTCTGTAAAATCAAAGCTATGATTTATCGTTTCTCAGTGATATGATCTTATCAATCTCATAATGGTTCAACTTCTCTCTCCATCTCTAGTTCAGGAGACCCTGGCAGGTGATTACTTCGTGTAGATACTTCTTCGGGGCAGTCCTTCTCAGACTTTAACATCCCTTGGTTCCCACATCGCACACAGATCTTTAAAAACCCTTTCACTGGTTGGTGGGATACAGGTTGTAGTAGGCGCTTTGGTACTCCATTTCCACCTGCCGTCCACGACGAATCCTTAGCAGTTCCCACGACACCACCTGCTTGGTCGCCGTCCGCCAAATAACCAGCTTCTCCCAGCGTCTCGGTCCCTATAGACCGGAAGCCCTGGGTTCATGACCTAATATCCGTCCCGATCTAGATTATGTGACACTTCGTCGCTCGAGATAAAAACTCCGGGGCTCGGGAGGTCTCACAGTCGACCGAAGTAATAACCGATCATGTGAATTGTGTTTATTGTGACGACGACTTCTCACATCGGCATTCTACCAACGGAAGCATTTGTCCAACGGAACACGTGTGTTACAACTTCTGGAATATTTTGAGTTTTTTTTTTTACATTTTCAAATGCGAAGAAGAAAAATATTACGGTACCTGGAACGACTAACGACTAAAGCCCTCAATCCAAAGCCAATCCCCTCACTTCAGAGCTGAATTACTATATGCAATCTCCTACCAATAAATTGAATTGTGGTATAACGGAATGTGTGGGACTTGAATACACCTGTCTAATGACAATTTACTCTGAGTTGAAAATAGGTACTCTGGGGTCATCACCCAAATTGAACAATATCAACAGTTGTATAAAAATAGTATGGTAATTATCTTCTTCTTGTAGATGTTGTCTGTTATTCGCAAATTGTAGTTCTCAGTAAGTAGTCGTGAATTGAGGGCAGTTTTAAAATTCTACCTACTTGGGTTTTCGATCAATGGGTCATGTTGCACGTGTGGAACTTTTCTGTGCATGAAGGTTTTTTCTAATGATCAACAGATGGGAAGGTAATGTTGTGCTGGCAATTTTGTGTCAGTTCAGTTTAAGCTGGGCAGGGGAGTGTAAAACATGTTGTTAGTATAAGTATACAGCACCAACAGACCGGCCAAGGAGCATCGTTGTATGCGTTAGGATTTATTAAATTATTCACAAATCTTAGCCGTCAAACGCTTGGTCTAACGAGTACGAATTCCTCCCTGAAGACAGGTTCGTATTGTAAGGGGGTACGAACTCGAAGAGGCATATGGTGCTTCTAATCTCTCGATCAGATCAAATGCTTCGCGGGTGAAGTATTATCAGCAATAAACCTCTCAGCGGAAGGCCCAGGGGTAGAAGATATGGTCTTATAAGAGGATGGAGGAAGGTGGGAGGGTTAAGCAAAGAAAATGTTTGAAAGAGGGTTCGGTACCCGAGTACGGAGCTCCGAGTTATGCTTTGGTCTCCTGTTACAAGCTCTGCATGTACGCCAGGCGCTAAGTGGAGTGCATAAAGCTTTAACCCCTGAGTCGCCCGAGAGAGGCTCCCGTTAGAATCGTGTCCGCACAATAAAACAATACAAATCAGAATACAAGCCAAGATAAGAGTAGGTATAACTAAGCCTTAAGATATGTCGTCAGGACCCCTTGTCTCAAGGCAGATAGAGTTGTAACTGGCCCGAGTTGCCATCTCATATCTCCTGCGCGCTTGATATATCACTATATTTATAAACCCCTCTCTTTTAGGTTGTGCCTAAAGGTCATCGAGAGGAGGAGGGTTTGCTTATTGCTTCAAAAAACAACTAAACTCATTTTGCATAAGCGCTCGCAGCGAACACTAGCCGGCGCTAATTAACATGGTGGTTAGCGGGCTATAAAACAAGAGCAGCCTTCAATATCTTTATTCAAACATTATTCGCTTTGCATCAAACGTAACAAATTCTACCTGTTTAATAGGCACTACCCCTTCCCACCTCGTTAGAATGTGTCTCATACCTTGAGGGCAAGAATGTAGAACACGGAACCGTTCGAAGCGATGCACCAATAACGGATTCAAGCTCTACGTGGATCACGTCTCGATTTATTAGGGTTGATCCTAAGCTGCGTTAGGTACATGAGGATACATTCCAATCATAGGGGCGGCTATTCAGTCTTGAAATTCTCAAGTGGCGGTAAAATGTGCAGGAGCTAACCCACCCGTCAATCTTTACCCAACTTTGCTTACTATTCCATTTCAATTTGAGAAAAAAAAAAACCTCACAAATTTTGAACTGTCAAATATGAAGTACATGACTGTCAAATATTTGACAGTTCAACATTTGTGAGGTTTTTGACATTGTCACCTTATTTTTTCAACGAACACATTTTTACTACAGAAACCTATCTGTATAATAGGGAACGCTAGTGTGTCACACAATAATTCTTTGATCAAAAATCTTAAATTGGTGACTCACAAGACATGTAAAACGAGTCATTTCAAACGAGAAAATGTTTGCATAACTAACAGACCGAACTGAAGAATGGAGAATTTGAACTTTTCCCGCTCAACGTGGTCGGACAGGGTTGTAGTTGATACAGGGGTTGGTAGGGGCGGGCAGGAGTGACATTCATGCACCGCTTTCGGGAGCCAAACAAAGAGCGGTTTACAAAGCCGGTGAAAAAAAAAAAAAAAAATAAATAAATAAATAAAGTAAAGAAATAAATTGCAGTTATTAGATTGAATACATATTCTGAACCGTAATTCAAATCTCTAGATAGATATATCTTCTATCTCTAGATAGGGAATATATTATATTCCCTTCGATTTTGGAAATTTGCAACATGGCGGTCAGATTCATCAACATTGTGGGAAAATAGGTTGATTCGCCGCATTCCTCAACTTTGGCCAGTTGTGTCAGGGTGAAAATTGCAATTAATAGATTGAATACATACTCTGAACCGTAATTTAAATTTAAATATGTATTAATTTTTTTCACGATTCTAATGGTTCATTATCGAAGAATTCAAATCTTGAAATGACGAATTTATAATTAAAAACCCTCTCTGATGTCCAATTGGCCCTCAAACATTTTTCGGAAGGTATTTTGAAAATCTTTGATTTCGGATTAGGATACAAAAATTTGGTGGTCTTCCTTGATAAGCATTGGAAAAAAAGTCGCAAAGTCTGAAAGGTTCAGAATACCAATCGATCCGAATCGACCTGGAATTGTTTCGAAAATTTAAAAATCCACGAATGCTTGGTTTATTTTTTCATAAAATATGTTGCTTCTCAATTTTGATGTGAACTTGCAGTAGAGCCGTTTTTTGAGTTTACCGAAGTTACAATATCAGGGTGCTATTTCGGATAAAATCGTTGACATAACCGTTTGGGGATCGAGGGATAAATGGTAGAAAAGAATCCGAGAGAAGATACGGTCGCCAATTAATCAGCCTGAAACCAAGTTGCCAGGTTGGTAGTTAAGGTGCTCTCGGACCGAGACAGAAAGCCTGAGAGCTTGAGATGTTCCTCCACCTCACGATCCGCCGACTTTTCAACCACCCTCCCCCACAGAGCTGACTGAGACGTTATGAAATTAAGTCATGATTCACACGACCTCCCTTAATAAACACCTGTTTCCATGGCAGCATTGACAAGGGCACTCACGGTCCAACCATTAGATCAAACTGCAGAGCCCTTGCGCGAGATTATTCCGGAAGATTTATGATTTTTTTCCCTCAAACCGGAGAAGGGGGTTTATCGTGAGAAATAAGGCCATTTTCACGAACACGATCTCTCCTCCAGTATCTTATGAGATTATACCTACTGTCCGTTCCCCTAAATTATCGACTGTTACGCGTATTTCAAGAGTGGTACCTCTTAAATTCTAAGACGAGAAGCTCGAATCATTATGGCTACGCTCCTCCCAAGCGAGTTAGTTTTTTCCTGAAGCAAGTTAGCAAATAGCATAAACTACGGCATCCCACGAGGGAATTGCAATTTCCAGGGTTGAACTTCGCTGGCCCTCATAAAACATGTTCAGTTCCAATGTTGCGCCTAACGTTTCATCCAATTTCGAGAAACGGAGAAATCGGTGTTGGGAACCTCGAATATCTAGCATGTGATGCAATGTCCCGTAAATAATTTGACAGATTACATAAATATACATAAAACCGCATTCCAATCGGAAAATTCCACAATTTGTTCATTTTGTAATCCCTTTCAACCTCAAATAGTCCCCTGATTATGTGGTATTAAAAAATGGTTAGTTCCCGGACTAATTTAAGCCTTGACTAATAGATTTTTATTGTCAGCACATTGTTCTTGTTCAATGACTATTCCTATGAGCGATTGGTCAAATAAAATACGCTATTGCAATGGATTTAAATCTATTTCGAATAATTCCAAAATTCGTTAACGATTCAATAATTTAACAACTTGAAAACTTCACAATTTAGCTCACTCTGATAGATATGACCAGCACAAATGTTGGTCATTATTCAATTGTCCCTGGTAATGTATTAACCATATTACCGAATTTAAAAAAAAAAAAAAAATCACAGGTTGCACATCCTGAATTTATCCCAAGGTATGCATATATTTAATATAAACTGTACATTTTCACTTGGCAATTTTTGACCTCGAACAAACATGACGTCAGAGGGGCAAAACCTATTGCTACGTTACACACCTAGTGTCAGGTAGAAGGCCTGTGGATTATTTTCTACTCAATACCCTCATGCAAAATGTCCATTCCTTCAATACCCATCCGAAAATCCACTTCTACTTCAATTCACACAGGGGAAGGAAACTGATGGGGTAAATAAACGCTAGTTTAAGTTCAACAAGAAGATTTATTAATGCCAATCATCATCCTCTACAGGTATTGCAGATTCAATAAAAGCAGTTCCTTTCATATCAAGGACACGTGGACATTGGGGGGGGGGGGGGGGGGGGAAATCGTGCATGTTGAACCGAAGGGTCGTAGTTCCCACTCGTACCATAACTACATGACGATTCTGTATGCCAAATGAGACTCTATAAACACACTTACCTAATAGTGCTTGGTGACAAAAAAATCAATGTTGTAGAGGCCTGTGAAAAAATACATGTTGAAATATTCACTTTAAAACCATTTTAGAAGACCTCCAATGATTGCTGTCTAAGTTTTCATAGGTTCTCCCATTTGGATATACACGTTGAATTTAGATCATTGCTCCGATTCTCACAATTATGTTGCAAGTCTATACAAAAACGTGAGGCTCGCTACAGATTTGAACCCCAGCAGTGACCGTCTTCGTGAAAAAGCCGTTAGGAAAAAGAAGTGATGGGGTTATGTGGGGCTCGAACACCGAAAAAATACCTCTTGAGAAGCAGTTCCGTTTTACATCGTTTGATCGGAAGATAAAAATTATCGGATGTGGGTCCCTCCAACTGTCTTCATCTCTCTATTATTATTGTGATTTGCCCTTCGTCTCCTCAACACGACTCTACTTGATTATTACGGTCCATAAATCGGCGGCAGAGTCATTTGAATATTCCGGGCCCCTATGGTCAAGTGAAGCCACCGTCGTTTTTGCGTCATGGAACATTTAATATTTTGACGTGAAATGATAATGGGGTGAACACGACAGGAGAGAAATTTCTGTATGGATAGGAAGCATTTCGATTGATTCATTATTCGTGACAGGAAAATCGGATATTTCGTGTTGTCTTTCACTGCCCGATATATTAGGAGGATTACCTTCGATAATAATTATTACATTTAAAAATTCGATATCAGTGACATTGAAGAAACTTTTATTCCAATTAGTCTAATAATTTGCCTTTAATTCCTGTCAGAAATGTCCTGTCTTAATGTTCCATAGCTGTTTGAATGAGTTCCTGTGAGTCTTCACTACCAGTGATGAAAATCATACCTCAAGTATAACTCAGAAACGTTTTCGCCAATTTCTGTGACATTTTCAGTGGGCACAGGGCACAGGTCTTACATGGGCGGGTTCAAGTCCTGTAAACCGTTATATCTCACGAAACGTCTCCCATCATACTCGGAAAACCCCTGAAAGTGCAATAGGCTGACCGCCAGATTTCAATAATAAGTTCATAATCGATAAGGACCAACGGTGAATATTTTATATTAGCGAATATTTATTAGTGGAGTTGAACCTTTATTCTACATTTTAAATTATATTTCAAATTTGTAATAAATTAAATGTTGTGTTAAAATTTAAATTATGAATTCATATTTTCCAAAATCCTAGGGGTATCTCCAGAAGAACAAAATCAGACCTTGGAGATCCGGGACTCCCCAATAGTTTTCCATTCAAAATGCGGATGATCAAACAATAATATTACGTTATATTATGTTACAAGTAGTTAGGAGGTGATCAAATTATTATTAATTTTGTAATTTTTAATTTTATTCTTGCAGCTTGGGGTTTCACCGAGAACCTAAATTGAACCTCCTCCGACCCACATTCATTCAGTGTATATGTGTTCATTTGTACTGCTCAATAGGTACGTTCTTTGTGACTTCAACCATGATGATCAGTTAAAGGGAGGAGCAATAAGATTTATGACGATAAAACGACTTGGGAAGTCTTAGAGTAGTCTTTTTATTTCTTTCAAATTTAGGGAAGGTACGAGCTAACAACGCTCGGAGCAAGGAGCAATTTATAAAACATCAGATGTCCCTGTGTGGGAGACAGAGAAAGCACTATTAAATACATCTAAGTGAATGCACAGGTCTCAAATTATGATAATCTTCACTGGGCACATAACTCACGGAGGGCTCTCGGATTTAAAGATAGAGGCTGGTCTAGTATGTCCCCGTTCCTGCATGAATCAGAAGGGATATGTTCATTGTCCTAAATGGGTCATCGTGTTTTGGAATCCCTCTGGCTCAAGAGCGGTAGGTGGAGTGTGAAATTATCTTTAAGATAAGATAGAAAAATTGAGGAGAAATAAAAATAAAATTGTTATTACTTGGGGGTGTCAAAATGAATCCGGTTACATGGACCGTTACTTCCATATCTTAGCTCTCACTAATTTATACCTGTCATTAATTCAGAGAATCCGAAATGTGTATTAAAGTAGCGTTTACGGCCACCAGGTGATACCGGACAACAATATTCAAGGGTCATACTGATTAAACTAAAAATATTTGTTGGTTCCTCAGTACTGATGTAGGAAATTTACGTACCTACTAATAAAGATTGAAGTTCTAAGAAACGTAGACCTTTCTCCCAGTAAAATCGGTTAAATAATTATTTACGTTGTAAGAAACTCAATATTGGAATTTCGAAAAAGCCCTTTGAACTCTTATAGTGAGCAACTGGCTGGATATCTAACAATACGCTGGGTATACATTCAAATTTGTTTTTGAATATTTTATCTCACCACTCTTGTTCTGTGAAGGACCATCAGACTAAGAAGTAATTAAGTAGGTAATAATAATTATACAGTAAGCGTGGTTGTGGGACCCACAAGGATAATGATATTATCCTATACTACAGAAGATAGTATATATTATATTATACTACAGAAGATAATAATTGAGGAGAAATAAAAATAAAATTGTTATTACTTGGGGGTGTCAAAATGAATCCGTTTACATGAACCGTTATTTCCATTTCTTAGCTCTCACTAATTTATATCCGTCATTTAATCAGTCACTGATGTTATACCGGATAAAAGACCGAGGACTACGTTGCACTGAACCCTGTACAGTATTATAACAGTCACCTATCCAACATTTCCATAGGTACCTTCCGCGTGCTTTTGTGGTTCATACACTTGACAGAGAACCCCCGCCAAGCTCCCTACTTGAATCGCTTTACGATATGACCCCTGAAATCTTTTCACATCAGTTCGCGGACATGGTTGCCCTGTTCAGTAATTGCCACGTACCCCACCTCGCCTTATCCTTTTGGAGAAAACCCCCTTTTGTACGATTCCAAACAAAGACCACTTAGGAAGGTAAGGGACTTGCTTGGCAAGTCAAGTTCATAAAGTCGCGGGGTTCCCTTAAGGAGTACCCCCAAAGGTGACCTTTGTTCGCCTCACTAAAGACCGGAAGATTATTATTTTCTTAGAGCACCCGATTGATAAGGAGAGCAGCTGTCATTTGGTCCCATGAGAATTCATTAGGAAAACGAATACTGAGACGACCCAGTGTGTTTCGGATCGTTTCTCGTCTGTAGCATTATTAGCTTCACATCTCCACCCAATCTCAGTGTAAGCTAGAGCTGTTTCCAATCCTGATAATGGACCATTGAAAACATTCTTACAATTCCGTTGGTATCCTGATCAACACATGCAACTGTCCAACGCAGCTCCATGGATCTGCATGTTTTCAAACTTTCTTGTAGGTTTGATGTCCCGTCCATTAGTTTATTGTTGTGACCACCTGTAAGAAGATTATAATATAGTAAATTCTATATAACAAACAGAACAACGATGTTTCTCACGTAACAGCTCGGTCAAGACTGCGAATTCTCGCACTGGTGATCAATGCCACAATGGCAAACTACAGAGAATGCAAATCTCGATTTCAGAAAAAAGTACCGTCACATTTTGCCATCTTCACACACACAAAGTGATTACACAAATTCCCATCAACGCGGTTATGTCTGCTGATCAGGGCAGCATGGCTGTAGAAGGTCGTAGGTGTGAGGAGGGTCAAAGGTTGTCAGACAATGGGTATTCTACTTTGTGTAGGTACTGTTCCTCCAATCTCGTCTCCAGCCTCATGCTCACACCCTCGCTTCCCTATTCCAATTTATGATAGTAACGGCTTTCTTACACATCCATTGTTCTTTCCAATTAACGCAGCGCAGGCGAGATCAACTTAAAGGGTAATGCGAGGGCTGGAGTACTTGCAGTTTAGCAGGTTGCGCAAAGCGGTCACGCATACGTTGTTTCCTGAAACGTAATCGGCTCGATTGTTTTTGGATCGAAACAGTCTGAACCCAATCGAATAGTTACTTTGAAGAAGACGATCCATTGGAAACAGTTGCTACTATGAGTACTGTTTATATGAAAATCCTGTTTATACAGAAATGTATACGAGTTTTCTCTTCCTACCCTGCATTGTACTCGAATTCCATAAAACCCTTTAGAGATTATTCCAATGATCGAGAAAATTGGGGAATTTTCTCTTGTGTTTCAAATATTTACCAAATGAATTGTCGTCAACATGCCTGCAAATTTTTCTAAAACCATGGAGAGGTTCATCGTCGGTGGTCCCCAGCACTGTCTGACAATGCCGTCAAGTACAAAAAGTAATAAGGTAAAATTCGCCAACACTACTGCATTATGAGATGTTCCGTTTTGGACTTCTTCGGTTGTCTGTGCTTCTGCCAATCTTGCTTCACTCACGAATTATTAGACCGATTCAAATGAAGTTTTCAGTGCTGCAGTTCGGTCCAAGCTCACTGTAAAAATCCGCCTAGATAGCCCAAGTTTTATATGGCTGATTTTGTGGTTGTACTTATACCGCAATTATACTTGTGGATGTCAGTACAATCACATTATTATGAATATAACGATGGTGGAATTCTTCAATAGTTTACAATGCCATGATGTATTGTTCATTCAATCATCATGAGGTATCGCTGATATTGTCGCCGAATAATTTGTTGTCTAAAAAACTATTTGAACCTATGTGATGTTGGAACATCACGTGATTCTGGACAACAGTGTTTCAAAATATCATATCATGATGTAGGAACAAACCACTGGACTTAATTGTGCTGTGCCATTAGTGAGTGCAAGTGTAACCCAGTGTCCCTGTCTTTGCTCCAAAAATAGGCTAGACTTTATTGGAATTCTGCCTAACAGTGAGCTTGAATTATATGAAAACAAATATTGCTAGATGAAGTGTATATATTTTCAGTCGCAATAAATAAATATCACAGAAAAAAAAAAAAAAATGATGTAGGTGCAGTGAATATTCGACAAAATAGGTTCTTGCGTAGCGGGAGTGAACAAAAAATGTAACTCCTCACGAAAACATGTCCACGAGCTACAGTTCGCATTGAGGCGTCTCAGATAAGTTTCCAATATGGATACGATCGATCATTATAGAATGTCGTCCGCTCATAAGCTCCACGAGCCCAGACCTAATGGTTTGCCTGGGAGACCACACGCAAATGATGCACGAGCCGGTGCGTTCAAATGACAGCAATGAGACAGGGGGTACAAGACACTTTGAGCAACCACAGGAACATCGTACCGGCCCTTGCACAACTGAGCCCCTTGTGCCTTTGATATGATCGCGACCGGAATCGTCAGAAGGCTTCCTTGTAGCACATGCGGTGGGATTTTTTTAATCTGCCCGCTACAGGAACAACCTTTAGCGAGGAAGGGCGTGAGGTCGATCTCTGCTTTACACGGGGTCGACTTGAAATTAGTCAAGCGGCTGTTTGGCATTTGCAACCAGAACTACATTTATTACTACATGTCAAGGCTGGACTTGGGCGATCAGACTAATTAGTGAATATCGGGTCCATGTCACTTTAACCAGCCCACCAGCCTGAAAGTCCCAATACCGTATGACTAATATGAAATATTCTACAACAACTCTCAAGTTTAAAAACTGGTGACAGACTGAATGATATTTAACAACATTCAATATATCTCATCAACGGGTTATTGCTAACTGAGTTAGTGAGTTAGAGTTATGAGGTCTCTTGGGAAATCTGGTGGCCCTTCAATATCAAAAACCCCATATCAATTTTCCCAAACGCTTTCAGAGAGAAAATCTACTGCAGGAGCTATCTGTCTGGATGTTTACTGGACATTTTTTTCTTTGCCTCTTCTCTTGCCGTCCCTACCGTCTGTCTCAATGTACATCAGTACATGTTCTGCCAATTAGCATAATATATATCTATCAATATTCAACGGTATAATTTTTAATGTATCTGTGGGATGGCCAAGAACATCCTTCTATCAGTTTTGTCATAACTCTATCAACTGACGAGCGATCTTCTACGCTGAAACGATGAGAATACTTAGACGTGAAGCTAGAACCGTTGCGAGTTTTAGTTTAAATTAAAATCCCAGTATAGATTTAAATATTACTGCGTTCTAATTGTTTTTAGGTATGCGGAAATCAAACTGAAAATCTAGTTCTGTTGAGGACTTAAATTCATGTAGGTGAACTGTAGGTTTTGGCTAGAGATTTTTATGACATCATCAGTTAATTTACACTTCAAAATCTAGGTGATTTTCATTTTATATACATTTATTTTCAAATTATACTTATTTGTTTAATAGATTCTGCGTTCACAACTCCATTTCTTCAATGGTCACTTCTTTATAATGAAAGGAGTTCCCAACCTCCAACGGCTTTCCGTTATGAAAAATAAGTTTCACTGAAATTAAAATCCTAATGTAATTCGCAAAAACCGAAGCCTGCAATATGAAAGAAGTCTCATCAGTATCGTTGAATGTGTTTCGCCTTAGTTGAGTAAAAGCAAGAACGTGATCGGATAAATGGCCGGATAAATCGAGTATACTGCAGTAGGGTAGCCAAATATGTCTTGTTAACAGAGGCCTTTCTTTCATGATATTGTGACCAGTCAGGAGAAAATGTTAACGAAGAAGATAACAATTGGCCTAGCATGCGTCCGACTCTGAATTTATTTGCATTTCATTTGCCGTTCTTGAAAGTACAGACTGGGAGGATCGTTCCGCTTCAACCTTATCTTTTTTCCGCACAAGAGCTCAGGGTAGAGCCAAAGGTATTCGAAGAGCACGTGATGTACCGGAGTCATTTCATACCAGTATTCAACATTCCTTGCCCTCGCAATTTTATCGCGTGCCCGATGTACAACGGCTATAATTTTTTTTATTTATTTATTGGCAGATAATCACATACGAATTTTACATACAATGTAAAATGATTGTAAATGATAGTAATAAACGAGCCGAAGACCAATCATTTAATATTCCACTCATAGTGGGACTTCACCGACAATAATCATGTACCTTCGAGTCTGTTTCAGACTATTGTATGGTTTCTTACGAAAATTATGAAATTTGCCAACACCTACTGTTCTCAGGAACCACGTAATGGAGAATAATTCATATGACTAGGTGGGAACTGTGCCTTAGATCTCATAATTTAAAGATTCTGGAAACTAGAAAATGGGAATAGATTTTTCTGAGGCACGGATTGAAGGGATATTTGGGCCATGTTTCGTCAAATTTGATGTACATGTATGACCGCCGTGTTGGAAATATAAAAAATAAAAATAAAAATAAAAAAACCGGCATAGGATATATCCCTAGTCATATCGCTATATCATGACATTTGAAGTTCTGCCCAGTTGTAGTGGTGTGAAAAATTAGTATCTACAGAATTTTATGTTTTACTCTAATCTAAAGGAGAAGTCCTATAATTAAAATGTTGAAATATATTGAAATGTTGATGTACTAGCAAGCTATTCCTCAGCCTAATCCAACTCCATTTTCAGCATCTTCAAATTATGAGGTCTAAGAGTGTGGCAAATGAGCAAAGTTTCAATTAGGAGTACGTACACCACTCCTCGGCTGTTTATATTAATCTCCAGTTGAAAATGTGAAAGACACCGAGAAAAAATGCGTCCTTAACAACCTAAGAACCTTTATTAGTAAAGTGAAATAATGGAAACATTCATGATTGACCTACGTTGTGATAGACATAGGATTATAAATTGTTTTATTTATTTTACTTGTTTATTTATGTTACAACTGTATTACAACATCTAGCAACGTTTTTCTAATGCATTAGAGCGTTGTTTGTGGTCTACAGATCACTACGAATATCCACTACACATCACTCCACACTAGTGAGTCGTGACGAGGACTTTGGTTTGGTCCTCTTCAGTCTCGGTATTTCTCCGCTGTTGTCCAGTAGGCTCGATTCTTGAACGTTTGGATGTTAAGCCGGGAATACACTTGAGCAGAGGCAGGCCGCGCACCGCACGCGCAGCCTATGCGCGGCGCGATGCCATGTGCCGCGATGTGATGTGCCGCGATACAAATTTTCAAATTACAGCGAGGCGCACATGCTCAGCCCTGATCCAACATTGCGCGGTGCAACTGGTGTCCACTACGACGTATCAAGACAGAAAAGTGGCAGAAACACAACATCTACGTCCAGTGATGGGCGATACCACAAAATATTCGATACCATTACTCGATACTAGTATCGAAACAAATATTCGATACTACTCAGTGTTTTTAATGTAATTCAAAATTATTTGTGAGCCGTTCATCACGTTTGTAGGATGTTGAATTGGTTTCAAGTAGTCGCGGCCCGTTTTGATTGCACCCAGAGGTCCAAAATCACAAATACTGAGGTCCATAATAAAAAAATAGCGTATTAGCCTACTTTACTTTTGTTTTTCTTCAAAAATTCGATCCTTGCTGCGTGGAGCAAAAGCGTGGAAGGAAATGTTTAATTAAATAGGTGCTGTACACTACTTACCTCAAATATGGACCGTGTTTTGCAACAACCAGCCAAGTCGACTTGGCGGCCACATTGAGTTAGCTTCATATTCTAATTCTGGAAATAGTTCTCCATCGTCTATGGTTGATTATTTTCAAAAATTTACAGCCGATGGCAGTCAAATCGTGAAAACGATAACTGTAGACGATGGAGAACTATTTCCAGAATCAGACTATGAAGCTAACCAATGTGGCCGCCAAGTCGACTTGGCTGGTTTTTACAAAACACGGTCCATATTATCTTCGTACTTTTTTTTACAATTATACAAAACGAGCCTATAATTAACAAAACGGTTATAACCAAACGAGTACCTAGTAGGTAATTTCAAAGTGGGTAGGTAGGTTATCACACGTTATCACACATTATCACTTACGTGTGCCGCGGCTCTGTTCGCAGCTCTGAATCGACTGAATTCCGTCCACACTGCGCACCGCACGAGCCTGCCGCGGTCCGTGCTCACTTTGATGGACCGACAGTCGATGGCTCAGGCCGCGCACCGCACGAGCCTGTTTGCCGCGGTGTTGGGGACCCGTACACACTTGAGCATCGCGCCGCGCATAGGCTGCGCGTGCGGTGCGCGGCCTGCCTCTGCTCAAGTGTATTCCCGGCTTTAGTGAAGCCAGAGTCTGTCCTCCATTGCAAGTTTTCTTATAGGTAGTTTCGGCAACTGCCTCTATCTGTAGGTCACGATCATCCGTACCATGATGCCAAGATGTACCAAGATGCAGGATTTTGCTGGGGCTGCAGCCACAACCGTAGGATTTTGTTTTATAGGTTGTATATTGCTTTTTTTTAGGCAACCCCTCAGATGGAACCCGTAAGTCCAGATTGGTTTGATTACTTGCTGGTATAGAAGCAACTTATTGTGTTTTTTTTTAAATTGTGGGTTGATAGCACAGAGTGTTTCCCTATCAACCAGTACATTTTTACGTGGGCTTTCCAACTGAGCTTGCAGTTGAGTCATGCCACATAAGGTACTGTTTGCGAGTTAATCCATAATGGGATTACATCTGTCTATAGATTCGTGAAGTTTATATGGATAGATTTCGTTTCGTTCAACTTCATCCTCCATCGCTTCGTCCAGTTTAGCACATTGTTGACTGCAGATTGTAGTTTACTGGTGACTTCTACAGCTGAGTTTCCAACTGCAAGAATAGCAGTGTCGTCAGCAAAAGTTGTAGTAAGTGTATCCACTGGTTGTGGTAGGTCTATTGTGTACAGTAAATACAGTATGGGGCCAACGACACTGCCTTGTGCAACACCTACAATTAATTTCCTCATAATTTCCTCTATCTGCGAGGTATGACTTCAAAATTCGGAAGAATTGGGTCAGAAGATCCCTTTGAGGTTTGGTGAGTAATCCTTGATGCCATACTTTATCAAATGCTTGCGAGACATCTAGAAAGATTTTCTCATCTTCTAAGGAGCATTCATTCAGATTCGTGATTCTGTATACCTGCTCTGTTGGGGAGTGTGGTTCGCTAAATCCAAATTGATGTGATGGAATGGGGTCTTTTTCTTCTGTAATAGGTTTCAGTCTTAACTATAAAATCTAAAATAACATCAAACTTCGAGTTATGCAAGATGCTACATGACAAACTTATATCAGATTTGTAACAGTCATGGAATACTGTAACCCTGTTCCTTGTTCCGTATCATATGGCTCTTACAAAGATTCAGAAATAAATAATAAAAATGAAATTTATGCGTGATGGCTCATCACAGTACCTTTAGAATGATTCCTAAAAATATACTTAAAAATCGCCTATAAATGTAGTTAGCGTGTCATATTTGTTGACTTTCGAAACCCAATGTCATGCATAATGTTGTACATCGGAGTGTTAATCATCTCGGTTTACAATTTCTTCTCTCTCAGTTTTCGAGGACGCAAATAATGTATAAGTCGAGAAATTATAACACCGGAAGGAGCGACATCATCGCTTTGGGAGCTATGATGAAGAACGGCTGGGTGGAACACGGCAGTCCTATCCCAACCCTGGTTGATGTTGGATGGTCCGGAGGTATTTGTCATTCCACAGAGAAACCTCACGGGCGTTCGAAAGAGTAATTTGTCTAGCTGCCAGCTCCGGTGGCCTCTTCACAAATACCCGCGGGTGCTGAAGCGTGAATAATAGAACGCCTCCCCTCGATCACTCGTTCAATCACTACTACCGTTCAGTAAGTGCTGACCAAAACGAAATTTTGCTTAGGCTCATAGAGGTTGGTTGTGTATTTTGTTGTAAATACGTTCTCCCTAGCTTATGGTTTTTATTCTTTCCATTGATAGTTACCTCTGGAGTAAATCAAGTAAAAATGTTAAGGCAGCCCTCAGAATATGATGAAATACTAAGTTCATGGACTGGCAAGTTCTTTGGTAGGTATCGATTGCTCATGTAGGTTGACATATACACAGCCTGATTGCTATAAAGGAATAAATACCGTAAATATAACTTGAAATATGGAAGTTCAACCAAATGTCACTAGTTGCGAAAGAGAAAATTAACGTCTTGAAATGCTCGAGCGTATAAAGAAAAATGCCGTTTGAATTTCTTCGTGCCACCTCAGGCAATTAGATCGACCTAATGGTAAAATTGGTTTCTATCGCGGCCCTTTCAGATTGCTATGAATACGCAAGTAAGGTGTAGGTTCAGTATACCTTGAGGTTCCGTGAAGTCAACTAACATTTCCTTCGAGGCGAGAATGAGAATTAATATTCAATCGGTAAAGGTTCAAAGCCCATGAAAAGGGAGAGAAGCCGCTGTGAAGTTCAAAAGGAAAGAACTGCTCGACGGATTAACCGCTTCAGAAACAGTTAATTCCTAATACGAATAGATTTCTATTTATCCATTCCGTCGGTGAATGCGGGGTATATGGATATTGTGCGGCACGACACACCTCTATAGCGAGTTGGTGGCCGCCGAGCACCTGACTATGGAAGTCCAGATCCGCTAATGGTCACTACTAACTCAATGAGCAGGCATTATCATTGAAAATACACGAGGCTCTCTGGTTTTTTATCAATATCCCTGCGCGATGCGGTCGGTTGGAACCGCGAAGAAAAATGTGTCCGGCGCGTACGCGGGGGTCCCGCCTTGTGATTGTGAGCAACTGGAGATTTCTATGGAAAATCTAGGACTGTGGGCGGCACAGGGCGTGAGACTCTTTATAGGCAGGCGGTTATTTTATTATTTACTTGACCTGCATCATCATAAATCAGAAAAGCCACCTCTGTCAATAATTCTACATCCATAAGAGCGGATCGATAAATAAGGATCATATCGGTATTATTTCCCTTATAACGTCAAGTAAGAGTGATGAGGCTTATTTTGTATGCACTGGGTGTATACAATACTTGGAGAGTCGGTTCTAACTCAACTAAATTTCGGTTCACCTGATGGTAATTCATTCAATTCGATCATTTAAAAACTCTGCAAATTCTTGAAAACGGTTTATTATCTTCTTTTTGCAGATTACCCTTCTGTCTAGATCAATAACATTTATTACGATTTACCTATTACCATCTATTACCATTTAATGGTAGATTGATTGTTATTATTTAAATAACGCGAATTTTGAATGTATATTATGTAGATATAAGAATGGGTCGTATAGTACCTTCCCTACCCTTTGGAGAAGGTGATACTCACGAGTTCAAAAAACATTAATTTCGATATCTGAAAACCATGCGCTGTTCGAATCAGCTGGGCCAGTATGAACATTGACGCGACAGGCTGCCGCATCACTCACCATCATGTTGACAGCTTAAGATATGCTCTAACTTTGAGCCCTCATTGTGAACAAACGGATGGTCGTAAAAAGCTGCGGATGGTCTTACGAAATTCCAAAAAATAAACTCTATCTAAGTGTGAACTGAAAACTATACTGTTCCATTTGAATTTTTCGAGTTATGAAATTTTCAAAATTCGTTTTGAACCAGTTTTGAATCCGTTCATAACCCTTGACCTAGGGCTATGAAACGTTTCGAGGATCATTGTGGGGTTGGTCCGTACCCGTATACCAAATTTCGTGATTTTAGCACAACGTTAACTGGGCCAAGTGGCCGATGGCAGATGGCGTCCGGCGGACGGACGGATTTTTTATTTTATTTCTTATTCGATTTTCTAAATGTACGTATCTTGACGTAAACCCTCAAGTTTTGAAGGGGAATTAAAAGAAAATTTTCTTTGGTCGATTCCAAAATTTGAGGGTGAAAATTTATTTGTATTTGTGTATCATAGTCCATGGGTTTTTAATTACCTAGAAATATTAGCAATTTCCTCGTTTTCGCCAACACCTCTGCTTGAGAACATTCACAACGCTGTTTGACTAGTTTATTACAATTTTGTCCAAAGTACCTACTAGTTTATTACAGTTTATAAGTATTTTCAATGATAAACCATTTGGATCGACCAATAAGAAAAATTTTCTAACCCCTTCTCGGAATTGTTGGGTTTTCCTCTCCAGGCACAAAAAATTAAAATGTCGAAAATATAAATGGACCATAAATAGCTTAACTAGTCTCGAAACTTATCCATGGTTGATGATGTCCCACTGAGTCGCAGATATTTCCCTTCACCTGGGGATGGTGGGCTGTAATGAAATTGGTACAAATTACCATTATTGAAATCATCATCAACTCACCGAACTTACAAATTGGAAGTTGTTCCCTCGATAATGCATTTGGGTTTTTTCAAACCCACTGGATGACCCCATTCCAATTGAAACGGTGACTTAGATACAACCACGGAGGCGGGCCTGTAAGTCTGTTTTTATCGCCTTCAGGAATTTACAATCTCCCCACTAAATAAAAAAAATCCTTATATGTACCTACTCTCCAAAAGGATTTATGGTTGTTTATGCTATGGAGTGTTACCAAAAGAATAAATAATTTTCTTCGAGTGTTGGGAGGCCTTATTCATTAGCACCCCCAGGGGTCCCAAATCTAGGACGTATGCCGAGTTTCTCATGTCATACGATTTCAATTACAACGGACTTGAGAGCTGACGAATAAATAAAAAAAACTCGTCTCGAAGGGCTTTTGGGAGAGGCCGTTAACCTCCCAAAGTATTTACCTCTAGAGGGACAATGAGATACAAATAATAGAAGAAGGCGATGGGAGCTGCAATGGTACGTTCTAACGGTCCTTAATTGAATGTGGGTGACCAAATGGGCGACTACGGTAAGTAAACGATGGTTGTAGTTTAGTATCAGAGGTATAGATAAACTCATAGATACGTATATAAATAAACAAATGGTAGCCATATGCTGAAATATTGAGGGTAGTTCTGGGGTGGCTCACAGATGGTTTCAAAAGGTTTATTATTATTCTTGCTCTACACATGCATATAGCCTCTTTACCCAAAATCACTCTTCTTTATTATTGATTATACATCTACGATATACGTAGATATTATTTATATTAACTTATTTCTTGGTTAAAACCGGACTACGATATAGCAGTAGGCAAGGGGCGTAGTGATTGATAGTTTGCCAATGAATCACTCCTTCCAACCACAAATCGTCTTCGCAACCTCATAATCCCGCTTTGAAATCATTTCCTCCGCAGCTCAGGCCATAAACAGCTCCACCAAAGTGCCGACATAAACGGTACGTGTGTACTATCTACTCTCTTTACGCTTCCCGTCAACGTTGATGAGACTTGAAACAAATTGAAAGTGAATCAGGGAAAATATCAGTAGAGATTGTATCTTCCCATTAGTGTTTTTTTGGACGTTTTTCGTGTAGGTAGTTCATTCTTGTTCCTGAAAACACGAATAGAACAGTCAGTGATCGCCATCAACGGGAGGGGGGATTTGCAACGAAGGTAACAAAATAGTAAATAAGGGAGTCATATGAGACATGATACACATGCCTGAAATGAAATGATTTTTTATTGTACTTACCAAAAATGGTTGTTACAAGAGTTCAAATTTTTTACATAGGTACGACAAAGTATTCAAACAAAAGTTCAATTTTGGTTTATTATCTTCGATAATGAACCATTGGAATCGCCCAAAGAAAACATTTTTTTAACCCCCCCTCAAAATTTGTTGGTTTACGTTTCAAGATACGTAGATTCAGAAAATCGAATAAAAAAAAAATCCGTCCGTCCGCCGTCCGCGCCACTTTGGCCAGTTAGCGTTGAGTTAAAATTACGAAATTTTTTTTATGGGTTTCGACCAACCCCACGATGGATTCCATATCTCGAAAAATTCATATAGAACGGTATGTTTTTTATTTCGTATTTAGATAGAGTTTGTTCCGTAGAATTTTTTAAGACCATCCGCAGCTTTGTACGACCAGCCGTTCGTTCACAATGAGGGCTCAAAGATTGTGCCTCACAACACGATCGTGTATCAAACTGTTGAAATACAGGTCCATTTTCATACTAACAAGCTCTTTGGAACATCATATGGCTCAAGTGATGTCGAGTTTGTTGTTCTGAGGTGCGTTTCGTGCTACGGAAATGAAGGTAATTTCGAATGTTTGTTGGTAGGTACTTCTTTTATAGAAAAATTATTACCGACGTAGTATTAAAAACCCCAGAATTATATCGTATTAATTAATCATAATTAATAATAATAATTATTAATAATAAATACGAATTATTAATACCTAACAATAAATTATAATAATTTTCACTAGGTACTTGATATAATTGATAATAATAATTAATCTAACATTTAGGATCTAGAAATTTAGACCTAGTGATCTAGACAGAAGGGTGATCTGTACAAAGAAGATAATGATTTGCAAATTCTTGACACAACGGTTCATTATCTTCTTTGTACAGATCACCCTTCTGTCTAGATCACTTGGTCTAAATGTCTAGATCCTAAATGTTCGATTAATTATTATTATCAACTATTTCTCATTGCAAACCTGTTCATTGTGTACCCAAGATCCTTCCCTAAAAAACCTGGCAGCGGGAAATATTATTCAACATGGTTTGAAAAGGGAAAAACAAGTTTTGTAAAAAATCCCAATGCTCCAGGTAGTAGTCGATACCAGTGACCAACATTTTCTTCAGTAGTCGACATGGTTTTGCACTAGTAGTCGACCTACATGTGTTAGAAGTCGACAGTATCACTTGAGTCAGTAGTCGACAGGTTTCGTCATTCCATCGTTTTCGAATTTTACGACATCTAAAAAAAATACATTCAACTGTGAATCGGAACTTGAAAATAGATTAATGAGATGTAATAAAGTAGTTATCAGACTTTTTATTTGCAAACAGCTCATTATCAGTCTCAAATTGCAATAAGTACTTAAGTAAAAAGGTATGAAAACTATAGTCGAAAACTCATTGTCAGAAAATTGACATTACAGTTGGGCTTAGGTACCTATTTACATATATTTTTTGACATTTTCATGTCTTTGCTTTGGCACATAAACTGAAACGGGAAAAATTTGTTCCCTTGATTCACCCTTTCCCTCAGATCACGTCAGAACACAAGCGACCGGCGGGCCATTACGTCAGAGCCTATGACGCACGAGCGTATGACGTAAGACGACTGGCAGGAGGCTAACTAGTACGTCAGAGCCTATGACGCACGAGCGTATGACGTAAGACGGCTGGCAGGAGGCCAACAAGTACGTCAGAGCCTATGACGCACGAGCGTATGACGTAAGACGACCTGCAGGAGGCTAACTAGTACGTCAGAGCCTATGAAGCACGAGCGTATGACGTAAGACGGCTGGCAGGAGGCCAACAAGTACGTCAGAGCCTATGACGCACGAGCGTATGACGTAAGACGGCTGGCAGGAGGACAACAAGTACGTCAGAGCCTATGACGCACGAGCGTATGACGTAAGACGGCTGGCAGGTGGACAACAAGTACGTCAGAGCCTATGACGCACGAGCGTATGACGTAAGATGGCTGGCAGGAGGCCACTAGTGCGTCAGAGCCTATGACGCACGAGCGTATGACGTAAGACGGCTGGCAGGTGGCCAACAAGTACGTCAGTGCCTATGACGCACGAGCGTATGACGTAAGACGGCTGGCAGGTGGCCAACAAGTACGTCAGTGCCTATGACGCACGAGCGTATGACGTAAGTCGGCTGGCAGGAGGCCAACTAGTGCGTCATACGACGAGACCTTTTATGTCTCTGCGCTCCCTCCCACACCCACACCGCGTACCTCGTACTTCATTTTGGTTTATTATCTTCGATAATGAACCATTGGAATCGCCCAAAGAAAAAAAAAATTTAACCCCCCCCCCCCTTAAAATTTGTTGGTTTACGTTTCAAGATACGTAGATTCAGAAAATCGAATAAAAAAAAAAAAAAATCCGTCCGTCCGCCGTACGCCAATCGCCGTCCGCGGCACTTTGCCCAGTTAGCGTTGAGTTAAAATTACGAAATTTTTTTAATGGGTTTCGACCAACCCCACAATGGTCCTCGAAACTTTTCATAACCCTAGGTCAAGGGGAAGGGGTTCAAAATGAATTTTGGTACGACATGGTATGACTATGGTATGGTATATTATTGTATGTATGATTTAGTATAGTACAGTATGATAGGAAAGAAATGGTATGAGTACGGTGAGAATATGGTATGGTGCCGATTTGCAACACAGTCTGGTATAGACAGAAGGGTGATCTGCACAAGGAAGATAATAAACCGTTGTGTCAAGAATTTGCAGAGTTTTTTACATAAAACAAAATGCAATTCCTTCCAGAAATAAAACAGGTGATCACCACTTTAGTTGATGCACTCTCACTGAACAAATAGTTCTCTGATCTTCAGCGACTTGGTCGTGTAGTTGTAGAGGTCTGTGATCCTATGGAGGTCCCGGTCCAAATCAAGCAGAGAGGAGACGTCATCCGTTCGGTTGACCGCACCGGCCAGGTACTGCGCCAGGTAGTGATCACGAAGAGGAGCGTAGAGGGGGCAAGCGAGGAGGAAGTGACACAGGCTCTCGTTCTCAATGTGGCAGATCGTGCAAATTTCCGAGGTCCGAAGTGAATACGATTCACTTCTATGATAGAAAAATACTGCCTTACATCTTCAGACCTGGGGGCCATTCGCAACTGGGCCACTATTCTTTCGGCATGTATCGATCCACATTTTCCAAGGTATAACTGGCGGCCACCAAAATCCAGGCTTAATCGGAAATATGAGTTGTACTTCGAGTTGATGACTCGTTCCACATCCAGACCGTGAAGATGGTTTCTGCAAGATTCCACCAAACCGTTCAGTGAAGCCCTCAGCCCCTCATATCGCAGTTCACCCCAATCAATCCTCCCCCCAGACGCGACGACAAGACGGCTCAGCTCAGACACCCAGTTAAACTGCGAGTTCGGAGCCCGGGTCACATGGAGCCTGGCGAGTTCAAGCAGACATATTTTAGGCCAACGATTATTATTCATTTTTAGGACTCGAACCAGAAACCGCACCGCTCTCTCGAAGACTCTGGCACCCAGGGATACACATACCTAACATGATACTAACACCATTACCTGCATTGGTTATACATAAAGAAGAAGAAAACATGAAAAGACAATGTTATTACTTGTAAAGGTTGGCATGAATCGCACCTTCCATGCGCAAATCGCTATGTCAGTGGTAGTCTATGACTTTATGGGACCAGTAGTCTTGATTTTCATGGGGGCGATCATTATTTCAGTCCGTATTTTATGTTCGAAATGAATAACGTTTTGAATATTGAACGTCGTAGGTTATGTGGGGTAAGCCTACTCGGATTAGATAGTAGGTAGCTCAAGGATTTAAGACAACATGCAGTAATTTCAGTACATACTGGCGATGACAGATGACCTCCAAGAAAGCAGAGAACAGAGGGTTGCAACGATTTATCTATTGTTTCTGTGTAAAAACGGTTGAATGACGGTAGCCATAGGTTGTGGGGAAACCGGAGAGACAAATCGCTCGGAAAGTTATTCGGAGATGTCTTCAACGTTGACAAATGTGCGGGAGCTCAGGGCGGAGATACTTCCACCTTTTCAGAGGCGTCTGCCCATGGTACGCCAGGGGTTATCTTCATGTCACCATCTCTCACAACGAATCAAGGATCCACCGACCAGTCACGGGATCGTTTGTATATTTCAGGTTGATATGGGAGAGTATCGGGAATGAATAGTACAGAATGAATTATTGTAGCGAGGAGGAAATTGATTTTGAGCTCGGCAGAACTTGGAATTTAATCTCAAAAAAAGGAATCGATTTAACCTCATCGAGGAGAAGAGTCAATTACTCTATGAGTATGAACTCTACGTTGGAGATCAACTAGGATGGAATCAATCGAGGATGAATTCAAATAACAGTTAGCAATGAGCGAATCCGTGTATTGTAGTGTTCGGTCTACTTGGAACTCTCATTGTGATTATTCTCGGTTATTTTTATATTAAAATTTAATTAAATAATATAAAGTAATTAATTAATTTAAATTTATATTAATATTTAATATAAATTTTTGTCTGAGGAACCAATTCGATTGTTGAAGTGCTTTTTTTCTAGTGTCTACCTTTGTTACCAACATCGCTATAAGGATCGGAACCTATAACTGGGTTTTTCCACAATTTCCACAAAAGTCCACAATTTTTGCAATAAAGAAAAATTTTCTTTATTGAAAGAGTATCTACAGGTGCATTTGTGCCAGTTGGACATAAAATATATCGATGTTGAGGGATGTCGAGGGTCGGTCAAATGATTCTTACTGACGGTCAAACTAAATCACACACATGAAATATATTCTATTAAAACAAAAAAGTTTTCATGTTTTAGATTGTTGGTGTAATGATGTTTGAATACTTCCACTAAACGAAATTCCGTCGAGACATTTACATTATTCCATTCGGTAACTTTTTGTGACGTGATGTACGGAGACATTAGCGGAAATTCACCAAATACCTCTGTGCCTTTATTACAATCAATACCTTTTCAATCAATAGATGTAATGTATTTTGCATGTCTTCTCATTGAAGTACAGTTTTGAGGGGGGTAATTTTGTTTTGTCTCTGGCGAACCGTTTTAGTTGACCATTAACTGTGGTTCAATTTCACCATTAAATTTCCTCACTGTGAAAGGAAGAAACTGATTAGTCTCTTTTTGAGCCAATGTATCTTTCAGTTGGTTAATTTCCTTTGATGCTTCTGTTGCCTTCAAGGTACCAAATCTAAATCACTTATTGAGAGTGATCCTGTGTGGTTCTGTATTTGGAGACATTAATTAACCTTATTTCGTAAATGTGAGGATTGAATCTTTAAACTAGAAACATGAATCATGGGAAAAATGTGTCTGGTAGAAGTTCTTGTACAATTTCGGAAAACGGGACGATTTTGCGTCCCGAACCCCCTTTCTGGGACAGTGGCAGAAAGAACCAAAAAGGGACGTATGGTCAGGTTAAGCATACCGGAAAACCGTTTTTAGTTCAATAGAAGGCCAAAAGCTGTTTTTGTTAATAATAATTTGAGCAAGGGGTAGTAATTATACTCGTATGAACGGCGGGTGCTGTCGTACGGGTTGCAAGGTGTAGCCAAATCAGCCTAGCAGAACGGCGGGGGCGACTGGTGCACCTTGTGTTCGGCACGCTTCAGCAGAATTCTAATAGCAAATAAGACGGAAGAAAGACATGTGGGTTTAGAAACACTCAACGCAGGTACTCATTAGTGTCCGTCCTCTAGATGCTTCCTTGAAATGATAAATTGTAGGGTAACTCTTTAGCTAAAGTGTTACTGTTTGAAAAGATACCTACTCGTTTATCCCCTGCACTTGTCTTTAGATACAAACTCGGATTATTGTCAATATAGGAATGTGCCAAAACGTCTTGTTCGAAGGGTTGCACTGGGTGAGGGAGTTTATTTGAAATTGCCAAACTCACTACTCAGCCCCGATGAATGAATGAAAAACATGTTTATTGACACATTAATTGTTTTCCATACTTGAACACACATAACGGTATAACAGCAATAAACAAAATACCAGTAATAGAAAGAGGGTAAATAATAGGTATATGAAAATGAGTGAATTAATGCCGATATAAAATTTATATGTTTGTATTTAATACAAACATAAACATAATTTTGACTAGAAATCTAAATATGAATAAATATATTGATATGAGGAGGAATCAAGGGTTTGAATCAACTACCCAGGTACACAGCTGAATTACAGTTTTTTTTTTAATATAGCATTTATTTCATTTTATAGACAAAAAATACAAACAATTTAAATTGACAAAAAATGCATCAGTTCCCTTTAAGATAAATCTTGAGCTGGGAACTGGAGCGTGTCATGTGCCTCGATTTTATTATTAAATTGTAGGTTAAAAAGTAATACAAATCAAATTAGTAGGTAATAAGTACAGAAATTTTAAATAATTACAGGTAGGTATTAAATAATTACTTAGTAGGTAATAAGTACAGAAATTTTAAATAATTACAGGTAGGTATTAAATAATTAATTAGTAGGTAATAAGTACAGAAATGTTAAATAATTACAAACGACAGAAATAGCTACAATACTTCATAATAAGCCAAGAAAATAGTCCTTGATTAGTTTTTTAAATTTATTTCTAGGTAATTTTTCTTTTTTGACGAGATCATATGGAAGTAGATTGTACAGTGAGTTATAAATATAATATACATAATTCGAATAACAAGAAGGAATCAATCAGAAGAGCTCAATCAGACCCAACCATTCAGTGCTTGAGAGTTAAAATTGAATTCAGATATCAGAAATCCGCTATACCTCCAGGCTTCCCTAAAATAAAACCATAATGACGTCCAATCCGGGCCGCCAATCCCCCTGCACAGCTTAGCTTGTCAATATAGGAATGTGCCAAAAAGTCTTGTTCGAAGGTTGCACTTTCGTTCCTCCTCATCTGTAGTAAGGGACTTTATTTGAAATTGCCAAACTAACTACTCAGCCCCGATTCATTGAGTCCGTTTTCAACGATTTATTGAACGCATAAAAGTCATCTCGGATTTCATTCGTCTTGGCTCGGAGTGATGAAGTCCGTGTTCATCCGTCAAGCAGCTCGTCAGATAGGAGGTTTGAACAAGTGTTATAACGCTCAATGATGTGTTCCCATGTCCGCTGCATCGCACACCTGTAATCTTAGATGCCGTCTCAATGTTTTATCGCTTCGGTAGTTATCTAGCCAAGATCTCTTTACTTCTAGTGTAAATTATTACGGGTGAGTAGATTTTATTGCAGTGTGTACAAATCGCACTGCGAGAATACAAGGGACGCAACTACAAAAACACTATTTTCGGCTAAACGCGTTTAAAGGTTTTGGCCTTCTTCAAAACGCTGTTCTGACTCTTCTACTAGATAGATCCTTCGTTGTTTTGGTTTATTATCTTCAATAATGAACCTTTAGAATTGCCAAACAAACCCCCCCCCCCTCAAAATATGCTGGTTTAGATATGTTTAGTTTAGATATGGTTTAGATATGCTACGTTTCAAGATACGTAGATTCAGAAAATCTAATACTAAAAATCATTCCGTCCGCCGTACTCTGTACGCCGTACACGGCACTTTAGCGTTGTGCTAAAAATACGAAATTTTGTTTACGTGTACGGACTAACTCCACAATGATCCTTGGAACTTTTCATAGGAAGGGGTTCAAAACGAATTTAAAAAAAATTCATATCTCGGAAAATTCAAATGAAACGGTATAGTTTTTGGTTCACACTTGAATAGAGTTCAAAATCCCTTGTATTCTCGCAGTGTGAAACGCCGCACATCACATTTCGTCTAAATACCATGACCTACTAGTACTACATACATCGATCATGTTTATGATACTGAAAACAGTGATTAGGTGTGGTCCACATCTGAACTGATCTTTCCTTCATAGGTACAGAAAATGCCTGCGATTAGGGAAATCGAATTCAACCCTATCAATCCAGAATATCAACCACCATTCCTAGTACCTGTAATCTTTACTTTTCTCTGGTTATGTGTAACTATCCTTACATCAGTGATACTTGACCAATTTTTGATCCATTCAGCGGATCTGGATTATTTCCAGGGGTTTCGCCCTTCAGTCATGGATGAATAGTAGACGCAGACAGAAGATAGCTCAATAGAGGCAATGAACGTTAAAAATTAGGTCAGGTGTAGGGCAGAATAATTTTGCTACGTAATGCATAACCGTACCGAAGATCCGATTTAACCGAAACACGGAAAATAACTACATCAACAAGATATCTGGCTTTAACGTTATAAACGTCGAAATCGGTACGTAGGAATTAGTACAAGGGGTTACCTTTTGTTCTGTTCTCAATCAATCAACAAAATTTGTTTGATATTGTATTTAAATTGCAAAAATTGTATTTAATACAATTTCATGCAACGCTCGGGTCGTCCTAACAGTCTGGTATATGAACAAATGTTCGAATTATTCTTTCTATGTAAGTTTTGTGATGAATTTCTCTATGGTAACCCATGGGCGCTAACTTCCTGCACTGACGTTACACTTTATTGAAAATCTTGATCAATCCTAAAATTAATTCAACGGAGAATAAAGTGGTACATGTCCGATTCTGAAATTCATTTCTAATTTCCAGGGGTGGTGGAGCACGAAAAGTAACATACGGGCTGAGGACACAGTAGACGGTTGGAAATACCTTCTGTATGGTAATGGACACGTGTGCACCACGCGTCTCGCACCGACGACCGTGACCACGACGTCAGCTGTGGCCGGAGTCGCAAGGTGCCGGATTATCCAGGACTCCGTGCTTCCTAGCGTCCACCAGGAAATGGAAGAGGATCAACCGACTCCACGCACCACCGAAGCGTAGAGCTGTAGGTGTCCCTTGTTGCCAATGGCAACTTTGCAGGAAATTCGACTGATTATACAAAGCCTCTATGTGAGCGAACTTAGTATTTCAGTTTGGAAATCAAGGTGTTCGTAACATGAAACGCGAAGGTCTGAAACGGATTTTGGTATAAACATTTTTCGAAAACTTAGGACCGAGATCAATTCTTTGAAAATTCGCCGAAAAAATGAAGTTAATTAATATTGAATTAAAGGATATTGAATTATTGAATTATGAAAATGAATGGTTGGTGTTCTGTTAGTTTTATAGGCCTTTATCGTCCAAAGCATCTAGTGCTCCTCTTTCAGTAATAGACCCCATCCCCACATACTTACAATAATAAGTTAGTTATTTTTTATACAACTACCCAAATGTTCACTGAAAATAATATTGCAGGGTTTGCCGCGTCAGCTAGTATATTTATATATTAATATATATTTATATATTTATGTGTGTATCATTCCAGACGATAACTCCCGATAGGATTGAGATGAAAAATTTGCATCAAATCAAATTTGTACGAAAAATACTTCTTGGCAATCGAAAGGCTAAGTTCGTAGATGAGCAGAGTCGGGAAACTCCAAGGGGGTGTTAGGGGAGTTTTAAGGGAGAAAAGATTACTCATAAATTCCAACAATGAAACAGAGACTAGTGACTCCTCATTTTAAAAGCTTTTTTTACGCTGTACGCAGTCAATCCTGCGATAAGTATCTTATTCCGTTGTCAAACTGGAGCACTTTGAAGAGAAAGAAACGTGGTTGTCACTTGAGATGTTCTTCACGGTTCACTTGCTCTACTGACTTCACCATCGTGTTCAACGTTAAAAACTCTATAAATTGAGGTTTTATTCGGTATAAATGGAGACAAAATTTGTTACGTATCCAATACTCTAACATTTTGACTCTAACGTATTCAAAACATTTTTGATTCACTTTGCGTAAAACTGCTCCTGTTTTAATTTTGTATGGTATCAAGTTGAGAAACCACTGGCCAAAATTTGAATTTTTAGAAAGTGGAGGGGTAAGATGCCGAAAACGACAAATAGTTCCAGAATAACACAATTTTGATTGTATCGAGATGTAAAATCTCAATGATTGGCCAGTTTAGCCATTTTAGTCAGGGAGCATACCGAATTAACCGAATATGTTCATACTTAAATACCTATAATCACCCAAAAAGTTCAAGATTGACCATATTTGAATGAGATGTTCCAACATCACAATTTAAATAAAACCAGTTATTGCTTCGAAAGTTGGCTCTTATAGCCATGCTGCATGACTGTGGATTTTTTATTCTCTCCGTGTCAGTCTCATCTCCTCCCATCGGGGCTATATTCTGGATTTTGTCAACGTCACTTGAAGCGGATATTGAGAGGGAGGAGCTTGAGTTAGGGTTGTAAGTAAACTTTACACGCGAAGAATGCACCGCGCTTATCAGTTGGTTCCGTTGACATAGTTTTCTCTGGGAAGAGCGCATTCCGCATCTTCCTCTTGCTTTTCTTACTTAGTGAAGGCGTCTTATCGCTCCAACGAATTTACTCCGCTCTCTTCACGGCCGCCCGGATTTATTTGGTCGATGCCGATAAAAAGTCGGAGAAATTTTTTGAGATTGCCCCGGGAGAAAGACGACTTAGCCTCCGGTACTCGCAAGGTCCCAAAAGAGCCGAAATTTAGGGTGGCCCGTTTTTTCCACCCGATGCCCGCCTTAATCTTGCTGGGTTTCTCGATACTCGGACAGAAACGCAGGCTCTTAGAGGAACCTGGTCACATTTCCCTTTATCTGAAGAAACAAGGTCCCCCTATCCCTGAAAACATGAAAACAATCTTTGTAAGTATTTATGATAGCTAAGACCAGGTTATACTTAGCCGAAAGTGGTTGGACTTGAAAGGAGTGCACCCGTCCACCATCACTTTTGAAGTTCGTGAATCAATTCTCGTTCCTTGTTTTAAACAAAAAACCCCCTGTGCAACTTATCATCTGATTATTTTTAGTTTCTGAAACCTCTGCACACACTGTGTACACCAAGTACACCGTAGATAATGATGATTGTAGCGAAATATGATGCACAACATATCCAACCAGTTTAACTTGTTTTTTTTTAACACAAAAACAACGTTAATAAAGAAAGATACAATTTTTTAAGCATTAGGGATTTTTAGATAGAATTTTGATGCTGAGGAAAATGCATAAAAAAGGGATCCCTAGTTATTTATGATTTTGTAATAAATATACCTACTGACTCCGTACTTATTGATAGTTAACCATCAACAATTTCGTAACATGATTTTATGTTTGTTGCACGTAAGGTGCAGTAGCCCATTAGGAAGCTGGGTACCTACAAGGATTGAATGTGAGTTGCCATTTATAAATCGATAATCGATAATTTGGCCTCGGTGAACTAGTTTTACATGGTTAGATGGTAGATAAAAGGGACCGGAGTGGGCACTAATGCATGTTGTCGTGAGATCGGGCTTGCGTGCATCCTCGGCTGCTGAACCCAGAAACAGGTACATGGAAGGTACATCCAGCTTTTATCAGCAGGATCAACTCGTATGAACAAATAGGGAGTTAACGACCGCTCATGTGCGTTCGGGAGGTTGCAATGATCTCGTGATGAAGCCGATACTCGGTCGGATAAATAGGTGAACAAGACTTGTTCAGGCTCAGGGTTCTAGCACATGAGCTTGGCTCGCGATCAAGGACTTACGATCGTCTTGGTCCTTTGGAACGTTACGGAAGCTCGACTTACTGGAGGCTATAGAAATTCCGTTCATAACTTACACATTTATTTCCCATTGACGGTTTATGGTCTCACCAGTAGATAGAGGAAACCTGAAAGAGAACCTAAAAAGCTACCAAGCGGAATAAATTAATATCTGCATTCCAAATAATAAGATGCACCTGAGGCGTCTTCATTTCGTATTCAGTGCGATCCCCCACTGAGAGGATTGCAAGCGATGATGGTGGGAAATGATAATAGGACACAGCAGATCCTATATTTACTTTCATCCACTGTCAATTACAGAAACAAAGATTTATCGACAAATTGATGTTATTGTTATATAACAATAACATCAATTTGTCGATAAATCTTTGTTTCTGTAATTGACAGTGGATGAAAGTAAATATAGGATCTGCTGTGTCCTATTATCATTTATGATATTATCATGTTATCGTTAAGAATCCATGGTATCCTATCAAACTCATAATTATTCTCTTTTGATATACATCTGTTCTATGTATAATATTATTGTAAGTTCTGCAAGTATACAAAATCAGTGGAGTAATACGGTGAAATATTATGTCACCTTATAAAGTACTTTTCAAAACAAATTGGACAGTTTGAAGATCAGCCCTTCTTTCGAGATGAGGGCTTGAAGGTAGAAACGAAAAAAGATGAACATTTTCATATTGAGAAAAAGTCCAATTCAAACCTAACAGGGGCTACCGACTTTACGGATTTTTTAGTAGGTACAGGTATTTAGTTGAAAAATTGCTATTAGAAGCAACCTACTAGCTCTTCTGTGTGTCGGGCATTGCGATAGCGACTTATTGATGAACTTTGTAAATAATCAAAACTTTCGTAAACCCTCGCATTTCATACCTTCGTATAATTCGTAGAATCCGTTGAATTGTGCGGCTAATATTTTCCCGCTCAAACTCACCTGCGTCCATGGTCCAGTGCCTTCCACGTGCCACCTGACTCTCTTATCTCTTATTTAAGTAGCTTCCTCATCTATGGTCTGCCGGTCACGCCCATCACTGCGATATGCTTGAGTAACACTCTTTTCTCAAGTTTTATCGACTTAAGAGCTTCTCTTCCTCTTCCCCCTCCATGACTGTAGTAACGTACCTGGACTACCGCATTTTTTAAGAGGAAATCGTTAAGTGTTTAAGGAAATCGTTAAGTACCCGAACAATTCAGAGGTGTTCAAATTCCGCTCATTTTCCAACGTAATTGATGCCAACAGTCGAATCCAGCCTCTGATGCTTCTTAAACGAGTAGTTGGATCAAGTCTTCACTTTTGCAGTTTTTGAACAGGTTTAATCCCACACATGCTCCAATATTCAAACAAGAAGTCCACGAGCAAAACCGTAATTGAAACTTTTGGAGGTGGGTAAAATCTTATTTTGGACAATTAAGGTTTGATATCATTGATAAAGATCGTAGATGTGGGTACTTGATTACAAATTAATACACGGCCTATGAGGTTGTCATTTAGCAAGTTTAAAACTACGGTTTAAATTAGGGGAGCCGATGAGGAAGAATAATTCTTCCTAATTATTAGTAGTATTATTTTATTTTATTTTTTCACGATCTACGAGATTCTCCCTATGACCGAGGTGAGAGTTCATCTCTATATAATATATGGTCAGGTTGGTGGCTATCTATTTCCAGTTTGCAACCCAGTACTGTGATAAGGCATTTGAAATTAACCACAGATGAAATCCAGGGTACCCTCACATCTCTTTACATAGGCTTTAAATAAATCAATGACCGTCAGTTTATTACTTCCCACGCTTCTGTCTTGGCAATCGATCGAAACCCCTGTTAAAACCGAAACCGTGTCCTTGAGCACTTGGTGCTGCCTCTTGTTTGGTTTTTATCGTCCAATTTACTCCTACTCTTTTATATATCTTCTTTTTTCCAAGTGCCCAGAGTTGCTAAATAGAGCCGATATGCATTGAGATACGATGAGTAAAGAAGGTCCTCCTCCAGTCGTAGGTGGGAAAACTTATCAATTACTTGCCACGAACTTGAGAGCATGTCTTTAAATGCAAATTGGACCTGAAGTCGCCCTCGTTCTCACACTAATTTTCCCGACGTAATTTATCGAATTTATCGTTTCTCTAGTTCGCTCTGATATCTCTTGGTGAGTAAATCAAGAATGGAATTCGACGGAGAGAACTTTGTTGAGTTATGAAAACAAGTAATAAGCGAAGGTGTTAATTTAAACTCCTCACACTCCCTTGAACTATGCCTACCAGTCACCAATTGACACATAGCCTGTAATGCTATTTATTCAACTTATTTACATTTTCCTGGAACAGAATATTTGTGTTAAAGTGAGCAAGTTCGAGAGATGGTTCAATAGAGGGACTTTAATAGTGTTCCTAATTGGTACTTAATTCTCTCTAATATGAAAGGCTTTCGGGTTGAAGGTTACTCTGATATTCGTGAAACTTTGGTTTGGAAGAAGTTAGCGTGGAAAAATGCCATTGGTATGTTTGCATAACGTACTTGTTCATTATATTTTCATGTAACACTCACAAGACAAAGCCGAATATAGTACATTATGTATATTATTCTCACTTCGTTAACGACAATACATTTATAAATGAATCAGTACCTATTGCAGTAGATCAATCCCATCAGTACGAGCATTTCAGAAGACTGAGCTATTTACTGAATCGTACGGTTGCTCATGCACAAACACCACTATTCCGTACCACTCGGGAAAAACTAGACAAGTACATTTTTGTCCAAGATTAGATAAATATTCGGGAGGACGTATATTAGTGCCCTAAACATCGTGTAAAAGTATGCTTAGTTAGAATGGAAATGTTCTCCTTTAAAACGTATTGGACATTCTTAGACAACTCGGAAATTTACTTGTGGATTTAGACGAAAAAGTTCATATTTTTTAATCAAAGCAGCGTTCGCGCCCAAAAAGTTTTAAAACATATTATCTTGCTTTTACAAACATTCGCCCAACCGCGGTAAACGCCTTTATCATTGGCAAAATAGATAAGTACAAATAAATAAATATTATTTTTCTATTATTTTGTATTATGACTGTGTTAATATTTTGGTTTCCAACCATTACCCTTTCGCAGTAGTCAACTTAATTATAAGTGGTGGGAGAATAAAAAAATAACTCCAAAAATGTGCATTCGAAAGAAGATGATAATATCACGAATAGACTATTCACTAGATAAGTCCTAAAAAAGTGTGGTACAATTGAAGTTCGCGGCCAAAAAAACAATTATGTTACATTTTTAATTATAAATGGTGGGAGAATAAAAAAATAAGTCCAAAAATGTGCAATCGAAAGAAGATGATAATATCATAAATAGACTATTCACTAGATAAGTCCTAAAAAAGTATGGTACAATAATTGTTTTGTATTTTGTAATTTGTACTTCAATTATTGAAGTTCGCGGCCAAAAAACCAATTATGTTACATTATTATGTTACCAATTTTACAGGAGAGCTAAAAAACGATTGAGAAACCAATATAATATATTGGTTATATATTATATATATTATATTATTTACTATATTATTTTATCCTGCGTGTGCTCGGATATTATATATTATGTAAAATCCGAATAGACGCAGGAAAAATGACGAAAACGGTTAATGACGCGGTACCTTGTTGATATAGAGGAGATCCAAACGAATCGTTTGATGCCAATAACTAATCTTCGCAAAAAAAATGTAACACAGACGGTCTGCGGTCTTCCATAATTACAAAATTAAACATAATATAGAAAATATGCAGAAAAATCGCTGTTGGAAAAATAATTCATCAAATGAATTCAATTTACACTGAAAACGTCAAAGCGCTGCCCTGAAAACCTTGGACTTGGACTTAGTTCTTTGGAACCAGTTTTTTCCATGCTGTACAGTATAGTTCCATTCGCAATACGATTCGTGGAGAACCCTCGTTTGACCATTTCTCAACACATGGACAATTCGAACCCGAATCGATGATTATTACATGAATTAACGTCACTTGAAGTACATCGGCTTTCATATTTGTGCATACGCAGACCCTAATATTGTTTCGATTACGATGAATGTCGGAAGGCTCACAGTATGTAGGTTATAACGAAAGTTGATCTTGGAGTAATGCTCCATGATTAATGAACTTCATGTTACCACATTTGATTCTCCCCCATGAAAAATGTGGTTGTTTGAATATTCATTCGTCAGAGAGATCGAGATAAATGTGATTTATTTCACTTTCTCCAAAATGTTATCAACTCCTCGTATAGATATTCCCTATCTTATCCCAAATTGCTGGAGACGCAGACACTACAATTGCGGAGAGAATTTCCTTGAAAATACTTCATCTCAGTGTGAAACGACGTCATGTAAAATTCTCCACGGTAACGTTAAACGAAGAAATTCGAGGTGATAAAAAATACTGGAGAAAAGGGCCAGTGGGCGTCAGACGTGTCGATCGCCCAAGAGGTTAAATTCCCGAAAGCGGAGCCCAGGGTCGGAGCAAATCGGTAATTAGTTTTTAATGTGGAGGAAGGATCGGTGGGTAATGTCAGGTAATAGTGTCTCGTGATAATAATGCCTCGTAATCCCGGCCAGCGATAACGCCGCTGTGGGTTAGGGATAGCGCGGGATTCCGTGGATTCCTCGTCTGCCTTGTTTTCATCGACTCTTATGAAGGCTACCAGACCGAAAGTCTTGCAGAGGCGAGCAGGTCCTGTTTTGAGACAATAGCCGCATCAGGTGGCCCGGGTCCTCTCTTCCCGCCTTCGGATTCCCGGCGGTCATTAGTGATGATGAGAGGGATCCTCGGACGAATTCTTCTTGGGCGCCTTCGTTTGATTTTTAAGGAGGATTCATGAGACCTGCGATTTAAAACATGGTTAAGGGTTCAAATAAGTCCATAACCTTTATTAGGTAGTGGAGCTGTTGGATTTCAGCAAAGGCGGTCAACCTTGATAGTTTCAATCGTAATTGGTTCAGAACTGTCACCATCTTTTAGCGAATTCTCGAAGAAAATATAGGTATTGTTCTCGGTCCAAAATTTTTGAAACTCGAATTTTCGACAAATTTTCATACCAAAATCCGTTTCCGACCATCCTGAATCCACTACCAAAAGACACCAAAAATTATATGTATATACTAGCTGTGTACCTGCGCTTCGCAACGGTAGAACAGATACCCCCTTTATTAACTTCTCTGCTTCCAATTACCCCCTTTTCACTCCAATTCGTCAAGTAGTTTTTGGATTGCCGGTGGACCCCCCCCCCCACACCCACACACACAACCTGTACCCCCCCCCCCTCCTAAATTGGTGAGAAACCTTCCCCAATGTTCACTCAACATATTCC
This sequence comes from Stenodema calcarata, assembly GCA_963920205.1. Taxonomy (NCBI): domain Eukaryota; kingdom Metazoa; phylum Arthropoda; class Insecta; order Hemiptera; family Miridae; genus Stenodema; species Stenodema calcarata. The sequence goes on along the minus strand of OY986049.1, from coordinate 12,209,179 downwards.
CGAAGTTTCATTCAGATCGGTCAAGTAGTTTTGAAATCCCGGTAATACCGCCCCTCCCCCTTACCTTAACTGCCTTTAACTCCCCCCCTCCCCATACAATTGACCCACCCTACCTGTTTAGAAACATTCCTCAATGTTCATACAACAAATTCCCAAAGTTGCACTCCAACTGATCAAGTAGTTTTGAATTCCTGTAGACACCCCCCCCCCCCTCCCACTAACATCCTGATTGAAGTACCACTTGAAAGTACTCGTCGAGCTGAATCCAGAGACTACTTACAATCGGATTTACGTTCAACCGTTCAAACGTTATAAGCATAAACGTTTTCATAGAAGTGATTATAACACGTTTTTTAGTAGTATTTCATTCGTAGCGTTTCAACGGATGGACAGATTTAAACGCGGATTTGCATCATAAACCTTCCCAGATAAATTCTGCGTCAAATGGTACCAGCCGCAACTTTCTACGTTCAGCCGTTCTCAATTGATGATGAGACAAACAGACAAACAGACAGACAGACAAACAGACAGACAGACACGATTTTAATATATAGTATAGATATGTATATATATATTTATATGTCCGGTTGAGGAAATGTAAACACTCGCGGTGATATACTGTATAAATATTTTCACAGGAGTAGAAAATAGAAAGAGAGTAACACTTAATTTAAACAATTGTAAATCTTACGGTACTTTTCGCGTTACAGCGTCATCAGCCCAGGAAGCTTTTTTTGGGTCAGGTTACTCATTGCTCTTTTAGCAATCTCCGACAAATACAAATAAATGATTTATCCATCTATCATTGATCTTGGGAAAAATAGAATCTGAATGTTACCCATAGCTTTATATGGTTATTTTGTAGAAAATGATCATGGAATAAACTGATACCCCTGGATTTTAGGAGTATCTTTCTTGGACAATCTGTGTTCTATTTGATTGGGCAGCTGGATAATACTTATACATACATCGGGTTCATAGCCGAGTGTGCAGTGCATGCATCCCTAACAGTATGTTTACACCATAAATTATTGATACAAATAAGTTAGAAGCACATGAATCCAGATGTTTCATGATTCTTCGTCTTGGCTATTCCAGTTCTTATAACCCGACACTGGATGGACGGAACAGATGGGCTCGGATCACAACCAAGATATAACTTCCATTGTGGTTGGCAAGAATTAAAATGGGATTGAGATGTCAGGCCGCAAACAAGATCCAGAGATTGCAAAGAGGTGATGTATACGATCTCCGTCAACTAGGAAATTCTCCGCAGAAAATATAGTTCAACACTTTTTCTACAACCGGAGGGCAAGAGAAAATTTTTATCCGTCGGTTTAAAATAAATACAAGAGCGTCTGGCAGAAGGATAAGTTAGTGTCACGATCGGTCGGAAAGTTCGTGGGAGAGCGACAACGCTATCTCGCTCTTATCAACCATCCTTATCACACCACGTGACCTCCTCATTGGCAAATCCCACCTGATTCTTCCTTAAGAGGAAAAACGTCTCGAAAGGACCTGCGGATCGGGTTTACAATCTAAAAATAATTGCCAGATTGTAAACAGATAATTACGTTATTAAACTCCAAGAGTCTCTCTCCTTTGGTCATGACCTTTTCAGAGTCGTTTCCTTGGGTACACATAACGATTGAAATGGTGGGGAAAGTTTGATGGGGGTACATTTGCATAATGACTTCTCTACTTTTATACAATCCATATTCCCTCAAGCTAAACCGCTGCTTACAATCCCAACAGATGGTCAAGTTGATAAGTAGGTAGTCAGATTTTTCTGTATATTGTTTCACTTTTCATCATAAAAAACAGGTATCGTTAATGATAACGTCAGGTGGGTGGGTAGGTAATTCACCAAATTGAATGGATGAATCTTCCTTTAATTTACCAAATCGGCCTTTATTATGGATTTATAATTATTATAAATCCACAATAAACGCTGTTTTGTCCAAGACAATGCAATTGAATAAGAAACAGGGAGGGATCACTTAAGTATTATAATATAATAATCATCATCACTTAGTATACATATTTGAATGCTAAGGTAATAATATTTGAAGCTTTCAAAATAATAAGTGAAAAAACGGTATTATTGCATTCTTCGCGAGTTCAGACAAGGAATTATGTTTCCTGAAAGTTTCAGGACGAAATCCAAATATAAGCGTATCAAATATAGCGCTGAAGGAAAATTAAGACCAAATCAATAGACCTATTGATTTTGATACCTGTATGGAAACCAGATGAAAAATAATTTTCTAGAAATATCTCCGCTAGCGATACTACTCGTATATTGGAGCGGTTAGGAGGGAGTGAATAAAAAGTCCAAACGAAGGATCAAAAAAGATTGTGAGCGTTTTGGTTTCTCGTATAAAATTTGACAATTCTGAGACACCATTTTTGATTCTGAGGGTTATTATGTTTATTGTTCATCTCAATAATAGGTACTCAATATCTATTCGAATACACAAGATATTCTGAAATAGGTACTTACATAATATGTGCAACTACGAGTATATTACTGACAGACGACTCAGACACGTCTCCTTGGTTCTAATATAAAGTTATAGTTATGGTTCTTGTATAATATCTGATATCATTTTTCCAGGAGATCATGATTTAGAGCACCATTTATTATTCAGTGAGAACAGCACAACCAATTGGGTGGGACATAACAATAAGTTGTAAAGACGTCACAATGATAGCTTCCAATGTGGGTTGTAATGTAAGGAAAAACGTCATCGAATAACATTTCCCTGAACACGTCAGGTGTTGAGTTGAATTCGTTGCCCTACGGTTACAATAGACACAGACAGTCCTCGCGTGTATTTCGTCATTTTATGATGTGAAGTGTATTAGGATCGAATTGAGAGTTATAGACATGAAATCAAGTAATAGAGAAATGAAAGGGGAAAAAGTCTGTAATCCGACTCATGAGCAGATGGTATTTGCTGGTGCACGTTCGTCAAAAACCTCATTACCTTTCATTACCAGAAAGTCGATCTCTTCCCGTAACCTTTGATCACATGATCGTTTCAAGTTAGACTCGCATTTCACGTTCATCATGTTCGGGGCCGTTGCAGGTCGTTACGGTTCCAACCGCTAGGGAGGAAGCCTTACTTTTTGGTGTAGTTCAGGCAACATTTTCCACCTACGTCTTTTCTAATGCAGAGCTTATAATCACACTACTATCGTGATGAGGGGAAGGACAAATAAGTGCGCCAACCTGCTCACTAAACCGACTTCTCCGCCCTACCATAAGCGTCAGCTATCGATTCGTCACGTCTTAGCTGAAGCTTCTCCTTCTTCTTTTATCCGGACTCAAATTGTTTTAAAATGACGCGTCGTCCTCACTTAACTCTAACTTGATGCCTCGAGAAGGCTTTGAAGGTGGAGGAGGACTTTCTCCAGCCCTTTGTTGGACAATGGGTTGTTTCTTGTATTTTTTTCCAACGACGACTTCATCAGTAATACGACTCACCTTATTCAACCTTTGAGAGATTCCGATCTAATGGTACTTGAGCCCTTTCTCACCGTCATCAGCCCTTCCAACGTTGAAGGTTCGTTTTCAACCTTCAAGGCTTTCGATGAGAAACAAAGAGAGTGTCATCTCCGAAGCTTCACTTATGATATAAATGGAGATGATATGGTTCGGTCTATACACATTTGAATTATTCATGGAATAATTCGAAAAACAGCCAAATAATTACCACCTTCCTCGACTCTTGTTGAGTATCCAGCAATTTTCTTTTATTATTTTTAATAATAAACTGATGGAATCGACGGAGGACCAAATTTGTCTTCTCCTTGATAATTGAACAACTAGTCGTTTACAAATGCAAGATGTATGAATCATAAATTATTTAAAATTTATTCGCATGTAGGTATATCATGTTGTGAGTTATCACTTGTTCTAACCACCCACTTGAAGAATAATTAAATTATTTTTGTACCAACAACCAAATATCAACAAATATCCAAAATTATCATCTTATCGACCCAGGAGTAATTTTTGGGTGGATATCAATACAGTGAAGAACGTGCTCACACGGTAAAAGTCCAAGCCTATTTTCATACTGTGGAACAACTAATTTAAGCCATCACTTCGTGGTATCGAATTTTACTTATGTCATACTTTTTGAGTATACAAAGTGAGAGTAATGTAGAATGTATGATGGTAGGTTCGTCTTGATAGAGATCAATGATATTGGTAGGATTCAGAAAGTAATAATCAATTAATTATATCCTTCGGTCCAGATTTTAGTTGGATAATTGAGGTGACCGTCACTGAGCTAGTTGCTGTCTCCCCCTCTTCCACCAGGAGAGGAGCATCTGGTCATTCACTCGAACGTAACCATGATATTTAACCTCGTTATCCCAATTATTTCGTATAGTTGTGAAGCTTGCAATATACACAGAGCAATCATCTAGACATTACGTCCATCTACTCGTATTCAAAAATAATAAACAGTTGTGGAATTATTTGCAGATATTTTCTTCTTGGTTGGTTCCAATGGGTCAATGAGTGTTTTCTGCTGTTCTTACTTTTTGACGAGTTTGGACAGGTTGTGGTCGAACGTTGGGTTGGAGAACTGGAGATGATGAGCCACATTTAGCACCAGCACAAGATTCAACTCTAGTAAAAGCTTACAGTGATTTATCAATCGAATTGATCGTTTGAGTCGCTAACCGTTTAATACGAAAACCTCCGTATATCACACATATCCTCGCTCCACCGTCAATCATCACACCATCTCATAGCGAACGGGCACTTTCTCACCGGCCCATGAGCGACACAATTACGGAAGGCAGGTTGTGTGATTCGCCCGCATACTTCCTCGACCCAACCTACCGCCGAGCCTACAATACAAGTGAACTGAATCGTGGGTTGTGAATTATGGATAGCTGGTCTTGAGGGAAAGTGATTCGGAATCGCGCCTCCAAGCAGCGGCCAGTGAATTTCGGAGTTACCTTTTTGGCTTTCTTTAAAAATCGCAGACGGAAGACGTGTTCGGCTCGATGCCAAAGGCAGAGTGATGTCGTGCAAACGTGACCTGTGTTTTATATCACCGGAACAATTGAGAGCGCGGTTTTCTGGCGGAGTTATAAAAGCGTTCCCATTGCGATGCAAGCGGTGCATGATCAATAAACAAAACCATGTGTTGAATTCGTTAACACGACTTCCTAAGAGAGTGGTAAGTAAAGTGTGATCAAATTCGAGAGCGGACGAAGTGTATAAAAACCCAAATACAAATAGAGTTTGGAATCATTTCGAGAACTTGTGAATCGAAATGGGACACTACAGGGCTCTTTAACAGGTCGGAATAACATGATTTAATATTAGGAAACATTTCAAGTACCTATCTAGTGAAAAATAAGTGCGGCCTCAATGGAAATGGTAGTTATTCAAATATCGATGGATATTGAGAGCTCATACAAAATATGTCCTCAATTAAATGGGTTGCTTTTGTGGCTGTGGACACGTGGAAATATTGAAAAAGTTCCCTTCTGGATTATATTATTAATCAATTGGATACTAATAAAATGATTAGTTGGTGGGCAATTTGGAAAGAGTGAATGACGTTTGGGAGGTTTAATTGGAAGATTGAAAGTTTGGGCAGTGTAGATGACATCATAGAGTCTGAGTAAAATAGTACGATACTCAATATAAATACTGAAAATAGTCAAAATACTCAATGTAAATATAAAGGATAAAAGTTAGGTAGTTGATGTGTGATTGGTGTTGAACCTTGAAAGTAAACTTGAAACTCTCCTACATGCTCTACCCTATGCTGTTAAGGAAGCCCTTCGAACCCAATTCACTCAACGAGTAACAATTGAGCGTGGAAACATTCGTAAATAACCTCAAATTTGACAACTGGGAGGGGCAATTATTTTCCTAAGCATCAAACAGTTCATTAAGCTACGAGTATTTTCGTTATACTGCAGCAGCACCATTTCATTATAATTTTCATCGGTTATCGTTTTCAATGCTTTTCTTTTGGCTAAACACAATACCGTAATGACTGTGTAAGGGAACTTTTAAAATGAATTCTTCATCACCGAGGTCAAAAAAATTCGTATGCTTCCAAATGTATTTATTTGCGATATTTATATAATTGCGATTCTTATTCCGTTATCAGATTAGAGCAGATGAACCGTGATGAACATCTCCAGTAACAATCACGTTCTTCATCTTCAAAGTGCTCGAGTTTGAGAACGGAATAAGATATCGCAATTCTGACTTCATAAACCTGACTTCGTAAAAAAAAAACCTTTAAAATGAGGTGTCACTTGTGACACTGTTTCATTTTTGGAAATTATGGATAATATTCCCCCCACCCCCTTAAAACTCCCCTAGCGAATAAATTTGGGGGTATACGACTTTAGGACCTCCGATTCGGATTCATCGTCGAAAAATACATAGTACCTAATACACTATTCTGTTCTCCGGAATTTGATTTTGGTTTTTCATTTGTGGGGCTGTGTAATCTTTCTTCTGAAGGTTTGTCAGACACCAGGTATTTATCTTGCAATATTCTGCTGTAATGTAATAAATGCTGGCTTCAAAATAATTTTTTCAAGGCCACGCCTTCCTCCGTGGTGTACCTACAAGAGCTACTTAAGTAATTACTAATCTATAAAACGCGTATGTAAAACATTAATGTACATATCAATGGTCTCTTGATGGTAATCCAACATTGTGAACGTTGAAAGGGTCGACTGTGTGTGAAAAATTATGTTCGGATCAAAAATCCGTTGTACGATCATTAGTCAACCGACAATTACCCAAAAGCCCGCTAGTATTACCCAAACGAATTCCCGTTTTCGGCACTCATTTTCAGAATCACCTATTAGAAGTAATAAGACAGCAGGAGGCGATTGAGGTCTCATAGACTTGCACAAGATAAACCATTCACCACTGGAAGCAGTTAAAAAAATAACAAGCCCCATATCACGCCTGCTAATGGCCCCTCTGTGATTTTTTTTCAGTTCAGTTTGGATTTAAAGGCTCAAAAGGAGAAATCCTTGGACTGCGAATGCCCAGCAGGTGAAATATCGGGCGGTTGTGGGTGATTGCTAACAAATAAGAAACATTCGGGTAACTGCCGCAGGGTGCCGGGCGGGATGAATGGCCGGGCTCATTATGTCCATATAGGCTTCTGCGGGTTTCGTCTCAAACGTTACATGGCGTAGTAATGGTTAGGGTTACATCGTGCAATAATGGTTAGCCATGTAGAGTCTGGGAGAGCACCCACCTTACGTAAAACCCAACCATATCATCTACTGCTCTGGATAGTGATCTTCAGGTTGTGTGCGGAGGAGTCCGCGCATTAGTTCAACAGGTTGTTTTGGCTTCTACCTCTTTCTTCAATAACAAGCACGTCTTCAGTCGGAAAGTGAAATACGATGGATGTGGTTATGTATATTTAGGTACGGACGTGAATCACCAGAGTCAAATGTTATCTGTAACAATATTAAAATGGGAAAATAACTCGCTTATTTATTATTTTTCCGCGTTGATTGTACATTTTTTTCCAGAAAGGAGTGAGGCGATCAACCCAATCAAACTACCTAAAACTGTTCTTACAAGCCAATCCGCGAAGTCCCTGACGGAAATTAATAATCTTAATAAATTGTAGTTTCCAGTATCATCCACCAATTAATTTGAATAGGTCCATTTCAGCAGACATACTGATGTTTGCGACTGGGAACTCAGAAATACATAATAATTACGTCAACGTGATCCCTCACTTTGCGTATAATGTACCTAGTGTATGAATAATAATAAGCGAAGAAGGCAGTTATTCCCTTGTATGTATCTGTCATACTTAACCAATAGTAAAATTGATTGATTCACGCATGATCACCGAGTGGGTCACTTCTAATTTACATCTATTAGTATTGTCCTCGTCACAGCTACATGTAGGGGCGTAAAGGATGCGAGATATATATTTAAATTGATTACCTATTCATTCATGATTTTTTTCCTCGAGTCTACTTCATTCGTACCATTAGGAGTTCAGTGAAATCCAGGGAGCTCGGTGAAACGTATAGATAAATGTTTATTGAAGTCGTGTGGTTCACTAACCTCAAGTTAATAGTCGAGCTTCTCCTCTACGTTCAACCACCCCCTACCTGAATGTGGTAGTTCTTTTAAGATTGTCTAACATCTAGTTTAGATAGCGGTACATCGAATAAGTTTACAGCGTCACTTACACCAACATAAGCTGACCTCTCCCAAAAGCGGCATAAAAAGATTTTACTCGTGAATGCGGGCTCTGGTATCAAATAATCGACCGGCGGGGTAATGCACTCAAACCTTATAAGGTTTTTTCTCTAAACCATTTCAGTATTTTGCTCCTTGCACGCCGATTGAGGGAGGACACCTACCGAATGGTCGTTATCCTTAAGAACGCTATCTGTTAGTGATAATGTGATGTCACGCCCTGGTTCGCGTGAGAGGCTATAGCCGGTCGTGAGAACATACCCCTTCCTCCGACCATATTTTGCTCCTCCTAAACCATCACTTCGTTTCTTGGTTGAAACCATATGAGAAATGAGTTTCCATTAAAACCCAACAACGCTTTCGGTCACTCTCAGACATTAGAACGTGATTGTGCTGGCTGAAATGCTTGATATCTACCTCTATGCAGTCTATTGGCTTATGGCTCAAACAAAGTTGAGTCGAACGATACCGGTGCAGATATTGCTCCGTAAGGCACTATAGTGCAGAATTGCGTGGTCGGTGTATTGGGATGTGTAACGTCTCTGCCCTATCAATGTCTCATTGGTCTCCAGAAGTTCTGCCCACCGTTTCATCAACCGTACAACAACTCCACTGATACCAATACGATCCAACGATCAGAAATAGAAAGGATTCTTTGGCCTGAATCATGATCCAATTTATGTTATTGGTAAAAGTTATTGAAAACTTGCTCCCCACCTGGAACGACCTCCGGCTACACCATTCTGCAACGTTATTCACGAGACAATCTCTTGCATCGTTCTGATTACATTGATGCAAAAGAAACCAGGTGCTCCTTTCGAGGGCAGTGTCCGAAGGGAACCCGCGTATTATAAACAAGAGCTTTTTCGATCCCATCTTCAAGACAGGTGGTTTTTTGCCTCCTAAACCGCCTCTCTTGAATACATTATCCACCTGTTGATTTTTTAGTGGCTGTTCAGAAGGTCTTAGCCGTCCTTCCTTATCGGGCATTTCGATATTATCACGCACTGGTTGATTGCCCAAGGCCAAACACGCGATTGAATGATGTTAAGGACATGTTATTCAATCATTCCTGTAATTTATTCCAGTTTGCTAGTTATTATTCATTTATTTTACAAATCTGACACTTCTGTGTTGGATGTAATAAGTTACACTTTCCCGTGTGAAAGTTCGATAAAGCCAGAAGTTACCAGATAACCAGTTAGGAGCAGATCTGTGAGCATTGGGTGCATTGGATTGATTGGTATGAAACTCTCCAAATTTTAAGATGGTGGTTTGGGGGAGTTAGTGACTAGCTCAGTGATGGTCTCCTCAATTTTCCACGACTTTTAACAATTGTATATGAATTTATTCGAAGCCCCATATTCACCTAATAAAACCTGAAATGAAAATTTCAAGGATCTTCACTTAGATTACGAATCCTTTACAGAAATGCATCATTGGCGGTTTAATGGTTTAATCAGTAAAAATTAGTGATTACCACTGATTATGTAGTAGTTTCCAGTAATTGGCTGGTGTAATCACTAGTATTTCACTAAATCACTGGACTATCGGTGATGCACCATTGGTAAGAATCACTGCTGAATCACTGACGTAATCAGTGACTAATCATTTACTGATATCACTGGCTGATTGTCAATCACTGCACAATCACATGAGTTAGCACGAGGCATGTCAGTGAAATAGTGCTGCAATATTTGCTACAGATTTCTGCGAAATTGTAGCTTTCCATTTATATCAACAAGAACAACAACAAGAACCGGACAGGGAACAAATCTGCATGGTCAATATTCAGGATTGCAAAATTTTACGTTATTAGGTTTTAGGTTCACGTTTTGCACGTATTTTACAGTATTTACAGTTACAAGTATTACACGTTTCAATTTATTCAAGCTAAGCTGTGTATATTATCACTTATCCCAAACTATTCATTAACGATTGAATCACTGCAGAGGCAGTGATTAACGCAAGTGATGCACTAATGATCCAATCACTACATCATTCTCTTGATTCCAAGTGATTATTGCGTGTGATTCCCCAACAATGATTCTTTCACGGCAGTGATCCGCCAAATAATTAATAGTAACACTGCAGTTCTGGAATCACTACAGTTTTTTAAAATGATTCCAAGTGATTCATTTCTGTAAGGGATGCTGGTATTACAAATACCATAAGATTTATTTATCACATTCTTAAACCCTATTGTTTTCATAATTTCGATTTATAATGCTGTTGTATGACCCGATTTCTCTAATTTCAGTCCTCCTGCATATTTGCAGTTGCAATAGGTAAGGAAATAGTTTACAGTAGTTCATTCACCCTCGAATTCCATATCGATCAAGGAGCATAGTTAGGTAGGTAGGAACCTACCTGATCATTAAGGGAGTCTTGAATATTCGGCGTGATTCAATACTGCAGGGTACCGAAAATAAGATGGTGAGATAGGTTCCGAGGGCTCCGCAGTTTTACACGTCGTAAATTAAAAAAACGGGAGGATAAGATTAATAAGGAAAAAAAGAGGAATCTCTGTCAAATTAAGCTTGTTGATGACCCACGCTTCGCATTTAACCTCCCAAATCACCTACGGATACCCCTACGGGAAAAAAAGTATAAGGCATTCGAAAACAACTGCGGAGGTAGCGAACGATTGGAATTACCACCTGTATTACAGGGAGAAGCTACGTGATACAGGCGCATGACATCTCCAATGCCGGAGCTAAGGTAAGATATCTTCAAGGTAGTTAATTTAAAGGAGAGAAAAGTATCGGTATGTATAGGGGCCTGACCCTGCACGTAGCGGGTGCCTCCGGAGAGCGGTCTATTCTGCGCTACGTGCTACTAGAAATTGATACTGGGCATCAAGTGCCTCTTCCATTGAACAGCCCACATTCGAGTTTCCCCTTATTTCGTGGCAAATTGAGCGTTCGATATTATTAGGAAAACAAAGGACCTTCGACGATAAAAGGAAGGATAGCTGCAATACTCCAGAAACACTGTATCATAATATGACAAAATGTTGTTTTGTGTGGATTCTCATTGAAAATATTAGTATCCTAATTGTGAATCATATACTCTCAAAAAACTCAAAATACCGATCGGGTCAATAGAAGTGTTTTCCAGATATTATGTACAAACCTTCATCCTAGGTTCAAAACTCCTGGTACCTAATTTACAATCACGTGGAATACCTGTCAGCTGTTTCCTTTCGTCCGACACTCTTTTCACTATTTGTGGTAGATAGGTACCTAATTTCAGTATTAAGGTTCAAGTATTCAAATTGTATCAAATATCTCCGGCTACTTTTCTTGATTCTAAAATTTTATTGGCTTCGTTATATTCGAACAGCGGCTTGAAAGCTGTTTTTCAAGTTCTACACTCGTCTTCCTTTTCTGACCTTGAAGTCAGTCATTTTACATGAAGTCTCTGATACCGTCAACCTGTAGGCTTCAAACTGTAATCTTACAGTGGTATTGTATAATATACCATGGACCATATACCAATACGCTGGATCGGTTCTATTATTTGTTCGTTTGTTAGTGTATATCGCAACAAACTCTCCAAAATTCGAGTTTGGAGGAGAATCGCTCCCGTCGTTCCCTCGTAACCCCTTCTAAGGATAGCCAGTAAAAATTTTAAGGATCACACAGGTGGTCCCCGATACGATCCCAGCTCCGGGGTCAGGCCGGTCACTCTGTGTCAAATTCCTCTCAAGCGTTCGTTTGCCCCGGTCGTAAAAATGTGGGAAAGGAGAAAAAATAGGGGGAAAAAACCCGAGCATTGACCTTATTGACGCGAATTTTCACAGCAGTAAAAATACTCCTACACTTGTCGATAGAAGGGCAACAAGTTGTTGAGCCTATGTTTGCGGTGTTGAACCTAAACTTTTGTTGATTTCCGAGGCGCATGTTCTATGATTTGTGTGGATTTCTCCGATTTTTGGATAAGTCCGTTATCCCTTGAGCAGGAGGTATAGGTGGTAAAAGTTATGGTGTTTAGAGGGGGAGAATGTGAAGAAGAGGAGTCGCTATTCCGGAGGTCATTAAATGTGATCGTTCCAGAGAAAGTAATAGAAAACCATCGTTTGCAAAGTAGAAATGGAGAGGATAATACTGTGTGTATTCCGATCTATCTGATCTAATTAATAGTGAATGGTGCATGAATAGATTTTTTCCTGACATCTTTTAGCTTTCGCGAAAACTAGAGCAATTGGCAATGTGAGACAATGTTTAACTCAAGATTCGAATTCTACATTAAAAAAATCCACAGTCATGCAGCATGGTTATAAGATCAAAAACAAGTACCTATCAAAAACAATAAATTTTCCATATCTTCAAAGTGCTCCAGTTTGAGAACTGAATAAGATATCGCAATTCTGATTTCACGATCGGGTTCAGGGTGAAAAACCCTTTACAATGCGGTGTCACTTGTGAGACTGTTTCATTCTGGGAATTTATGGGTAATCTCCCTCTCCCAAAAAAAAACTCCCTAACTCCCCTAAGCTTATAGATGTTTCCATGCTGAACACGACGGTGAAGTCAGAATGGCGATATCTCATTCGGTTATCAGATTAGAGCAGACTAAACATAAAGAACCTCTCAAGTATCAACCACGTTTCTTCATCTTCAAAGTGGTCCAGTTTGAAAATGGAATAAGATATTGAAGCCACCATCGTGTTTAGCGTAAAAAACACTTTAAAATGAGGTGCACCTGAGACTGTTTCATTATTGGAACTTCTGGGTAATTTCCCCCCCTAAAACTCCCCAAAAGCCCCCTTAGATTTGCCCGATTCTGCCCATCTACGAAGTCAGCCTTTTGATTGCTTAGACGGATTATTTGTGCAAATTTGAACTTTTTACCTCAATTTTATCGAGAGTTATCGTCCGGAGTGACACATACATAGATATATATATATAAATAGGTTGTATTAAAATGACCAAGCTAGTCTTTTTTTCGTGTTTATTTTCTCACGACGTTTCGGCAATGGAACAAAGCCCTATTCATGCGAGGTTACATGTAGAAGTGAAAAGTTTTTACATTAACCTGAAGAACTGTTGTGGAGAAGTGACTTCTGCACAACAGTTCTTCAGGTTAATGTAAAAACTTTTCACTTCTACATGTAACCTCACATGAATAGGGCTTTGTTCCATTGCCGAAACGTCGTGAGAAAATAAACACGAAAAAAAGACTAGCTTGGTCATTTTAATACAACCTGCTTCACACTAGTCAATCCCATCAACACTATAATATAATATATTATATAAATATATATTCTTGAGGCACAGAGCTCTGTGCCTCAAGAATATCAAGTTTCTCTGCAACCACGTTTCCGCCATTCAATAATATAAATATATATATACATATAATGTTTGGTGTCTTTTGGCAGTGGATTCAGGATGGTCTGAAACGGATTTTGGTAGGACTTTTCAGAAATTCGAGTTTTAAAAATGTTGGACCGAGAACAATAGTTACATTTTCTTCGAAAATTCGCTAAAATGAGGAGGTGTTTCTTCCGTCCAATAATTTTAAATAGATGATATGTTTGTAGCGACACAGCTGTTCAGTAATTTGTACAGTGTTCATTCACTCTAAATTACCTGATGTTTATAGACATTCAAATCTACGTTGAGAAATACTCAACCTTGTAAAACAATAGTTATGATAATCATTTGTATCAACAGAACGGTTCCTTTTCTTTTCATTCTTTATTCCACCAATCAGTAGGGAAAAAACCGGGTATAAATCGTGGGGAGATGTAAGGCTTGACAAGTGGAACCAGAGCCCAGATCTATTACAGTCTCATTCGTCCATTGAAGAAGAAAACTGAGTGGACAGGAACTATTTATTAGTTCAAACAAAGGTGATGGTCACCATGTGCTTTTATAAAGAGATGAATACGAGGGGAACGTAGCGACCCAGGAGGTTTGAGATCGAGAATAGTTCTGCCTCGCCTGATTTACATGATGATTGGAGTAGGCGCCATCCGAAGCTCTCAAGTTGTTGCCTTCAAGGGACATGCGTTTTACAACATGCATAGGTATAAGTATGTTGAGTTCATCAAAAAGGCTCTTATTCTGCACTTCAGTGTAATTAAATATATAAATATTCAAAAGCCTCGCATTAATGTTTGAAGCAGGGCAATTTGTGCAATGGAAACTAAACGGAGCTACTTGAAAACACAATCTTGAATACCTCAAACCATAAACCCTGACATTGGTGGTGAAATACAGAGGTGGTTTCGTCACGAAGTTGGGTTAGTATATCCCAACTCCAAATTCTAGATTCCTTCTCAGTATATCTGGATGAAATTCAGGATTAATCTTAGTATTATAATATATTGTGGCGGGCTTGTCATCATTATACTTTACCCCGTTTGATCGATTATTGTATGAGAATAAACAATTGCTTGTGAATGATTATAAATAACATAGCATGTGCTGTTTTTTCCTTTTCATAAGTCACAGTGGATTTCCTTGACTCGCGTTGCCGCACTAACGAGATTTCGGAAAGCCGACTTTAACCTGTCTTATGGTAATATCACGGAGTAAGGAAGAGGAGGGTGGGTGTACGCGGGAACTGGTTCCTTAAATGAGAGACGGGAACAAAGGAGTAGGAGGCGAGAAAAACCAGAAGACCTCCTCCCAAGTTTCACGGAATAAAAATGTATAAAAAAACCGTTTTTTGAGAAAAGGACCGGTCGAGTTTGAGATCCAATAAATATGTTTATTAACCATCACAACTGTCTCTCTAACTAGAGTTTAACAGTTGAGGCTTCGCTGCTGCGACCGACCGCCAAGCTCGGCATCAAAAGGGACTAATTTAATGAGCCTTTAGTAGCCTCCAGAAAAGGCCGAGAAAAAAGGCGAAAAAAGAAATGAAACGACGGAATGGACGTCCCGCATCCATTCCGCTTGTAATCTCACCAGTTTCTTAAGTTCATTGCCGTAATAATGGACAGGTAGCAACAACTCGGCTCTTGGAGATTCTTACAGTCCAATAAATTTGGCCCTCTAAGAGCAAACAACGTTTTTTGGAAGGGGAGATTGAGGGAGAAATTATCTAGTTATTTCTCATTTTGAAGTCTACTTTATGTTCAGGAATCCAGCCGTATCGCACGGGTAGGTATCATGAGAAGCATGATATAGGTATATCTATAGAAATATACGTCCTAAGAAACACTTATTAGAGTAAATTTTTAGCTCTTCATAATATGCACATTTTATTTAATACATTATATTAAATAAAATGTGCATTATGAATACAATCTTCTTATTTTTTCTTATTATTCAAGTTTTCACATGAATAACGTTTACAAGAAGGACCTTTTTACTACATCATAATATGAATTTGTGTCCTGCACTTATATAGTATATATTATAATTCATATACTGAGAGCAGAGTACAAATCCAATAAACTTTCTTGAATATGACATTTAAAACAAAAGTGCTTATAGTAGTTTCAAAATCTATGAACGGCAGAACCCAATAACTTGGCATTTGTACACGTGTGACGGAGCTGATCGTTGTCAGAACCCATTGTTGTAGCTTACGATAAACTTATTAAATGACACATGTTTTTGAAGTCCATTGCGATTAGAAGTTCTGTTTTCCAACATTCTCACCGTCTATTATTTTCTTCCACTTTATTAGTTTCCTTGCGTAACCCATACATTTGTATATTCGTACATTTTCGTAATCTGAAATTAGCTATGACTTGAACCACTGCACTCACATTAGATAAAGTATAAGGTGACATAGTGATAAATCACAACTTCTTTTATTTAACAATGAGGTGACAATTCATAACCAGCTAGAGCATAAACAGCGCTGAATTCAAAAGGACCTCAACTTTCTGCAGAACCTAACTGACCTTGACTGGGGTTTCATTGCCAAAAATTCTTCAATATGACTAACAGCCTGTCACCGGCACTAATACCGTTTCATTGTCTTTTTCTTTATGCGACCAGTGATGTCTCCACTGTAAAAAAACAAATCATATGGAGAATATCCATCCAAGGAGTAACCATTAATATATCGGCGAGGGCATCGGGGGATAGTGAAGCCTGGGTGTCAACCTAGCTACAAAATGTAGGCGTTCGTTAGTATAATATACGAAACATAGAAGTGAGCGCCATGTCCTTTCCTCTTTTGGGTTGTGACAGGAACTTCGATTCTGGTTGAACATTGTTAACGAATGAATGGAAGTAAGCTCTAAATCTTAAGTACCACGAGAGTTTGATATAAGATCCTAGTTGGAATACCAGGTTTATGTCCCATTATTCGGTAAGATTGATGTATTATATTTTCCGGTTGTACCCTCGATTGATGAGTCGAGTCTGACAATAGTTCCACTGGCTGTCTGACAGTATTATGTGGGCGAGTTGGTCTCATGTTTAGACACTACTAAATGTTGGTGTGTCTTCATCCTATCGAGTCAACTTAAATGGGAGGGAATGGGGTTAATACCACGGAACTCTGATCTTTTCACATCACTCAACCGATTCGCATGTCGGTACGTAGGTACCTTCTTGAATACGAAAGTCCATATATTCGTAGCTATGTTGACGATTCAATACAGAGTTAGTCATCACCATAAACGTACATCGCATTATTCCTATTCTTCTGAAATTACATGGAAATTATATTGTAAGATAATATCTTATTGCAATAATTGAAATCCTCCAAATCTTATATTATTGAAATGATTGAAATCCCCCCAAAAAACACTTCGTGTAAAAATATCCTCGCAAATATTCGGTAAATGTTTTGATATCCACTTTCCCCGCCCACCGTTTGCCTTCCAACTAAAGAGATGTCCTAACCACTTCACAAGCAACGTACCCGTTTCGAAACCTCCCCTTGGCTCCACGACGAGACTTTTTTTTACTAGACATCTGTGTATTACCTACCGCGTTCCGAGATAATATCATCAATGTGTTTGCAGAAGAACATTCAAATATATTATATTTGAATGTTCTTCTGCAAACACATTGATGATGTTACTCAAAACAAGTGCGTATTCATTTTTTTCTAATGAGTAAGGAATATAAAGGCTTAGTTCTTCCATCATCCAGTTGACAGTTCCTCCATCTTTTGCGACAATTTTGTAAAATTTTGTAAAATAAATTCAGAATTATTTGAAAATCCACAGTCATGCGGCATGGCTATAAGAGCAAATTTTCGAAGAAATAACATGTTTTATGCAAATGTCCCCATTTTACAGGCTTTATAATAAATTCTGTCTTCACTTGTTGTCAAGTAGGTAATACCACAGTTTATGGATTTTTCAACGTTGAACGCGATGGTGAACTTAGAATTGCGATATCTCATTCCGCTATCAGATTAGAACCGATTAACCGTGAAGAACACCTTAAGTCAAAATCACGTTTCTTCACCTTCAAAGTGCTCCAGTTGGATAGCAATTCTGACTTGACCATCTTGTTTAACGCAAATAAACCTTCAAAATGAGGACCCACTTGTCAGACTATTTCATTTTTGGAATTTAATGGTAATTTATCTCCCCTTAAGACTCTCTAAAACTCCCCTCAGAGTGGCCCGATTCTGCCCATCTGCGAACTTAGCCTTTCGATTGCCAACAAAGATTATTTGTGCAAATTTGAATTTTTCATCTCAATTCAGGATGGCCTGGAACGGATTTTTGTATAGCGTTTTTTTTCCTCGGCAATTCGAGTTTTAAAAATTTTGGACAGAGAAAAATAGCTTTCTGTTCTTCGAAAATTCACTAAAAGAAAGAGACACGATTTGTAATTCGAAAACCAAGAATACCGCGATCCAAGTAAACGACCATTTCAATATTGAGCTCAACCAATACCATTATACAACTCCAATCCCTTGGATTATAGTATTTTTCAGATTTGTCTGAACTGGTAAGTGGAAGACTTGACACAGTAACATATCAACTCGATATTATTTAATGCGTTCGTATCTACGCCAGCACAATGGTTACTGGAAACGTACGTGGACATAGAAACCCTTCTTCAGGTGTAAAATACAAGTTTAGGCGCCTTCAAAAAAAGACTGAAAACGAATGATTCACCGTTGTGTCGCATTCATATGCAAAATATCTGGGTTTCCAGACTCGTAAAAACGCCTCGGAAGAACACGTTCTCTTCGAACTCCGAATGTTCGATCCACTTTCAAAGGTTGGCCCCTTGTAACCTGTCGACCCTTCCAGTCGAAACATCGCGGACGTAACTCAATAAGGGCCTAATTATATGGAAACGGTTCGATTAGGTGTCATTAATTTTAAACGCTCAAATGCGGTGGGTCCTTCGCTCTCCTCCCATTCAAACTGGTAACTCGACACTTCCACGCTTAGAAGAACTTGATGGATCACGACCGCGGCGTTGACCTCACCGATTAACCAACTCGAGGGGGCTCTGATTTCGTCTAATACAACACTGATAAAAGACTAAGGCCACAGCTTTACAAGCACAAATCAATACGACTCAGTATGTACGCGAGAAGTTCAGGGATACGGCATGCATTATTTGAAGGATCGGGTGTTCAATAATATTTCAACGGAAAATGCCGTTTACGAGCAACTTAACTTTTACAATGCTATTTTCGGACAACTGAATATTCTGGTAGACTCCTAGCGATTTCGAGCGAACTGAAATTCGAATTTTTCATCGAGTTTCATATCTTTTTGTCGAGTTTTAACTGTCATAAAACTGTCCCACAACCATCAACAGTGTCAATTCATCAGCATACCAACAGTCTATCAGCGCTCTTCTCTAGCATCATATTTGACGGCAATCAATTACAGCACAGATGAGAAAAAAACTGGACTCGCTACAATGTGATTCCAAAAACCCTGCAGTTGAACATCCAATAACTGAATGTTTTCTACCAAATCACTGCACCCAGCAATATCACAGGGTTTTACAAGCAATGTAGGTTTACAAGAATAAATATTTTAAATTTCCCAAATCTTTCTATTCAAAGTTCCCAAATATTCTATTCTATAGATATTTTGGGCAGTTTCGCCCACCTTTATTATTTCTTTTAATTTCATAAAGATATGATGGTAATTAATCCCGTAATTGATTAGGTACGTACGAATACCGGTAACGGCATATTTTGGTAACGGCCGCTTTTCATGAAGTTGAGAATCCCTGGCCGACTGCTTCTGAAAATCCTCAGGTCTATATTGGGGCACTCTTCAGGGCCACCGATCCGTGGGACGGGACACAAAAGGAGAGCAATAAATAAATAAAGTGCCACCCTATATACTTCCATCTATTGGCAGGTTCCTTTGGTTTCAAAGAAGCTATTTCGGCCTCGACCACATGGTCCAGGGATAATGATTCAGATAGTGGAGAAGTTTTACTATTTCGTTCCCCAATTCTTGGACGTCAGGGCTGAGAGATTAACGCTCTCTTGCGACATCCCTTTTAACTGTCCCTGGAGAAACCTAAATTTGGCCGTGACAACACGGATCACAGCTGAGGTTGTGAGTGTTCACATATCCGTGTGTACTTATACTGTTTGGTCCTAGAAATGAGCCGGTGAATCTCCCTGGTAATGGTAGAAAGAATGGAGTCTTATAAGAATAAATTGAAATATGGAATGTTTAGAAGTATCCAATTTTGGACCGTTTGGCTTATAAATATAAGAGCGTCGAAGAGGGGTATGTCTAAATATAAAAGTACCTCCACTATTTATAAAAGTACCTATAAACAAAAGTAGTTGTTGGAAACAAAAGTACCTAGTTCCCATTCGATGGAGTTCACATTAGCCTTATATTTCTGGATTAAGACACATTAAACGTATTGTTTAACCTTCCACCGATTTGGTTAATCCTTGAGTGCGAATTCATTTTTTTCTGTTGGTAGTTCTCAATAAAAAAGATTGTGTTTATATATCATAATACTTGGTTTGTTTCATGTTTATCACTGAGACATAATAAACTATAGAAGGTGAGTAATTCTCTGAACGATACAAGCCCAGACGGGACTTGCCCACTGATACATACTTGGTATGGGACTTGACCGGTCTAGCTACACTGGTAAAATAGAATATTCATGGGAATGAGCCGACGCGATAATATGATACATTGGTTTTTCATCAGCTGATAACTTAATAAATCTTTCATGCCTCTCAATATTATTATTGACTTGTAATTGTGGAGCGAAGTGGGCGGTGATACACATTCAGTATGCAGTAGGACCCATAATGGTGGCATTTCATTTATTTTAACCAACGACACTGGCTTTGATTTCAGTTAGGTCGATGTTTCATGATTGTTTGTGGTAATTGAAGTGCAAACTTGAATTTTATTGTTCAGAATCGTGATGTTCAGATACTCGATAGCGGTCACCTAATGCGCCACATATAATAATTATTATGTAGCTCTCTGCATCGCTTCGCGCATAAGATGAGGGGGTTATTAATAACCGTTGGTTATCACATCGACTCATTCAGTTCAATTACTCAATATGCTGAATCACAGCTTCCAAATCAAACCTCTCACTCAGAGGTTCACGATTTTCACCTTTACATTGCTTAGTTTGTTATGAACTTCTATGACCGCCCAGGCGACCGCGATGGTCCTAATTGTTATACTAGGAACCAGCTGATTCAAACAACTTTTTTTGGTTGTGATATCGAGTTTCTCTTTCTGAGGTACTTGATAAGTAGAATATGTTAACAGACGATCTTATATGATTGTGTCTACAATGAAGACAATTTCTGAGGGTTGTTGGTATATCCTTCTACATATGAACTATTTCCTAAATTATGTAAATACTATGAATATTTAATCATAAATCATAAAAGCATTCTGTTGACGATGTAAGCGCCTGGACCACCAAAAAATGGCGTCTCAAGCCTAATGAACGGAAATCTACCCATAACAACTTCACGAACAGTGATCATGAATGAACAAAATATTCCCTACTCTAATACTGCAAAGTATTTAGGGATGACTCTTGATGCCAAATTAAGATAGAATGAGCATGTTCTTAAAGAAAGAACAACTAAATATAAAATTCAAAAAATTGTACTGGCTCCTGGGGAGGTAATCTGAACTATCAGTGTACAACAAATTGCTCATCTACAAGCAAATCCTAAAACCTGTGTGGCCTTATTGTATCCAGCTCTGGGACTGCACTAAAAAAACAAACTGTAAGATTACCCAAACTTTCCAGAACAAGGAAAGGAGTATTGTCAACGCCCCTTGGTACATCAGAAATGAGGACCTCCATCGAGACCTCAAGATGGAATCTGTCAGCGAAGTAGCAAAGCAACATGCTGTAAAACACGAACAGCGGTTCCATGATCGCATGAATTCGGAAGTTCTTCGTCACCTAGACAACAGCAACGTCGCCCGGCGGCTTGATAGAACAAAACCTCTTGATCTTGTGATGTGACAATGTGACAATGTGACAAGTGTAGTGATTGAGTGTTCTCCTGAGTTACAGTCACTGGGCTAGAAACTCAACTAGCAGTTTATAATATTATAGGAAATTAACTTGATGGGCTGAAGCTCAGTTGATATGTTATTGATATGCCAAACATAAGCCGATTATTTGAAAAGACAATAATAAAAATTATGTACCTATCTAATTTTGTACCTATTCATCAAATGATGTCTGATTTACGTATATGATTTTTCTCATTTATAAATTAATTTTAATATGTACGAATAAACAATATTTTAGCTCATTCTAGAAATCATTTTGTATACCTTATTGTGGTACGCCAAAACGCATTATATACAGAAGGCTGGACAGAAGGCAGAACAGTGCAGAAAATAATACACCCTTGTGGGAAAATTTGCAACGTTTTCAAAGTGAGTTTCATAATTGAACAAGTGTCTAAAGATCTAAATGTAGGCATACGTTCCCAATCTAAGCGTGGTGAGGATACGACCACTGACGATTCAGGTAGAGGCACCTGCAGCGTCAGGTTGTTAGCGAGCCTCTATCAGATATCAAGTCGAATCAGGCTCAACCCGCTGTCGAGGTAATACCTGAAAGAGTCAAGGATGTGTACAAAAACCGGTTCGTTGTACTGCAAAATAAAATTTAATTGACTGATTTTTTTTCTCTCCTAACCGAGTGGATCAAGATAATAATGTTCAAAATTACACGTCAGGTTCTCAACCGACTGATGGTGAATGGCGCACAATTGTACCGGTCGGGGGATTTGGCGTCAACATTTGGCCCTGCTTATCGCAGTAATGTCACATCGGATTAAGTAACTTTGATATCTCGAATGCAAATGAGAACCGGCTTAGAGCTGTTTGAGGTGGCTGGGAGAAAAGATGTATTTCCACTCACTCGGAAACAGTAGTATTAAAATATTCATAGGGGTACTTGAGGGCTGTTGCGAGTCTAACACGCGCAGTCAAGTAGTTAATTGTTACAGCGATAACTGGACGCCCCACTTGTACGGCAATTTCGTCAACTCCTCCCACCAAATTATTATTTTTTCTTTTTTTGTTGAATTTAATCAAAAAACACACGTCTTTAAAGATTCATTATAAATACCTAATCATCCGATAACAAATGCATAAAAATTGAAAAAGAAAGATCGAGTCATCCAATAAGGAAGATACCAACAAAAGATTGAACGAGGTAAGTGTTACTGATTGTGAGTAGGAAGATATAATTTTATTATACCAGAAGATGTCAATAACTGTTCCTTGCATGAATTCAAAGATATTATATTTTTTGATCCTGATAATTTGTTGTAGATGTTTACTATAAACGATAGATAAGTAGTATCAATTAGTGCACAAATGGATACCCAACAAATTATTGACGCTATAAACAACAGGTGCATTAAGTGTCAGCAATTAACGTTACTGTTTAGTTGTGACTCAATTTGTGAGGTTTTCAGAATATTAGTAAATAATTTGAATAGAAAAAGACGATACCAGTCCAATAAATAAAGGAACCTCTTCACCTCGCGTATTATGTGTGAATACGCTAATAAACCAGACTATGATGAAGAGGACAGTTTATTTCGATAAAAAAGGAAGATAGTGTTGATACTTCACCGCTATTATCAGTAATGATCTATTTGCACTGATCTTTCATCTTTCCTCCATTTTCTTTTACTTTTTTTTTGTTCTGCATTTTATCTCATAATTTCCCCTGGACACGAAATTTGACAGCAAAACGTGGGCGTAAGGTTGGTAGCCACCCAGAGCGGACAGGGGCCGTCATAATCAGGTTAGATATGCGGGGGCATCGGTCTTCGGAACCCGCTGAGTGATATACAAGGCTCATTAGTCCAAGTACATGTAGCCTCCTTCTATCGTCATCTCGACCGGTTCTTCTACGCACAGCGGTGCTCACTGTTCAACATTTCTGGACGAATAAAACTCTTCAGCAACCAATGTCATCTACAAAACCGCCGGTGGAAGATGCAGTCATTACAATCACCTTCGAGCTTCAAAAATTAATACCGTAAACCTTATGCACAGGACGGAAAATAGTTTGGGTCGACACAGCACCCAACTGTATATTGAGGAATGTGGTGGATTCCCAAAAAGAATTATTAGTTTCCCCGTAGAATACCTAGGAACACTTAGAAAGTAGATACCTATCTATAAGACAGAATAGCAAAGTAAACCGTGATATCGCTCCAACCGCCCGGGTCTAATTTCGAAAACTGGGAGCCTATAATTCATTTTTTTCTGAAAGGGAGATCATCTTCACGACGTTCTAACTGACGAGTCACTTTAGCTTTCAGAGATTTCCCATGGTGGCAAGGATGGTTACAAATCTCTTCGTAACCTACACACTTGCATTTTTGCGTGGCCCATATAATGATCGACCGGAATTAATCCAATTTTCACACCCTCGCCTCCAGGAACCTGTTGGAGGGTCTTTTGCATAAGGCAATCCTTGACTTTATAAATGCGGTGGGACAAGGTGCTTGCGGGGGAACCCCGTTAATTTGAAATGAGGGTTATCCGGTAGCCGCTGTGCACCTGTGAATCTTTTCTGGAGCCGAACCCGTTAAATGTTCCTCCGTAAGTGGCTCTTAACAACTAATATAATACGATCCCCGAGGGCCTTGATTTTAATGTCAGTTCCACTCGCGGCAACGTTGATGTTGTGTTTTGTGGGTGGTGGCCGAGACTTGTTATATAAGCTGTTACGATTGGTTTTAATGGAGCGGAGAGACGTGAACGATCGTTTTGTGAGAGACGGGTCATTTCTACGTTGGAAATGGTTCAGTTTTTAGTAGCATCCATAATCAGGTTCAGGTAGAGGAGAAAAAACCTCAGTATAATGAAACCCAACGAAGATAGTAAAAGCGATTCCACCAACACTAAGGAAATTCTCAATACGAAGATATGAGACATTTGGGTGTAACATCTTAGTAGTATCAGCAGACCCTAAAAATTGGTACATTACAATATAATTTGAATCCAACTAGTGAATGAAAATAAGATGCCATTCTTCCTCAACAGTGTATTGTTATGTATGGTATAGATATATCTGTCATAGATCTCCCTTCCATATCGCTCATTGTTCTTTATACCATATTATCCTGGTGAGTATCGGAACTCAATAATCTTGAGGCACAGACCGCCTACGAAAGGTAAACCTGCAAAAGGAGTTTTCCCTTCTATATATTATGTTTATACAATTTTATATTATATAATTTATATAATATTTATAAATTTAATATATTAAGGATGCGTTGAATGACCAAATACTAGTCGTTTGTTTGAAGGTTTTTTTAAATGTATTAAGGTTTTTAATAAATAAATAATAAATATATTAGGTTTTTAAAATAATAAATATATTAGGTTTTTAATATATTAATAAATATTTAGTTATAACTTTTACAATTTGTTTATATACTTGTATAATAGAGGTCAAAAATAGAGTTGTAAAAACATTCTTATTGAATTTATATAAATACAAATTGATCAATTTGTATTCATAGGTATAGATTTTGAGAGGCAAATTACCTCTGAACAAATTGATCAATAAGTCAGTCTCAATTTATGTGTGAGTCTGGTCGGAATTTAGTTCAAAAAATTGCCGTCACTTTAGATAACTTAAAACGTGTTTCTAGAACTTGTGCTGACCCATGAACGTTCATCGCATTACAAAATCAAGGGGAACAAAATGAAAGAACTTCATGAGGTCAGCCCAAGTTCTAGAGACACGTGTTATGTTATCTAATGTGAAGGTAACTCAAAACGCCCAAATTCAGTAACGTCTTTCTGTCAGATATTATATGGCTAAGGGGCTATTGGGTCTCAGGGTATATTGTACAGAACAATGGCATATACGGATGCCTTCCAGAGAAAGTACATGGAGACTGCATGCAGATAAAGATTCAAGACTCTGAAGCAAAAAATAGGGTCAAACTTGAAAATTACGAGAACGAAGGATGGCGGTGCATTGAATTACACCACGTGGACTCGACTTTACGACCATTACGACCATTTCCTTTGACCAGCACCTCCGATTTTGAATTCCCTCGGTTTAATGGACTTCTGGGAAGAATGCTGATGAATCTGTAAATGCCAAGGCCCACTGATCGGAATTCAACGACAGTTGATCAATAAGTATTACAGGTGAGGGTGACGTCAATTTTCTGTAGATCTTCGTTGAAGTTCATGGAATAAGAAGGAGCTTCGAAGAGCAGTGTTACGGTTTTTCTGGCTAGAGGTCTTTTTGAAACTGGAAAAGTTGATCTTGATGTACATAAAATGGCAATTCTGTATTTATCATTGCTACATCAGACCTTTTAATACCCCGATGAGAACTACTAACAATACTTTTCTCTACTATCATACTAAATTTAACCTTTAACAAACTGAATAAATATCACCGTTTTCTGGGCTTCGTCATTACGTTCCACACATTTTCAAATCAACTCGAAAGTAAGTAAATTTTCAAAGTAGCATTTCATGTGCGTTGTTCAAGTACTTACTCAGACCAGCATTCAATTTACTAAATTACCCAATCTATTCCACCGGTTTACCAACAAAAAATCTTAATATATATTTCGTATCAATTAAAGGTAATTATTACCCATTGGAAGGGTCACACTTATTTCAGAAAAGATTTATATTCTGAGAATATATCAACCGCCACATATTTTAAATAAAATCAAACGGTCCACTTTTGAAGGGAGTTTAACATGGGTGTGAACCAAATGGTGGACCTTCTGTCCCATTTTCATACTGAGGTAACACAACTGATTCAAACTGTTTGACATGTGTTACACATGTCATGTTTTTTTTTATGTCGAGTTTCTTGTTCTGAGATTTTTTTCTTGTCTACAGGAAGAAGGTACCTAATTTCGAATATACATTCCTGTTAAAAAAACCCATGGTGAATCATCGTAGAATATAATAATTATTACTAAAATTAAGAAATTATAATTAATTACTCAAATGAAAATAATTCGCACCCTATTAGTCGATCGCACAATATAATAAATTCAATAGTCAAATTATTTTATGGGACCTACAAGGATATTGTACTCAGAACAGCGATCAATAAAAGTAAATGTTACACGCAAATTTTATAAAGATAGGCAGCATTAATGTTTAACGAAATGATCTCTTTCAACCTTCATTGAATCCCCGCGTCACGGAAAACCTTCAGGGACTGAATGATCCGGAACGGAGCAAAACTTCCGGTGAATCGCACTAATTGCCTACATACAAAACCGGGGAAAGGCGGAGGTGCTGCAAATACACGTCTGATATGCTGTAACTCTAACCCTCTAACCACAGACACTTACACGGCAGTGGCAAATTTTTTTTGTAGTCTCCCGAGAAATCTTCTCCCCCATCTTTTCCTTCATCATTTTTTTCTTCCCAAGTTTCTGTATTCAACCGCTGATTTTACAGATGGGCAATTTCACCGTATTAAAACTACTCCGGTTACCATGGGAACTGGACAGGTGGAACAGGTTTTTTTCAAACGGACGGATCGGATAATCCGTTTGATCGCGTAATCACGTCTTCGTTTGAAGAAACTTGGGTTCCGGTGTGGTTAAACCTTGTAGAGGTTTCTGTTTCTGTTCTCTGCTGAGTGCCTTCAGGGCTGAGATGGTAATTTTCTCTTCTTAGATGACACCAAAAGGTCTTTGATAAAAATAATAAACCAAAATCAAGGCCATGGAAACTTGTCATTGATTGGATGTCAATAATATTGGAGGATTTTCCTACACCAAACAATCCCACATAATATGTGGGATTGTTTGGTGTAGGAAAATCCTCCATTTTCAAGAGTCATTAGCTCGGTCACTATTTGACACAACAAGACAGGCTTGGTGTCTGTTTGTAGGACATTTTATCTACTCCAAAAAAAGGTAATATAACATTTCTCTGAAACCGCTCAGTTCAGGAAAATACTGTTGATATAATGTAACAAGTGCTAATAAATCCTCCTGTTCCCCAACTTGGATTCTTACATAACAGGTTTTAAATGCATAGTTCACTAAATGGTAAATCTGAAAATAATGTATGATCATATTCTTTTGGCGTGGATATGTCCTACCTACTACTGAAGGTCAAGAACAATTTTTCTGCACAGAAAAACATATAACCTGATAGCAATAAACATCAACGGACAATTTGGTATGTAGCCTCCTTAGGACTTTAATTTGACGATGCCCAGGCCCCAGATCCGCTGAGAGCTCCTACAGCTAATATCTATGGTATTCACTCTATGAAGCTTTAGTTTGGTATGGCTTGCACTTTAAACAGAATAGGTTCAGAATCAGCTGAGGGATTCCCACACATGATTTCTAAAAAGTTTGTTACACGGAAAAAAAAAAAAAAAAATATTAACGCGATACCAATAAACAGGAAGGGACATTTATTATCAGCACTCTAACTCTTTCCTTTTTGACCGATCAACTTGAAATTTGGTGTAGATAATTGACAGACGGCACTGGAAGTTTCAAGTCGCTAGGTCTAAAGAAAGCCGAGTTCTGTTCTTCTCCTTGTTCAGCCTCTCCACCTTCACTGATTGACCTGAAGTTTGCCACAGAGTTTCATCCAACTTGAACCAGTGCCTTTTAAAAGATTCAACCCATTATCTCAATTTGAAAAAACTTATTAAAAAAAAAAAAAAACTGAAATGTAGGCTAATTTTGGCTATCTTGACGGGTCCACAGCCTGGGTAACTGAACCACTCTATCTAAAGTTATATTGTGGAAACCCCGAGAGTGGTGGGGCTGCCCTTGACCAGTGTAGTTCTGTGAGCCGGCCGGGAAGGTGCATGAGTGATAATAAATGTGGCAAGGACTTCCACTGGTCGATCAAAATTACATATATCACACAACCCACACTCGGGCCATTTTATATAATATTTTTTCAGCGAAATGTTTGTTGAGAAGGTCGATGATACGGATCCATACACAAACCGCACTCCAGGCTTTGATGGGAGGGTACAATGAATTGTCAGAAAACACAAACAACTGTCAATGCTTCCTACTGACTTACGATGTTGGTTCGTGCCTCAAGCATCTTTTGCCACGTGGGGCCGCGAGAGCGAAATACGTTGTAAATACAACTGCCGACTCTCCCGCATGCGGGCACGTTCCTGTATTTAGTGCTGATTTCTAATTGGAAACGCTGGACAACCTGCGGCTGGCAGGTGTAGTCAAATTGCTTCGTTCCCAAAAACTCCGCGTCTTGGGCAGGTTCCTGGCGTCATGGCAGATGCACCTCGTAGACGCCGAAGCCGGTTAAATGGACCGAGTTGACGGAACATCCTCAAACATCTTGCGGATATCGCGACGCACCTGACCCTCCCGTGCCATAAACATTCCTTCACTAGGCTTCTACCCGAGTTTTTGAATCTTCTCCATTTATCAGTCTGCATGAAAGTTCTATATTATTGATGAAAGCAACAAATATTTGGTCCGGAGTAATTCGTGGATTACCTGGCTCGGATCAGTTTGTATGAATAGTGTTTGCTGCTGAGTCGACTCATCATCATCGATATATCTTCAGTTAAACTGACTTCGCTACCGGTGATTATACTACGCTAAGAATAACGCACTTGTCAGGAACATGCAGCAGTCAACAGTTTGAATACTCACGGGTAATTATAGCCGTTTGGCTGATAACACGTGTACGCATGCGCGGATGCATTGATTGAGTTTAAATGGGATCAACCTCTTTTGGTTTATTATTTTCAATAATAAACTATTGGCCGCAATCATGAAACCAATTGCTAAACCTCAAAACGGGTGGAATAAACCCCTTGGGGCTTACGTAGAATCCCCAAATTGAATAAGAAACATCCGCTCACCCGCCGTACAGAAGGATTAAATTTTGTAAGAGGTGTGTCAAGTCCGTACGTCCAAAATTCACATATTGGGATTCAAATCGCGTTTGTTTCTGGGAGTAAATACGCTCGTATTTTACCCATTCCAAGTACCGAAAAATCATGGAAAAATGTGTTGCCAGTTAACGTCAATATGGACTTACCAATATGGAATATGCGACAAACGGATTGCTATTCTTTTGCTGTGTGTATTGCATAACGCTTTGAAATGGACAAACTTGGAACAGGTCTAGAGACAGACAGTCTGGAAAGATCATTGACTCCGTCCGAGGAGGATTCACCGGGTCAGGTGGGAGTAAACAAATGAGGAAACCTACTTGCTAGTCAGTCTTTCTCATTAGGCTTCACGAATAATAATGAACGATTTCCTATTAGCGAATGGAAACTAAGCGATGAATCGCCGAGTACGAAACTGCAAGAAAAAGGACAATGGCTCCGCATGATATGCTTGAATGAAAGGCCTCAACGAGGGACCGTTACTAATAAATTAAACTCCGACTTATACCTACAGACATGGTGACAGAGCTCTCTAGTGAAAGCAATAACCTTTCAGCTTCGCCATCTAAGTTGAGAACGAAAGTTGCTGTACATGGCTTTGAAAACTGGATGTATAGCATTGATGGTACTATCGGATATTACAGTCACTATGAGCGTTTTTCGTACCCAAAGTGACCCACAAAAGCGCAATTCAAATCCGAATGGCGTTTTATTGCATTTTGGCAACATCAAAATTATCTAACACCCTGTTGGACCAGACAGAGTTAATTTGAGAGACACGTAGCATTGGCTCTGAATTTGATTCGCGATGTAGGATCGAACCTATTGCTCCACATTAATCCTGAATCCAAAGTGAGCTAATTTCTGAGTTAACCCCATCAGTCAGCATCTGTATTGCTGTCCCAAGATCGAAAAAAAACAACCGAATAAACACAGTTCAGGAATAAATTATTTTAAAATGCAATAAGACAACAATATGTAATAATAAAATTATCCTTGGTAATACTATTTTCTTCCAACAATAGTGTACCACCAGCTGTGTGAAACCATATTTCGATTATGAATTCTCTTCAGATGTATCTATAACTAAACGAATTCCAATAATTGAAAGTTGCCGATTAACAAATAAACTACAATCGGGAGTTTGTAATCATTGAACCCGACTGGAAGATTGTTTTCATTTTTCTAACTTATTGGTTGCTCAAATCAAAATCCTAAAATTATCAGTCTTGTAACAGTCGCATGAATATGAGCAGAAGAACTCCATGAGGAAACTCCCCACTGAAAATGGGTCTCAATGTCAAAAAATTAGGCATGCAAGATTTGAACAATAGAAACCAACCAATGAAATGTCAATATTGGTAATAGCTAATGTTGGTCGTGTAACGGGTTTTTTCTCGGTTATTTTTACAGTTCAGTGTTCTTATGTAATGATGTAATAGTAGTTGCACAATATACAACGGTCTTCCTCGCAGCCGGGATGGTTTTCCAGACCAATTTTAGGACGATGGCCGTTTCCAGTTGACTGCCAAATTTTGTGGATGCCAAAAACGGCGAAAACTAGCTGAAAAAGGAATATGTCTCCAGCTACCTACGACTCAAAATGAAGGGGAATGTGAATCAAGGCAATTCCATTTTTCGTCAGTTTAACCAGAAACGAATACTGCCTCGTACGTAGCCTTAGCCCCTGTCACGGGGTCGTTGCTTTTTTTCTCTTCTAATCATACTTCAAAGGGCAGTTTTCCATCCATATCTTCGGGGAGGCGATTTCTAATAGGGTTCAAAATTGAGAAAAAAACCTCATGCGAAATTCGTTTCTTCATCTGCCAATTTTGGTATAAACAAACGATAGACGTTAAACTAAACATTGAGCGCATACATTAGATGTGGTGAGGGTTTTATCCCTACTATCCTCTCTCGATTCAACTATAACTGACATGAAAAATATGCATTTTAAACATAGCACCTGCTGGAACAATAATTTAGTAGGTCAGTAAAGTTCCTAATAAGGCACAGAACTAATGGAATTACATACTGAAACGTAAAATAGGTTTGTAAGTAGGTATAAGTATTGCGGGAGAAAGGAAAAAAACATCGATGTCTGGATAAAACATTGGAAGAAAACATCGATGTCAAAAACATCGAAGGCTTTAAAACTCCGAGTGTTCGATACCCTAAGTAACATTAGCTCATAGTAAGCTAGTATTAGTTTAGTAATTATACCAAAACCTCATTGAGTCATGCTAAAAATCTCCTAATGGTTTTAATATATGAACCAACTGTTATGTATTTGCTCCGACTATTTTGCAATGTTTGATCAGTAACAATATTTAGATAAATTGAATCATTGAAACTCACTAAGAAATAAAATCGATAACGTATCATCCACATTCGGAGAACCGTGACAGTTGCTTAACGAAGGACACACCTCACTATTGATGATGAAAACAAACGAACAGGACGATATTAATTAAAACGATGAAGGGCGGCAGTAGAACACTGGACGCCACAAAATGTTTGTTGATGGGTCATAGTCAAGCCAGTTTCAACTCACCCTTGAAAAGAATTATCGAGTCAATCGAATTTCAGCCTGGGATGATGGATGATGGAATGCCACTTTTTCTGCATTGGTGAGTGAAAATATGACTTCGTCTCTAATCGACTTACAATCTGTGTGGTAAAAGTAAGTGTGTGAAATCGTTATCAGATCCAAAAAACGCCTCAGGTCGCATGACCTTATGATGCATACTCACCGATCCTTGTGATTTCTTCATCTATTTACAAGTCAAGCGTCCTCATTACTTTATGTATATTTCTATTAAATAAACCTCACCCACCCATTACAAATTTTACACGCTCAAGAGTCAATAATAAGTTAATTTTCTTGGATAATCGTTGTTCGAAAGTATACTTTGAGTTCTGAAAAAAGGATGTTCTGTTCACAGTAAAAAGTGTGAGAGAGATTGTATTTGTGTTTGTGTGATGTATGTAATTAGAACCTGACATGATCAACAAGAGATAGTGACCTGAACAAAAATTATGAAATAGGTAGGTACCTCTTTATACACACATTTTGGCATATCAATATGTTCAGCCTTCTAAAATTTAATGATTGGAAAATATTGAAACAAGACATGAATGTGATTATGAGAAATTGTTCAATTGTAGAATGAATAAGTATCATTAGGCATAATATTATTGCATATGAAATCATACACATGACATGAATTGTGATTTGAAAATCATTATGCAAGACAACACAATTTGAATCTAATGGAATTAACAGTGCTGTGAAACCTGGAAAACTATACTCACACAATAAACTCTGCGATTCTAATCATAGAGGGCAGAATTGTGGAAAATTGAATCGTGTAAACTTATATCAATTCATCAATTCCAATGATACAGCCCACATTAACAATACCATAATCAAATTCTATTTTTCGTACGTCGATCGCCGCATGACGTAATTTAAATGTAATTAGGTTGTTTGCAACACTTCAAGTACGTCATAGCATAATACCATTCGTACGTTAAGCACACATGAGTATCTTTTAATAGATTTTATACCATTTTAGGAAATTTACTTGGCGTCAACTGGACTATTTTTGATATAGTTTGACGTATTTCACTCTATGTACTTAGAACATTATTGTTGGGAGACACTAACGAGAATGAAGCTAATTTGAATACGGCCGAATCCTGATTATCATTTTAGATATCTATAGCTCTCGCTGTCTGTCTTTAGTTGACTTACATGTTTGTTAATTGGGCGCTAACGCAAGCGACTCCCATTTCGGATTGTAAACATTTCGGTTTGGTTCCTGTTTCGAGTACCGTCATTCCAACAATTCTATTTCCAGGCAGATTTTGAAAAAAAAAAAAAAAAAAAAAAAAAACCTGGTGACTACAAAAATTTTCTAGAGCACAATCAATTTATGGTACCAAATAAGAATATAATATATTATTATCTAAAGATATTATCTGTCCTTGTACAATGACCATACCATAACAACCAACAATCATCGATTTTAATAGTAATTGGTCATCCCAGCATCATACTGAACCTTTGTTATTGCCATAGACGAGTAAAGGACCTAAATGACCCTGACCTATGCAAATGACCTACATTTGCCGTTTTTTTCAAAAATGACCTAAATCACCGAAAAAAGTGGAAACGACCTATTTTAGATGTTTTCAAGGTGTGAAATGACAACAGTTACTCTCTGTTTCAACGAACTTTTCTACCTACTCACGTTCTTCGGCCGTTAATTAGGTGACGAATATGGAGCCTTGCGATAATCCCATGGGAAAAGTTATTCGAGGTCTCGTTATCTCGTTGATTGAACTATTCATGGACACTCCAGTCATCGTCAGACTTGTCCCATTCCTCCCTCCCCCACTTCCAGTTTGGGGAACGGTATACCAGGTATACCTAATACTTTCCTCATTCGCGAGTCGGTACTGCTACCAACCATGTCAAAAATTACGAGCAAAGCTGCTCTTATGCGGAAGTGGATAGAGGGTTTTAAAGACTTCGCAGTGGAGGGGAGAAGCTTTTCTGCAGACCTTGTGGAAACTTGGTAAGTTCTGAGCATTTGTACCTATTAATTAGAGAAAAATTATGAATTTATAAAATTGTACCTATTCAATAAAAAGTTAAATTGGCATTTGTACATATTATGGACTGTTTTTGATTCTCCTGGAGTTCTATGTATATTTTTTAATGTATCACGACTGATTAAGATTATTAGGTTCTGGAAAATGAGGGGCAATGAATGACCTATTTGTGCAATATTGGCAAAACAAATGACCTAAATCTGCAAAACGAATGACCTAATTGACCTATCAAAAATGACCTAAATCATGAAACTAAATGACCCATGGTTACTCGTCTCTGGTTATCACTATTACCTAGATGTTAGATCATCTATTCAGACTTGAATGATTTTAACAAGAATAATGTTTTTGCGGTGGCCTACCAGAGTTGAAAAGCGTAACGAAGTTTAAGTCACGAAATTATGTCACGAAGATTTTTAATTATTTTCACGTACAACCGAGCCGTTTCTAGGGAAATGAAATTTCTTTAGTTTTCAACGGACAAAAATCGTTCTCCATTCGTTGGAAAGCCTTTAATTTATGCATAAATTATATACTGCCAAAACCGCTGTAAATATCGAAGAAGCTGAGATACAGCCCTGAGTAAATAAAACTGTAAACAACATTCGGAATGTGCCCTACATTGCCCACATTTTACTACTTGCATCAAACATTGATCGCATCCAGTGTTTGATTATTGAATATTATGAAAAACTCGGCGCTTCGCTGATTAAGAATTACCAACGTTACCTTTGTTACCTACGAATAACTCAGTATTCTCCATACAGACAAAGAAAAGGGATAAGGAAAAGGGGAAACGGGACGCAAAAACATTATTCATGTTTTGCATAGCAAATACCTTGTTCTATACAAAGTATAGAAGAGAAAAGATCCGGGGGGTCCAGGGGGGCTTGCCCCCCTGGCGAGGCGCGAAGCGCCGAGTTTTCAATGTAACCCTGACGATTGCATTAAAAAATTTGAACCTCATAGTATTGGTTCAATTATCGAACCAAATAATTAAGAGAAAAATGGATCTCAACCTATCAAATTCCTACATTCCAACACTGAAGTTCAGAAATCCAATGATGGATCTGGTCTGTTGGCAATTTCACCGTCAGGCGTGCACAGAGTTGTGACTGATGTAGGAATCGTCTTCCCTCCACGATTAACCATTTATTGTGAATGGATATCAGGTTAGTGAACAGTTCGCGACACTACAAGTTACAGATAAGTAAGCGCTCAGAAGTGAATATATTCTTTGCAATCATCTATAAATCTTTCGGGAAGTCACCAGTGAAAAATTTAAATGTCTTTGAACCTGCCAGTTCATCGCCTTTTTTTTCCTCTTCATATTCGCCTCATTTTAGAACTCGATGATTTATCTGCGCTCTGAGGTTCAAGTCTGAACTGAAACCATTAAAATAACGTAGCAGGTACGTTATGGGCTCCCCGCTTGATACTGAAAACCCCGCTGATTGCTGTCGGCGCCTACGCAAGGTTCTCGGAATTCCTTTTTTAACTGCTTCAAAAATTATAAAGGTTCAGGGAGAAGGACACCCCCCTTCTCACTGTAGATGCTCATAACAATAAAGTAAAGCTCGCGTGTTCGGATTCAGTAAAGCGATTAATTTGTTCGAAAAAGAATCTTGTTAACAAGTCCTTCTCCCCCCCTTCTTCACCTGAAGACTGATTTTACGATGCGAATTAAACTGTGCATAAAATCGTAAAGTATTTCTTCCTGAGGTCACTTGCCTTCGCGGTTCCTTTCAGGTCTTCTTTCCAAACCGCCTCCAGTCGGTCGGCGTGTGATAATGAGATGAACGTTATCCCTCCGAATTTTGAATACCGCGTTGTGAAATACTTCACTTGAATCGAGCACAGTACAGTATTACTTTCCGTCAGTAGAAATGAAGGTTTATACTGCCATGTATCAATACGTGTACAAAATTAATCAGGAACAACCTTGTGAGACCTCTAACTATACGGAAAAAAACTATACCTTGTGTGGTGTAACCTATTAGAACAAATATTGTAGCGTATTGCTCAACTATAGACACGAAAAGTATTTCAGAACTACCTACTCGATGGGACAAAACCATGTTTCTTGAATCTGCTGTTCCACAGAAAGACCGTTGACCCGACTTGCCGCCGTTTGATACATGCTATTTTGACGGCATTTCATCGGCTCAACCTTTGATGGGTCACTGTAAACCAACGGCTCGTCGTAAAAAGCTACGGATGGTCTTAAAAAAAAAATCTCTGAAATAAACTCTATCCAAATATGTACGAAAACATCTTGACACAACGGTTTTTTTTTGTGTAGATCGCCCTTCAATCTCGATCACTAAATGATGTAATAATAATTATTATCATAAATTATCATTAATAATTATTGATCATTATCATGTGGGGAAGTTATCAATAATTATTGTAACAGATTATAATTAGCGTTTGACTAACACAACAAAACTCATAGAAGCGGCATAACGTTGAGTCGATTCAAAAAATAAATGTTATGTTATGGCTCACGTGGTGAGCGTTGACACTCACCAAGTGCCCTTAGTATGCGAAGAGCGCACCTGCTAATAGATAACCTCGAACACGTAGAGAAGTGTGGACATTCTTTTGCTCCGCCAACCGTCCAAGCAGGTGCACGCCGAAGATTGTCGTTTTCTTCTCTTCCACCAGTCATAACAACTATCGGTTCTCCCTTGTATTCCGTACTGTCGTTGTTTCAACACCTTTGATCGTACGTTTTATGGCTAATAAAATCCTCGTATACATCACTTCCTCCAAGCATGCGAAAAAAAAAAATCAACGTGTTAACTTGAAGCAACTTCAATATTCATTCTTACAAGCATGACTATCCGTTTCCTGTCTCCAGCGGAAAAGTGAAACAGTAGAAACATCAATGATATTTGAATCGTTTAAATCCAGTGGTGAATGCTGAAACAGCACTATAGAAAATTTCTATAGTGCTATTTCAGCATTCACCACTGGATTTAAACGATTCAAATAAATGCTTTCATTCAATGAAAGCAATCACCCGGATTAAGCCTAAAAAACATCGAGACAAATGGATCTTGTTTGCACGTCAGACTCGATTGATACTAGTAAATTTGAATAATGGCTTAGGTTGAATGGTTGCGCTGGAAAATTAATAAACCTCTTATGAGGTTTAGCCTCCCAGAAGCCCCATTGATTCTTTTGTTAGGCACTTATCAGTCTGATTTAAGTGTTTTGATCTGTGGAATATGAACTTATTCGCTACTTTCGACCGCCATGAACCCGAATCTGGGAAAAATATTAAGTAAACGCGATTTCAGGCGAGAGCTTTTTATTGCGCCCGACTACCCAGCTGGCGTCATGGATGTGATCGGCTTGTCCTCTATGTATAGATTTTCCCGTAATAATTTTATTCTGATCATGTCACATTTGGCTCCGTATTGTCTCGCCCCCTTGAGATACGGCGGTCAAACATCGCAAGTAGGTACAGCCAACGCTCATCTTTATAATGCAATTCTTGCTCAAGCTAGTTTGTTTTAATTGAAACACCTTTAACGCCAGACGTATTCAGCCGGGTACGAATCCTATTTGGTCGTCGATTGCGCGATAACCTCCCAGCCCTACCTAAGGTTTCGGATGAAAAACCAGATTTCAACTGCCTAAGAAAGGGAGAGAGAAGATGTGTATCGAAATAAATATAAGGCCAATTACGACAGACATCACGCAGCCAAGTACCTTCCACCCTTAGCAGTTGAGATCGTGTATGGGTGCAGGACCTGATGAGACCCAGGGGTTGTGATGTCTGAAGCTGTGGAACCACCATCGTACTGGATCAAGACTGACAAGCACCATTCGTCGTAATAAGTTCCACCTTATTTCACGGCAATCGTGTTCACCAATGAAACTCGTACAATCGGATGCCACGGAAGAATGAGTTCCCAGTACACCAAAATCTTCTCGACCATTGACTAAAATGGAACACTTACCATCGAGAGCTGCAAGACTGTTCGTTCCCCTTATCATTCGCCACCCCAAGAATCCTGCCACGACCTCTCCTAAAGGGACTCCAATTAACTCAGCCAAACTTGCAGATGGACTAAACCAGACAGACTCTGAGCAGGCCGAGCCATGTGGAGGTCTGAATGACCTCAGACATCCTACTTCTTACTGTTTGACATCCTACTTCTTACTGTTTAGGGTTCCTACTGTTTGAAATTATTCCTTCACCCGGGATGACATGCAACGCGACTGGACCAGCTCAAGAAGGAATCGTCACACTTCTGGCCGAGTTATGAAGCCATCACAAAAGACCTGAGATATTCTTGAGAGGAGGGATGTTGTAAAATTCAGTAGATCCATGTTCATTTGAATAAGTCACGTCTAGCAACTGGTAGGTTACGCTGGAAGGGGGATTGTTGTCGGGGAAGACATTATTATTTTTCGCCATGTGGCATTAATAAAATTCTTTTCTTTTTTCGTGATATTACTACCGTTTCATTGACCCCATGCACCGAAACACATTCTACATAGTTTCCAGTCAACCTGACCAATGCATTATTTAATTTTTATTCTTAGGGATCATAAGATGGGACGGATTTCAAGAAATATAATTTCAATTTCATGTTATGACCGAGAGAGAAAGTCGTTATTGGGGTGATCTTGAATATTACATAGTATCCCAAAATCACAGTTTATTAATAATTAGTTGTTTATACCTATAAATCAACTGCAACACTAGTTGCCCAAGAATTAGAGAAATGGCAACAATCTATTCTAGAGAGTAGTGAATGGAAACCAACTTGAAATTGTGTATTTTGGTTCATTACGTTCAATAATGATCCATTGGAATCAACCGAGGAAAAACATCTTTTCACCTCCCTCCTTCTGAATTGGTGAGTTCTCTTTTCAAGAACTTTCCGAGGCACGGATATCATTTCTCCCTAACTAGTTACCATCAAAGTATAAATAACATGGCGCCAGCAAGTGACGATATACACCTTGTGTATTCAAGATTTGTCTGGAATACGGAAAAAAAATCTTAACTATGATCCAGAGGACTAGGTTACTTTGCAGTGTTTCGTATGGTTTTCTAGCGGTGATTATTCGAGAAATGTCACACAACGGAGGCGCAAATCTTGGGGCGTTTATCCTCAAGAACTGGCTAAGTGCAGTAGGCTGACACCTTGTCGGGGGACAGAGCTTGGGGAATAAGTAAAATTTATAAATCAACTCGAGAGGTGCGAGATGACCTTTTCTCGGCTTGGATCAGAAAACGGTGATTCCACTCGCCATTTCAACATGTCGCGTGAATAATTAACTGCAAAGCCGCTTGGGGTTGAAACACCTTCGCTAGGGGAATCAGCAACGTTCGAACCACATAGGATAAGGCTCACAGGAAACACAAACCACATCCTCTGGTTCCATTTCAATAGTCCAAGACCGTTGTTATAATTTCTTTCAAGGTTGGCAACAATGTTGGTTTATTATTTTCAATAAAGACTTATTGACGAAGTTGACTTCTGATGACCTCTACCTTTCACAACATAGAAGCTCCCGTTAACTATTATCACTGATTTTTTAATTCATTATTGAATTTTGACACGGATAATAATTATACCATTCCTGCTTTTGGGAGTGTAGGAAAAAAAATACTGACCATCATGGGCAAGTCAACAAAATTTGATCAGCACGTTGCCGGTGACATTGAACGGCAATTAGCACTTGTCAACAATTGTGCGAGTATCCGAGAACAGGTGGGACAAAAATAGCCGACCTGTTGACAATCCTGATCATCCCCAAATAGTCTGTTGTTTTACGTAGGGTTTTATTTACGTGCGTTCAATGACGTACACAGACCACGCATTGATGCATGATCCAAATAGAGCCATGAGAGGTTTGAATATTTGAACCAGATATTGTTGGAATTGAATGTTGTTTCCGATGAAGACACGAGGTTTACGAACCGTCTGAATTGAATGGTAAAATCGCTGACCATTTGAATTCTTCACTCTTCATCATCAATCATCTAATCACTCATCTTACGACATTACGAGCCGCCGCTAATATAAATCAAACATCATGCGGATTCAACATAATAATCAATGTTCCGCAGTTATCGTCAAATATAAACCAACTCATGTAATGAACAATAACATCCCAGGCTGAATTAAAATGTCCCTAAATATGAAAAATTAAAAGTTTTCAAAAAGTAAAGTTCCAAAACTTATGGAACCATTGCAAAGTTCGTGGAAAAACCCTTTATTATAAATTTTCTCCAACCAAATTTTGCACACTATTACAATTATGTCTTTCTTCCATAGGGAGAAATGAGGTTTGGCTCACTCAGGGTCGAATATTTCACGTCTCATTCAAAACAATTAATAAAATAGTTGGATGAATGACTAATTCCGATAATTTTCTCCACATCCCCCTGGAAAAGTTGGCTTGTTAATCTGCCTGATAGCGGGTGGATGACGCAAGTCCTTCACACAGGAGATAATTTATATTGTTGTGTATGGACTTAATACCGATCTACTGCTTGTTTTTATGTATCTGATGTATTTTTCAAGTTGCTTAGTTGCCGCTGTAATATACCCTATGTATGAGATTACGCGTTTAAGCCTCGAACAATGAGAGTTATTTGGATCTGGGATCCTGGACTTTCTCTGTTGACTATTATAAGCGAGTGCCTTATCTTATAATAGGGAAACATTATTAGAGTCACGCCGAGTGTCCCCAGCCTGGTGCATCGTTTGTGGAACAGCACCCATGAATCCGAGCGCTAACAGAAAATAACGATACGACCCGTGAAGGAGCGCGGCTGTTTTCACAAGGTGTTTTACTAAGGAGCAAGACCTTTTTGCTATTGTCGAGGTACGTGAAGGAGGGCCGTGAAATGATTGTAGCAGTTTAGCCCAGAGCTTGGAAGTAGGGCTTTGGCTCGGGATTGTACACTATTGTATTGTCATACCGGAGGCGCTGAACGCGAAATGTAGTGACAACCCAATAGTAGTCTGCAAGGTATCGAATGAGAACAGGTTCTCAAATAGGTGAATACGAGGTGGTTCTTAAAAGCTATTACGTCAGAATGACCCATGAACTTTATTTTCCCTGCGTTCTGCCATGTTCTAGGACCTTGGCATTGTCAGGTATTGTCTATTGAACGTTCCAGCACCGGAATCCCAACACACAAGTTGCACACGATTCTTATTTCGACAGGTAATAATCTGTTAAATGCAAATGATACGATAATATTAACATACTTTATCAATCACCAAAGTACAGTGCAATTATACGTGGAATAGTCATGTTAATAGTATTCTATATTAATGCCTTGAACAATTCGATAATAATTGACTCCATTTGTGGAATATTGTTCATTTTACATGCAAATTCATCGCCAAAGCCCATATCTTCACTTCAAAAGTTCATTATAAATAGCGATTCAACAAACCCACCAGGTACCCCACCAACCTTTACTAAATACAGCTGATATGAATGATTGAGCTTGGTAAATATTTTGTTTGTATTGGTATTCTTCGGATTAGGAAGCGTATAAATGTTGTTTTGCCACGCCATTGGTTCTTCAGAAGAAGTGAATATGTGAATATATGTGAATAAGTGAATATTTTGAAGAATGAACTACTAGGTACTGCTGGTACGATACTTGATGTGACGGGCTCCGAGAGCGTCATCAAGCTCTCCAGTCTTTGGGACCATAATCTAAGTTGTCCTGTCCCTTCCAGTGTTTGGGACCATAATCTAAGTTGTGCTGTCCCTGGAGAATCGGGGAGTCAATATTGGATTTGTTTGAGTACCACGAAGCCTATCCATCAGGGACCCAGCATAGCTACAAAAACATGGCTGGTAAAGGAAAAAGTTTTTATTCAACCCTCTCCAGACTCAGAAGAGGCCATGGTGTGTACAGGTCGTACCATCACAAAGTCGGACTGTTGAACAATAATGAATGAGAGCAATATGATGTTTGTGAGGATTTGAACCACATTGTATTGGTCTGTCCACACTATAGTTCAGAAAGAACAAGTTTATTTAACTCTGCCACTAAGTTAGTGGACAACCCGTTTGATCTCAATGTACTAATCGTTTCGAAAAATATTGAAGTTTATTTAAATAATTTTAAGTTGTTTAAAGACATTGATCGTAACATTAGAAGTACCTAATCTTTATTTTTATTTGACATTATTTAAATTTTATTTATATCAATTCTGGCTGTAAGTTGAATAACTGATACCTACTGATACCAATAAAGAAAAAAAAAGAAAAAAAAAAAACAGTCATGCAGCATGGCTATACGAGCCAATTTTCGAAAAATAATTGATTTTATGTAAAATGTCTCCATTATGTTCTTTAATTAAAAAACACGATGTCCATGAAGAACATCTCAAGTATCGACCACGTTTCTTCATCTTCAAAGTGCTCCAGTTTGAGAACGAAATAAGATATCGCAATTCGGACATCACCCTTGTATTCAGCGTGTAAAAACCTTTAAAATGAGGTGTCACTTGTCAGACTGTTTCATTTTTGGAATTTATGGGTAAACTCCCCCCCCTCCCCCACAAACTCCCCAAAACCCCCCTCAGATTTCGGACGTTTCAACGCTGAACACGACGGTGAAGTCAGAATTGCGATATCTCATTCCGTTATCAGATTAGAGCAGACTAACCATGAAGAACATAATAATATTACGTAAGTATGTCGTATGTCATATTATGATATTATCAAGGATCATCTTCAAAGTGCTCCAGTTTGAGAACGGAATAAGATATCGTAATTAAGACTTCACCATCGTATGTAGCGTGTAAAAACTTTTAAAATGAAGTGTCAATTATCAGACCGTTTCATTTTTGGAATTTATGGGTAAATCTCCACCCCCAAAAACTCCCCCCCCCCCCGCGCTTTTGGACATTTCAACGCTGAAGACGACGATGAAGTCGTGTCTTTTGACTTCCGGAAATTTGAGTTTTAGGGCGGAATTCATAGTCCTGCCTAAAGTAAAAACCATACTTGACTTCCGAAAGTAAAGAAATCTCTAAAGGAAATGCTTAGTCTGATTTCTAATTCATAGTCGTTGACTTCCGAAAGTCAAGAAAAATCTTTACTTTAACAACAACAAAAAACTTAACTTTCGTAAGTTAATCTTTGCTAAAGTCATAGTTTTTTTAAATAAATTTTGGACCGAGAACAATACCTACATTTTCTTCAAAAATTCGCTAAAAAGAAGTAAATATTTGAAAATTTCCATCTCTTACCACTCTTCCCTCTTTTTTGTTGACTGACGATTCTAAAAATTACAGAATTTTAAAATTCGTCCTCATTGAAACGTAGAACCATCATATTTTGAGGGGAGTGTGGAGGAGAGTCGTTATTGGATTTAATAAACCAAAACTATAATATCACACGATTTGTTTGACTAAACTCCACATCTACCTGTCCCTGTTCTTCTGGTAGTGATGGTTCTTATCTACAAATGTTATATTTGGTATAGTCGTATCTGTAGATCGCTAGCTTCGGTACAGCCTCTGCTCCCCGGGTTTCATGCCAAGGCTGCGACGTCCATCCATCCATCCATCCATCCAAATGAAACGCAGGTGGGAGGGCTTTGACAACGCGCGTAACGGGCAAAGGTATGCTGAAAAGTACCGGTACCAGATGGGGGACCCCCTTGGAGATACTATCGCGGGTTGCTGTCTCCAGTGCCAAGGGCGCGGGATCACGGACGAACTTCCTCAAGGGCGCATACCGAATTACGACCCAAGTCTTCCACCTTGTTCCGCAACTCCTTTCCTCCTCACTCCCACTTGCCTCCTTTTTTTCGACATTTCGCTCTCGTCTCCGGCTCAACCTTGCTGACCTTTCGGTCGGCGCCGCATGCTCTATAGATCTCAGATTCCATTTGGTGCAGAAGTCGATTGTTCTCTGGGGCAAAAACCGTTTTCTTCAGGTCTTTTCCCTCACTAAACAATCAGTTAAAACAAGAAGGGTGCTTTCAACACTGGACTCACGATGTGACAAACGCCTTCTAGTTCGTTCTTGGCCTCAATGAGTTTTTCACCCACTCATGAAGACTAATGTAGCACTGGATTGACACTTATTACTTTAGTTCC
Source organism: Stenodema calcarata (assembly GCA_963920205.1). Taxonomy (NCBI): domain Eukaryota; kingdom Metazoa; phylum Arthropoda; class Insecta; order Hemiptera; family Miridae; genus Stenodema; species Stenodema calcarata. Next base: position 12,164,903 of record OY986049.1, on the reverse strand, counting down.
AGTAGCCACTACACTGGTGGTTCTCTCTCACCCTTGAAGAATGACTTCTGATCCTAAATCAAGTTCAATCTACTTGAATCGAACCTCGTTCTCTTTCGAGACAATGCTACATCTAATGTCTGCAATGATGTGTATGGCCTTACTGTACGTTGCAGAATCTGGTTGTCTGAGTCATACTACTCTCAAGTACAAAAACTATTATAATTACTTACAAAATTTGGTCGTGAATACTGTCTTACGTATAGCCACGAAATCACACAGGCGCACCCGAATAGTGAACCTTTACGAGGATTTCGATGTGCGTTCTCCAAGAATGGCGTATGTTTATAGATTGGCTTTTGGTTTATTATCTTCGATAATGAACCATTGGAATCGCCCAAAGAAAAAATTTTTTTAACCCCCCCTCAAAATTTGTTGGTTTACGTTTCAAGATACGTAGATTCAGAAAATCGAATAAAAAACAACGGTTCATTATCTTCTTTGTACAGATCACCCTTCTGTCTAGATCACTAGGTCTAAATGTCTAGATCCTAAATGTTAGATTAATTATTATTATCAATTATCACTAATTAGGTATTAACAATTTTATCAAGTACCTAGTAAAAATTATTATAATTTATTGTTAGGTATTAATAAGTCGCATTTAATATTAATAATAATGATTATTAATTATGATTAATTAATACGATATAATTCTGGGGTTTTTAATACTACGTCGGTAATAATGTTTCTATAAAAGAAGTACCTACCAACAAACATTCGAAATTACCTTCATTTCCGTAGCACGAAACGCACCTCAGAACAACAAACTCGACATCACTTAAGCCATATGATGTTCCAAAGAGCTTGTTAGTATGAAAATGGACCTGAATATCAACAGTTTGATACACGATCGTGTTGTGAGGCACAATCTTTGAGCCCTCATAGTGAACGAACGGCTGGTCGTACAAAGCTGCGGATGGTCTTAAAAAATTCTACGGAACAAACTCTATCTAAATATGAAATAAAAAACATACCGTTCTATATGAATTTTTCGAGATATGAGATTTTCAAATTTTCAATATTCGTTTTGAACCCCTTCCCCTTGACCTAGGGTTATGAAAAGTTTCGAGGACCATTGTGGGGTTGGTCGAAACCCATAAAAAAAATTTCGTAATTTTAACTCAACGCTAACTGGGCAAAGTGGCGCGGACGGCGGACGGCGGACGGCGTACGGCGGACGGCGGACGGCGGACGGCGGACGGCGTACGGCGTACGGCGGACGGACGGATTTTTTTTTATTCGATTTTCTGAATCTTCGTATCTTGAAACGTAAACCAACAAATTTTGAGGGGGGGTTAAAATTTTTTTTTCTTTGGGCGATTCCAATGGTTCATTATCGAAGATAATAAACCAAAAATCCGTCCGTCCGCCGTCCGCCGTACGCCGTACGCCGTCCGCCGTCCGCCGTCCGCGCCACTTTGCCCAGTTAGCGTTGAGTTAAAATTACGAAATTTTTTTTTATGGGTTTCGACCAACCCCACAATGGTCCTCGAAACTTTTCATAACCCTAGGTCAAGGGGAAGGGGTTCAAAACGAATTTTGAAATTTTGAAAATTTCATATCTCGAAAAATTCATATAGAACGGTATGTTTTTTATTTCATATTTAGATAGAGTTTGTTCCGTAGATTTTTTTAAGACCATCCGCAGCTTTGTACGACCAGCCGTTCGTCCACAATGACGGCTCAAAGATTGTGCCTCACAACACGATCATGAATCAAACTTTTGAAATACAGGTCCATTTTCATACTAACAAGCTCTTTGGAACATCATATGGCTTAAGTGATGTCGAGTTTGTTGTTCTGAGGTGCGTTTCGTGCTACGGAAATGAAGGTATTTTTGAATGTTTGTTGGTAGGTACTTCTTTTATAGAAAAATTATTACCGACGTAGTATTAAAAACCCCAGAATTATATCGTATTAATTAATCATAATTAATAATAAATACGAATGATTAATACCTAACAATAAATTATAATAATTTTCACTAGGTACTTGATAAAATTATTAATAATTAGTGATAATTCATAATAATAATTAATCTAACATTTAGGATCTAGACATTTAGACCTAGTGATCTAGACAGAAGGGTGATCTGTACAAAGAAGATAATGAACCGTTGTGTCAAGAATTTGCAGAGTTTTTGTGTTTTAGATGCATTTCTCCCTCAGGAAAAAAGGTATTCCCAAAATTAACGAACTGGTATGTCACAACAAAGAGAAGTTTAACCCAAATTGCGATGGCCCTGTCATCCATCAAACCAATACCATTAGATACCTGGGAGTCCAAATGGAATAAACTATTTCATGGGAACTCCAAGCCAAAATTGTAAACGAAAAAATGAAAAAATAATATCTACCTTTTTGAAATTAAAAACGTAATGAGCAATGAATCAAAATTAATGGTTTACAATGCTTTGGTACAATCTCTGTTAAATTACAGAATTGTTGCGTGGGATAATGCATACTCTAATAAAATAAAAGTGTACTGACCTCACAAAAATTATCAATTAATATTTTATTTAATAAACCGCAAAGGTATCCACCAAAAGAAATATTTATGGAAACTAAAATATTAACGTTTAACAAAGTATTAGAAAACTACCATAAACATGATTTATAAGCAATTACTTGCAGGAAAACCTGAAAGAAATAAAAGTATTTCTATAACGACGGATAAAATAAAAGTGAAGATTCCTGGACGGATGGCAACAGCAGACTTGGAAGTTTTCACTATTGGGGCACAACTAGGTATATTCAGAAGTATGTGAGACCTACCAGTTTGAAAGCACAAAGTATTTTATCAATAGCACGCCCAAGCAATGACTTCTACACTAGACAGTTAGTTGCCTTGGCTAGCCCCCTCGGTTTTCGAAAAATTCCCATCAGTAATTGAAACAACTAATTCTGTGTCTGTATTCAAAAAGCTAACATTTCAACACTTGATGAATCAAATAAATGTAAAACCCATCATCCTTAAATTTAAATTTTGAATATAACAGAAATGTACTTTCATAATGACCCTCCAAAAATCCAATATCCCTAGATTTAAACATTGAATAACAGAAATGTTGTACCACAACAACCTTCGTTGGATATTAGGTACCTATACTATATTTAGGTTTTAAGTACCTACACCACATTTTAGTTTCTTAAAAGGAGGATATTTAAGAAGAAATATACCTATAAGAATTTTAAACTAAAATGCATTGCGGAACGAACGCACACGCAAGCTGAGCTGGGAGAGAAACGAGCCTGGACAGGTCACTGACCTTAGGCTCGGATAATAAACAAAAGAACGTTGCATTCATAATTGTACTTATGAATATACCTATCTGTATTATGCAAAATGTATAAATAAACGATTGTTTTCCAGTCCAACAACACAGTCGACAACTTGTTGGGTTTTCCCAAACCTTCTATAGTTTATATTTACATTCATTTAATATAATACTATATTACCAACAATTCGTAGTAATATATTAATAGACGATGGTTGCCAGGTTCCATAATAATTACAATGATCAGCTATGTAGTATAGAATCAACCTATTATTTACTCCCATGTGTAGGGAGTATATTATGCAGAGCATGTAGAAATAGGCCCAAATGTTGTAGTCGTCAAATAATCTACAGAATAATATGATTTTTGTTGTAGGTTACACTGAGATCACAATATAACAATTCTGTACATTATGATTTTCTATTCCTCACAATTAGCTTGAGAGTAAGATGGCGATCCCTCGTTCTGTGCAACCTTCTTGATGGAGTTGTTGAACATTTGCTAGGTCAAACTCTGGATTGTTACAAGTTGTTGAAGTATAGCGTTGAATATAATCAAAGATAGCACTTACTTAAATGACCAGGTGAATGAGAGATTACTATGATGGAAGTATGGTGTACGCACCTCACCAATATGCACAACACTTTTTTTCTACTTTCTCAAGAGGAGTTTCTGAAAAAAAAAATCTACTAGTGTTTGGTATTGCGTTGAGAAGGGTTCGAGAGAGTAATAAACACTTTTAGAGAAACCATCATAATATATTACCTACATCATTCAACTGATAAATCCAATATTTGTATTTAAAATGCTAGTTAAACAGGTTGGTAGTAGATCCTAAATCTAAAAGATCCTAGATCCGAGATCCTAAAATAAGTTGTATAAATTTCAAAATTATACATCTCCTACAGATGAAGTACAAACTGCGGTTTCTAGGGATGGACAATATCAACAAGCCCTACCAGTTATGTCCTACCTATTCCCAGTCTATGATCCCGCTTGCAATATCCTGTGTTTAGTAGTAGTATAAAATTATGCTTCAGTGGTGACTATTTGAACTCGAATTTGCATTGGATCTCAACAATCAATGCTGAATGAATAACGGTCTATAACTGGTACGAAATGTCTTGGGAGTAAAACGACTGGCTGTTTAATACCACACCTCACACCTTGACGCAGGAATATGGTAAACAGAATGGGTTTACGCCTGTTGGTGTTTCAACGGAAATATTCTTCGTCTAGGACTTTTATGATTTATCATATAATAAGAGACGATAAAATTCGAATTATCCTGGTTTATAAAGGAATTGATTTCGTCTCATACAAGTTACGAGTATCTATCTTAATATGAGTAGGCTTGGTAGCTACGAAAGTTCCTTCGTCCTCGTACATTCATTTGATTCATCGTTCATTTACAGTAGAATTCATTTGACAAGAACGAAAATAAAATCAATTTTGATCGAATAACATGAATTGGAATCAAGTAAAAATTTCCAATAATAATGGGACTGACGGTTGGTATATCTACCTCAGTGAAACCAATGACTAGGGGAGCTTTTGAAGCGCAAGGTGACAATAAACAACAATCAGCGTTTGTTCGCTCTTTATGCGAGTCGGGACTCGGCCTCGACAATGGTGTGGTAAGGATGACACTTACGCCAGCGAGCTTCTTAAAAAAAAGACCAATTAAAATATTGGTCTGGGCATGACCCAAGGTAGCCTTCGCCTAACGAAGCTACAGCCGCACAAACACGAAAAGCCCATTGGGTGATTCTGGAAATGCGTTGAATAGATTTATACTTTTTCTAATTCACCCTGGCGATGATCTCGCCACTCTACCAACTTAATACCGGGCCGACTGAACTATTAGGCCTACTTATCTATAAAAATCATAAAACAAATATCTACATTAGTGATAAATTATTTTGTATCAGTATCAATCCACTTACCTATGCCTGAATAATCTTTTTTAAAATTGACCATTCGATCGTGATTAGGGAGGAATAATTGAAATATAAATACATAATACGAGTAGGTATATCAACTGATCAACTGCGACAAGACATGCTAGGAATAAAATAATGGAAGGTTACTCAGTTCATCCTCGTAAAATGCAAACTTTCACAGAAACGAACCTGTGGCACCTAGATTTCGGTCACTTCGTCTTTCCTCATAATTTGTTTTTAAAGTACATTGTAACATCAACTATATTCAGAGTTTCCGTTTGGCAAGAGCCTCGAAACGGCTTGTGACATAATATGGCTCATCATTGAGTCATGATGATACGTAATTAGAACTGGGTTGGAAGAAACTGTCTAGAAACAATTTTTTACATCAGCGTTGCATCATATCATTGTGTTGTAAGTGGTAGGTACTTGAAGAGATCATCAGATTTTACACAACAGGACTTTGTAGAAGTTCTCTAAAGAACGTTGAATGAGTGTATTAGTGATGACTATTGACGTCTAAAAACTAATCATTGAAATTGTTCACGTTTAGGTACTGATCAATTGTGTCAATTTGCATTATCTAGGTATAAGGTTTATACCAGGGATAATATATTATACAAAGATTGTTTACTCGTGTTACGGGGAAGATGGAAGGCCTGTGGTCCCGTTGTTTTGTTTCACGAATTCCATCAATAGTAGACATCCAACTCCTGTTCATCAAATTTGGATTAATATCTTAGCGGTAAGGACACCAAATTTACCATTGCGCAGACAAAAGTGACAATTTGATCTGTTTACAATCCATATGGCACTATTTAAGATTTAACCAAATGCATGATCGTTTAGGGCATAATTTTTTAGATACTCCCCTTGGGAGAATTTGGCAAGCCGGGGAAATATTTTTATTGATTTGCATAAAATTGAATAGGTATACAAAACATGACTAGTTTCAAAATTTTGACTGAATGACGTCAATTTCATGACCCAGGGAGTCGTACGGGTGTATGTGAAAAACATAAACTTCCTTGACAAAAACTTGTTAGATTTCTATTCTTCTCCTGTGATTCACTCGTGCAAGGTTATACAGGGAGATATCTACGTAATCGATGATGCTTGGCAGAGCATCATAGTATTCATTATTCCATTGGAAATGAATTTGGTATGAGAATATGAATAGTAGGTAATGAATTCGACTAATCCTAGGAAAACTTATCTACATCAGGTGAATTTTATAATATATTTTAGAGATGGTTATTAGATGGTCGTCAACACGATTCTCTCACAGACGCAGAGTCAGAGAGGCACGGAACCCGATTTCATCTGGAAAGTCTGTTCTAGTGCGTTCAACTGTTTATTATTTGATCACGGAGGATGGAGATCTTATAACTACTAAACCTCGCTTTCTCGCCAGCCTCTTTCCTAAGTGATCACCTGTTACCGTTATGAGAGGTTTCCCACTGTTTTTCTTCCCTCGTCTCCCGAGGAAGTACGCGATTTTTAATGCGAAGATGAAGCGTCGGCAAAGATAAGTCCCACGTACTCACACCTTCAGACTTGACCGAGATGCTCTTGACCTAAGTACTCCTGACCTAATAAAGGCACAGGTGACAGCCCGCATGGACGCTGCGCCTCCACCATGCGGGACAACGTTCTCTAACGACCCGATCTGTAGATTACTTGTCGATCGCGCGGAGTTTCCTTCCGTTCGGAAGATACGGGCGAGTCCTTTTCTGTAGTTGGACGGCGTTAAAAGGAAACATAATGCATCGTCGCAGGATCGCCGACACGTCGTTGCAATCTCGCCTGCATCTCCCTCATCCGAGACATAAAATGGATGTTTTAATCATAACTGAAAATGAACCGAGGCTTGCCCAAGTTTGGAACGTGTAACATGTCACTATGGAAAAAGAATCCTGAACATCATGATATCCTGGTTCATGATCTCTCTGCAGCTCACGATAGCAGCGTACCTATTATGATTATTCGACAATCAAATACGAGCACCTCTATTTGAGAACATGACCGTTCTCGAGAATTGTAAGGGACCGTCCTTGTACAAATGAATACATCACCACACAATGTACATAATATAATTGATCAATTTTCAAATAATGATTATGGCGATCGACTAAGAGTATTCAGCTCAATTTCAATGAAACTCCGAACATTATCCCCGTGAAATAATTGTGGAGGACGACCCATCCGATTTTGAATTACACGTTGAATATTCGGTTTTCGTCGTTTCAAAATACCAACATGTCTAGCTTAGCCACATTCAGGACTAATTTCCAACTCATTAGCACTCTCAGCTAGGAAGTTGCTATCATTTTAGTTTCAAGCAGCTAACATCTGCGCATAATTGCGGGATCCTGGTGTAGGATGAGGGTTATAATAAGTTGCTCCTAGACCATCATGGTCTACCAAAACTACATTCCGACAGCCCGCTGCGAAAGCTTTGAGAACAATTTTTTCCGAAAAGGGGGTTATGATCTCCACTGGTAAATTTGGGGATTGGAGCTGGAATCGAGGTAAACGCTTCATTTCTCCTCAATGGATGTTTGAAGTAACCTGTAGGTTGGGTGACTGGAGCCAGATAGTACAATAATAATATTATTCTAAATCCTCTTTTAGTGGGATGGAAACATTTATTAGCTGCTTCTTGAGTTGAGAATTAAAATAGAATAATAAAAAATTAAATAATCGAATGAAACTCATAAAATATAATATATTTTATGAAACTCATATTATGAGCTCCTGCATTGTAACAATAAATGATAATAATAATAAATAATAACTCGGCCCAGAGGGTCTCGCCAAGGGGGGGTAATTTTCTACAAAATATAGGGTTTCTAAATATTCACATACCAAATCACAGCTTCATAGGTTGTAAAGAAAATATGAAAATTGTTATGCCCCTAGCTCTGCTTTTCGTACAGTCACAGTGTTGTGGTGACCAGGAAAATGTTCGTTAAATCAAGAGCTTTCCAACGAGTGGTTTTTCGGAACGATTTTTGTACGATCAAAAATGGCAAAGATCAATTTCCCTAGCAACGGTTTGGTTGAAAACGGAAATCATTATACTGTTCTTTCATCATGTTATGCCTATCTGCCCACATCTCTGACAAGTTGAACTTATTGGGTTAGTCATTGGACTGCAAACTCCTTTGTAAGTATACAGTCTATGAGCAGCGGAAATGAAGTAGTTTAATCTGCCGAGCCCTCAAATCTCCATAATCTCAAAATTGAATGTTGAATTTAGCGTTTCGGAACGGGCTTAGAAATAAATAATGATCTTATAAATTATAAACCAATGTAACTATGTAATTTGTGGATCACTCTGGATTGGACGTTTTCATGGAAGGAAAGCGGTTATAGACGCTTAAATTCTGCATTGAAGGGTACCAACCTCGGATTTCCGTAAACCGTCAGGTTTTACATCACCGTCATGTTGTCAACATGAATTTTCCCCCGGATTTTATAGAAGTAAGAGCACTTGCTGCTGCTGATGTTCCATAGCTGGAGAAGAGCAATAGGGTTCGCGCATGGATCGGAAATTCTCATTTTTGACTTCAAATTCGATTTTGACGTCCCTACAAACCTCGTAAGGACCAAATGTCAGGTCAAAACGCATTCCGGTTAAAGTGAAAATTCATAAGAAAGAAGCGAGCGTTTCAAATATTTCGGTCGTCAAGATTACGCGGGACAGCTACGGAACAACCTCTTGGAGCACTAACTTCGCGCGCTTGCGGGGTTTAGGTCTCAATAAGTTTCAGTACGTTGGTACCTTGCCGAATGATTTTATCGTCATCTATCCTCATTTGCTCGCGAATTGCCGTTTATGTTAATTTTCTATAAATTCAGGAGAAGGTTATTTTCCAGCATGAGGTCAATTTTCCTTATTTGAAGCATCTCCTTTCGAAAAAAAAATTAATTTAAAAGAACTGGCGCACACCATATTAGCTCACTGTACAAAACTTAGCTTCTATGCTAAAATCAGTTTGGTAGGTTCAAAGGTTGTAAAACTAAACTTTGTAGGTTTTTTCCCATTATTGATTCAACTGTATTGATCGGAATATGGGTAAAATTATCCGTACTTTGGTATTGTCATATTTATGTCGAGTAAAAGCGCATTTGACTCACGGCATAGCACAGCGAATGTCAAGTAGCTCGGACTTGATTGTTGCCCGCGATTGCTCCACCTGCTCATTCAGCGCCGTCGAACGGTGAGCGACGCACCTGTTGTTTGCCTCATCTCCTCCTCCCGTCCGTGCGAAACAACCTGACTCACCAATATCTCCCATCGCCAATCATTTCTCTCGGGAACATCATTTACTCAGCGCCGTGCAAGCTTTGTTGGTCAAAACGAAGTCCTTTTGCGGTTGGGAGCTTCAGGGTTCAAGGCTGCCATTGTGAAAACACTGAAATAAATCCATAGTAGGTCACATCGAGTTACGTGAACTCCAGGAAAGGGTTTTATTAATATTTCAGTGCTTAATCGTTCTACAACTTTTGACAACATTTGAAACATTTAATGTTACAATTGCCTTCTATTTTGGTTCATTATTTTCGATAATGAACCTTTGTAATCGACCAAGAAAAAAAAATTACCCCCCTCAAAATTTGAGGGTTTACGTTTCAAGATACGTACGATTAGATTCCAAAAACTCTGCAAATTCTTAACACAACGGTTTATTATCTTCTTTGTACAGATCACCATTCTGTCTAGATTACTGAATGATAGATTAATTATTATTATGAATTGTAATTAATTAATAATTATTATTATTAAGACTACTTAATAATACACTAGCACATTACCATTAAATATTGTTGGTTATTAATAATTTGTATAAATTATTATTATTAATAATCAATAATCAACTCGATGACTGAAAAGCAAGACTTAGTGCTCCCATGAGCCAGTACAGTTTCCTGAACTTGATGGATAGTTCTTCATTTTTTTTATTTACGTGCTCTTTCCATTTTAACTTGGCATCTAATGTCATGCCTAGGTACTTCGCTGAATTTGGTATGGTATTCCGATTTAGTACCAGAAGGGATTGGTAAAATCTTTTTATTCGTGAAGTTGACATGACATCAACACATTGTGTTGATTTTGTTTCATTGAGTTTCATATTCCACTTCTTCGTCCATTCATTAACAGCAACGGTGGCTTCTTGGAGTTTTTCTGGCGATTCCTCTCCTGAATCTGCAACAGCTAAAATTGCAGTATCATCTGCGAAAGTGGCTACGATTGTTTCTCCTGTTATTGGCACATCCTGAACAATAGATAAAGCAGGGGTCCTAAAACGCTTCCCTGCGGTACGCCTGCTATGATTTTCTCGAGTTGTGAATATTCATCCTTTACTTGTATTGTGAAATACCTTCCCGAAAGGTAAGATTCGAGTATGTGGCAGTACTGCTGAGGTAGCATGCCTTGTAGTTTGTATACCAGCCCTTTATACCAAACTTTATCAAAGGCCTGTGACATGTCGAGAAATACCGCGCTACAAACTTGTCTATGTTGTAGGGCGTCTTCAATGACATCAGTTATCCTGTGGACTTGTTCTACAGTGGAGTGCTTGGCTGTGAATCCAAATTAATGTAGTGGTACCAGGTAAATTTAATAATTTCATTTAGTATTTTCTTGAGTAGCTTTTCAAATTGTTTTGAAATGACTGGGAGCAGTGAAGTAGGTCTATACGACGACATCGGTTGGCTCTTCTTTGATTTTAATATCATAATAATGTAGGTATACTACCTTCCACGATGAGGGGACATTTTTGAGCCGAAAAGCTGCATTTATCAGATACAAGAGCTTCCGCACCCCTTTTTCGGGCAGTTCTTTAATTAACGACAAATTGATGTCCTTTAATTTTTCGTGAGTTGTCTACAAGAAGACCGTGTACCTAGGCATTGTACCAAACCCAGAGGAAAGCCGTACCTCATTATAATTTTTTCACGACAAGTCTGCGTCGTTCAGTCTATAATCTCCTATAGTATATTTAATTCTTATGATGACGGATAAAAACATCAATTTTGCGCAATCAATTACATGTACATTTCACTTCAGTTTCTCGGCACCTGCTATTTTGCTTCTTCTCGTTCCTTCGCTCTCCGCCTCCACTACAAATATCGTCCTCGACCTCACTCTGCACAACTCGTTAGGTCACCTTCCCGCGACTGGCGAACTTTCACCGCTAGCTGACGGCGGGTGGACGCCAGAATTTGGCGCCACTTTCTATTTTTCCGATCATTTATGCATTGAATATTTTTGTCACCTGTCGGGGTGATGCACAAAGCATTTCGACAAGGCAGTGAGAGCTGCGTCGTGCCGCACGACGAGGTTCTCAGTCTTCATTTAAAGAGTTATTCGTTTTTTCGTTTCCCCAACGTAAATGCATTTCCCTTGCTATGGCATTCATATAATGAAAGTAACTTCAATTCTCTCCGTGTCTAAAACCACGAATAATATATCATTTTAATAGTATAATATACTATACAAAATGTATATTATACAAAATGTTACAAAATAGTTTTTCTTCATTTCTATTAGGAATTTAGTCAATTAACAGTTGTTTTTAATAACTACGTTAAGAATAATTATAATTAGTACTTGAGTATCTTTTAGGGATTTTTAGAATTTGTAGAATCTTTGGGAATTACGACTGTATTGAACTTCACATAGAGTTAATACGTATTTGGTCATTCCATACTTTCAAATAGAACTCCCCGAGTTTTCTCTTGGAAAACAATTATTTCAGGAAGTAGTAATTCACACCTACTATTCTCAGCTCCTGAATCGCATTAATTGTTAGAAAATAAATACCTTGAGCTGAGAATAGTACCTCCTCAAATAATTGTTTTCCAAGAGGAAACTCCGGGAGATCTGTTTGTGGATGGTCAAATAGGTATGAATTCTGTGTGATGTTCAAAACAGTCGTAATTCCCAAAGATTCTAAAAATTCTAAAAATCCCTAAAAGATACTAAAATCCTAATAATAATTATCAAAGTTGCAGGTACTCACTGGAGCGAATGAACAACCGTAAAGTAACGAATAAATGAGTCACCTCAATAATGATTTGGTCTTTGTTACTACGGTAGATTAAACTAAAGAGAGAGTGAAAATTCCAAATACCATCGAAATGACCTTTTGTTTGGCTGAGAGGTAAATGTGAAATCAGCTAAGGACAGAGGTTCTATCCCCAGCTCAAGTCAGTGCCATTTAAAAAGGCAAATAAAGGAAAAGACTTCGAGAACTCGAATTCTGGCGCCACATCGCCCGCTTCCGGAACTGGTCCCCGCGAGCTGCTCGTAGCTATTTATGGGACCGTTTCGATTGGTTATATTGATATAATAACTGTCCATGTCCATAACTTTCCAGAACCCAAAATTTCAGTTAATGTACCCACCGAACCTCACCTTAACCGTACCAAACGAAAACGTAAGAATCGTCCAACTTATGCATAGCTATGAGCTTTTATTCGTGTGATCTATCTAATTAGAGGTATTATTATAAGGTAAGGAGGGCAGCCATTGGGAATACGCAGCATCTTCAAGTACTCCTATAACATCCAGTACTTGTTTTCCCTTCATATTTAAACAAGTTACTCGAAAGGGTTTATCCGGACGTTCCACGATCCTGCATGGGGTCTGCAAACTTTCGACCTACATTATAAGCTGCATTCCCTGACGTTTATAAGGTCAATATACCAACGTTAGGAGCCTCCAGTGAAGTTCTGGGAGGACCGGGAGGAAGATAGCGGGTGCTTCAACTCGGTATTACGTAAATGATTCTGACGGCACAATGGCCCATCGAATTTGGGAGCGGTCTTTCCAGCGACAATATTATTCACTGTCAACCCTTGAGAACCACTGACATATGATATTTATGTCCCATTCTTAAATTATACTTGTATATTGAGGAATCGATCTCGGAGCAGCCTAAGGGAGTTCTTCGAGTACCTTCAACTCCCCATAGAAATGTGACCCGTTCCAAATATTTGAACAGTGAAACAGGTTCATTTATGCATCTCTTGAAATGATATTTGCTTCTAAAGTTGGTTGGCTCTGTAAAATGTGAGTGAAAAGAAAGGAAAAGTTGTTTCCTTATCAAATGAAACTTCTTTTTAGGGAACTGTCGAAGAAAGCTATTGTTCTCGATTCAAAACTTGTATAAATCGAATTCCCAAAATAATTTCATACCAAATTTGTTCCAGAACATCCTGAATTCACTTCTAGAAAACACAAAAAAATCATATAATATATCATATAATCATAAAATCATACAAATATATTAAATATAGAATTATAAAAAATTATAAAAAATATTGGTACAGGACCCATCGTAGCAGCGTGCGGGGCTTAGGCGGTTGGTGTTCCCACAAGCGTTCCAATTCATCCCAGACAATCCCGCCTCCCTACTTCATAAGCACCTCTAATCTTGAAAATAACGTACTGCTGTTCTGGTAGTATTAAACTTAAATCCGGGAATTCTCACCATTACCCATTCCAAAATGGGTACAGGAAAACAACATGAACACACTCATGAAACTAGCAGTATACGTGTTGAAATGGCTCTTTCCATTGGTCTTTTAATGTTATAATTTCATTGCAAACTGTGGTAGTGAATACGGAACTCAACTCCCCAACTTATCCAATAAAATCAAAATAAAATCCACTTTGATGAAACAAGATTTGCCTTTCAAGTCCCCAACATTTGCCTTCAGCATCGTGTCGGTTTTAATTGACTGCCAATCAGATCCTCCAAGTCATGATTTCCTGCGATTTTTCGCCAACAGGTCTTTCGACTTAACACCTGCCTCGGCCAATCAAAATTCTCTCTTACCCAAATACATTCTTTTCAAAAAGGCCATCACCGCGCAGGTTTACGCTTGTCGATCCGGTGGCGGAACAGGCCGTGTGACTTATAGCTTTCAAAAGATTAGTTCCAACATCATGCTCCCCATTGAGGCACAAGTTGCCTGCCTAATGAGCCGGATCATGATTCACACACCGATCCCTCTCCTAGACTTGGATCACACCCCGTGAAAGGCTTCAAAGTCCGCGTGAAAGTATTTAGTCTTGTATTTTTTTTCCTCCTCTTTACAAATTATATCTGCCCCGTCATGTAACACGACTGACCTTTCCCTTCCTGCACTGGTATAAAGTGAACCCGAATGGAACTAAAGAGAGGCTCAAATTAAGTCGTTAACACGATTGGGTACCATCGAACTTGGTGCTTTCACGCTCTACATAGGTACCAACCCATAAACTCCAAGGCTTTAATAGAAATACCATTCAAGGCAATTGAGTTATCATGTAACGAAGTAATGTTTCTCCATCACGAGGAACTACGGAGCTGATTTCTTATGGCTCATTTTGGGAAAACCTCAATGAAGAAGATTTTGATCGGGCTTCGTTAAGAATGAATTCTTGACGCCCCCAAACGTAGGTACCTATTGGATCCGTGGAAATGAAAACAGAGAGAGAGAGAACGGTTTTTTATTGTCAAGATAGAATTAAGTAAACGACAATCGTCCTAAGTTTCTTAATACTAAACAGTAAATACGATAAAATATAGTGTTGATAAATCAGGTACAAGACAAAATTAAATTCACATATAGGTAACACCATCAATTAAAATTTTCAAGCTATAAAGCCATGTCAAAATACTAGGAGAAGGAGTATGGAGACAATTTAATGAGGAAGCGTTTCAGTTTTTTTCTTAAAAATAGTTGGCTTTAGCGTTCTAATTTCATCTAGCACTGCATTATACAACCTAATACACACCACCAGTTTACTGAATTTCGGGACGACATGAGTCTCCGCTGAGGGAGGGCTAGGTCATTAGCGTGTCTTGAATTTCGCTTAAAATCTGCTAGATGATCTATTGTGTACCTAAGGCCTTCAATTATGTATGATCCTGGCTGAGCCAATACCTTACGCTCGATGACAACAGACTTACAGTTGGTCCTTTATCCCAAGCCAGTTACAACCCGCATCGTCTCTCCTCTGACAAGCCAAATTTATTGATGCAGATGGAGTTTGTCCAAGCAATCCCAAGCATGGCAAAGGATTCCGTAAGTAGCACGACTATGGGAAGTTGCATGGTAAGCAGCCAAAACAGCTTCCCGCATGATCCTCTCTGCATTGCTACAGTTTTAGAATCGTTAACGCATTAAACCACTCACTTAAACGTATAATAGATGTAGAACTGCTTACCGCCAAACATCCACGTTGTCACTGGAGGCCAGCACGGTGGAATCATCTGCAAATAAAACCACAGGATTGACTGAGGGCAGTCATTGACAAAGATCGTGAAGAGGAGGTGCCTCAGGACCGAACCATGTGCAATTCCACAGGACACGGGCATAAAAGGATACTAGGGGACTAAACTAGGGATGTAGGGCATAGGTTGACATTCCTAAATACCCAGATTCACTCTGAATGGAAATAATGTACTTCATGTACATCATGTATGTTGTACACACGTCTGCTTGCTGTATACTCTCAAATAATAATGGTAAGAGAGGGGTTTGGCTATTGAGGACGTATATGAGGGGTAAATCCATCCGGAGCCATCGAGATCTTGCCAGTTATCAAGTTTATCGGTGAGGAATGTTAAAAGGTAGGGGGGACAAGGCCTGACAATTTCGGAATACATCAGAACAAGTCGAAAATCATGTGGTTGGCCGACTAGATTGAAAGGATCAAATAATTATTCCAGCGCACCATCATTATCGTTCTTAATACCACTTCGTTGGAGACACACAGTACACGTGTTCTGTTACCAAAAATGGATTCCAGAACGATGTAATACGGGGAAACTGGACAACAACTTGTAAAAACACACCAATATTCGTAAAGGTACAAAACGATAGCCGTGTGACACTCCGAAGAACAAGTTCTGAATAGCACGTGAGGAGAAATATGAGAACCTGTACCCAAAGGCAATCCGAGAGAGTCAAATCACTCATGTATAATGCGCTGTCCCTTAACTCATGTCTTTAATAAAGAAATTATTGAAGGGCAAAACCTGCAAAGAAAAATGTTAGAGATGGTCGTAAATGCGGCCAATTACCTCCGTCCAAGGCTCTGTTCGGATCATGACATCAAAGAAGGCGCATTGGTTTTTTCAAAGGACGACGAAGACGCTTGGGCATTCCTTGTGAATCCCGGAGTTCCACAGGGCTCGTCTCTCGAGAGAGAATACGATCAAGTTGATGTCCAGATGAAAGATTTACGACTCCTAATGCCCTTAGTGGCGCACGCTTTTGCTCTGTCGCGAAGGGAGTGATATTTTTCATTCCTGGGAAACTGGTTAATTTTCGTGTCAAACAGTTGAATCTAGTAGTCGTTAACAGTGATATCGTTCAACTACTTACCACCACTTAAGTCTCATCGAGGTGTTTTCCAGAAGTCTTTAACCCCTTGATAGCAATGAATACCAACAAGTAAAAGTCTAAGACGCCATCGGGCTGGCAGATGTAACTATCAGGCCTGAAATGACACCTTTTCTCACATTACATCATTTCTGCCGTCAATCATACATTGTTGAACATGAATTTCTGGTCCGAAATAGTTGTTTATTGAGGTTTCGAAGTTAGTTGCTTGGGCAATTATTTTCTTCTGAAAGGGCTAGATACAGGTTCATCCGGACCCTGGTGGTACAAGAAGAAGGATTCTTAAGAAATTCAATTGAGCAAGGCGGTGATCTTTACAAGGAATGTTTTTTGAGGGGATTTCCCCCTAAGAATTACTTATTTGTCCCTGGAAATTAATATTTTGGGGTTCAGAGCAGTTTGAACAAATTCTGTGCCATCTTTAGAGTAATCATTGTTAAATCGATTTTCACATAATCTTTTCACATAATTTCACATTATATTATAATATTGATACAGAATTTCTGGAACGTGGAAAACTGATGATAAGACTCCTACGCATACTTATGCACTACATGCGCTCACGTCGCTGAAGCTCACTTGCTGATTTACTAAATGGGATTTCGTGATGGTGTAGGTACCTGAGGTATTGCATGAAATATGACTCTGAATAAGAGCGACACCCCAAGCTTGGCCTGAGGGGCCAACTGGTCATCAACTTCTTGTGTAACTGCCTTCGCGCACCTGAAGAGGAAAAACGGCATCGAGGCACAAGGATCTCCCGAGTAAGAAAGCTCTGAGTACGAAAGGTCAGCGCGTGGGCGGCAGGTGCCTGATTGCACAATTTAGGACTTCCGTAAAGCAGTTTGTCTAGAGCTGTTGAAAGTCGACGGGTAATTATGAAGACCGTCGCTAGGGGACCTCTTCTTCTTTCTATGACTTTCTCAATTCCTAGGCTCTTGGTACTTTACACCACTGAGCGGTGTAATGGAGTGGAAGAAAAATCTCCTTCGACGGAAACCTCAGAAATCTGGTCCGTATAATAACTACGTCGCGACGCACAATTGAGCGAAGATTTAGAAAGAGTTGACATTTCGATAACCAAATCCACAGCAACTGTGGAGAACAGTAACTGTTCTCACATAGTCTGAGCCGTAAAATTTGACTTTGATAATGACTGGTATACTTTTGGTTAAGCGTAAAAGCGGATTTTGACGAATGTTCGATTTCTGGAAGTTATAATTGATCAAGACTTGGACACTTAATCATAAGTTCCTTTCATCATTTAATCACGTCGAACTAACATTTATAGTCGGTAAGGAGTTACCCAGCATAAAACCCTGAAAAAAAGCTGATCAAAATAGGTACCATATAATAAAAACATGTATTGTTCTTGTGAAAACGTAAATGCTAACCAGGCTGGTAGGACCCGGATTGAGTTTTGTGATGTGATACAATCATTTGATTCATTCTCTCCCTTAGTGATCTTGATCCGCATACAACATGTATCACCACAACAAACTTAATAAAGACAATATATGGCTAACTGTGGTAGAAACTGGAATTATTTTTGTTGTTGTTGTTGCGTCTGTTTTTATTGGGAAATAGCCAGAATGTCACCACTGTTGATTGCAATGTTCGTTGTTGAAACTCATTCCAAGTAAGTTTACAGGTGCATGTTAGCGATTAGTACTAGGTAGGTACGAGCAGTAATGCCCTAACAAACTATCCAACATTTTTATTCAGTCTCTTTCCCGTATTCTATGAGCGGAATATGGAACAATTAAATACAAATAATTCCACATAGTGTATAAAAAATATTATACCTATCACTTTCACGTACCTACCGTGTAATTCCTACCAATTCGTTTTGATACTTTTCGTTATTTTACTTGATATTTTCTTATGACGAGGCATAGCCGAGGCGAGATTCGTCATGATAATTTCTTAATATGATACAGGCGTATACGCCTACGCGGTGTCTCTGTAAACCTATCCTACCTTCCCATTCACTTGACAGACTAAACGTTTTGAGGACGGTCCGAGAATGTGATGGTGGGAGGGTAAAAAGAGACAGAAGTGGAATACATTATAAGGAGCAGAAGAAGACTGATGATGATCTCTCGTCATTCCCGAAGGCAAGAGGATGATCCCGAAGGAAGAAGGCTCGGCCGTGGGAGAGGTCGAAGGGAAGCCGTGAGCTGGAGCTTAGTAGGTGGAAGTCATGTCCTACCATCAGCCAATCACGGGAGCACCTTCTAAAAAAGGGTCCGATATTATCACGCATCTTCGATCAAAAGTTCAGAGCAACAAGTACTCTACATGGTTTCTTGCTCAACAAGAAGTTCTTCTCTCTGCGACAGTTGAACTGGGTCAACTTCTAGTGCGTCCACAGCAGTTCAAAATATCATCAGTCCCTATTGCCTAGTCTTTATTGCTTCTTCCTTCTGAAATGCTACTATTAAGCAATACCGAAATCGTTGAAATTAGGCAAGTAAATGTTTTGCTTGCCAACAGCCAGTAAAGGGGAATTTCGGTTGGATCTTTTTCCGATTACCGATTGCAGGTCATTTTTTACCAATTCAAACTGCAACTTTCTGTATAGCTATTATTGAGAGATACAAGTTCCCTTCTCATACCGTGTGTTTGATCGCTTAGGGAAAATTTATATTTGGAGGCAAAATTAATAGTTACAGACTCACCTGTAGAGAGATGGCGACACACGGACAGGTTCTCCTGCGGTTGACGAAACGACGGCGTGTGTAGAACAGCTTGCTATAGTGCCAGGCGGGATTTTTAACAAGAAATTGACTGTATGACGTGACTGAATTAACCAATTTTAGAATAAAAGAAAACTCACTCAAGAAAACGAAACAAACTCTAGCGTTCTGGACCCCTTGCGGGAAACTGTGGAAATGAATCCGAGCGCGGCAACTTTGATTGGTGTAAAACCAATCACTGAAGTTGCATCAGAGTTTTGAAGGTTGCTGTTGAAGACTTCTAAGAGACATAATGTGGCATAACATGATGATTGTTTCAGATATTTGGAAACGGATTCATCAAGCACCTTGATGTTATTGATGATACGTAGGTTGATCAAGTTGATTGTCAACAATGCAGGTGGAACTATGCTCAATGTGTAATTTGCAGGAAAAGGGAGAATTTATGACACTCCCTGTGCACTTGCCCCGTCCTTGCCGTGTCCCGATTGCCCATCTTTGGCACCTCAATTCTTTCCTGAGACCAGGCCATTGCAGAGATAAACGGTCCTGGTTAAATTTGGTCGCTTATTGCAGGCATGTGTGGCACTAGAGACTGGCATTGGTTCAAGAATTTAATTGGTAATTCTTACATTAGAAGAAATATAATAACCAAAACATTGAAATATCAGCATCCGATTTTTAGCTTTCTTTCTCTTTTCGTCCGTGCTTTCCAGCTGACGGTTAATAAAACCAAGCAGGTAAATTGTTTATTTTACTCTTATTCAGTTCCTTTTTAATGTTTCATCAATAAACTCATTTCTTCTTCTTATTCTCTTGCGTATCATGTCATATATCCATTGTGAGGATTGAGGGGGCAAATCTGAAACCTCACTAATTTCCCCAAGAAACGTTTGTGCACCAATCAAAACAATGACTGAGAAACTTGAAATTCTATTGGCGTTGGAAAATAAGACAGATGTTGACAATTTTTATCGATCGTAATAAACTAACTGGCGCAGTCCATAGTGAGTCGATCAATTCATGACATCAAGATCGTCTCTACACACATATGACGCGGGCAGTGTCTGGGTGAGAGGGATATACGACCATTTTGATCAGTTTACACACTCGAGTTTGAGTTAGGAACTCATAGAAATACGTTACGATAAGAACGGTAATATGACATTGACGTTCGGGTGTACATTTCGACAGTTTGCATTCCTCCATACACTCCGAGGATTGTAACTGTAATAGATCGTCGTTTAGTTATTTTTTATCTTCCACAATGATTACGGGATGGGTCCTTCTAAAACGAGTGAGCTGTTATTATTTCCGTACAACCGGGGCCAGAAAGTGACAAGTTGTTGCCGAAACGTTTTCAACGGGAATCTCCGTGAGTCCCCAAATTATAACCTTCCAAAGATAATCTTACTTCTCCAACAGTCCAACAGTGGGTGTATTGTGAGCTGGACCTCCCATTTACTTCTACTGAATAAAATTCGGCGTCGCCCTCTCAACCACAAAAGGCTGACAAACTCGCTGCGATTTCAAAGGACACTTGGAATTTGTCTCATGATATTTCAGTGAACTGTCTCTTATTTTTAGGCCCTTTTACCCTCAGCTATCTGGCCTCCTCTTGAAAGCCATCTTATTTACATAACACGCTATTGTCAAGAGCGAATCGCCCAGGGTTGCGGTTGCTGTAATAAATAAGAAAAAAGGGAAAAAGCAATCCACTGAAGTCGTACCTCGAGTTAACGGTAAAGTCATAAGGTGTTAAATGCATTTCAATGGTAGAGGCCAATGGCGGTGTCAGACTGGAAAGATAAAATCGGAATCTTGCGCAGAATGAAGAGTTTTTATTTCACACTTGGTCCGTCGTGCGTTGGATAGGATTTTGAATGGAGACCACCTGAGGGTGCCTTGCGTTTCTCTCTTGCCTGATTCTCCTTCTTTTTATAACGTGTAATTACATCTTAAACGAGTTACTGTCGTCATAAAAATATTCCCCGACCGCTGCTGCACCCCTTGTGAAGCATTTGACGGATTTATGCCCAGGAGAATTCGGAGAAGAAACATTCGAAACAAAACTCGCCGATACAAAATATAGGCTGCCTTCATTTTTACGGGGGAGCTTTAGTTTTGTTTTCTTTTTAACAAGCTTTCGAACCACGCGGAAGAATTTCCTTTTGACTTTTTCTCAGGGTTCTAAATGTTTTCGACAGTTTCAAAACTAAATTGATATTTTCAGAAGCTGGGCGGTGGAGGGTTCCGGTTAAAGAACCTGCTCCCAATGGAGTTGGTGAGCGAGTGGAATGGGCACACGAAAATAACCTGTGGGAGGGCTTGAGATACGCCTCTGACATGAAATTGCTCATTACAACCCACTGAGTTGAAGAATTTTAGAATAAAACAATACGTACTAATTTATATACTGGAAAAATCGACAATGTAAATACAAAATCATCTGGTGCGATCCGAGTAAGATACGAGTACAAGTAATTTTGATGAGCACTATCCGAACCCTATCCGAACTTTGCCAGCAGAATTAATAATAATTTATTAACTCATAATAAATTTCGACTCCACCGAACATTATGCGGTTGCTGTAAAAACAATCAAATGTGTTTATTGAAAACATTTTAGAAGTTTTCCGATTTTATCAACTTATATTCATCACTCTTCATAATTGTGCATCATAGAGGATTTGGCCAAAATTATCATGCAGTCCGCATTGGTTCATTAATTTGGAATCGACCATTGTTGGATATTACGCCTCTAGATACGTGAAATGCTGGTATCGAATGGGGTCAATCCAATAATTTTATTTAAAGTGTTTATAAATAAATTATCATCACGCTGTCAGGAATTGAGTTGGAAAATTGATAAGACCTTCACAGAGAACTCAGTATAGCTGGGTCTCCTTCTAGAACGACCACAATATTTTAACTCGTTTCTCCAATTATTTCGTATATATGTTCCGTATATATCGGTCGATATATACCAAAAATAATAAAGTGTTGTGGAAACATTTCCAGCGTTTGTTGGTGATTTATCGGGGTCGAGTAACAACTCCGAACTTCATTTTCGACACGAAGATAGTCACCATGCGAAAAATTCGCCATTATTTGTGTTTGGAATGACAAGGCTCACCTTTCCTCTACGAGGGTTTGCTCCGAGGGAATAAGGTTAAACGCAAATCGTCTCCGTTTTAAGAAACATTTCCACGTCTCTAACTAAGCTATTGCGGGGTCTCGGGACCTGACATTTAACGATTCGCCGAGGAAGAAGAAAGGAGGCAATTGGGGCCAACTAAATTGAGATCTGTCCGAGAAGGGAATGTAGGAGTGAGAAGACAAACGCTTCTGTTGCCACACTAATCCCCCTACAGCCTCCAAGCTGATTTGCCTCTACACGATGCAAGTCGCCGATCGCAAGTTGCTTGCCTCAAGAGGAGAAGGTTCCATTTAGTTCGGAAATTCCTTAGCGTCATTGGGGAATGTCGTCTCGAGAGTCAGGCGTAGGTGGCAGATCTTTCAAAATTACATGACTGGAATATCGTGGAGCATTGCAAAAAAGCAAGAACGCTCAAATTCTTTCACAACGGTTTATTATTCAAATATGCTTTACTCTTTTTCTTTTTTTCATCGCAAAAAATATAACGATTTTTGTGAGGTTGATTGCTTTTTCACTATTAACCGTACCTTCGCTAAGTTTGACCAACCACCTTTGCTTTCCATTGAAGAAAATATACTGAAACGTTTTTCAAAATGCTCGTAATTGACTGGGGTACAGTGGGCTGGAGTTCAGGCAGTGCTGGTCAGAAGAAGACGGGTCTTATTAGGATTACGTCAAATATCAGGATCTTTCTTGATTCAATTGACACAGAGAAGGGGCGGATCTAAAGTTTTATCTTGACGGTGTCATGTGATTCGTAACCTAACCTAACTTATATGGACTTATGGATTGCATTTTACAGACAAAGTTAATTCTTTCTGTTGCATATGGGGCGTTTTTGCTCATTGCCTTTCTTTTTTATAAAACTCTTTTTGCACGCCTAAGACGTGCAACAAGTATGGACATAGCCTTAGTATGGACCTATTGAGCAACCCCTCGAAATTTGGGAGGTGTCTCTATCTCGAGAATAGAGATACGAGCTATACTGCCGAGAAGTGCTCATAAGGCAATAAGGCTATGCCAAGACGAATAATAGTGTAAATAACATAATCGGTAATAATGCAGATTTTTGGCTACCGAGAGGGTTCGGGAAAGGTGATGTAGACGTGAGAGTTTTTTCCTCTCGCGAGGGACTAATGGACTCTCGAAACAAGACTTGTGAGTCCTTAGTGTAAAGACCGCCGAACGTCCACGTCAGTGTAAACGGTTTCCCTCTACTCTCCGTAAGTACTCTCAACATTGCGAATCGGTTTCGTCTTTCTACGAGTGGGCTGAGAGTTTTTGAATGCCCAAACCGAATTATAAAAAGTGGACCTATGAGGAGGTATGTAAACTGATTCAGGAATAAGAATCCAACCCGATCCTTTGAGAAATGCAACACCAGGATTACAGGGATAGGTCAATAAAAACGTTGTAGGAAAATGGCTTCCTAATGGAAAATGGCTTCAAATGTCCGGTTTCTGAAATTAGTAGGAAACTATTCAATTTGAGAAATCAGGTACCTACCTACGTTTATTTGACAAACATATTTACATTTTTTGTTGACAAATTTGTGCATTCATTTTCTTATACCGTTTAGATTATGTTGATACTTCAAAATACTTTCAATTATTCGTGAAAATGCTTGAATATAATTTGGAAAATACATGAATACATACTTTTAAATATATTCCTTTGAGAGCTTTGAAAATTGCAGGAGCTGTTTCCTTTATTATCCAACTGATCGCACATACTGGGATGAGGAAGACATATTGTAGGCTGCCATAAGAATCACCTGTAATGGTAATGTCATTAAATAAATATAAATGAATTCCTTATTATATTTACTCATTTCAAGAATCGGCAAAAGACGATACCGCAAATAAAGTTTATAAATTTGAAATACTTACCAGTAGCAAAAAATTGTAAAGTAACATGGTTGGGCGCTCACGAGCAGGTATTGTTTTTCTCATGGCGGTGTCCTTTTTAAAAATAATCGGTCCCAATAATTTCACTAGCATTTCAACTTGAACACTTGAAAATCTACAAAAAATCGTTAATTGCTGGGCGTCTTCAATATCCAATCCGCGGACATGCTGCCTGGTTGAAGACTAGCTGAAATCACTCACGAGACTGACCTCGCAATACTTCGCGTTTAAACTGTCTTTTCTGACTCGAACAGTTCGGCTCAGAAAGTTACTCCCGGCGAGTGAGCTCGCGAGAATTTTACTCTCACGTGGAAAGGACCGGCGAGCGACTCACGAGAGCACAAGCTGTAAGTAATCTCATAAACTCTCACGTCCAATGATTCAAAAGTGTCTCCTGAATGTATCTTCCGAACCAGAGATTCGCTATAAAAATAAAAAAAATTATTATATAAATAAAGAAAAAACTCTGCAAATTCTTGACACAACGGTTTATTATCTTCCTTGTGCAGATCACCCTTCTGTCTATACCAGACTGTGTTGCAAATCGGCACCATACCATATTCTCACCGTACTCATACCATTTCTTTCCTATCATACTGTACTGTACTATACTAAATCATACATACAATAATATACCATACCATAGTCATACCATGTCGTACCAAAATTCATTTTGAACCCCTTCCCCTTGACCTAGGGTTATGAAAAGTTTCGAGGACCATTGTGGGGTTGGTCGAAACCCATTAAAAAAATTTCGTAATTTTAACTCAACGCTAACTGGGCAAAGTGCCGCGGACGGCGTACGGCGGACGGCGATTGGCGTACGGCGGACGGACGGATTTTTTTTTTTTCGATTTTCTGAATCTACGTATCTTGAAACGTAAACCAACAAATTTTAAGGGGGGGGTTAAAATTTTTTTTTCTTTGGGCGATTCCAATGGTTCATTATCGAAGATAATAAACCAAAATGAAGTACGAGGTACGCGGTGTGGGTGTGGTAGGGAGCGCAGAGACATAAAAGGTCTCGTCGTATGACGCACTAGTTGGCCTCCTGCCAGCCGTCTTACGTCATACGCTCGTGCGTCATAGGCACTGACGTACTTGTTGGCCACCTGCCAGCCGTCTTACGTCATACGCTCGTGCGTCATAGGCACTGACGTACTTGTTGGCCACCTGCCAGCCGTCTTACGTCATACGCTCGTGCGTCATAGGCTCTGACGCACTAGTGGCCTCCTGCCAGCCATCTTACGTCATACGCTCGTGCGTCCTAGGCTCTGACGTACTTGTTGGCCTCCTGCCAGCCGTCTTACGTCATACGCTCGTGCGTCATAGGCTCTGACGTACTTGTTGTCCTCCTGCCAGCCGTCTTACGTCATACGCTCGTGCGTCATAGGCTATGACGTACTTGTTGGCCTCCTGCCAGCCGTCTTACGTCATACGCTCGTGCGTCATAGGCTCTGACGTACTAGTTAGCCTCCTGCCAGTCGTCTTACGTCATACGCTCGTGCGTCATAGGCTCTGACGTAATGGCCCGCCGGTCGCTTGTGTTCTGACGTGATCTGAGGGAAAGGGTGAATCAAGGGAACAAATTTTTCCCGTTTCAGTTTATGTGCCAAAGCAAAGACATGAAAATGTCAAAAAAAATATGTAAATAGGTACCTAAGCCCAACTGTAATGTCAATTTTCTGACAATGAGTTTTCGACTATAGTTTTCATACCTTTTTACTTAAGTACTTATTGCAATTTGAGACTGATAATGAGCTGTTTGCAAATAAAAAGTCTGATAACTACTTAATTACATCTTATTAATCTATTTTCAAGTTCCGATTCACAGTTGAATGTATTTTTTTTAGGTGTCGTAAAATTCGAAAACGATGGAATGACGAAACCTGTCGACTACTGACTCAAGTGATACTGTCGACTTCTAACACATGTAGGTCGACTACTAGTGCAAAACCATGTCGACTACTGAAGAAAATGTTGGTCACTGGTATCGACTACTACCTGGAGCATTGGGATTTTTTACAAAACTTGTTTTTCCCTTTTCAAACCTTGTTGAATAATATTTCCCGCTGCCAGGTCTTTTAGGGAAGGATCTTGGGTACACAATGAACAGGTTTGCAATGAGAAATAGTTGATAATAATAATTAATCGAACATTTAGGATCTAGACATTTAGACCAAGTGATCTAGACAGAAGGGTGATCTGTACAAAGAAGATAATGAACCGTTGTGTCAAGAATTTGCAAATCATTATCTTCTTTGTACAGATCACCCTTCTGTCTAGATCACTAGGTCTAAATTTCTAGATCCTAAATGTTAGATTAATTATTATTATCAATTATATCAAGTACCTAGTGAAAATTATTATAATTTATTGTTAGGTATTAATAATTCGTATTTATTATTAATAATTATTATTATTAATTATGATTAATTAATACGATATAATTCTGGGGTTTTGGTTTATTTAATACTACGTCGGTAATAATTTTTCTATAAAAGAAGTACCTACCAACAAACATTCGAAATTACCTTCATTTCCGTAGCACGAAACGCACCTCAGAACAACAAACTCGACATCACTTGAGCCATATGATGTTCCAAAGAGCTTGTTAGTATGAAAATGGACCTGTATTTCAACAGTTTGATACACGATCGTGTTGTGAGGCACAATCTTTGAGCCCTCATTGTGAACGAACGGCTGGTCGTACAAAGCTGCGGATGGTCTTAAAAAATTCTACGGAACAAACTCTATCTAAATATGAAATAAAAAACATACCGTTCTATATGAATTTTTCGAGATATAAGATTTTCAAATTTTCAAAATTCGTTTTGAACCCCTTTCCCTTGACCTAGGGTTATGAAAAGTTTCGAGGACCATTGTGGGGTTGGTCGAAACCCATAAAAAAAATTTCGTAATTTTAACTCAACGCTAACTGGCCAAAGTGGCGCGGACGGCGTACGGCGTACGGTGTACGGCGTACGGCGTACGGCGGACGGACGGATTTTTTTTTATTCGATTTTCTGAATCTACGTATCTTGAAACGTAAACCAACAAATTTTGAGGGGGGGTTAAAAAAATTTTTTCTTTGGGCGATTCCAATGGTTCATTATCGAAGATATTACCAAAAAGATACATCTAATATTTAATGTGTTTCCCAGCCGAAAAGCGAAAAAAATGATGGATTTTAGCTGCCCAATGGCAGGGGGTCAGTTAATTTTTGAAGAACTCGTGGTTGTGTATGGATCTCTCTTCTGTCTAAATCAATATTCCGTATACTGGAAGCAAACATAATTATTCTGAGTCATTCAGCACGATTCGTTCCTGTGCAGAATACATTAATTTGTTTTCAGTAGTTGCAATGCAATAGGTACATTTCAGATTGTGGTTTTGAACCGTTTGTTGCACCCAGAAGGCGAACGTCCTAATTCATCACACTTTCTCACCTTTTTGAATATTCACAGTTATTAGGATACTACTTGTGTACCAAAAATATAAATGTATATCTTTGGAGTAATGAAAGCACACAAAATTGAACCATTTGCATTTTACAAAATCGTATCGTCCAAGTTCCATGTTGCCATTTCATGTAAGTACCTTTATAGAAGGAGAATGCTTAGTACAGGTTATTGGTCGGTTCACAGAATTTAATCTGCATTAATGCTCTAGTTTCCGTTGTCAGGTGTCAGGAAAGGACGGTTGACATGACACAATATGAGTAAATACGAGTTCGTGAACATTGTCAGAAAGTCGTCACCTCGACCGCCTTCTCAACTCGTCCCGGATCGAGAAAGAGCTCAGTACGGCTTTATTTTGAAGAAACCTCCAACGCCGCGAGCAGAAGCCTGGAGCCCCCTTTTAGGAGCCGTGTTTGACAATTAATTCGAATCCGAACTCAGAAGAGGACCCGTCAATTAAGCGCTGGCATGAGCTCGGGCGGAAGGTGGCCCCCCGACTGCGAGCAACACGGCTTCCGTTTTTGAGAGATGGAAGGCCCTTTTGGAACTGGGTTTTTGGACACGCTTGTCCATCCATTCTGGGCTCCTGTCAGTGGATCTAAAGAGTTGGGGTATGCAATCAGAATTCGAATCAGAGTTGATGCTCGGCATTAGTCACATCCAACTAAACATCATATGACCACGCCCTGACCCGTTATATTATATTTTTTCCTAACTGTTAAGAGTCAACGAGTATTACCGTAAGAGCCATCCATTGTATCAGAAATATGAATGGTGTAACTGACCACAGCACATACAGTCACGCATAAGGTAAATTAATAGGGTGAATTATTAAATTAATCCGGAATCACAGTAAAGAGTACCTACTCTTGTTTTTACCACCGTCAGATGAAATTTGTCTCCAGTTGATGGATGTTTTCACTTAAATTTGTAGACTTAATGAGTAATTCCAAATATGTGAGAGAGCGAAAATAAATTGATATATCTAAAGGGCAGTAGTCACTAATCTTAGAAGGGGTGGAAGGGGAGGGTAGAACTTGGGGCGCAACGTATGAGGCAAAACTATTTTCAAGGATTAAAATTATATACGGGACAATGTAGGGACCAGCTCGCTCAATCTCTCTAAAAATCGCCCAGACAAGGCGCACAGAATGTGATTCGTCTCAGGAGACACAGACATAATTTTGTTATCCATATCTTTAACATCGAATGTATGACATACATTGTATGTCTGTTCATCTATAGACGCCCAAACCGCTGTTCCAGATTTTACTCCATGAAGCTGTAATTTGGCATGTAGCCTCCTTAAAACTTACAATTTAAGCAGCATAGGACCGGGATGAGCTGAGTGGCTCTTAAAGCTAATTTCTATGCTATTGACACTGTGAAGCTGTAATTTGGTTTATCGTGTTCAGCGTAATGCTTTTTTGTGTCTTTTGGCAGTGAATTCAGGATGGTCGGAAATTCGAGTTTTAAATATTTTGAACCAAGAACAATTTTCTTCGAAATGTCGCTAAAATTGTTCTCCAAACTCGCTCAAGGGATAAGAAAATATTTTACTGGCTTATAATATTCCATCAAGGTGAGAACAAAAACTTGAGTTTCCAAATACGTGAAACTTGAAAATAGGATTAAAAAACTCTGCAAATTCTTGACACAACGGTTTAATATCTTCTTTATCTAAATCACTAAATAATAGATTATGAATTATCATTAATTATTAATAATTATTATCAAGTAGTGTACATTATTATTAATTATTATTGTTAGTTATTAGTATTATTAACAATAATTATTAATTTTTAATAATTAACTCGATATCTGAAAACCATGTGCTGTTTGAATCAGCTGGGCCAGTATGGACATTGAACCGTCACTCACCTACATGTTGAATACTTTTGATCTGCTCCAAGTTTAATCTCTAATTGCGAACGAACGGCTGGTCGTACAAAGCTCTGGATGGTCTAAAAAGTAAACTCTACCTACTGTAATTTCCGTTGAATTCGAATATTTCGAGTTTTGTTTTGGTGATTCGAACGGTTCATTATTGAAGATAATAAACCAAAAATCAGTCCGTTAGCAGTGCGCCGTTTTTCACTACTAACTATAATCTCTTTTGGATTAGGCCTAACGATGGGACGAGTTTTGGTTTCCTCCTGTCCAAATCTGAAAACAAATCAAAGAGAATCTCAAGTCAATTCACGTTACAAGTACTAAAAATAATGATTTTACAAGTAATAATAATGATTTCCATAATTGCCTCGCAGCAGGTTGATATGCAATAGCTGATGGTAGGAACCCGTTTCCTCCGTAGGTAGGAACTCCGACTCCACCTGTCGTTGTCTGAAGAATATCTTCGCTTTTTTTCCGCCTTCTTTTCACCTCAAAAAGAGAACAGGTTAATCCAATTAACCGTGATGCAGGGCGGCATGCAAAGGGGGCGTGGGTGCCATATGGCGGGGGTACCGTTTCAGACCTAATTCGTCTGTTGACCGCAGACCTTCTCTCGAGTCCCTTCGTCATTATCCAACCCGGGAGAATTGTAAATCATGGGCGCGTCTTTGTAAAAGATACTCCGGAGATTTGGAGAGGTGTACGCTGTTTACCACTGATTGAATCCGTGTCTGTAGATCAGCATTGTTTGAAACTGCTCACTGATCATAATCACTAATGATAGTGTAAATTTGTACTTATTTCTAGCGTGATAGTGAGTCATACATTCAATATCAATGCAACCATTATCAGTAGGTACACGTTGTGGTTTGTATGAGTTCAAGGTTCGTTTCCAAATTCTTTATTTACTAAAGATTAAGATAACAACTGAGCCATACA
Organism: Stenodema calcarata; assembly: GCA_963920205.1. Classification (NCBI taxonomy): domain Eukaryota; kingdom Metazoa; phylum Arthropoda; class Insecta; order Hemiptera; family Miridae; genus Stenodema; species Stenodema calcarata. The sequence goes on along the minus strand of OY986049.1, from coordinate 12,134,173 downwards.
GCCCATCTAGCTACACTTGCATACACTTGCATTCACTTGCATACATAAATCACATGTTGATAGAGTTGCAGCTCGTCAGCTGACCCAATTACCTACAAGCACACTAGGGATGAGCATCGATGAACAAAATATCGATGTTGACCATCGATGTTAACACGTGTGGAAAACGTCGATCTCTAAACATCGATGTATTTCGGTGCAAAACATCGATGTTTTAGGATAGATGTTTTTAAACATCATTTTATAAAGGTAATTTTAGGAATATAGGTACTGAATTGAAGCATTACTTCATTATAGGTGTACCACCGCTGATTACTCGTGACCACCAGTCATACTTATAATATAGTAATGCTTCAATTCAGGCTTGTTCATCTGGCAAAAAGCTCCCGCCAACAGCATTGAAAGAAGCGTAAAGCTCCCTGCTGGTGTAACAGAGGAAACATATTAGGTGAAACCAAGGGTGACTAATGGTGAGAGGGGGTTGTGGGAAGGAGACAGGGAACAGGAAAACATTGACGGTGGAGGTTAGGGGTAGGAGGATCAGGTTTCTATATGCACACTCAACAGCGAGGTGCGAAGCACCGAGCATCCTATATATGTGGCTGGCGGGCAAAATGGATATCATTCCTTTTTGCGGCTGAGGTTTTTTGGCGGGCCAGTTATTACAACGGAGTTGTTTTTGGGGGGATAATATTCATTGTATCGAAACTGTTCTGTTCAAATCAAATCTGTGATATCACAAACGTTTCAAATGAATACTCATCAACTACGGAGAGTATCAGTCACAATTTCTACGTAGCATAATTTTCTATTAATCCAACTCTGAACTTGTGGCGTTCGTTGGCGAGTTGCGCTCACAAGTCCGTACAGCGTCAGGTGTGGGCGTGGGGCAAGTGAACCGAACCATCCGCCTTGTGTCAGTTGGTCATCAGCCCAACCATGAAAATAATTCCAGCACGAGACTGGCGTATGTTGCCTGGAATTAGCATTTTATTCTTGAACCTGCGTGAAGAGATCTGATTCGTGAATAACAACCATGAAAAACCAATCCCTTCTGTACTGTCGTATAAATACGACTCTGTAGGGCGGCAGATCGCTCTAAAACCGTGAAATTACTTCGCAAGTGATTCAGCTCTATAGTAATTTACAAGCTAGAACGAAAGAAACTGTGTAGTGACTCATCATGCAGCGAAATTTTGTCAATAAATTTTCAACGACATCCTAACAAATTGAATGTTACCAAGTAACTGAACTTCATACTGCAAGCTCATTTCTACTGCAATAAATCAGCTACAAGTTAGGTTACATCTGGTTTCTCTTGGTAGAATGATTTCCATGTGACTATGTAGTTGATTATTTTAATTCCTCGGGAATAAATAACCTCTTTTATTACATTGCATTCCTTTGACAAATTTGGAAAAAACGACAACCATAAAGCATGAGTTTTAACATAAAAATTAAATATACACCATTCTGTATTTGTACTTTTTGGGTAAAACATTGTATCAGAAAAAAGGTGTTCAGAAAATTCTACTGCAGTCTAATTGCGTGCCCAGAAAATAACTGTCCTCAGCTGAAATTTGCCCAAAAGGTTTGTATGGTTTACTAAGTAGGTATCTATTACATACAAGATAAAGGTCAAGTTCGAAAGAGGGCAATTTCGGAAAACCATAAGCGAGACCAATTTGAGTCTTCGTGTATAAAAAATAGTGAATTCGTTTGTGGTTTTCATAAGAAACTACCCAATAAATCGATATTCATTCTTGGAACCAATGGTGCCATTAGTGACGCCCAACAATAAATTACGTCCTTGGGTTTCATGGATTTTGGTGGTGGCTTCACCAGATGATTATGGAACGCTGATGCCATTGTGGTGACAATACTTGTCTGGTAACATAACGTCTTGTCTGAATCGCATTTTGAACCAGAATATTCCGAGTCGGTTATGGCGCCACTAGTGTCAGTTTACGATAGAGATTTCGCAATGTATAAATAAATCCCCTAAAATCAACAAAATTAGGGGAAAATGAAGAAAACTGCAAAAAATAGTGTTAATAGCCAAGTTGTTCCATATTTTGACGGAGAATTGATCGTAACGAAAATGTAGGTAATGAACAATAGAATGAGTAGGAACATTGATTCGATAATTCACACATTGGTCAAAGCTGCTACAATGAACCATTTTTATGAGTTGATGTACGAAGTACTATGTTTTGATACGTGTATATTCAGTGGTAATTGTATACAATATATGGCGCCACCTCCAATCGTTTTGATACTAACATATAATGTAGTGGAAAGGTATAGAAATTAAAGAGGTACAACTGATTAGTACCATATAGATTAGTTGGACATGTAGATCAAGTGGACGGGGTTGCGGAATAAAAACATCCCCCAAACAACTGATTAGTACCATATAGATTAGTTGGACATGTAGATCAAGTGGACGGGGTTGCGGAATAAAAACATCCCTCAAACAACTGATTAGTACCATATAGATTAGTACCATGCCGGACTCGAACCCGGGCCTTCTGAGTGACAGCCAGATAACCTAACCACTAAACCAGATACAGAATACAGAACGTTTATTAACATAAGTTATGTACAATACAAGTATTGGGACATAGATTTATTACATCAACACCGGCCTAAGGCCTTATTTGACTTAAGATAATTGATTACATCCGAGGTTATAATTAATATGTACAATTAAGGGTTATGCCGTAGGAAAAGGGGAAAACCCACAGGTCAGGATGTATTACTTAACCTAGGAACTTAACTAATAATATTTACAATATTTACAATATATACAGTTGTTGGTAATGTCCAACTAATCTATATGGTACTAATCAGTTGTTTGGGGGATGTTTTTATTCCGCAACCCCGTCCACTTGATCTACATGTCCAACTAATCTATGGTACTTTCACGGGCTCAAACATGTTTCCGGCATTCAAATACTACCTCTTTATATTTCTATACCTTTCCACTACATTATATGTTAGTATCAAAACGGTTGGAGGTGGCGCCATATATTGTATACAATTACCTATTCAGTAAAGGAAACCGAAAGCGATGAGAACGTTTGTTTAGTAATTAGGTACATAGATGTTATGAGAAAACTTTACATAATTCCACCACCATAACTTGACTTCATTTAGTATCCGTAAGTGGTAGTTTCCGCGAGTCTCGGAAACGCAGTCCGGCCGAGCAACATTGTAATAACCCTCTGAATATCGAATGAAAAAAAATTACACCAAGTACCAGGTGGTCTCTGGCGACCCCACTCTTTTATTCCTTAATTTTTGTTAATTAATGCATTCTTTTCAATCAAAATTATTATTATTGAGGACAAGGTCACCAAGCACCAAGTTACTTGATTCCAAACCTGATAATAATAAACATAAAAACTTTTTAGTAGGCTGATCTTAAGATATTTTTTGTTGATAAATGCATTAAATTAGTGCATTGAATGAAGGAAAGCAAGTTCTATAAATGTTTAGTTATTTTAAAACTGAATTTATAAAAAAATCTGCTCATGAATGAAAAAAAAACTTTAGGACATTAACATTGTTTGTTCAATTACAATCACAATCTGGCATAGAATGGTAGATCTCCTGTGTTCTTTGCACAAAATTTTCTCATTACTATTTCACTTGAAAAGCAAAAACTAATATGACTAATAGGACTACGGGAAATATCAGGTGAATAAAAAATCGTAATAAATTTAATAATATGTTGTAAAAATATACAATCTCATCCAACCAATTCAGATGGTCGTAGGATAGGTAAATGTCCTAGAGTTTCATGGGGAAAGAGTTTGTATTAGAATTTGACATAAACAAAAAGAAGATTGTGGGGTCGTTAGGGACCCCACCTGGTATTCGGAGGGTTAAAGCGTGATTTAAAGTTCGAATTCCTGTGAATCGATTGCTCTCCAGCTCTCTACCCACTTGTATTGTAATAATTTCATTTGTGGTGTACGCTACTTGAGCCGGCTCTACAAGGTGGTTAACGAATATCAACCTTCGTATTTCAAGTGGAGCGTTTGGTGGCTCCAGGTGGTATGGGTGACACCTTGCACCAGGGCCCCCTTTTTTCCGCTCTCCATTCAGAATCTACGGCAGCCGCAGCCGAACAATACTGGCCGAGCTTGCCCTTGTTTCCCCCCTTTGGAAGCCTGCTCAACCTGATTTTTCATAACAGCCAAGTCGTCTGAAACCCAACTGAGGGCAATCGAAAAGGTGCATGAGATCAAAAACTGCAGTTAACCGAACCGAGGTTTTCACAACTTTTTGCAGCTCCTACCCGCTCAATATATTCACATTCTTGCCCTGTTGTTGAACACAAGGAACTCGTATTTATGTCGAATGTTTTTATACAGCCTAACTTGTTTATAACATCTCCTATGGTATGTATTAAATTTTTGATCTTAGTCCAAAGTTTGTAAAACTTGGCCCAACTTCTTTCTTCCCCGTCATGTCTCTAACAATCGAATAATTAGCTAATTTGCGAAGAAAAGGAAGGTATTGTTCTCGGTCCAAAATTGTTGATACCCAAATTTCGAAAACTTTTCTTACCGAAATCCGTTTCAGACCATCCTGAAGACCACCGCCAAAAGGCACCAAAAAATCATATATCATTTATATAATACATATAATATTATTGTGTTATGATCTTGATGACTAGTGGAAGTATATGGATGCGTTGAATGACCAAATACTAGTCGTTGGTGTGTAGGTTTTTATTTCACGACGTTTCTGCCCAGGAACTGGGCCCTATTCATGTGGAAATATTATGAGATGAAGTAAATGTCACAGTCTGTTGTTACCATGTGCTATCCCCTGTTCAAATCCCCGATGTGACATTTACTTCATCTCATAATATTTCCACATGAATAGGGCCCAGTTCCTGGGCAGAAACGTCGTGAAATAAAAACCTACACACCAACGACTAGTATTTGGTCATTCAACGCATCCATATAATATTATTTATGTCTCATTCCAAAGGATACCTCTCGATAGGATTGAGATTTAAAAAAGTTCAAATTTGCACGAAAAGAAGATAAGCAGATGAGCAGAATTGGGCCAAGTGAAATGAAACAGTCTGACAAGTGTAATTTTAAAGATTTTTTGATATTGAACACGATGGTGAAGTCAGAATGGCGATACTTACTCTGTTCTCAAACTGGAGCACTTTAAAGGTGAAAAAACGTGGTTGTTCCTTGATACGTTCTTCATGGTTTGTCTGCTCTAATCTGATAACGGAATGAAATATTGCAATTCTAACATCACCATCGTGTTCAACGTTGAAAAAATATATAGAATAACTGATACCTAGTACACTATAAACAAAATTAAGTTTGTAGATTTTTAAAAACTGAACCGGATGATGAAATCAGATTTGCTATATCTCACGAACAAAGTTAAAAACCAGTAAAGTAGAATCGTTTTTCATAAAACCTGTCATTTATTCAAAAATTTGCTCTTATAGCTATGCTGCATGACTGTGGATTTTCTAGTGTTTAAGAATATCAAATAGGAACCTAACCATATGAATTGAGACGACTCACACCTTAAAGCAATTCCTCACACAATCTCCTTCGTGCATAAGAAAGTAATTGTCAAATCTGTCAATACCCATTCAATGTGTCATCACCATTACATTTTTGGTACCACCTTCTGTACAATATGATTCCCCTTCAAACTAAATGTACGTACCACTATTTTACCTGTGACAGTAAGTAGGTAATGTATGTTCCTTTTTCTTACATTTATTTATATAAGCTCGAGGAGAAACATTTTCCATTATTCACTGTACCAATAAAATGTATCAAAATGCCTCACATCTACACATTCAGACATTCGTAAAATTCTCGTAGCGCTGAAACTAACAGATGTGATTGAGCCTCCAGCATCGGGCACTTCAACCCCTTTATCACATTAATTTCATGAGCGATTTCCAAGTACATACAGGATTTCTTTAATAAAATAAAAAGTCAACGCATTTATTGAAGTGGATTCCACTGAGCGTGAAAGCCCTATGAGAGGGCTACCCTGCACCCTTCCAATAGCCACACAGAATATATTGCTGTAACTAACAAACCTCATTTTTGTATTCACAACCCCCTCGTAAGGCAAAACATATTTTAAATATTCAATTGGGTAGCGGTCGGACAACAGTAAAATTATTAGTGAATAACCCGAACACTGATTAGAGCAAATTTACTATTGACGTTAATATTTACTGAGCTGATTTCACTCATAATACACCACTGTAAAGGACCAAATCTTTTATATTTCAGTAGGTTCATTCCTATGAAAATCCCAATAAAATCGTATAATGTATAATGAGGAACTGTATGTACTACTTACCTCTTGCATAGCGCGTTCAAGTCTTCTTCTGAGCGTGATTTCAATTCACGGATACCTAGATAGAAATTCCAAAGTATCCCAAATTGTTTTATTTATTGATTAAGAATTCATGTATTGCTAATCGTCCAGAGGAGTGTCGCTATCACTATCATCAATTTCTAGAAATGAACCCCTAATCAATGAAATGGTAATTCACTTAATCCATTGAAGTACACCACTTTTTGGTGATTGCATTGATTTCGGTTTCTTTTTCACCTATTATCGAATATTCAGATCATGGGTATTTTTTTTCAACTTGATTCAATGTCATCAAAGTTCAGAACATGAATTCCAAAAAGGATCATACTACTTCGTTTGGAATCCATTTATTCCCTGGGATAAGGTGTACCACCAAAAACCACGTGAAATTCATGGGAAAATATCATGTATTTTATGCAAATATATGCAATATAATATCTCTTTTGAAGGAACGGACAATACTCAGTACGGTCTAAGGCACTAATAATAAATTATTTACAATATTTCATATTGTACATTTTCAACAACAAAACCAATATTTACATCGGCAATGCCAGAGCCTTCACATAATTTAAAATAAATAATTTACGTGACTAGAACTAAAATGGCTAATTCAAATAAACATAATTTTCTAATGTACAGAGCGAAATAACGCAGAACATCACCAAAATGGCACATTATATGGGCCAAAATCCTAAGTTGACAAATCAAACGCTTGTATTTATATCTTACAAATCAACTGAACCGTTTTTGCCAATAATGAATGATTTTGAACACAATTAGGCAAGAAATATGCGTAAAGAACAATGTGATATAATTTAGTGATTCAGTCTTTCTTTTTGTTCTTAAGGCACTAATGATATAAATTAATGAAGAAAAGCGAAGAATGGACAAAACTATAAAATAATCAAATAAGGTTGTTGACTAAACTTATTGTCGAAGGTCGACATAAATAAGGGAAACTATATACAATGAATACATGACTTAGGAATATTATGGTGTGCATCATATACAAATGTATTTATGTACATGCTCATGAGGAGTTGTAGGAAGGCTCATGGCTGTAACAATCGTCACTCATGGGAGATTGGTATCCGGGGCATCCGCCTTCCGTGTGTTTGGTGAGGAGGGACATTCTGGAGAAGGTTTTGGAACAGGTCGGACACGAGTATTTCTTGACGTCCGAATGCGTTTGGAGATGAGCCCTCAAATTCGATCGATCCGCAAAGGCTCGGTTGCAATGTGGGCAAGTGAACGGTTTTTCGCCGGTGTGAGTGCGAATGTGGCCTTGCAGCAGCCACGGCCGCGAAAACGCTTTTCCGCAAAGTTTGCACTTGCACGGGAGAGTGTGGGTGCGGATGTGCATTTTCAGTGCACCTAAACTGACGTAGACTTTGTCACAATCTTTGCAAGAAAAGGTTTTCTTGGCGGACGATGAATCTTCATTAGCTTGGCAGTGGAATTGTTGGTGTTTGGAAAGGCCGGAATAGGTTGAGTAAGATTTTGCACAGAACGGGCACTGGTACCTGGGTGACGTATCTTTCCGTTGTTTCCTCGGCGGGCTGCAGCCTCCGCTGCTTCCAACGCTTCCGGGAGACGACAGATCTTCAGGCGTTCCGGGAGGATGAGAGTAAACACCGTGAGACAGCGACGAAGTCGAAGACGTCGGCGACAAACCGCAATCTCCGGCATACGGCATGTAAATCGGCTTTGGCTGCGGCAGCGACGGAACGTACGCCTGATGCGGCGGCGAGGCAGCCGGAGGTGCGTACTTATCACCGTAATAGTGGTAAATCTGCGGCGGATAGTGGTAGTTCAAAGGCAGGTAATGAGGCGGGTAACACGGCCTGGGCCAAGCCGGTAGCTCCGTCTGCGTGTTCAAATTCAACGGTTCCAAAGGACCTGTAGGTTTCCCAAGGAAATGACCGGTCTGAATCAGTGGATGAGACGCCGGAGACTCTTCCATCCTCTCAGGGGTTTCAGACTCTTTTTTCGTCGAAATCAGAGCAACTCCGATCGGGGGCGTTATCGACTTGCACGTCAAATCCTCAGGCTTCGTGCTTAGATTTTCTGGTTCTGAATGCTCGTCACTGGCATCTACAACAACCAAATAACAAAAAATTTAGTTTCAAAAGTACCAAAAATGCATGGTGATGTGTTACATGTATTTCCAACAATCATAAATTGTCAGATTTTAACAAGTAAAATTTTGGATTTCTAACTGGTCACTTCGACATTGCTAAGTTCTCCGTTAAATTCAAAAATTGGAATCAAATTTAATTTTCTTATCTTTGGTAAAACTGTGGAATTAATCTCAAGTTGAACAAAACAACAGGATTGACAACAGGCTTTTCTGACGTTATGAAGGATTTTTATTGAACGTCAATGTAATGAAATAATAGTGTAATGTTCACTGGAGGTATTGGGTTATTTTCATTGTTGGCAAATTTTGTTTGGGTATTACGAATTTAAGTTTTGTGGTATTAACAAGTTGAAATTTGTACACACCATTTATGTGGGCGAGTTCTTCCTTGATGATAACGTGGACTGGTCGCTTTTTCAGAGGGCAGTGAGAGTAGTTGCCCTTCTTGAAGAAGCTCATGGTCCTGGGCATCGTCGGCTCCTCGTTGACGATATGCATCTTGGGAACACGGGACGAAAACTTTTTAAAGTCCGTAGCACTGGATGTCGAAAAACACAAGTTGTACGTAAAATACGAAAAACAAACAGTCTTTGTGAAATCGTAACACTCAAAAGATCGTAATATCCCGTCGTAGGCGGTAAATACAGCTTGACGCACCGAACGCTGTACTCGACCAAACTTGGAATGATGTGTTGAGTCGGTGAAGTGGGAGATATTTATAAGGTCCCCACCCCTCGGGTCTACGGATTGTCCCCCCACTACGGACGAAAGAGAGGGGCGGACAAAAAACGGGACGGTGAACTACCGGTGTCTTGGCGAAACAGCTGCCCCCCGAGTCAGGTGGCAGCGGCTACGGCGGTTGTTGGGGGGAGGGGAGGGGGAGGGGGGAGGAGCACGTGCCCTTCAGCCAATCACAGGCCTCGATGGGGTTCCCTCCTCGACTGCCTAGCGGTACCGGAGTCTCTTCAACAGGTGCCTTCTTCTCCCTCTTCTTCTCCGCGTCTTCTGCTCCAGTCTGACCTGGTAATCTTCGGAGGTCAGTTCGTCGCGGGGTCTTTCACAGTCGCCCGACTCTACCGCTCAAAATCACTCTACCAACTCAAATCTCAGCGCAGACTTTCATTATACCAACCCAAAACTCTGCAAATTCTTCCTCAACGGTTATCTATAATATAAAACTCTGCAAATTCTTGACAATACGGTTCATTATCTTCTTTGTACAGATCACCCTTCTGTCTAGATCCTAAATGTTAGATCAATTATTATTATGAATTATCACTAATTATTAATAATTTTATCAAGTGCCTTGTGCAAATTATTTTAATTTATTGTTAGGTATTAATAATTTGATGTCGCGGGTCGGTCAAATGAAAATTGATTTATATGCCAACGTCTCGAACAATATATTAAATACTTTAAACCATTTGGTTAGACAAACGTTAGTTGACGTTATTGTTGATAATTTGTCCAGCAACTTTTTTTGTCAACAATAACGTCATTTGTCTAACCAAATGATTTAAAGTAACCATAACAAAAACTTTTAAATAACTACCTATAACAAAATTATTATCATACACACCATTAGTCCTAGCACAATTTGTCCAGCAACATTTGTTTGTCAACAAAAATATAATTTGTCTATCAAATGTTTTAAAATTTGCAAAACTACCTATAACTAAATAACTATAAAAAACCTTTTTGTCAATTTTCTCACGATACAAATGTAATTAATTAATAGCAATATTATGAAACTGTTTCTAGGCCCTGAAGATGAAGAAATATATTCTTCGAAACGTTGGCACATAAATCAATTTTCATTTGACCGACCCTCGACATCCTCAACATCATTCTTACTGACGGTCAAACTAAATCACACACACTCATTAATAATTTGTATTTATTATTAATAATAATTATGATTAATTAATACGATATCCGGCTGTTGGAATCGCCTGGGTTGCTTTATGCAGAACCTGAATGATAGAGATGATGAATTAATTACGAATAAAATGTCCCGATATAATTCTGGGGTTTTTAATACTACGTCGGTAATAATTTTTCTATAAAAGAAGTAGGTACCTACCAACAAACATTCGAAATTACCTTCATTTCCGTAGCACGAAACGTGCCACAGAACAAAAAACTCGACATCACTAAAACCATAAGATGTTCCAAACAGCTCGTTAGTATGAAAATTGACCTGTATTTCAACCGTTTGATTCGCGATCGTGTTGACAGGCTCAAACGTTGATCCGTCATTGTGAACGAACGGCTGGTCGTACGAAGCTGTGGATGGTCTTAAAAAATTCTTAGGAATAAACTCTATCTAAATATGAAATAAAAAACATACCGTTCTGTATGAATTTTTCGAGTTTTGGAATTTTCAAAATTTCAAAATTCGTTTTGAACCCCTTACCCTTGAATTAGGGCTATGAAAAGTTTCGAGGACCATTGTGGGGTTGGTCGGAACCCATAAAAAAATTTCGAAATTTTAGCTCAAAGCTAACTGGGCAAAGTGCCGCGGACGGACGGATTTTTTTTTTATTCGATTTTCTGAATCTACGTATCAACAAATTTTGAGGGGGGTTAAAAAATGTTTTCTTTGGGCGATTCCAATGGTTCATTGTCGAAGATGATAAACCAAAAATGAATCGCAAAATGTGTTGGTAAGCGCACAACTCAACAACGCCTTGACCAACGTCAAAGATCATATCGTTGGCATCACATGATAACCTCGTATCTTGGTTTTTGACAATTTTTTTTTAATTGAATTTTTTTATCAGGGGATTTTCGTCAAACATTGCCAGTGATTCCACGATCAACGCCAGCTGATGAAATCAATGCATGTCTAAAGTCCTCCAATTTGTGGAAACATGTCAAAGTACTTCATTTAAGCAAGAATATGCGTGTCGAGTTGCAAAATGACCAATCTGGAAACATATTCTCTAAACAACTCATTGACATTGGTAATGGCAAATTTCCTATAGACATGTTGACTGGCTGCATTAACTTTCCTCAAAGTTTTTGTCAGTTAACGCAATCAAAAGATGAACTTATTCATAAGGTGTTTCCAGATGTTTCTCAAAATTACAGAAACCATGATTGGTTGAGCGAACGAGCTATATTGGCTGCAAAAAACATAGATGTTAATGAATTAAATTACAAATCCAAGAACAAATTACAAGCGAATCGAGAATATATAAATCAGTTGATTCGGCTACTAACCAAGATGATGTAGTCAACTATCCACCGGAATTTGCCAGGATTGCCACCTCACAATCTTCAATTAAAGGATGGATCAATACCCAACGTAGTTATGATGTTGCGAAATATCAACCAACCGCATCTTTGCAACGGTTTAACAGTTAGCGATAAAAAAAATACTAAACAACCTGATAGAAGCAACTATACTCAAAGGAAAGTATAAAAGAGAGGTGCCATTTGAGTTTAAACGACAACAGTTTCCAGTGCGGCTTGCTTTTGCTATGACCATAAACAAGTCCCAGGGGCAATCATCAAGTGTTTGTGCTAGTAATCTAGAAAAAACCCATGTTTCTCACATGGTCAATTGAGTAACTGAGTTTGCTCTTCCATTCCATACCTCCAAGTTATAATCCCTACAACAGTTGTGATACAATGAACTGAGGTCGTTGCCACAGAGGGTTGACGGTACAAGTGCAGTGCCCTGAGACACCTAGGGAAGCTGATTAGGTACAACTAAACAGGTGTAGGGATTACCCAGGTAAGCTAACGGGACGTGACGTTCAACAACCTCAAAGGTGGTTGAACTGGCAGTGATTGGAGATTTTATCTGGAAGCGTATTTGATTTATTTATTTTTTCGCGGTGAGAGGCTGCAGCCGAACACTGATAATGGAGGATAAACTGTTCATCCAGTCCCAGCCCCATTTTCTACAATTCTTCTTATTACTAATAATGTAATTGATGGGGGTAATCGCCAAAATCTTATATTGTTTATTCGTGGGAATACTATATCTGGTGTCCCAATTCAGCACATGCTTTCAATATAATCTTTTTTATATTTATACCTATTATAATTGGAGGGTTCGGAAATTGATTAGTACCTCTGATAATTGGAGCACCAGATATAGCATTCCCACGAATAAACGATATAAGATTTTGGCTATTACCCCCATCAATTACATTATTAATAATAAGAAGAATTGTAGAAAATGGGGCTGGGACTGGATGAACAGTTTATCCTCTATTATCAGCTAATATTTCACATAATGGAGCATCAGTAGATCTAGCAAATTATAAGACTTATTCAGTACTTTATGTTAAATTAAGTTAAATTAACATTCATTTATATAGTTATAAATCAATTATATAGTTATAGTACCTATCAATTTATATAGTTATAGTGTAAATCAAGAGCTTTCCAACGAATGGAAAACTATTTTTGTCCGATGAAAATGAAAGAAGTTTCATTTCCCTAGCAACTACTCGCTTGTACGTGAAAATCATCGTTAAAATTTCGTGACACTTCCGCGTGACATTTTTCGGCTAGTTAGTCCAAGGCTAAAGCATGTTCCATGCTAAAAATTTAAGGAAAAACAACACGAAAACGGATATATTCAAAGGAGTATTACAAAGAACTTTCAAATAAAACTGAAAAATTTCGCTGTTCGTCACCACTGCTATTGTCAGACTCCTCCAACATGATGCTCATATCACCATCTTCTAGACCGACTGCACGAGAAGTAGTTGCTTCATCTTCAGTGTGGGCAGAAATAATGTCTGTGTATGTGATTCGTCTGATCGATATTAGCTGAATTTCAAGGGAAAATCTGGAATTTCACTGAGTTGAGCCGTTTCTCCTAAAGAAAATGACGGGTGAAGACTCAATCATTGTGTGGAGAGTGGAGACGTTTCTCCTGAATACAACTCTTCATCGAACGTGGATAATGTTGAGGTAAAACGACTCTTAGCGAGCGCTAAGACGTTTCACCTCAACTAACACACACAAAAATTATATGTGACTGAAAATTATACTTGCAAAAAGACTTCGATTAATCTATTGAAATAATCGATTTTTTCTCGATTTCTTTGGATCGCTGTGAGCATTGGATCTCTATCGATGTCCCTGAAGAAGAATCAGATCGATAGGACTGAGGTCCACATGTTTCCCAGTTGTGATGAGAGCTAGGGACAGTAGGTACTTATAAAACTATTTATGTACGTCATTTATTTGTATTTAAGTGACATATGTTCATAATTTCCTGGGTTATTTAACAGTAAAGACGGTAAATTCGTGGGGGTCCACTCTCCGCCCTCCATCACCTAGCTACCATCCTGACGCGACGTTTTCCCTTACACCCTCCGGCAAGGTGTTCCACTGATCCATCTGCTCCCTGAAACCACTCAATCTGTAACAGAGCACATGCCCTAGCACTATTCTTCTCCCTAAACACACATGCTCCCACTATTGTCACCTTTCCAATAGTCATAGTTTATTTATCCACTCTCAATACCTTTCATTTTCACTTCACCAGTCTCTCAGGAAGGAGCTTGACACAAAAATAGGTTAACTTGTAGGTCATTGATAAGGTAGGTTACTAATAACAAGTCACGTCAACGAGAAGGGAGGTGGGATAAAGAAAATACATTTTTAAATTAATTTTTTTGCCAATGCATTTTTGGATTTCTGCATTGTTCCTCTCTCCGTAACATCGGCGCACACAATTAGTAGGTATCAAATAATAAAATAAATTATGATCTGAGGATATTGTTGAAAATATCGTTAAACTGGCTGCCTCTTTAATGCCTAACAATTTATTTTTAGGTGGAACTGACAAGTGAATATAGAGTCTAAAAAGTGGATTTTGTCAAAATCTCAAAATCACCTGTTTATTTATTTTTTTAACGCTCGGTGATATTATTAATTCTTATGGCAGAATTGCGAAGGTATGCTAAGAAATGCGCCAAAAGGTCATCTTTCTAATGGACCCAACAAAAAGTTTGTTACTGTTGCATTGAGAGAGATAATAAGGTTTGAATGCGAAAAAAAACTTCTTCTTTCGGGCAAAATCTTTGGGTTTTCATGACAAATGTACCCCTTGTAAACTAGGTAGGTAGTGAGTTTTGAGTCCTTTTTATGATAATGTTTTGAGTTTACCGACGAGCGGGTCTTTGCATTCGACGAAACGGGGGAAATTTTGAGCAACTTGTGAACTGAATTTAGTAATGTTCGAAAAAAAAAAAAATAAAAAATTCCATATGTAAGCCGTCAGACTAATAGACCGCGCGGCCGCCAGAAGAGCGCCACTGGATGAGGGCTACCAGGCGACCCCCACCACAGATCGCCTCCAGACGTTTCCCCCTCCAGCGACCTATTTAAGCCCAGCGCTGAGGGCTAACAACAGAGTCCAGCAAAACCTCTCCTTGCGATAATAGCCCGTCCGAGTGCTAGCAGTTGTGAATCCCTTTCAGTTTTACAGACGCCCTCCGAGCGTGATTGTGAGTAGAAGCGTCAGTTACGACGACAGTAGTGACATTACGCGTACAGACAGTGATCTGCAAGAACAGCCCGTCCGAGTGCTAGCAGTTATAAGATCTCAGTACTGTGAGTTATATTTACACCTTTTCTGGCCAGATAGGGACGTTGAGTACACATAGGAGTCACCTCCATCAAGCTACACGTAACCCAAGTAGGACGGTTACGCATACCTTTGTAAATCTTTCATTCATATCTTTCCATTTGCTCATTCACCCAGGGACCTGTTCATATGGACAGCCCTGGCCCCATTTAAAAGTCACTCTAAGTTGATATACTAAGTTGATACGTCACTTGAGACGTATTCTGGTTTTAAGTTACACCAAGCCAAGTATATTTCGTTTGTTTCATATTTTGCATTTCTTGAGTTTAATATATTTCCATTTATTTGTTACAAGTGTTGTTCCTTTCGTCACCCGCACCCGTGTTGGCGTTTATGTAACTGACGCACAGTCACTTTTCTAATTTTGGTCACGCTACAGGTGTGTCAGCTTACATATTGGTGGCAGCGGTGGGATTTTTGTCTGGTAAGCCCAGGCACGAATCCAGTTACGCCGACACGAGGTGACGAGAAGAAAGCAAAACAACAACAGAGTCACTCACACAGAATATCATACACCGTCATTTCCTTGACGTATTTTTGATTACACATTTTCCTTGTTACACTACACAATCTTACTTTGCAACAGGGGGGACAGTAACCCTATAACTTCAGTCACTCATTTTAAATCACACATTTCACTATGCCCAGAATTCAGAGGAACGGGGGGAACGGTTCGTCACCCGACGTACTGGACACAATCAATGCTACATTGATCCGCCTGTCACGCCTGTTTGACCACGGGCCCAGGTTACACTCAGACGCCAGTGATTACAGGGGGACGAATATACCGCGTTCTATGGTCATGGAGATAGATCCATGGGACCCAAAGAAGACAATGACGGGACGACGTGACGCCAAGACGCCAAGACCTAACCCCAGGTTCCCGTGCATGTTTTGTGGGGACATGTCACACTTCCCCGTGGACTGCAGTCACAACCCACAGAAGACTATCTTCTGCAATTACTGTGGGGTACACGAACATCTCGAGATTGACTGTATCAAGAAACGGAGCCTTCTACCCATTTCACATCCACCTGGGGTACGAAACGTGTCAACTGGACCATTGGCCATAGGAGGACGCCCACAGTCACGAGCCTCAACAGCAAGCATCACCTTTCAAGATCCAGCCAACGAGGAGGTGATGGAAGAATGCTTAGCGACGGTTATTGAGTCCATTCAAGGTTTTTCTCTCAGAGTGCCGGTGACGGTCACTTCTGACCCAACACACACACATGGTGGGCCAGAGACGCAAGTGACACACCCGGTGACGCTTGCTCCTGAGTTGATACAACCCTACCAAGGACCAATGACGCAAGTAACGCACCCGGTGACGGCGGTGACGCCCCCGGTGACGACGGTGACGCCCCAGGTGGCGCCGGTGACGACGGTGACGCCATTGACGACGGTGACGCCCCAGGTGACGCCAACCCAAAGAACTACCTACACGCCCCGGATACCCATGACACAGGTGACGCCGGTGACGCCCCAGGTGACGCCAACCCAAAGAACTACCTACACGCCCCAGATACCCGTGACACAGGTGACGCCGGTGACGACGGTGACGCCCCAGGTGACGCCAACCCAAAGAACTACCTACACGCCCCAGATACCCGTGACACAGGTGACGCCGGTGGTGACGGTGACGCAAGTGACGCACCCAGTGACGCATACTTCTACACCTATACATGGATATGACGAACCGGTGACACAGGGTACGCATACGATGACGCGTAACCCTAAAGCCATACAACGCTGCGACAACTTAATTACACGGGACACTGTTTACCCAAGGGGACGCCGTAGACTACGGGGAAGGAAAAAGGAAGACGGTAACCTTTAACCTGTCTAGTAATTAATTACACAAACATACACCTTTTTTAATTCCACCTTTTTAATTAACCTTTTTCACCTTTTTAATTAACATACACCTTTTTGTAATTAATTACACGTACATACACCCTTTTCTTGATATATGAACCACTTTACAATTTAGTAAAATTTTAAGAAATTAAGCTATCTACTGCTTGGTGTAGCTTACTCTCGGGACCTTGACTTGCTGATTTATATCTTACTCTGCTACCTGCAATTCTTGTAATTCTTGTAATCTTTTACTTACCTTTTGTGCATATTTTTTTTGTAAAACTTGCTAATTATAACCAAATTTAATGTAAAAAGTACTTACCTTTTGTGCATATACTTATACAATTTAACAATTGTAACTAAATTTAGCGACTTAACTATTTGATTTAACCTTCCTATTAAAATTTAACTCGCTTCAACTCACTTGTTTGGGCACTGATCGACGACAACACCAATCTTCGGGGAATCTATGGTTACCGGCGAGGACGCCGGCTCCCAGGAGGGAGGGGAGTGTAAGCCGTCAGACTAATAGACCGCGCGGCCGCCAGAAGAGCGCCACTGGATGAGGGCTACCAGGCGACCCCCACCACAGATCGCCTCCAGACGTTTCCCCCTCCAGCGACCTATTTAAGCCCAGCGCTGAGGGCTAACAACAGAGTCCAGCAAAACCTCTCCTTGCGATAATAGCCCGTCCGAGTGCTAGCAGTTGTGAATCCCTTTCAGTTTTACAGACGCCCTCCGAGCGTGATTGTGAGTAGAAGCGTCAGTTACGACGACAGTAGTGACATTACGCGTACAGACAGTGATCTGCAAGAACAGCCCGTCCGAGTGCTAGCAGTTATAAGATCTCAGTACTGTGAGTTATATTTACACCTTTTCTGGCCAGATAGGGACGTTGAGTACACATAGGAGTCACCTCCATCAAGCTACACGTAACCCAAGTAGGACGGTTACGCATACCTTTGTAAATCTTTCATTCATATCTTTCCATTTGCTCATTCACCCAGGGACCTGTTCATATGGACAGCCCTGGCCCCATTTAAAAGTCACTCTAAGTTGATATACTAAGTTGATACGTCACTTGAGACGTATTCTGGTTTTAAGTTACACCAAGCCAAGTATATTTCGTTTGTTTCATATTTTGCATTTCTTGAGTTTAATATATTTCCATTTATTTGTTACAAGTGTTGTTCCTTTCGTCACCCGCACCCGTGTTGGCGTTTATGTAACTGACGCACAGTCACTTTTCTAATTTTGGTCACGCTACAGGTGTGTCAGCTTACACATAGTTCAATTATTATGTGTTTAATGTCTACAATCCTGCCTTGATAAAACTCTACACTGATAAAACAATGTTGGTACAGTGAAATTCAGGGGAATATGTTGGGGAGAATAGGGCTCCAGTATTCCCGTATTCGCTGGAACATACTACATATTACGTACTTACTAGTGCAAGAAGTTACAACTCAATTCCCTGTTGATATGGTGCGTATTAACTGGGCATATTGTCCGTCTGAGTATGGATATTGCGAAAATTATAGTTATTACTTCGTACGTAGATATTACACTCTCGCCAACTTACCTTTAAGTAGCTAAGCTCCACTGAAACAAGAAACTGAGCCATATTTTTTCACGTTCTCAACTTCCGTCAGACGTACAACAATGAAGTAACTGATGGAATATTCAGCATCTCAGGCACGAAGAGCCGTTGTCCAGTGATCCGTTAATACTTTCAAAGCCGGGAACAGGGTCGTAAACAATGACAGACATTATCAGGCATCTCGATCAAGTAGGAAGTTATGATAATATTGTAGGGCCCCTTCGATATTATGTATCCCGCGTGAGTAATAGCGTGCAGACCCGCAGTCCCCCTCAGATAGTCTGGCGTAGCGAGCCGGTCAGCGTCTAGAACAGCGCACGACACTCGTAGTCTTTAGACACCGGCGGGTTCCACTTCGCGATTTGTCATAATCCAGCGCGGGTTCGCTAGGATCAAGATATTCTCCTTTTCAATGGATTAGTATCGATCGGTTGTGATATAATTCACCATGAAGGCGTAACGATCATATTATGAGGGGGAATGTTGTGTATGGACTTCACAAATGACCTGATTATCTTCTCAACGTCACTCGCGTGTGATGCTGTCACTTATACTATACTATAACTTCACCGTGACGATCAAATTATCCTAGACCAAATTTTAAAACTACTACCTACTTGGATTTAGCTAATTATAATCATGTAAAGTAGGAAGATGAAAGCACTGGTAATCGACATCGTTAGGTCAATTCTAACTTCACGTCTCTCTCCATTAATATTTCCGGTAGAAATCTCATACTTTTCTAGCTGACGCTCCCATGTCCCCTCTTCCGTGCCAAACGTTCAAAAAAGCCAAAGACATATTCCAAACAGTGGGAAAAGATTCTTTTCTGAAAAACTCCCACGCACCAGTAGTCGAAACTTCAAAAAACTGTCTGCGTCTGTAGTCGACATGGCAAGGCACCAGTAGTTGACAAAAACAGAAACTCATATGTATCGGTAGTCGACAAATAGGTAAATATGCAATAACTCGACCCGTCAGAATAACTTGGGGAAATTATACTTTGGCTAATAATAAAAATATAATTATTGACATTAAATCCGATAGCGCTTTTCGAGGATCCCTTTAAACTGGTTACCAGGTAACTTGCTACTTAATGTTTTCCATCAGCCGACAAAGTATATGACTCTATGTGGACACCGAAGTTCCCTCATTGCGGTCTTAGCTGGTATTATAGGAAACATAAATTATTGTCGACGTTGTGAACAAGATATGAATACTTCACCGTTGAGTCATCATACCCCAGTGATGGCGACTTTTACTTTTCTTCTCTTTACAGACCGCAAATCTTCTAATCGGTAGATGGCTTAAGATACGATAATATTAGATTATCGCTTACTTGACGGTTACTCCGTCAACGTACTCATCAGGCTCTAAGGTTGGAAACGTTTAACCTTTTGTACCTTTTTCGATGGCACTACATATGATTCATAGGATGCTATTACGCTGTCTGTGGCTCGAAGTACGGCCACTAATTGTGAGATTCTCAAGATAAATTTTAAGCCTAGTATTGACAGTTCGAGGCATGTGCGTCCCGAGGCATTCGAAGCGAGCAACCCGGGTATCGACAGTCCGAGCGTGGGCCTTGGGGTATTCGACACATGCCTCGGGGCACATGCCGCGCACTGTCGATATGCACCTTTATGCTTACTGCAGTAGGACAAGAATACTCCGAATACTTTCGTGCTGAATCAGTCCATTTAGATCCAAATGATACCAAATTATAACATGCAAATCAAAAACTGGCTCCATTACTAAATTAAGTAATGGCATTTTTGGCCCTAGCCTTCCAGCAATGAGGTCGGGTCAATATGACCCAAACATTTAATCAACCGCCAATGATTTTACTGTGATTCACAGTATTCCCCCTCCCTTTCCCCTTATCTTAGCAACTTGTTAAGACTTGTTTCATATGTCACCAAAAATAATAAACCAGTTGCTCAGATTTCGTCTCAATACCATGTGCTCAAATTGACTAAAGTACAGGTTACAAAGGTAAACATTACCTACAAAGTGGGCCTATTGCTTTATTTTTCCGTTATTTGAATATCAATGGGATCAATTCATTTTTGATCTTCAAACAGAATAAGGGAGCATCTCACGTTCAACTTATCTAAAAACCAGACTCATGAACTGGTTCAAATTCGCGCGGCCAAATGGTCATAAAATTTCAGTCTGCTCAAACCACTGAAGCAGAAAATTAGATCAAAATTGAACGATAGAAAAGTAGTGATGATCCCACAAGCTGAGGAAGAACCGTATTCAGTTCATTATTCAGTAGGAATCATAATGAATGAAGTTTGACACTAGGTCAGCTAAGGCGTAGTTGGAATCAGAAGTACAGAAGAATCCCCGTCACAAGGACTTCATGGGCATGCCCGGACACGGGTATTGACTAAACTGATATTATGCTCATAAACTCCAAAGGAATATACGAGTAGGTATTCCATGATATGGAATAACGATTTGAAGAACATATACCTAATATATTATGTTATATAATATTATATGTTAACATAATAATATTATTATTATGTTCTTCAAATCGTTATCCTAGTTTCATAATCATGAGAAAGCCTGAAGGTAAATAAAATATTATCATTTTAAATAATAATATTATCACTTTGGTTGCAATAATATATATTATATATTATTGCAACCAAAGTGATATACAAATAAAGACACATTTTTCACATCACTGAAGCTGTTGACAAATGAGAATTAATTCTCATGTCAGTAGCAGGTCCCGGATTAGTCTCTCGCTATAAGGAGCTTTGTAGCTAAGGAAATAGTGACTGATGTTCTACATTTCATATCTGGACTTAATAACTGGACAATTCTGAAAGTAAATTGATGTAACAGAATAATGCTGATAATTGTAGTTCATTGAGTCTTTTTTCGGCCCCTCAATTTCCTTGGACATTTCCAGGAAAATACTCTTTCGTCTGAGTTCACTCAATCTATTTTTACAGTTACCCAGTTATTTATATTTACGTAGTTAATGTTGTGGAGTAACTGGGACGACAGATGCATAAATAATTCTATTTGTATTTCTTGTTTCTCATACGATATATGTCAAAGGGGACTCGATTGCAAAGCCACCTGAAACTTGTGGAACACCTTGTGGATGCTCTTTCTGCAGTTCCCCTTCATCTCGAAGCCAAGTACCTTCCAGCTTTTTCTCACACCAGGTGACGCAATATGCCCCAAAACAACCCCTCAACTCCTTTCATTCTTCTTCCAGTTTCACGTGATTTTTCTTTCCATCCCCTTCCTCACTCCATTGTCAGCAACCCTATTTTACATCCACTTCCTATTTCTACCTTCTATCCGATAGAAGGTATTTTTCTTATTCTTCCTTCAAGGTTTGAATAGGTCATTTTAAGCTTTTTCCCTTTGCACTATAAAACCGCACAGGATCTCCCCTATTCTTTTGAAGTATTTTTTTCTCCAAGGTTAATTTTCCCCAAAGCATCCCCAAAAGATTTCATTCTCCAACGGTTTTCGTGCATTATTGTTTGTCCAGCAATACATTTAACCTTTCCACGCTGCTTTTATTTGTTCGATCATCCCCCAAAACCGCTTCTATTCATAAAAAAATGTGCAAACGCGGGAAACAAAATCGGGCCTATGGTTCTGTTGAACAGCTAAGCTCTGAGGGGTATGTAGATCTCATCACTCTTCAGAAACCATCTTTAAAATGTCAAAGTTTGTTCTTCACATTCTTTGTGTGATAATATTGAACTTCACTTCAATTCAATTCAATTTTTATTCAAGAAAACGGTACAGAATACATATAACAAACATTTTTCAGCCTAAGTAGGTACATAACGATAGTTCCAGAATAAAGGTGGATTTCTGAGCCTAAGATCCTGAGACCCGTCCAGGCTCGTCTCTTCCCTGCTTTTTAGAAGTAGTACAAATTATGCATCTGAAACGCTCATTTTATTTGATATTCAGTGCAAAAAAATGTAGGTACGAACTACCTTGAATTACTCTAATAATTCTAGTTCTCCAAACTACCTACACTGTAATTAAACCTGTATATAATTTACTTTCGTTATTTCCAAGTTCCAAATATTCAAGAACCCATTTTTTGAATTTTCCTGTTCATGATTCAGTCTTAGTCGGTAACTTTTCAAATAGGGATGGAGCCAGCCACGGAGTTTGTCGAATGAAGAAATCATTCTGAGATTGGCATTTGCTCGCGTCGGCTTAATCAAATCATTTCAGATGTTTATGTACATACAAACGAGTTCTATAGATGTAAGCCATTATGGGAGTGAGAACATCGAAGGTTTTGTACAGGGACCTAGTTGCAGAACGCTTATCCAGAATTCATTGCTATGTTTATTTTATTAAAGGTAGAGGCATAAGTACCTCCTCATCCAATAATACAATAATTTAAGATGCTATGTACATGAGCATAATACACCATTCCAAGATTTGCTCTTGTGAGCAAACTTCGTAGCATTAGGGAGCATTAGGGATTTTCTGATTTTATTGACCAATGCTGCAGCATGTTCCTTCCACTCGAGATGTTGTTCTAAGTAAACACCGAGATATATTATCGAATTCAGCCTTTCTATTTCCAACTTTCTTGGTGTCAACATTGTAGTCTTCTACATATCAATATCCTTGTACCAATCTGAATTCTACCCACATCATCATAACGGATGTTTAACGAGCAAAAGTATCAACTTGAGACTTCGTGTGCAGCTACTTCTGTTGGTCACTATTATTTGTATGTATCATAGACGATCTAACATTGGTCTCAGGTGAGAACCCCAACGTTGTTCAATCAAGGACCCGTTCGGCACGAGATTTACACAAACACTCCTCCAGTTCTATCAGCTTATTTGTTAGTTTATTGAGGATACGACATTGATCCGTCTCTCGTTTTATGTCTCCACGAGTCGGACTCGAGAAGGACGTAAATAGCGTGTTAAAGTTCAGTTAGAGCCTGGAAGACAATGGGGGCTCTGAACTAGTTGTCCTAGAGATAGCATCTTGAGCGGTGCATAAGATAGCCGCTGGAGCCACGGATGGAGAAAGTACCGGCACGACACGGCGAGCTCTACCGTTCTGAAGGATATCCCTATTTCAACGAATTCCTCGTCATTAGGCGAGATCATCAAAAAAACGGATGGAATTACCCGGAAGAATTTCAAGGAGCCTGCATAAAAGTACGAGAGTCGTTCAAACCGATTGCTTATCGACATGAGATAATGCACCTGAAATGCACCGGTCTTGCATTACCATTTAGTAGGGGTACTTCCAACTTCATATTGTTCCGGCTAATCTGGTTTTGGATCTCACGTTTCCAGTAAGATCATGCTCATTTGAATTTTCCCAGATAAACCATGCTCTCTTTCGATCTTCGTCGGAGAGCCGGGCAACCAATCCTTTTGTAGGCAAAACAATTTTTCAACAGCTGAAACACTAGTCGACGTGAAAAATGACGTTAGACTACTTGAGTGTACGAGTGGTAAAACAAATATTAGCGTTGGGTAATGCCATAAGAATTAAATTTTATCAGGAGGTGAAAATAGCACTTTTATGAGCGAGCAAAGAGTGTGGATATTGCTAATTATTCTATACAAGTCATTATTGGGATCATAATTATACCGACAGTAATCATCGTACATCAATCTTCCCGACAATTTTACGTTTTCATTACTTCTAAACCTAGGTATATAACGAGCACTATAGTATGTTACTCATCCCTCTTATAGTAGTTATTGAACGAGAACTGGTCGTATCCTATAAATGCTCACCTCCTCTGAATGATTTCACTACATTCAGCTCATCTAAGTCTTGAACGATGCAGTCTGCGAATCGTCCAGGGCCAAACTAGATAAACAGAGGTCATCAGGTCAGCCAGCGCTACCCGGTCCTACTTTTACTGGAGGTAATTTTCCTCAGTAACCGCCGGCGGGTCGATTCGCCCTATATAACCTTAAATGAGACGTAGTGCAGCTAAATGCGCTCTAAGATCAGATACAACGCTCAAACTATTTACTGATAACCTTGGTCTTGCCCACTAAATGCCAATAGAGGCGGCTTTTTGCGTAACGTGCGCGTGAACTCCCTTTATGCGTCCCTCCTACATCACACTTCATTTTCAATTGTTCATGGCGGTATGGACAACCATATCGCTCAGTGAACCTAGAAAAAGTGTCCGGTATATCGCAAGCGTGAAAGCTACGGACGGACCAGTCATGAACTCAACATAGCAAAATCAATTAAAACTTCGCTCCTCTGCACTTGTCCTGGCACATCAATTCAACCTGGTCAATCTTTGTTCTCACACTTGATCAATATGATAATTACCACATGGACCAACCGCTTTACGTAGGCACCTATGATGTGACTTAAAAACGACCCACAAATTATCCAACGAGCAAGTATACTTACTGTTTCACGATCGAACTTTGAGTCCAATCAAGTTTTCAATTAGGTTCTCTGAACACCACTCTTAGCAAGAAAAATTCTGCATTCGAATAAACTCAATCCCCTCAAAAACAACTCCGTTGTAAAAACTGGCCCACCAAAAAACCTCCGCAGTCGCAAAAACGAATGATATCCATTGCACCATTAAACTTCAACGGAAGCTGACGTTATAAGATGCGTGAAGCGCATGACGTTATAATATAACGTCATATTATGATGTTTGTTTACGAACATAACCTGTTAGGGTTGTTAGGGTTGTTGACTCTCATATTACGATCGAAAGTTGGAAATAAGATATCAACACGACCGTGAGTGACAAAGCCACGCATTTTCCATGTTTTTATAACATAAGCCGACAGGCTTCAAGTAGGGACGGGCGAAGCGTCGATTTTCTTCATAGGCAGCTATTATTTAATATTAGCTGCCTATGAAGAAAATCGGCATACTCGGTGAAATTGCCATTCGCAAGAATGAAAACTACGAAAACCAAACTGAGTGGTTGGGAGAAGATGTTCCACTTGACGTGCGATATGTGGGAAGACGAATCTCTTGAAGATTGACATTTAGTTTATAGGTCGATAGCCAGTCACATCATCAGCTCGTTTCCCCTTTTTTGTGAAACATTATAATTTTTGCCATCTTCCATTCCTTGGGGAAATAACCCACCATGAGGATGGCGCGAGAAAGTTTTGTCTCCGTGAGTAGCGTTTTAAGGAGAAAATGTTTTTATGTTTGTTTAATGCTTCCCATTTCCTTTTTGCTGTCAGTTTCGTAGAACTAAAATGATGTTCTTATGTATGTTGACCAGCCTTCGCACAGTGTGTAATTTTGCCAATCTAGGAGGACGAAAATCGAAAAATGAACTATATGTTAAGGCTTTTAATACTACATATGACAGGTACAATATCCGAGGGTGTTGGAATCTAAGCAGTTAGAATTTTAAAGCCAGTTAAAATGACGTACTTTACACCCAAACTTGCCTATTCAATGTTACATACAAGGAACCACAGCAAGCCTTCCCTTAGTCCTTCTTTGTTCATTAGTTTGCACGGTCCTGTTTTCCAGTTACTTCATAATTATTCTCTTTTCATTCATCATTTGAGAATGGTTACATTTGACATGGTTACAATAGAATACGTGTAAGTTTGAGAGATTAAAAATTTTGTTCAACTTAAGCGAATAAAATTTTAAGAAATCACACTCTTATTGACTGTTGGGGAAGTTTACTTCCTCATTACGTGGATTCACGTCTCGCTTGATGTACGAGTATTAACGCAAAATTAGGAAAGTACGAGTAGAAAAGAGAACATAACCAGAAAACTTTGCCCATTTTTGCCCGTTTTGTCCGAATCTTGAAAAATGTTACATTGGACAAAGTAGTCACCTACGAAAGGCTGTATGCTAGATATGACTACGTTCTTCGTTTTTTGTTTGAGAAAAAAAGCTGGGAAGAATTGCCTGAGGAAAAAATACAAAAATTAGAGCTCTTCTGAGTCGGACAATAACTCCGATATACAGACATTGAATGGAAAAATTTTCAAATAAATTAAAAATAAATTAGAATTAGAATTAAAAATAAATAAATGAAAATAACTAAAATTCTTGAAATTATATAAAATATGTAATTATTAAAATGATTACTGTTGTGATATAATTCTTAATGAAGCTCATTAATTGTCTTAGTTTGACCACTTTAATGTAAAAAAATTTATTAAATCCTCATTCTGAGAACGTATAGTATTTTCGTCCTCCTATCGGAATCTATAGAATCTATAAAAAATATAAAAATAAAATAAATAAAATATATCTATTAGATATATTAAATATATCTAATTTTAATCTATCATTTTTGATTGGCAAAATCACACACTGTCAGTCGGGTTAAATGGGTGATGTTTCTTCTGTCCTCTTCCACTGCAGATCGGAGGTATGTACTCGGAGCAAAAATTTGATTATTTTGATTTTAATGATTATAATTATTCTATTCTAGTCTTTCTGAATATGTTCAGCCAAGTTTAGAATGCCAGTTCTCAATTTGAAATTCGCTATAGTTTGGGCTTTAAAAGTTTGTACGCACCAAGTTTGAGATCTACATTTTCGCACGGGTAAATATTTTCTACGACTCCCACTACAAAAGTTGGTACCTGTTCCTGCCGAAGATTCTTTGAAACCCAATATCCCCAATCGGAAGCGGCAGACAGGATCTCACGGGGCGTGGTGGACACGTCTATGCATCCGCTCAGGTGGCTCCTCCACTTCCAAAGAAGCATCCGGAGCCTTCGACCTGGTTTCAGAGACTCTCCTCAATGAGTTTCGGGAATGCATAATTTATTATGCAATGCAAGAAGATCAGGTTCATTCACGGATTACAGGTGGTTGAACATCCTGCCGTCGCTATCCCGTTGCTATCTCCGGCTCTCGTGTTTTCTCACAATAGGCTCACATGATCAAAATGTTAAATTAATTCGTTGTTGATTCGAAATTGAATTTTTTAAATAATAAAGGTGAACGATCCCAACTAATCAATCACACTAAGTGTAACTTCTATGTTTGCATTTATTGGTGAATATTCACACAAGTATTTCGTACCTCAAGTTCTAACTCAGCTTTCCCAACTACTCAGGAGAAAAAAAGAACGGATTTTCCAACGTACAGTAGTAATTTTCATGGTATCGAGGCTTTTCTACGTTGAAGAAGCGTTTTCCTGCATTGCAATAAAGGCCAAACCAATGAACTAGAAAGACGGACCGAGAGATTTCGCATAATATAAGTATCCGTTACTAACTCATTTCTCCAAAAAACTGAGTTAGACCTTGTGGGATCTTAAGGGACGATTCAAGACTATTTCTGCCCTGTTAAGAAAACCCGCCTGAACTCTAAATAAGTACTTAATTGGTTTTTCAGAAATCAGCTTCAAATTTTAGCAGTGAAAACTTCCCTTTTGTTCACTGCAAAACAGTCCCGCAACCCCATTTTTTTGGTAGGACATCGATTGATGTTCAGTAACTGAACTTCAGTTAGGCGCGGTGCCCACTGGAGCGATACGATATGCGATGCGACAGGTGATCCAATAAGCAACGCGATCTTGATTCGACACAGATCGCTCATAGTGGTGCAAACGTAATGGAAGCAACTAAACTAGCGCTCACTAGCGCGATAGCGATACTACAACGATAATTATAGGTGTCGCGTCGGTCGAGGGGACAAAGCTGCCGGGTCGCTCATCGTTCAGAACGTCCGATAAATCATGTCGGGTCAGCAAGAGGACATTCAATCCTCTATTCCCTTTGTGAAATTGATCGAGCAAAACCCGTGCTTATGGAATTATTCATTGAAATGTTACTCCAGGACCGATTTGACAAGTATTGCGTGGAAGAAAATAGCTGAAAAGCTGAAGGATACAGGTAAGAACTGTGTTTAATATTGTCAACATTATATGGGTGTACCCAGTACTTTCTAGATTTCCGTTTCCTCCGTTGCAAGTAATGATAAGCAAGAACAACGTCCTCCTCTGAGGAGCTCATGACTGCGACTGATGGAATAAACTGCTCCGTTGCTTATTTTATCGGCTATCGTGTCGCTACAGTGTGCACTGGAGTGTTGCGGGGATAAAAGTTGCATCGGACGATAAAAGGTTGCTCGTGTTGCATCGCATATCGTATCGCTCCAGTGGGCACCGCACCTTAGATGGATAGGTGTGAATGATCCTTCAAATAACAGTTTTTCTCATCGATTTAAGCCAATTTAGGCGATTATCGATTATTTTTGGCAGGTTTTTTGAATTTTTGTTAAATTAAAACACTTCAAATCGAGTTGAGCCGTTTCACCTTCAAAAACTCTGCAAATTCTTGACACAACGGTTCATTATCTTCTTTGTACAGATCACCCTTCTGTCTAGATCACTAGGTCTAAATGTCTAGATCCTAAATGTTAGATTAATTATTATTATCAATTATCGCTAATTATTAACAATTTTATCAAGTACCTAGTGAAAATTATTATAATTTATTGTTAGGTATTAATAATTCGTATTTATTATTAATAATAATTATTATTAATTATGATTAATTAATACGATATAATTCTGGGGTTTTTAATACTACGTCGGTAATAATTCTTCTATAAAAGAAGTACCTACCAACAAACATTCGAAATTACCTTCATTTCCGTAGCACGAAACGCACCTCAGAACAACAAACTCGACATCACTTAAGCCATATGATGTTTCAAAGAGCTTGTTAGTATGAAAATGGACCTGTATTTCAACAGTTTGATACACGATCGTGTTGTGAGGCACAATCTTTGAGCCCTCATTGTGAACGAACGGCTGGTCGTACAAAGCTGCGGATGGTCTTAAAAAATTCTACGGAACAAACTGTATCTAAATATGAAATAAAAAACATACCGTTCTATATGAATTTTTCGAGATATGAGATTTTCAAATTTTCAAAATTCGTTTTGAACCCCTTCCCCTTGACCTAGGGTTATGAAAAGTTTCGAGGACCATTGTGGGGTTGGTCGAAACCCATAAAAAAAATTTCGTAATTTTAACTCAACGCTAAATGGGCAAAGTGGCGCGGACGGCGGACGGCGTACGGCGGACGGACGGATTTTGGTTTATTATCTTCGATAATGAACCATTGGAATCGCCCAAAGAAAAAAAAATTTTAACCCCCCCTCAAAATTTGTTGGTTTACGTTTCAAGATACGTAGATTCAGAAAATCGAATAAAAAAAAATCCGTCCGTCCGCCGTACGCCGTCCGCCGTCCGCGCCACTTTGCCCAGTTAGCGTTGAGTTAAAATTACGAAATTTTTTTTATGGGTTTCGACCAACCCCACAATGGTCCTCGAAACTTTTCATAACCCTAGGTCAAGGGGAAGGGGTTCAAAACGAATTTTGAAATTTTGAAACTTTCATATCTCGAAAAATTTATATAGAACGGTATGTTTTTTATTTCATATTTAGATAGAGTTTGTTCCGTAGAATTTTTTAAGACCATCCGCAGCTTTGTACGACCAGCCGTTCGTTCACAATGACGGCTCAAAGATTGTGCCTCACAACACGATCTTGACTAAAACTGTTGAAATACAGGTCCATTTTCATACTAACAAGCACTTTGGAACATCATATGGCTTAAGTGATGTCGAGTTTGTTGTTCTGAGGTGCGTTTCGTGCTACGGAAATGAAGGTAATTTCGAATGTTTGTTGGTAGGTACTTCTTTTATAGAAAAATTATTACCGACGTAGTATTAAAAACCCCAGAATTATATCGTATTAATTAATCATAATTAATAATAATTATTATTAATAATAAATACAAATTATTAATACCTAACAATAAATTATAATAATTTTCACTAGGTAAAATTGATAAAATTGACTTGATAAAATTGTTAATAATTAGTGATAATTGATAATAATAATTAATCTAACATTTAGGATCTAGACATTTAGACCTAGTGATCTAGACAGAAGGGTGATCTGTACAAAGAAGATAATGAACCGTTGTGTCAAGAATTTGCAGAGTTTTTGGTTTATTATCTTCGATAATGAACCATTGGAATCGCCCAAAGAAAAAATTTTTTTAACCCCCCCTCAAAATTTGTTGGTTTACGTTTCAAGATACGTAGATTCAGAAAATCGAATAAAAAAAACTCTGCAAATTCTTGACACAACGGTTAATTATCTTCTTTGTACAGATCTCCCTTCTGTCTAGATCACTAGGTCTGAATGTCTATATCCTAAATGTTAGATTAATTATTATTATCAATTATCACTAATTATTAACAATTTTATCAAGTAAGTGAAAATTATTATAATTTATTGTTAGGTAAATCGTATTTAATATTACTAATAATAATTATTAATTATGAATAATTAATACGATATAATTCTGGGGTTTTTAATACTACGTCGGTAATAATTTTTCTATAAAAGAAGTACCTACCAACAAACATTCGAAATTACCTTCATTTCCGTAGCACGAAACGCACCTCAGAACAACAAACTCGACATCACTTAAGCCATATGATGTTCAAAAGAGCTCGTTAGTATGAAAATGGACCTGTATTTCAACAGTTTGATTCACGATCGGGTTGTGAGGCACAATCTTTGAGCCGTCATTGTGAACGAACGGCTGGTCGTACAAAGCTGCGGATGGTCTTAAAAAATTCTACGGAACAAACTCTATCTAAATATGAAATAAAAAACATACCGTTCTATATGAATTTTTCGAGATATGAGATTTTCAAATTTTCAAAATTCGTTTTGAACCCCTTCCCCTTGACCTAGGGTAATGAAAAGTTTCGAGGACCATTGTGGGGTTGGTCTAAACCTATAAAAAAAATTTCGTAATTTTAACTCAACGCTAACTGGGCAAAGTGGCGCGGACGGCGGACGGCGTACGGCGTACGGCGGACGGCGTACGGCGTACGGCGGACGGACGGATTTTTTTTTATTCGATTTTCTGAATCTACGTATCTTGAAACGTAAACCAACAAATTTTGAGGGGGGGTTAAAAAATTTTTTTCTTTGGGCGATTCCAATGGTTCATTATCGAAGATAATAAACCAAAACTCTGCAAATTCTTGACACAACGGTTTATTATCTTCCTTGTGCAGATCACCCTTCTGTCTATACCAGACTGTATTGCAAATCGGCACCATACCATATTCTCACCGAACTCATACCATACCATACGAATTTCTTTCCTATCATACCATACTGTATTATACCAAATCATACATGCAATAATATACCATACCATACTCATACCATGTCATACAAACCGAGTGAATATTGAAATGTCATCCATTTCTGACCTATATTTAAAATTTCAAGTATCTAGCTCATCATCAAAATTTAATTTGTTTAAACAAATAGGTATTATTTAAACAATTTTACAGACAAGAAACCGAGTGAATCCAGTTCTGTGATCCAGTTCTGACCTATTTTTAAAATTTCAAGTCAATAGCTCATCATCAAAATTTAATTTGTATTATTACAAAAAGGTATTATTTAAACAATTTTACAGATGAGAAACCGAGTAAATATTGCAATGTGGTCTATCCCCGACTCACGGTTAAAATTTCTAGACTGTAGTTTACCGGGAAGATGAAAAAAGGTAGTTTTATTCTGGGCGTCTGGTGGTTGGGTCACATAACGGCCGTTTTCGGCGCGAAAGTTTAGTGTTTTTCCTAAACCTTTGCGCGCTCACTGTGAACGAACAGCTGGTCGCACAAAAATCCAATTGGTCTTAAAAGATTCGTAATTTTTCAGGTCATTCAAAAGTGAACTAACCATTACACGGTTCAGTTAAATATTTGGAGATATGACATTGTCGAAATTTTAAATTTCGTTTTGAACCCCTTCCCCTTGACCTAGGGTTATGAAAAGTTTCGAGGACCATTGTGGGGTTGGTCGAAACCCATAAAAAAAATTTCGTAATTTTAACTCAACGCTAACTGGGCAAAGTGGCGCGGACGGCGGACGGCGTACGGCGTACGGCGTACGGCGTACGGCGGACGGACGGATTTTTTTTTATTCGATTTTCTGAATCTACGTATCTTGAAACGTAAACCAACAAATTTTGAGGGGGGGTTAAAAAAATTTTTTCTTTGGGCGATTCCAATGGTTCATTATCGAAGATAATAAACCAAACTCTGCAAATTCTTGACACAACGGTTCATTATCTTCTTTGTACAGATCACCCTTCTGTCTAGATCACTAAGTCTAAATGTCTAGATCCTATGTTAGAATAATTATTATTATCAATTATCACTACCTAATTATTAACAATTTTATCAAGTATCTAGTGAAAATTATTATAATTTATTGTTAGGTATTAATAATTTGTATTTATTATTAATAATAATTATTATTAATTATGATTAATTAATACGATATAATTCTGGGGTTTTTAATACTACGTCGGTAAAAGAAGTACCTACCAACAAACATTCGAAATTACCTTCATTTCCGTAGCACGAAACGCACCTCAGAACAACAAACTCGACATCACTTAAGCCATATGATGTTCCAAAGAGCTTGTTAGTATGAAAATGGACCTGTATTTCAACAGTTTGATTCACGATCCTGTAGTGAGGCACAATCTTTGAGCCGTCATTGTGAACGAACGGCTGGTCGTACAAAGCTGCGGATGGTCTTAAAAAATTCTACGGAACAAACTCTATCTAAATATGAAATAAAAAACATACCGTTCTATATGAATTTTTCGAGATATGAAATTTTCAAAATTTCAAAATTCGTTTTGAACCCCTTCCCCTTGACCTAGGGTTATGAAAAGTTTCGAGGATCATTGTGGGGCTGGTCCAAACCCAGAAACCAAATTTCGTAATTTTAGCTCAACGTTAACTGGGCAAAGTGGCGCGGACGGCGGACGGCGGACGGCGGACGGCGGACGGCGGACGGCGGACGGCGTACGGCGGACGGACGGATTTTTTTTTATTCGATTTTCTGAATCTACGTATCTTGAAACGTAAACCAACAAATTTTGAGGGGGGGTTAAAAAATTTTTTTCTTTGGGCGATTCCAATGGTTCATTATCGAAGATAATAAACCAAAATCCGTCCGTCCGCCGTACGCCGTCCGCCGTCCGCGCCACTTTGCCCAGTTAGCGTTGAGTTAAAATTACGAAATTTTTTTTATGGGTTTCGACCAACCCCACAATGGTCCTCGAAACTTTTCATAACCCTAGGTCAAGGGGAAGGGGTTCAAAACGAATTTTGAAAATTTGAAAATCTCATATCTCGAAAAATTCATATAGAACGGTATGTTTTTTATTTCATATTTAGATACAGTTTGTTCCGTAGAATTTTTTAAGACCATCCGCAGCTTTGTACGACCAGCCGTTCGTTCACAATGACGGCTCAAAGATTGTGCCTCACAACACAATCATGAATCAAACTGTTGAAATACAGGTCCATTTTCATACTAACAAGCTCTTTGGAACATCATATGGCTTAAGTGATGTCGAGTTTGTTGTTCTGAGGTGCGTTTCGTGCTACGGAAATGAAGGTAATTTCGAATGTTTGTTGGTAGGTACTTCTTATAGAAAAATTATTACCGACGTAGTATTAAAAACCTCACAATTATATCGTATTAATTAATCATAATTAATAATAATAATTATTAATAATAAATACGAATTATTAATACCTAACAATAAATTGTAATAATTTTCACTAGGTACTTGATAAAACTATTAATAATTAGTGATAATTCATAATAATAATTAAACTAACATTTAGGATCCAGACATTTAGACCTAATGATCTAAACAGAAGGGTGATCTGTACAAAGAAGATAATGAACCATTGTGTCAAGAATTTGCAGAGTTTTTTTATTCGATTTTCTGAATCTACGTATCTTGAAACGTAAACCAACAAATTTTGAGGGGGGGTTAAAATTTTTTTTTCTTTGGGCGATTCCAATGGTTCATTATCGAAGATAATAAACCAAAATAGAGGAGGATTCGTTGGAAGAATTTTGATGACAAACACCTCAACTGGTCAATAACATGCTGAAATCACTTATGACAAGTGTTTATTAGGCGTTCATTATTACATACATAAAACGCCTCCCAGGCGCCATTTGAAACACCTCAACTCATCATCTGAAGCTAACGTTGTTATGGTAAAACGCCTCAACTCAGTTTTCAGTGAGTTGAGGCTTTTTTCCCTAAACAAATAACATCAACGCATGCTAGTTAAGGTGTTTCAAACGACGCGTTGAGGTGTTTCAACTCAATAAACATGCAATTGAGGCGGTTTTCCCCAACATACAGCTTATTTGAGATTTCACCCCAATTAAATTCCACCCCTTTGTGGCCGAATTTTGAAATTTCGACGCGACCATTAGAATGGCGAGGTTGAATTGAGGAAGGGTACGTAAAAACCTCATTTTTGACAATTTTGGAGTTAAGGCGTTTCTTGGAGTCAGGGCAGTATTATCTCCCCCACATATTTGTTCCTACAGATCATTGGAATGTGACTCGGTTAAACCAGTTGTATCCTGGAGTTTCACAAATTATTCAACAAAAGTACAATTCTTTCTGTAACGTATTTGTAATCTTTGCAGGAGGATTAGAAATGTACGGAACAGATCCGATATTAATATTTCCCCTTTTCAAACTAAACAGCGAAAAATACAGGAGCGTCAAAAACAATCAATTTGTAACTACACAAATGTGTCAAATTTGTCAATGTTCTTGTGCCTCGTGTGGTTAGTTAGGTTTTTGTATGGTTCGACTGTCTGTCCCATTTGATAGTAAATTGCGACCAACCTCTCTTGCATTGCCATCTTATTCACTTGCGAGACAAATGTGATTGTGAATAAACTAACAACCTAAACAGTTGATGTGAGGATTGAGTAATTTAATGAGAGGGTGTATTAATTGTATCATAACATCAAAATCGCATTTTCTCATCTTATCTCACTCGGTGTTTTGATAAAATATAAAATAAAATTCAGAATATACCATGGTGTGGTTATATGATATTATGATATCAGTATGTGTAACTTGGAATTCTTCAAGTAGGAGGAACCTACTATAACTCCCCACAATGAAAATGGGGATTCACGTTCAAACTCTTCACTTCTCTTTGGTTAATACAAATTTGAATTATTGAGGGGCCGATTAGTTCACAACTTGGTGTCCTTGGTACAACCCTTACCGAGGGGCCCTTTTCCACTTGATATGGAAACGGAAGGGGGTTAGCTAATATAAAAGGCGCAAAATAATGAGGGGTTGACAAACTCACCCCTTTCTTACAAAATCCGGACCCCCTGGCTTTGGAAACAGGTACGGTTCCCTTTTTTCCCATTCTTTATGACTGGAGTCTTATGGAAGAAGGAGCTCATGTTTTTCAAAGGACCGGTAACATTTAACGTTGCGTCAGAGTCCGCAGGTCGACAGGTCGAATCTTTGAAAGGCTTTAGGGGAACTATCTTCCGATCCACGAGTTACACAAGTTGATATCCTTCCGGTCAGACCAGTTTCATTTCACGCTTTTAGGATGCGCAAGGCGCCCTATTTATGTTGTCCCCAAGTTATAGATAATGATGCTGACAGGTTCTTCCCATCCTGGGAAGTATCGTGAGACTTTATGGTGATAAAAACTTGTTTAGCTTGAAAAACACGTTCATACTCTTCGTGTGTTACTCTTGAAAAGTAACTAATTTTCGAATTCGACCAAACCCGACTGGTTGAACTAGTTTGTTTTCATTCCTCTCGCATGTAACACAGGGCATATTGACTCAAGGTCATTCACACTGTTTACGTGTGGAGTGAATTTGTGCATTATACACCTCGTGTAATTACGTAGAGCTTGCTTTAAGGGTAGTGGGTAAGTATCGTTAGGCGATTTGACGATTTTCAGGTACCTTTTTCTAAGATGCTGTCAGTGCTATTTCGTACAAATTTTTACAGCAAATTCATATGGTCTTTCTTTTCAATCAAGTCGGATAGTTTTTCGATATGATGAAAAAATATGTTTTTCATGCAATCCAAAAAGTTGCTTTCTCGACACCAATTTTTCGGTATTCAAAACATCGTACCACATAAACCAAGCTTAATTTCGCAAAACTATCGGACTTGTTAGAAGCTCTTTCATTTCTCTATCAGGCGAAAATTGGATCACCAAGCTGCAACGAACCGTTTTCGAGAAAACGATTCCCAAAGTTGAGAAAAGGTAATTTTTCAGGAGAGCAGTTTTTCTGAAAAACTCGCCTCCACGCATCTCAATGTAGCTTCCAGTGTTTGACGTCGATAATTGAGATAATTATAGTATTATCGATCCAGGAGATAATGTTATGAGATTTTGTGAGAAAGGTGACATAGAAAAAATGGAGAGATCTTCAAGAACTGTCCAAAATATCACAAGAGATGCCAGAACAAGAAGAAGAGTTGCCAGGAAGAGATTGGAGGACGAATTTGCTGTGGGCGAAGCAGAAACCCCATCCTACGGCACCGGGCAGTTCTAGGACTTCTAGGATTTTTTTAATCGACTTAGAATTTCCCGAAATATGTTTTTAATACCCGAATATGTAGGAAACCATTAGTCATATACCAGCCCTCGTATAAATGAGATCATAACCGGGATACGCTTTCCCAAAGGTACAATGAGGTCCAACAAGGTCCTCTGGTACAATCAGAAGATGAACTCCAAAGTCCTTACACATTTAAATTTGGTTATAGGCCGGAGGCAGCTCGAATCATTATTATGACGAGTCTGAAAGATTGGAGATAGACGAGGCATGTTAGAGGTGAGTGAGCTTACATTTATCGCCGTGGAACGCTCTTGTGGTGGATCAAACCCCTTAATTGAAGCATTATTCTTAATAACATGTTACGTCCGGTCCATCTAGAGATAATAGTTCAATTACAAATATGGGTAGTGACCGCCACAAATAGCCCATGAGAACGCCTCATCTTAACAATCTGCTGACCAAGTCAAGCATGACTCTAATAGAGCCACACCGTCCCCCAGAACTCCTATTCTGATAGTGCGTCTCCAACTCGCCCGATCTAAATACAGTCCCATACTCTATAAGTGAGTGCATCGTCTTCAACTCCAGTCTGCAATACATACTGAGTATTTTTGCCTCGGGATGGGGGTCGATATGTACACACCTGTAATATGTGGACTGTTGCGGTTTACCGTGTGCCACTATTCGGAGTACTCACTTTTCCGTTTCACCGATATCATGAAATACATGCGAGATCTGGGCTGGCCAGTAGGATTTTAAAGTAGGCAATTTCGAAAAATGCCACGAACTAGTCACTCAGTTCTATAATCAACTGTTACACCGTACATTTCTCAGTTGGGGACTAGCACTTGTATCTTCATTTTTCTGATTAACGGTGGTGCAGTTGGAAAGGTTACAAGAACAAGTCGAGACGAAAATTGCAGAGGGCGTTGGATTTCTTCATCGAGCCGTGATCTCGAGCAATGTGCACGTTGCAATTATCAGGAGGAGGGATGGCTTCTGGTCTTAACGAGGTTCTTCACGGTTCACGTCTTTTGTTAATTTACTGGAAAGTTTGCGATTTCATACCTTTTACAGTTGATCGGAGGTACATGCGGATTACTGCAATCTGGTAGTTGGTTTGGCGAGCTAGTTCCACGAAGTGGTTATTTATTTTTCGCTGAAGTATATTGATAGGGGGAATGAAAAATGTCTGCGTCCAACTAGTCCTATTCTTGCGGAAATGAAACTGTCTGATCTCTGACCAATTGCTCAAAAAAAGTTACTATTGTACAATAACACAACTACTTGCATTTCTGTATGTCGTTGGGGTTAATGTATGCTTTTAGAAAAAAAGTGCTTTCAAATGAAATATTTGGAGGTTTTGTTCAATTCCTATTTTGATCTAAGTAAGTATTAGCATTATTGTTATAAAATGCGTAGAAATTTGAGGTCATGGGAAAGTGACGAAACCTCATAATTTATCGATTTATCTACGTTTCCCATTCGAAGTGTTCATCATTTGGCATGACCTATCTTCGGGAGGTAACAGAGCAGATCTTTGTGCGGGGAGATTTTCCACACTTGTATCAAAGCTGGCTTTTGATCGGTTGTACGATAATCGGTTCCGATAAATGAGAGCTAAACAAGGTACCCCCTGTTCGAAGGATCGTATTTGTTCAGTTGTTCCATCTGTTGTATTTGCTTTCAACCCGAGTCGGCAGGAAGTCCAAGGGATTTTAAAAACCCCACCCATCCCTCAATATAGCAAGGTCGATGACGAAATCCCTTTACCATCTTCTATCGTTGACTGATAAATTTACAATAGCGTTTCCACCTTCCGCGAATAGAGATGAATCAAGTCATATTATTTTTGATGAAAATTTCATTTCATTTAATAATAAATTAATTATTATTTAATAATAACTATTATTTAATATTAACTATTATTTAATAATAAATTAATTAACAATAAACGCAATACTTGCATGAGTTGTCCTTCCCCAGTCCGGCAGTGTTCTCCACTACGATTCCCGTTCCCGTTCAAGAATACTTTATAAATTAAGTAGCATAGATAGCTACAAAATAATTTTACTCTTCGTTATCGACCATTGTTATCTCGGAGCAAAATAACGGACCTCATCTTACACTGGTCACCCTTTTGCCGCTACCTTGTGAAAGATGGATTCACTAAACCGTTTAGAAACTCAGTTTGCTAGAAAATAAGCCGTTCGGGAATGCCAAACGCAAATGAGCTTTCTAAGTATTAAAACAAGTCGCTATACAAGTTTTCATCTAGATTAAACCTTTCAACCACTTGACTCCCGACGGTATTACTGATTCAAGGAGGTGAGGAGATCCCATCTTGATATGTGCATCCAAGCTGAATATGAATCTCTAATCATCATCTACCGTGCGCGTCTCGCGAAGATATCCGATACGAAGAGCCTTTCATAGATATATTAAATTATGCGAGACCACTCCCACCCGGGACGCCGCTCAGGCGTTTCATTTACACCGATGCGCAAATGTCTCATTTCATTGAAGCAATTACGGGATATCGGAGTTTACGAAATTTACGTGATATATCATATATACGTTAAGTAACAGAGGCCGAGGCGAAGCTGTTGCTGAGAGCAACAAAGGCTAATATTTCCTGCCAAGGGCTGAACTATTGAATACCGAGAAGAGCAAGATGATTCCGGTAATCTTAGCTCATGATACGCATTCATTGAGGAACAGGTCATCAATGCTGACATCAGGTCTGAGTAAACGGTTTGCCCTCTCGGTGGAACTCAAACGAATTGATCAAGCAAAAGGGGTCGAACTGAACTCATAGAATACTAAACAGAAGTCATGGTTTTGGAACGAAATCTTTATAAACGGCATCTCTCATAGTGAATGCCCAGGAGATCAAAAATAATCCTTCACGTCAATTGATCACGAGGAAAAACCTACATCGACCGTTCTTCATACTATTGTACTAGAGCATACTAAGCCACTGTTGTTTGTTATTAGTTTTCCTTACTGACGCAAACTTGTTCGATTGCTGAAAAAAGTACATTTTTTCCAGAAAGGATGAGCTATGAAACCGTATGCAGCTCATCTTGCTGAATCTATATCTGCAAATGATCACATGGCTTTATTTTGCGCTTGTGTAGTATGTTTTTCAACTCTAATGCCCGCGTCAATGCGATTTTCTATCACATCGTTCAGGAACCCATAACAATTTTGTCCTCCATCCAGTTCAAGTTGTAGTATCGACGGGTCCTATCCGCTTCAGTTGCTGGGGGAAAAGTTCCCCAAACCACAGGAGACTGTTTAGACACAGATCATCAATCAAAGCGTGGGATAAGGTGATGAGTACTGAAAGCTCCAGTATCTCTATAACTCATTTAGTATGTATTTAGGAACAAACATGATGTGTTGTGATCACAAATAATTATTACTCGTACATAATATATTTCTTATTTGGCGCTAAAACACAAGGAACTGTCCGAACTGTGTGGTTAATGAACTCTTGAGGAAACCAATTATTATTACCATCACCAAAGCAACACTCAATTTTAATGGTATATAATTACCAGTTACAAGAAGAGTATTCATTCCTTCGTAAGAAAAGACATCTCCCTACTTGGCTTTAATTAATTTTCGTAAATCCGTGATGTTCGTTGGAGATAGAGGTAGTTAGATACAAAGAAGTAGGTGTTGGTGACGGTGTGAAAACCTGATTTACTCATATCATGATCCATCCAACAACAGCGAGATCGAGTTTACGTTTTAGATCACTCAAGCCCTAACGAGATTATCAGAGGAAGCCATAGGAAACGCGAGCCCAATAGTTTCACGGTTTTGTGAAACTGTCACAAATTGGAGGCAGCCTTTTAAAAAAGATTCTGGTTTGTTATCGGGATCCTTGCATCTGCCTTCTGAGGAGAAGCAGATGCGGAAAAACGCCACCTCGATATCCATCAACGGGTCCCAAGAGCTTGGGTTTCTGTTTACAACCTTGTGTGATGTGACCTCCATCCGATCACGCACTGCTCCATGCGGTGTCGGCGACTTGGCACCTTACAAACCGCTCATTATTTCTTTCGCCCGAAGAAAGTGGACGGATCATCGAACGTATTTTTAGTACCTTAAGTGACTCTCATTAGAAATGAGTCATCATAATAGAAATATTATTGCCCAAGTAAATTATTGTCCAGATGTTGAAATATCCAAGTAGCAATGAGGATGCTCTACTGAGGTGGCAATAAATATGACGAAAAATCTCACTGGCTCGATTGTGAAAAATCGTTGTAGGCCTATAACTAACTAAATTTTAGGGGTTAGTTTACTAACGATTCATACTGATTTAATATTTAATACTGATTGGCTGATTGGTTGGAATATAAACTTAGAATGGCTAGAATAGAAAGAATCGACTTGAAATGTGATCTTTTTGAGATAGGAAGTTTACATAATATGTAGTAAACTAATTTGTTTAGATAAATATGTTTACATAATATTATGCGATTTTCTCACAGCACATGCTACATCAGCTTGTATAGGCCATATTATTTCATAATACATGTCAGTACATCATGTACAATTGAACCATTTTTTGATAACTACTTATTGATGAAGCTGTAATCGTTTTATAGAAATTAAAATATAATAGTTCAATAAGGAATCGATGACCGATTCATTAAATGCACCGTGTTCATTATTGAATGAGAATGGATTTCGAACGAACCGCAAGCTAATAATGATAACTAGATGTTATTCAATAATTCTGTGATTCAATGATGACTGTGGCAATCTATTGCGCAAAGGATTTACACAGAATATCAGAAGATAGTTTTCTGAAAGAAATACACAAAATCCGTTATACGTATACGTTCTACGTATATTTTCAATAAAAACCTCCAACTAAACACAACTGTTGTCAGTAGTAATGCAAGGACAAATTGAGAAGTCCCACCGGGAAGGTGTACATGACGTACTTGCATATGTCGAGGGTAACTCTGTCCAGATAAAATAATATTGGTTATTTTTACGGAGTATAAGTAGAACGTTTAACGTAGAAATGGAAAAGAACACCCTTCTTTCAAGTCCCCTCCTTTCCGATCCTTTCAAGACGGCCCATGGGATCGTCGCCCTTCCTTTCATCTCCTCTCCCTCAGTGTGGTGGAAATAGCGCCAACAACAAACCACTATATTTGGACTTGCCCCCTCTTGTAACCTGGGAGAGACATGACATATTTGCCACGCCTTACATTCACATGTTTCTCGATATCTTGCACAACATCCATTGTTCCATGTACATGGGCCCACGAATAGGTAATGATCCAACCACGGAGGAGCGGCGACAATTTATCCCTCCCGGTTTTCAGAGTTTTTGGTTTATTAGTTTTGATAATAAGCCATTGGAATCGCCCAAGAAAAAGAAATCCCCCGCACCCCCTCAAAATTTGAGGGTTTAAGTTCCAAAATACCTAAGTAGATTCCAAAAGTTCGAATAAAAAAATCGTCCACCCACCGTACGCGGCACTTTGCTTAAGGATCCGGAAAACTTTTCATAGGTAACCATAGGTCAATGGAAGGGGTTCAAAAGGAATTTTGAAATTTTGGAAAATTCATATCTCGAAATATTCAGATGGAACGGTATAGTTTTTAGTTAACATTTAAATAGAGTTAAATTAGTAGAATGTTTAAGACGATAAGGAGCTTTGTACTACCAGCCGTTCGTTAACAATCAGAGCTCAAAGTTGGAGCAGATCGAAATTCGACTACATGAGGGTGAATCATGCGGCAGCCTGTCGGGTCAATCCCAGATCCCAGAAGAACCCCAGAAGTAGAATTCGATTTCTCTATGAACGTTTCATTTATCATTTAGTGATGTAGACAGAACGGGTGATCTGCACAGAGAAGATAGTAAACCGTGGTTACAAGAATTTGGAGTTTTTGTTAGTTCGATTTCCTGAATCTACGTATTTTGAAACGTAAACCCTCAAGTTTGTGGGCGGGGGTAATTTTTTTTCCTCCGGCTATTCCAATGGTTCATTATCGAAGATAATAAACGAAAAAAAAGGATATCATCAGCAACTGAAGCTTTTGGGCCAAATTAGCCCAAATAATGAAAATCCAAGTGGTGAATATGGGAATATGGGTGAACACATATATTTTCCACTGAAAACCATGATCATGAGGATTTAGCGGGAATGGATTTCTCAATACGTTCCGAACCGACCTGTAAAATTGGCAATGATTTTTAATAGAACTCACGATAATAGCATGTTTTTATCAACGATACGCTTTCACAAAAAACGTATTTCAACAAGAACAAGGACCTCGTGCTTAAATTTTTTTCAAGGAACCTTGGAGCACTTGGAGCATTTTGAAAGAACGGCAAGTAGTAACACGGTTTACAAAAATACTCCAAATAATCTTTAAATGTCCAAATAATATATATTGAAATTTTAATTAAAAAAAAAAAAAAAAAAACAATCTGCACCGTTTTACATAAAGTTTCAACTTCCAGGTTATGACATTTTGATTATTTCAACCCATAGTTTGCAGCCCTTCCAATTGGCCTAAAATTATGAATATTTTTCAGGATCATCGAATAAAATCAGTGATAAAGGACGAAGAGCCTTGTACCCGTCCTGGTGGGACGAGAAGGACGTTATTGAAAATTGTGAGAACTAACCCATTATTAAATTTGTTATATGTTTCCAGGGGTGGGGGTAAAGAATGCGATATTTGTGAAGAAACTTGATGCTTATCAAGTTGCAATTTTCAGAATAGACATTTAAAAATCGTTTTAATGTCGAGGTTTTTGGACGTTTTATCCCACCGTGAGCCGGCTGGGCGAACATTTCTTGTTGGTTACTGCTATAATGCGCTCATCAGGCCATGCTGCATATCTGGAACTTCATTTAAGTGACATGAGTTGGTGCTATTACTTACTAATCCTCTTACATTTGCTGTGGATCATAACTGGTGGATTTGTACGCAACCTACTGCAGGAAAAGAA
The DNA here is from genome assembly GCA_963920205.1 of Stenodema calcarata. NCBI lineage: Eukaryota > Metazoa > Arthropoda > Insecta > Hemiptera > Miridae > Stenodema > Stenodema calcarata. Next base: position 12,090,097 of record OY986049.1, on the reverse strand, counting down.
CTAAAATATAAACAAGGACTATTGAACAACCTGACAGCCAGTGGTTATCTCTACTCGTGAGCTTTCAGCTAATGTTTTCCGAGTATTGCTGACAACGATTTAAGTCCTGCCCATTCGTGACATCACTGATTGCTCTACAAACGTTGTCAACTCCAATTTCCTTCAAGCGGAATCGCGTGCGGAGTTGACTTATTATCAGGGCATTATGAAAGGGCAGAGAATAATTAGTGGGGAACTGGGCGAGCCCCTGCGGGGACCCTGGAAACAATGGACTTATGTTACACTTGAGATGAGGCGCTCCCTTCAAGTGGATCAAGGGCCATTAGCTGAGTTAATACCTGAATCTTACTTAGTCATACGCCACGGTCCATAGGACCTAAGGAGTCACACGGTTGGTCCTTGGGAGCTTCAAAGTGGCGACGGAGTCATTCGATTCATATCCTCCGACGGGAGACACTCAAGTGAATGTAACATGTTTTCATTTACGTGGGACTAGCAATACTTATTTTTTTGGTTACGGCATTTATTCAATTCATATTTGTTCACACAGGTCATTTATTGTTTGTTTTCGTTATTCATAAATCTAGGAACGCGGTAGCGTTCCGCCCCGCCATGCAAAGAAGTTGAGAAAACGAACGGTACCGAGTGTATGTTTACCGAACGCGTTTTCGAGGTTTCCATATCTCGGCTCCTATTTGAGCGATCAACTTGAAAATTAGTATGGGTCTTCTTGGAGTGAATATTAGAAAGCCCTGAAAGTTTCAAGTCGCTAGGTCTAAAGGGAGCCGAGTTATATAACTTCAAAAACCAATTACCATGTTTTTTCACTTTTTCAGTCGTCCAAGGCTACAGCCTCTCCACCTTCGCCGATTGACTGGAAATTTTGCACAGAGCTTCGTTTCAAGTGTAGCAAGTGCCTTTTGAAAGATCCAAGTCGATAGCTCTAAAGGGAGCCGAGTTATATAACTTCAAAAACCCGGTTTTTCACCCTTACCTGTTCTTCTTCTCCTTAATCAGTTCGGCCTTTCCACCTTCACGGATTGACTTGAGATTTTGCACAGAGCTTTGTTTCAACATCAGCCAGTGCCTTTTGAAAGGTTTAACCCATTATATCAACCCAAAAAACGTTTAGAAACAAAAAACTGAAATTTTGGCTAATTTTGGCAACTTTGACGAGTCTACAGCCTGGGTAACCGGACCAATCGACTTGAAATTTTGCATAGACCTTCTTTATAACATGACCCACTTCAACAACAAAAAGATGTGATAGCCCCCCAAAAAACACTCCGTGTAAAAAATAATTCAAATATCATTCTACAGTGGCCGGAAAAAGTTATGATATCCACTTTCCCCGCCCGCCCTTTTCCTCATTAAGGAGCTACGTATAATGAAAAGCTTAACCACTTCACAAGCACCGTACCCCTTTCGAGATCTCCCATTGGCGCTATTGCGAGACGTTTTTATTACTTCCACAAGCAACTAATACATGGTGGTGGTGGTTAGGGGAAGGAGGATCAGGTTTGTAGTGTAAGTAATAAAAATACTACAAATACAAACTTTTTATAAAAGTATTAGTTGCTTGTGGAAGTAATAAAAACGTCTCGCAATAGCGCCATTGGGAGATTTCGAAAGGGGTACGGTGCTTGTGAAGTGGTTAAGCTTTTCATTATACTTAGCTCCTTAATGAGGAAAAGGGCGGGCTGGGAAAGTGGATATCATAACTTTTTCCGGCCTCTGTAGAATGATATTTGCGAGGCGGGGTGATTTTTACACGGAGTGTTTTTTGGGGGGATGGGCTTATCCTGATGGAGATGCCCTTCAGCGTATCCTCATCAATCAAAAATGAATATAAATATGTAAACAGCTTCACTGATTAGTGTACCCATAGATATCTTGTGGGAGGTACTACTTTTTCAGGTTGTCTCAGTAGGGACTTATACCTACCGACACTTGACACGTTACCTGTTCGTCAAGGTTTACTGTGTAACACCAGTCTTCAAATACGTATAGGAAATCCAGCTGAATTCCTGAACATTATCTTAGTGGACCTCTATGCCAAACTTCAGTTTCCAGGTTTATTGAGTTCAATGAGGGAAGTTTTCCCGAGCGTTCCACTGGGCTGGATGTATATATATCTTTTTGTGTGAATATGTGTTCCTACAATGTTGCTACTTATCATACATGTGGGAGTTTAGGGAGTTGTAAGGTCGTGGTATCTACTAGCCTCGGAATACCAGCATAATTTATTGAAGTATTAGGTACGAGTACATAGGAGAAGTGAGAAGAATCAAAATAAATTAGTCAAAATCGTTCCTATCGGGCGTCAGTGAATTACGGCCACAATACCACCCTCTTATTCTTCTTAGCACACCTTATGGCTTGAAAATGATGCTATACCTATAAACATGAATTAATTCATTGATTTAGCCCGCTAAAGCAATTTTTGCATTGTTTCCACGATGAATGAAGTTGTCGGTCAAGTCGTTAAGATAAAGATCCGGTGTTTCAAATTATCAGGTCCTGATTGAATGTAAATTCATTACACGCCGTAATTAGTATTGTATTCATAATTTCCCTTCGAAGTTCCACGGGGAACGAAGGCCCTATTGTGGAGGGGGAACCTACGGGGTTTATAATGGGGAGTCTGAGGTTTCACAAGGCGATGACTTGAAATCGGTGACGATAGTGGGTGTAGACAATCATATATTCAGCTTGGAATTCATAAATACGTCAGCGACGGGTAGCGGGGCGAAGGGGTGTGCGATCCAACATGTGGTGTTGCCGATAAATAGTCAACGACGCCTATAAACATTTCGAAATATCGGACTAGAGTTTCAAGTACTGTTTGTGGTCGTCATCTTAGCGGGTGGGGGACCCGAGGTCAGACCCTTGCATTGTAATAGTAGATGTTATCGTTTCTTGTTTGTATACAGAGACTCATAAATTCCGTTCACAAATTAACTCCTCGGAAGGCTTTTAGAGAACACCGAGCAGAGGTGAGTGAAAACGGATTGTTCTAGTTTCCTTAGAGTTTCACGATTTTTTCCCTTGTCGAAAGCGAAAAGTTAAACCGTAAATAAACGACGTCCTATCCGGTTCAGTAGGCCACAGAAATATCAACCACCTCTATTATATAGTGAACAATATACTTATCTAGAGATCTTCTTAAGTTCAACCCTTGTTCTATCCAAGAATAAAATGTTTAATTAGCATAATTGGTACGTTATCAGTACCGAGCTAGTGTTAAATCAACGCTTCAGCGGCAAGAAAATTTATTACCCATTGACAAAGACAATGAATCTTGTATGTATATCGCCAACCCCACATGTTTCCCAAGAGCTTCTGGTCACAACAGCAAATTGGTTATACTTAGAGTCCACTGTAATTCGCTGAGTTGAAAGGTTGAGCCGAGCCAGCCCTTAATTGGAATCCTGACCGTGTGCCAGCGGAAGTGGGGTGTAAGATGACAAAGTAGTTGTGCTTTTAAGACTTTCAGACCACTGTGGGTGGATTTACGAACTTGAATTTGCATGTAAACTCCTCAATACTTAACCTAATACCATTAATTGGTTTTTATTTGTATTTATCTTTCAAAGTTAACCGACAAACCACATATTTAAAAGGAAGGAAAAAAAACACGTCATTAGTTAAAGGAGAAAAATATTGGTAGTGGTTAGATTAACGCGAACAAAAACTGGGATTTCGAAACCTCAATGAATAATTCTAAAAATAAAAGTTGAAATCAATTCATATGCAAATGTTTGATTCATTTAAAGTGTGGCTACTTAGCCTTTAACAACTTGATGCTCCATATCCAGGTTATCGTCAGGTGGATGGAAATGAAATTACTTAATTCGTAGTGTTTCAAATAAAAAGAATGTGGACTCGTGATAAGGCGGTAAAACAATAACTAGGTACATGAAAAAATGAATTTAAAAAAATTAAAAAATCAAGAAAATATCTTGAGATATTATATTCGAGTTTATTTTATATTCGAAAACAGTGCTTACTAAATGTGAAACATAATCAATGAACTAAGAAAAAACGTAATCAGAAAAGTTGGGACGAGTGTGTGTTGTAGGATTAGTTTCTCTCATTACGCCAAATATTAGTATTGCATTAGTTACTAAATAGTTATCGATATAAAATTCAAACGGTTAACGATCAGCTCTTCACAGAAATCTAAAAATTTCGCTTTTTGGCCTCATTTCAGTTGTGCTTCAAATCGACTGCCTTGACATCTGAAAGAAATAGACTCAGAACATGCTCGTGGGAAGGTAAGTGACGAACATCAAGATGTTGAGGATGTACCACGCTAGATTTTAAGCTTCCTTCATTTCAAATGAATGGCCTACCTGACGCCGACAGACAAGCCGATGCTCAGCTATGCCGATGAAAGGAGGTGGGGGGTCTCTATACAGAGGATACACCTGAATCCTGTAGATCTTTAGAAGAGTCACGGACTGAGGAAGTTAAACTCTTTGTAGCTCACTTGAGACGACTGGTTCTTTGGATGGCCTCCAAGTTAAATTTTTTGTGATTGCCTTGTGACTCGATCTGAAGACATGTGATATGGACGCAACTCATACTATTCAAAATGCCTGAGTAAAATAAACATTAACCTATCCTACAACCATGTTATATGGAACGGATTCACCAATTTCTCCTCTCCTGCATTTCAGCGAATTTTCGAAGAAAAGGAAGCTGGTGTTCTCAGTTCAAAATGTTTAAAACTCGAATTTCCGAAGAAATTCCAAACTCTGTTTCAGACCGTCCTGAACTCACTGCCAAAAGACACCAAAATCATATGTAGATACATATACTCGTATATTAACAATTATTGATGTTCGGGCTCATAATGATGTTTCCAGATAGAAAATGAAAACAAAAAACCCTTTTGGGATTATGGAAACAATGTTCACCTAGAGAGTTAGAAAGCTACTGAAAAATCTATAATTATTCAAAGATAAAGGGATGGATTTCCTTGAAGAAGGATGTTCAATCAGCGTCTTCGGTTAGGTACCTCGAAGGAAACCCGAGGAATATCCCTTTAGCAGGAAATTGAACAGTGAAAATGACTGTGAAATAAGGTGTAACTTGTCAGAGGGTTTCAATTTTGGAATTTATCGGTAATTTCCTCCCCTCAAAACTCTCCAAAGCCCCCCTTAGAGTGGCCCGATTCCGCCCATCAAGGAACTTAACCTTTGGATTGCTAACATATAATTTTTTGTGCAAATTTGAACTTTCTATCTCGATTCTATCGAGAGTTATTGTCTGGAATGAAACATACTAATATAAATTTTATACAAATTTGCACAAAAATGATATGTTAGCAATCGAAAGGCTAAGTTCCTTGATGGGCGGAATCGGGCCACTCTAAGGGGGGCTTTGGAGAGTTTTGAGGGGAGGAAATTACCGATAAATTCCAATATTTAATATATCTTTTGGTAGTGAATTCAGGATGGCCTGAAACGGATTTTGGTATGAAAATGTTTCGAAATTCGAGATTTAAAAATTTTGCACTGAGAACAATAGCTTCCTTTTTTTTCGAAAATTCGCTAAAAGGAATCTAGAGACGTGCATGAACTGGCTTGTTGGGAACCTAAACCTAAGACCTAAGACACCATTATGGTGTCTTCCTATCGATTAGACTGTACCCTCCCGATATTAGTTATCAAGTACCTGCAGGATAGAAAATATTAGGTCTGAACTGCAGAAATACATTCTATGATTTTCGGTCTTCACCCATCCTGCGCAGATCACCAAATTTGGGCTCGATTGAATCATTAGTTTTTGTCCATAATCAGGAATCACGAATTACCTCAGCTGTAAATGAAATCATTAAATACATGGAGTATGATTGTCATCACATTGTACGATGTCATCACATCACAACAAACTACATCCACTTCAGTCGGGAAGTTTCTCAGTATTTACGCAGAAATGCTTCATTTAATTAACACCCTATTAATTATTCGAAGGGTTAGATGTTTAAATGATGAGCAAAATTATCGTAAGACGAATTCAGCATGTTGGCAGCAAGTTATGAAATCGGAGTTGAGCCGCCTGAGTTTTCTCGTTCATCAGACCGTCTCATTGAGGTGCATCAACATGACGTGAGGTAAACGAAAAGAAGAGTCGAAGCCAGTGGCCGGGAAGTCTTCAAAAAGAACTCGCCTACGATTCCCTCCCGAAGGAACTCGTTGAGCAATTTATCTCGCGACGAGGGGAATAAGAAGAGGAAAAAGGACCAGTGCAATTATAACAAGTTAATGGACATAATGAGTGATCGTGCCGGACCGGAGTCACGATCCATTTCATTTGGCCCAATCCTTCCATCCTCTCAAACCGCGTGCCCTTCTTGTCATTTGGTCCTCAGGCGGCGGCCCCTTGTGAAGGAGTTGGATAACTTGAGCGCTTAGGAATCACGGAATCGCGACCTGAAGATAAAGGCGGGTTTCGCTCTGTAAATACACCTCATTCAGTTAGTAGGATAATTTCATCACTAACGACAATTGTACAATACTAACAGTAAAGATGGTTGAAAATTGTATTGAAATTACGTTCAGATACATAATTTATGTATCTGAATTAATACCTAATAATTTGTTGCTACTTGTTTCATCCCCACTACCGATAGTCGGAGAGTACTGCATACATGTTATATTAAAGAAAACCATCTATTCTGACTCCTATGTTTTCTTTTGATTTTATTTGTTGTACATGCGACCAAGTTCTCTGGCGCGCTATTCGGGAATAGTTCTCTCAAATGACCTCGTACTGGATTGCATATCGGTGGTTCTCATCAGTTACGACGTGCTAAAAGTTCGCTTACCTAATGGAGGCATCGATACTGTCCAGTAACCTAATACCAGATAACATATTACCAGAAAAACGCTATTACTGGAATAACTGTTTTGAAGGGAAAGGCCTTTGTGGGCCTCTTTGTCGCCGGCCATTCGGGATTCTGTGATAGTAGGTTCGCTGGGACTATTCCAGGTAATAGGTTACGGAAAACGAATGGGTGAAAGGTGTGCGATCATAACTGTCGACAAGTTATTCGAGTGAGTATTGAGTTAGTTTCGAGTAACAGCGACCGTCTGGTGATAGGTTGTGGTATTAGGTTATTTTGGTAATAGGTTCTCGAATTGCTGGTAACCTATTACCAAGAAATAACCGTATTAGCCATGCCCAGCTAGGAGGCACCATAACAGACGCGCTATACCTTGGTCTCTCTGAGGTTTATATCTCCTAGGAGGACAACCATCGGTAAGTAGTTCGATTCACAAAATAAAATCCTAATACTTTTCAGATCTTTGGAGAAAAAGATGTTATGAAGGTAGAGAAATAGATGAGAGGGTTCCGATCTGTTTTTGAGCTGAGATTTTTCCTGAGGGATGTGTTTTACATCACCCTCTCCTCTGCTTCCCTTTCTCCCGGTTAGAGTAGGGAGAGCGGTCCGAAAGGGCCGCTCTGTTTGTGGAGTGGGGGCTATTGCTACTTGTGCTTAATCCTCTCCCTCTCACGTCTCATATTTATTTAGCTTATTATTATATGCGTTGATTCTTATAACTTGGCTGCTGGGGCATAACAACATCTATTCGAGCACTTGGGAATTGCGTATTTCAGTAGCAGTTCGAGTGCGTTGGGGATCGGATACGCTCATTACAAAACGGTTGGACGTTACCGAGCTACACCCTTCGACGATTTTTTGTAAATGTTTTTGTTTTATGTTTTCATTCTTCGTTGAAATACAGTAGAGCACTTGAGCAACCAAGAAACGATTCCTTTGTTTTTCAATCGGCGTCTCAAGCCGTTCCCATAGCACGGTAGGCAAGCGATTTGAGGCGGGAAGGTTCGCCAGCCTTTTGTTCTAATAAGGGGAGTTACTGAGTTAGCGGATGATTTGTAAGCCAAGAGGGGTAACAAGTACGCCACGATTCTGTTATTGTGTTTCAAGTGACCGTCTTAATATCCGTCTTATGGGGGGAGGGTGTTTTTCATATGGTGGGCTCAGATATTGAATCTCTAACTCATCATGGAATGAAGAAGCTTGAAGAACGTGTGAAATCGGCAATTTTAACTTTTCACTTGATTAGGAAGGAAATCTCCAGTCAGTTCGGAAATGTTATGGGTATTCATGGTCTATTTCGATCTATTTCGAGTCCTGTTAAATCGAAAAGGAGGGTTATCACCATGTTAAATCGAAAAGCAGGCTCTTAGCGGTGTTCCATGGCAATGGAATCACATCAGCGGATTCTGTTTTTGTTCTTCTCGAAACGGACATTTCCGAAAAGGTAGGAGAAAACACGAGCAAAAACACTCCAATAGTTTCTGTAGGTGGAATCTAAATGGATACTTCTTCAACGAAGAAAAGCAGTACTGCCTATATTGGAGTTATGACTGCTAAACGCATCATACTATTAAAAAACACGTAAGTCTGGAATATACTTTTATTCCCTGTTTGAGAAACTGCTACGCCCTTTGGAAAACTGAAAACACTGTTAATGGTTTTCCAAAATAACCCTTCGAAAAATTGTTTCCCAGCTCTTCCTTCCTGGGAGTTCAAATAACGACCTCACAACCCTCAACAGTTCTAAAATTGTGGACTGTAGTATAGAAGGATCGTTACCTGTTGTGACGCCATCCAAGGTTTGGAATGAATGCTTGGGACCTACAGTTGGTTGATTTGTAGATTTAGCTTCATCTGCCTTGTGAAAAAAGCAGAAATTTAACTTGTTTACTCTCAATATTATCGAAACGCGATAAGCACGTGTCCGTTTTATGAAGCCGGCACCAGCTGAAAATAAGTGTCGATAATGTAAACATCTATCTAAGTGAGATCAAACTTTCAACGATTCCACCTTCCGGACTAGATAGATCACAATACTCTTTCATGCATGAGCAGAGAATATCACTGCATCTTGAAATATTTTGAAGGTTTATAAGCCTCATAATACGAATAATTGGTGACTGCTTGAGTGATGACCACATTTCGAAAATCTTAAGGTTACATCGATACCCCAGATTATTTAGTAGGTCCTAGTAACTTATATTGGTCTATCAACTGTTAGCATATCGTGCTACAGTAATGAGAATAGTGGAATACGGATTGACATGAAAATGGCATGAAAACACCCGTAGATCCTACAACCTGGAAACACTAACCCAACTTGCCTCAAGCCCTAGCCGAACCATTATCGGAAGATTGAGCTGAATCCATTCAGAATTCTTTGGCTATTTGGTGTTTTGAACATATTCACCTACATGTGCTCATTATTGCAGCAGCCGAACTGATCCCATTAAATTACAGCTGGTTATCGTGCATTATTATTTGTGTATCCAATGAAGCGTAGAAGATTTCATCTGTGTACTTATTTTTATTATTTTACAATATACAAGCGGTTAGGTTATGGTTTAGACACTACCCGAGTCACACGAAAAAAAGGCAACCGTTACATTGATGATCTCTGTATAAATTCTGACAATGCAGCGAACAGAACTGAACGCACATGGGGAATCTAATAAATAAGAATGATCCCGTTTCCAGTACATTGAATCACTCTTAGATTAGGCATCCGAAAGTGAGGCACTGCATGATAATGAGTCCGGATGAATTAGGGTAAATAAATAATTTATGAAAAGGTGAAGGGTGCGAAATTTCGGGGAAGACCGTCTTGTTTTTACCTGTTGCGGGTCCTATTATATCAAACAGGCGTCGTCTAAATGTTGTTCCGACATTCGTGGGATATGAACCTGTTCGGTTGGTGCGTGAGGGTACCAAATCGTCCCCTCGCTCAGCGGATTTCTTGCGTCTTTTCTCGAGCTCTCTCGACCCTTTCAAAAGTAACGAATATTTCACACCCTGAATGAATTATGCAGTAATTAAGTTTTTGTGCGGTGGAAAATCATTTCAGACCGCCGTTGTGAGAGATGAGAAGAAGACCCTCCGCAGTACATTTACCGTGAGATTACACTTTATTTGTTTTTCTGTTCACAAGATATAAACTTATGATTATTACTTGTGCATCGTACATTCTTCCATTTACGTTATTTGGCATCACAAACCATAGTTTGTTCCACAACTTGAACACCATAATAATATTATTACATCTATTTTCCACGGCCGTCCCCTCGCAGGACGACAGCCGCCCCCCACCCCAAATAAACACCTGAGAAGCTCACTAACATAACAAATATTTACAAATAAGGCATAACTCGATCAAAATAACAACATTAAATCGATCAACATTATAACTCAGTCCATATAAGCCCTGACAAGCCCTTATATTAGAGTAGATGTTTATTGTTCATTATGTTTGGTTCAATAAACCCTAAGATTCATTTTTATTATCATTCTCCATAATGTCTTTCTATAAAACCTCCGTTTTATTCTCATTCGATCACAACTGTGATTGCAGTAAGATATGTTTCCTCAAATACTTTAACAAAACCCGCGCAGATCGTTTAAGCCGTCCGTCCAGTACAAGTGTTTTTTCGTGACGAGACCAAGAGGCTCCGTTTGCGCTAAGAGGTGCAACGGCGATGGAATAACGGATTAATAGGGAATGACAGTGATGTTTTTTGTCCCGATAAGAACTCACCTTCAGAATAATTAAGACCGTGGTAAAAACATTTTTAAGGATGTACCTACTTATTGTTCTGGAGAGGTTTGAAGTCGTAATGAGCGGGAAGAGGGCAGCAATATACGTCAGCTATATCCCAAGCCAATCAGAGAATAGTACTTAGACCACCTCTGTAAACCGCTCTCTGATTGGTTCCCGAAAGAGGTGCATGAAAGCCACCCCTGCAGGAAAAAATTCCGTAGAAACCCTTACAGATATTCGTAAGTAGATAAGTAAGGTCGGTAAGTAAACCTGCTTGTTACCTACCTATGTGTTTGTTTTTAGCGTATTCACCAGTATTAAAGCAGGTTCTTACCTAATTATAATGAGTGGTAAAATGAAGAACCGGATGTGGCAATACGCCAGTAAAGTTTTAATTTTTTTGCCAGAGTCGCAAGATCGACGAAAAGAATGGTTTGGTGCGGCAAAAACCCCGTGGACAACGAAAGGGAGACATTCTTGCGAAGATCATTTTAACGCAAGGTACTTACGTTAAAATGATTTTCACAAACATGACATCAAACCTTAAAAACCTTGATAAATAGATTTATAAAATTTATAAGTATTAATTAATTAAGTATTTAATTAATAAGCATAATTTTATAATTTTATAAGTACCTATTAATAAAAATTAATTTTATATAGGTACATTGTACCTATATAAAATTAATTTTTATTAATACTTATAAAATTATAAAATTATGCTTATTAATTAAATACTTAATTAATTAATACTTATAAATTTTATAAATCTATTTATCAAGGTTTTTAAGGTTTGATTTCCGAAGCGCATCTCGTCTGGCTGATGCAGCTCTTGTCCCTCTTTCATTAAAAAACTACCTACGCTTGCGTCGTGTCTGTGTTACTCTATCTTGTTAATTGATTCATAGGAATGTTGTCGGCCGATGCTTTCGCAAAACCATCCAGCAATTTCATCGTTAAACTATACTTACACAATACATCACAAATCAAAACAAATAACCAAATCGTAACACGGAAGACGAAACGTAAACAGGGGGAAGCTCACGGTTACCAATCCCTCAATGACAAAATCCCTAGACGATGATGAGAGCATCTGCGCGCCCCTATCAGCCGCGGTATCAACTACGACCCTGTCCGACTACGATGAGCGGAAAAAGTTCAAAATCGCCTTCCTTAACAAAAATTCACTTGTTTGAAATGATGTCTTGTGACTCACTAATTTCCGATTATTCCCTGACACACTGGCATTCCCTATTGTTATGGTAGAATGTTATCTTTGAATGGATGTAGTCGAAAGTGCCCTTTATCATCCGAAAAAAGTTGGTATCCTGTATGGCCGCACGTCTTCTCCTTGACAGGAGAAAACAAAATTTGTTAATAAATAAATGCTATAATATTTAAATAATAAATTCAAATAAATAATAGAATTCAAATGAATTTGAACTAAATAGTCTAAAGCGTACTATTGCCACATACTTACTGGGCCACAACATGTAGAACGACAGAAGGAACGAAGTAGACTGATCAGTACATTCGCCTCCAGTGGACGGAATCAGTTTGCGCGGAGAGGCGAAAAACGCTTCCACTGGACGGACGGCCTCACATGCGAGGCAGGCAATCGGTTTGGTTTCAATAATACAAATACGGTTAATCGTCATGGAAGTACGTGCTATTCAGTGTTATACAAGCCATCAGAGCACACCTAAAAATCATCATGGCCCTCACTATAGCAGTATGCTATCAATTCTTTTAGCGTACACAACGTCCCAATAAATCGTCACTTGTTCCGATTCAAATAATATTATGTCATTGAATAACCAAAGACAAACGACCAAATTCAAACTTTCAATTCATATACCAGTATATAGACATTCCTTTTAAGTTGTCGCCTGTTCGCCCTGTTCTACCAACAATAAGCAGTAAAATGAATGATTTATACTTTCGGAATCAATACTAGAACTCCTGTTGCTCATAGATCATAATCTCCTTTGGTACTAGAAAGCTCCCGCTACACAACTGTATTGTTCCCTGTAGAAGGGTCATAAAATGTTACCCAATTATCCGTTGGTTACAGCACTGTCACCAACCTGGTAAACAACGTGTTGTTTGCGACTGACTCTGGGTAGGTGTGGGGGACCGGTCCTCGCGTATTCGTTTGTTTGGACGAACCAAGTTATTAGGGTGGATACGGTCATGCACGCTGTTTAATGCGAACCGTATTGAGATTGTGAAGAGAGAGCACTCTATCGGTATTGACACCAGACATGAGGGGACAGTAATGATGCATCTTCGTTTTCTCTCATTCTCTCCATCCCTTGACTCACTGAAGAGTTAAAAAACAGGAGGAATTTCGGATGTGAACTTTGTGAACAAAACGACGCAGAATGCTAATCTTCAACTCCTAAATTTCTTATAGAGTAGGTAACTGTGAGTATTAAACTTCGTAATAAAAAACCTTGCATGACAAACACCACCTAAAGGGTATTTCGAGGGCCTCGCGGAACTCCCCACAATGTCATTTTGGCGACTTTTCAGCAGAGCCAAAAACCATCTACCACTGACTATGTTTACTGAGTAACTCAGTACAATAAATCGTGAGATTTAGTGTTACCTAACGTAGGTACCTAACTTATACTTAGTTAGATCGATCCGCCGGGAGAAGACGCTTCGAATGGTATGCATAATATCTTACGTAAAACACTGCTCTACAAAAAAAGTGACCTGCAAGTTGCCGGCCTCATGTTATCATGGATGGGGGTTTTCGAGGGTGCTGAGTCCGAATCCGTTGTCCGGATTTTTTCGATTGGGTGATTTTTTCGATTTTTCGACGTTTTTATGAGTTTTTACTACAAATTTACGGTGTATTTTCCTAGTTATCACGAACTTATAATTATCCAAAAAAACGAACTTACAATTGTCCAAAAAAATTATAATGAGGCTAAATTTGTAGGAAATTTCATGCTGAATCCAAATATGACCGCAATTCCTCTTTTCACATTGATCCAAACCCTCCAAATCCCCCAAAAACTCACTGTAAAAATAGAGTTTTTCTCTATCTGATGTGGATCTCACTTCTGTCTCAAACACAGTGAGATCCGCAAAACTTACTCGTATAAAAATTACAATTGATGAAGTTTGAGGAGGAATAAATCTCAATATTTCATTAGAAGCGTCTTATATGCAATAGGAACAGTTTTCCCCCTTTTTGTTTCATACTCCGCATTCCTGTATGCTGAGCCAAAACAATATTCTAATAAATATGTTTACTCGTGGAAAACAAGGTAATACTACCACATACTATGTGCTCTATATATCATACAGATTCGCGATGTACAATATGTTGCCATAACATAGTATTTACCCTCTGGGTAACATGAAAATCATGTCAACCGATACGGATGATTGGGTTTTCATTAATCGCGTGGTGACCTGCCATAATTCTTGTGGATCCCTGAACGGTATCTCTTGTCTATTCCGATGTCCCGCTTTGAAGTAACATCGTAATTAACCTTCAGCAGGTCTTTATGCTACACAACCATCGCCCGGGGGTTTTTCGTGCCTTTGTAGCTGGGCCACGAGGCCATTAAATTCAGCAAAGTATAGGTATTTCACGGTGGCTTACGATATTGGAACACCGAACAGCTTTATTCCGTCATATTTTATGGCTACCACGAAAAAGATAATAAACCAAACGATTCTTCACAGTCCCGTGATCGGTTGACCAATAAATTCTTGTATCCAGTACATGTAGACCTAGAAGACGTGGGCATCATGTGGCATTTTACCTCGCTTTAGTCTTATCGATGGAGATATCTTTATCAATAAACTAAGAAATTTACTTCGAGGTCACCGTTGGCGTTAGCTTTTCGATGTAGCAACAGGTTTTCAGGATTTAAAAATAATCCTCCAATACAGCCGACAACGGAATAATGCCCATGGATACTACACGATTATGGGACTTTAGTTACTAACGAATCAGCCACCCTTTACTTACTTTAATGTAATTACACTCTTGACTGTGAGACAGCCAGTCATTTGACTCATGTAATGTTATCTACACTTTATTGCCTGGACTCAGTGTTTTGAACGACCTAAATTCTTCTGACGGCAGGCACCCTAGTAATGATTGTTTGAACATAATATTCGTAGAGGCCATGTCCTAATCGCAGTATTGATGACATCCGTGAGGGCTTGAAAGCAGCGGAGCAGCGAACGCCCCGCGAGTTGGTTGGCCGACCCGGTGAACTTTGGCCCCTGACAACCCGGAAGGGCCCCCTCCCGGACAGCTTTAGAGCGGTGACTTTCGGATTAACGCCCGACAACCCCTTGGGCGGGACATTTTATTGTCGATAGAAGTTCAGACAGGAGACAAGCAGTGTTGCAGGTCGCAGCATAACCCCCCCGGTGCCGTGCGACACGACAAGGAGACCTCGTCTTTTGGACCCACTCAAAGACTTCTGCTTCATCTCGCCTGATTTACGCCTCATAATTTCCTTTAGGACGGTCCGGAGATCCGAGTGGAGCCCTACCCGCAGCTCTATTCGCTTTTGTGCCAGGAGACACGGACGGTCCTCAACTTCTTCACGGACGTCGTTTACTCCGTGATTCCTTCGAAGTTGAGGAGTCACGAATAGTTATGTCCTGAAATTGATTACAAAGCTAAAAGTTTACTGCTAGACTCGCTGTTTCTTTTACCGATGTCCTTCCTATTAAAATTGTTATAGTGAGAGTAAAATATATGCTGATTACCAGCAGTCGTTCACCAGAGACCCCGTTGCTCAACATAACCTGGTTTAGTCCACCATTTTACGAGCTCTACTTCGAGTAACTTGAGTGGCTGGTAGATCCGCATGATTTAATATGTAACCCCATGAGCCCGAAAGCTCTCGCAATAGTCCATCAATCTTCTCAAACGAGTGATATAGCCACCAAAACCATGAGCTAAACATTTCCAAAAATGGACAACACGTTGTCCTTCGAAATGAGCCAACTGTATAACCCAACCCATCCTAAATCCATACATAACAAAATCATCCTAGAGCTCGCCATGCTTTCTATATTTGCCATATCCAATTCATTGTTCACTTACTCTACTGTTGTTATAGTTTCAAGCTAGCGATCTAATTAATAAGTGAGCCGCTAAAATTGATAACATCTGGTATAGTTTGTGAATATGACACAATGTTTGTGAATGTGGAACATGTGTTTATGTTTTTAATCCATTTAAAAAATGTGAGAAGGGTAACTCAGGTGAAAACTACCTCAAAGCCCGACCGTTTCGAGGAAAAACCACTCATCTGCAAAATTTTCGACGTCCGAAAAATGCCTCTACGTTTTTCAGCTGGCCCTTTCATTGCTAGAATCCAGTTTAGAGTTACGAATCCGTATTGCCGTTCGTTGTTAACGTTAGGTTCTATCGATCATGCTGATATCGATTAAATATCGAAAACATCAATTCGCTTTGATAAATCGTAGTTGTTCTTCCCCCACGATAATGTAAACTAATGCACTCAGTGTGGGAGCATAACCACTTGAGCTGTTTTGCCTGCTAACACTCGCCATTTCCGACGCTTCGTTTTTTGGACAAAGCACAAGGATTGGCTCAAGAATCTGGATATCATTGAGTCAAAATCCGTTTACAAAACAGCTGGTCCCGAGTTTTGAGAATTACAGAATTTCAGAATTTGAGAATTACAGTAATTTACAGAAGAAACCACTTGTGTGAAGCAAAGAATCACTCGCTATGGAAAAACGCTCGTGAGTTTCGAGGCAAAACCACTTGTCACCAGATTTCGGATGATAAGTGGTTGTGCCTGCAATTGGAGGGCGTAAAGTGTCGATAAGTGGTTGAAATTGACAACCACTAGTGGTTTTGCTTGCAAACTACCACAGATAAGTTGTTCTGCCTCCAAATTACATGGAAATCCACAAGAAAAGTGGTTTATACGAATTTTCACAAATTTAGGCGAATTCGGAGATAAGTGGTTTTACTTTAAAACAGCAGAGTTGTCACAAAAAACAATTGTCCACTACCAATGGAACAGTTTCTAAGGACACCGACATTTTTTATTGGATTATTTGTGCTTACACGGAAACTACGGAAGCTACCGGAGTTGTTGCGAAACCGCAGTCTGCATTCGTTACCTCTCTATTGGTTAGTTGAGTTTCAATTGAATTATTGATACCGTTACCATGCTAGGGAAATCTATTCAAAGCGAAGCCTCGTCGGCTGGATGCGAAGTAACTTGTTGCTCATTCTATAAGGGACTTGTTAGACCATCTGCAAGAGGACGGTGGTTCTTGTTAAGGGGGTCCAGAGATGATCTGAGACCTCCCTTAGGATACCAGGAAGGACTTGTGGATCGGCGGTGGTGGGTAGGTGTTCTCTCGCAGCTTAATTAAAAGGCGGACGAGATCTGCGTGTGAGGGCGAAGCGCAAGGGCGGTCGCAGAGCCATCTTGCAGAGAGATCGGGGACGGTCAGGTGAGAACGGATCATGACTCCGGTGTCCAGGGGGACTCTATTCTAACACGAGTGCCGTGTTATAATAGATATCGAGGCTCATGGAACGTTACCAGAGAACCCATTGGAGGAGGGCGACAACATGACTGATGACCCAGGTTGACTTGGAGTTAGTACCTAGTGCTCCCCATAACACTAGATCACGATCCTTATCAAACCCCGTCCAGCCTTCCTCGCACCAAGTATTCTCGTCAATATCGACTTTGAACGTGTATAGACTGAAGGCCGATATGACATTGAAAATTCCCCCTGGAATTTTTGCGATATCAACCCCAGTCCCAACCAATCATTCGCCAGAAGCTAGAGTAGAACCACAACTTTGCCCAAATAATTGATGATTTTAAATTTATTGGATATCAAAGTACTTGACATGGGTTTCAATTTTCACATTTTTCCAGTTTATATCAAGGACCTATGTCGATATCATTGGTAAAGAATAATAACTATAATTACTCACGAATGCCTACTAGTGAATCATCACGATATACCTACCCGAGTTTATGAAATTTTGATGGAAATCCGCGTACCTAAACAACGCAACTGATTGGTGGATTGCTCGACCTTGACACTCGCAAATTTGTCGGGAAGCATGCAACTCCAGCTCAGGCATTCAGGCGTGAACATTACTCGGACTTTTAAGAGTAAATCCGCAAATGAAAATGTAAATACTGGAAAAAAATCCTCCGTTTTGGTCGTAAATGAGGGATTCCAGTCGATGAATGCAGTTCTTCCGCCCACCACCACGGAAACGGGAGGCGCAAAGCCCAGCTCCAGGACCGGTCTGTTGAGCCCAGCCCACAGGCTCGTTTGCGCACTTGTTCCATTCCTTTTTAAATCCTTGACCAGTTCATTAGACTTCTATATTTAGGTAAAGGAAGGAACCTCTGCACGTTTTTTCTCGGCATCATTCGAATAAGAGGTACCCTAATGGTATTCAAGTTGACTGCTATAGCATCGTTAAATATACATGATTACGTGAGTCAGCTCATCTTCAAGTCCCTATTAATTCTATCGGAACATTTACCTACTGGTCAATTGCATATAATTGCTCTGGGGTGTGATGACTTTTAAAATGCGAAATCTACACATGAGTAGGTAATTATTAGCACCACGTATTAATTACCAGTTATTTGACAATTTAGAGTGATCATCATTATACTTAATTTGGAACGATGGAATATCCACTACATACAGCTTTAATTTCATAAAACTGCTCCAGTGTGAATGAAATGTGTTCTTTAGAATAATGAAAATGCCGAAAATAGTTTCAACTAAAAAACGTTTGGCGGGCAAAAAAAGCGGAGAGAGTCTCGTGAGAGTCTCGAACCTTGGCATGAAAATGTCTGCTTGACACACTAGTTTTCGTATAATTTTTCAAGTTTTCCGTTTCTCCTCGTTCCCGTGCACGCAGCGTACGCAGACGTCTCGACTGTGAGAGTGGATCACATGATCACTAAACTTTGCAAGTACGAGATTTATTGTCTGGGATCCTCACCAAGATTGGTAATGGGGAGAGTTTGACGCCAGAAGAGGCAGTCAGTACAAGATGCAGTCCAACAGACTGAATTAATCTTAAAGACTTATGAATAAATATCTTACGGTTGTATAGGTATTTCAGACCAAACAAAGACAAATCAAAAACTGAGCTAAGCTGAATCTGAGTTGGGTTGCTGACTACATTGTTTACCCTCATTTTTTCATCCTGTACAGCTCATCTACCACTGAAGGTACGACTGGTTAACATGAAACTATTCAATAAAATCTGACGATTCCAAATAGCGGTGGGATAACGATTATCGTGGAATGCACACAGACGGAGCTACAATTACTTAGTAACGGATTGGTTGTATGTGAAAATCATGTTAAAAGGAGGATGCCACAGAATCGTTACAGAATTTCGGGGGGAGGACAGATCAAAGAAATTTTCATGTCCAAAAGTGAAGATAAGCACCCGCAAATATTTAATATTGCAAACATCTTCAACCTTCACGCATTTCGTTATGTCGATTATGATGTTCATGATTATCATGTTCATTTCCTAGAATAATTTAGGTAGACTTCAACTCAGTAGGGCTCCCAAGTGGTTGACATGAATACTAAATTTTGTATAATTGTGTTATTGGATAATAAATACACAGGGGATAAACAAAGTCTTGGTCGAGTTATATGTAATCCAATAAAACCAAGTAATTAAATAACGTTAATCCTTGTTAGTAAACAGTAGACGGAAAAAACCATGGGCGCCAGGTTGCTGTAATATGCCGTCGGAAGGAAAATTGCCTTTTCGGAGAAATCATGTAAAATCAAACGTTTATAGTGGACTTCTCTAATGCCATTACCGTCTGAAGGCCAAGGACCGGCGACGCGACCGAGATTTCTTTGAACTCAAGTCGATGTCTTTTGGGTAGGTCGCGGGAGGCTGGATTAGACGGAGAAAGATCTTGTACTTCCGCGATGTAAATTCTACACATTAATCGAACCGGGTAGACTCGACATTATTTGGCGACAGGTCTCAGCCTTGAGCGTCTGCTTGTAACTCATACCAGAACCCAGGGAACGATTATGCAAAGCTAACTCCTTGATTCATTCAGCTTCAAGGTCGTTCGAACGTCCTGACCTTTTTCTTGTTAAAATAGAAAAAGTGTGTTTACTTAATAACAAATCATTAAAGTAATTTAAGTAAGTAAGGTATGCCGCTAATAAAATTTCAGGTCTCATCGTTAACAAACAGCAACTTTCCCCACCCAACTGCACCACAACTGTATATACCTACACATACGGCCGAGCTGTCAACGAAAGTGCGGCAAGTTCAAACCCCCCGACCTTTTTTTGTTGAACATTCCAGCATTATAATCTTAGTTAGTAACATTGAACGCCTCTTAATAATCATACAACCTTAGTGCAGACTCTTGCTCAGATATTCCCTACACAATTGAAACTTGATGGATGAAAGGTTACCTGAAGCTAAAAAATCAACACTTGGAATGCTCGAGCATGCATATACATCGGTACATGGATATATCACATGTAAAGTATGTGTTTTGTGTCTCAAGTTAAAAAAATTCGTCATGCGTCATTACTAATTGCTTAGCATTTGTTAGAGAAATGAGGCCAGTATAACGGAGAATTGGCGTCAGTTGTCGACTCCTAATATCATCCTCCTGTTCTACAGTACAGCCATAGAGCAACGTATACTGCCAGCGTATATTTAAAACAGTTTACTTGACGAGAAAACTTCATAAACGCCGCAGATTGAATGAAGTCGCAAAAATCTAAGGGACCGTATGACGTCACGAAGAGAACGAAACCCCCGGCCCTGACATTGGCGGGCTTCAGAGGAGGGAGGTGGCGGGTTCAAATGGGCGTCTTGCTCCTGCGGTCTTTTTCATACGCGGCCAGTTTTTCTGAATTCCCTACATTTATGAGAAGAATTTTTAGGCCGCTGACCATCATTTTCGTTATTCGCGTAGCTTGTACTATATTGAAAAAAAAAAAAAAAAAATCACAAATTCCCCATTGCCCCTTGCTGTTTTTGGTATCGCGTTACATTTTTTCCGTGCAGCAAAGTTTTTCACGATTTCCTGCGGTAAGACATAATATCTATGACAAAATTAAATTAAAAAATAAACCACAAAGGAAGGGAACCATATCCCTCCGCTTTACGTTGACAATAGGTGGCGCTGTACCCTTAGAAAAAGCAAATGCCTTTGCAAGTGATTTTGCTCAATCCTCACCAAATACAACTGGCAATCCTGGCTTTGACATGTAAATTGATAACCAGTTGTCCACCGCACTGCAATTGTAACTATTCAGCAAGTTCCTAAGGTCAAATCAAGTCAAGGAGGCGATGAAAGGTTCCTCATCTGGAATAGCTCCAGGATTCGATGGCACAACTCGGCTGCTCGTAGCAAGCCTTCCTTCCAATGCAATACCATCTACAGCGCCAACCTAAGACTGAGTTACTTCCCCAGCAAATAAGTCGCACATATGGTCATAGTCAAGAAGAAAGAAAAATCCTCACACTACATTAAAATCTATAGGCTCATCAGCTTGATTTCTCTTTTTGTCAAGAAATTCGAGTGACTGTTCCTACCAGAATCGCTTCATTTCCTTGAGCCCTTTCTCCCTTATAAAGGCACTGCAAACCCCAGTTCACAACAAATACCTAGGGCCGGTGGTGAGTTGTTCACAACCTTCGTGAGGTAAAGTGTACGTCTAGGGCTTTCGCCAGACACAGGAAGACTTTAGATCAAGCGTGGTTCAAAGGGCTTCCCAGACAGTGCAGTCCTAACTATACAACAGCACCTACGCTGTCAAGTTTCTCTCAGGCAGTACTACTAACAGCGCATGCTGATAACCTATCCGTCCGGGTTCGTTAGCAGACTAGTGAACGAGCCAAGCCTCAGCACTATACACGTATTAATTTCCTCTGCAACGAGCCTACAGAAACGTCCACCCAATCATGACCTGACAGTTGTACTTAGTCACTAATCATAAAAGGGAAAATCAAAAGTATATCAGAAAAAGGAGGTAGAAGGACATTTGAATATTTTGATATCAAATGTGGTGAAGTGCGAATCGATGTGCGATAGAAATACGCAGAGGCTAACGGATCGGAGATCCGGCGTGTCCAGCAGGTTCTTATCGCACAATATACTCAGGTTTTCAAACTTACTTACTTGCTATCTATATAATGGACGACGTGCACTTGAACTTGGTAAAGTATCCCGAAGCAACAATTAACGACCGGCTTTCCCAACCAGGAATCAATTCTTTCAGAGATTACCCTACCAGTATATCTTCATTAGAGGATTTTAATGAACATTGGCGGTCTCAGGGATTTAAGGAAAACATTATCGAGGGAAGCTTTTGAATCCGCCACTTAGTGATAATTTAAGAAAAGGTTTCGCCAGGAGAAAGAGTGAATTAAAATATATAAATTACCGGATCATGCGGAGTGATCAAGTTAAAAGACGGTCGTTATCTCTTGACGCCGAGTTAACTGCTGGGTTGGGTTTTGAAGACTAGAGCGCTCCATGCGGCTCATCTGAGAATTTATGGCACCGTAAACACCAATCAAAGGTCTCTAATAGGTTCCAACCTTTTACAATTGCCAGTGCACTTCAAAGTAACTGACCGTATTAAGACGCACTTGCCAATAACAGTGCATCTGCAAGAGGATTATATCCCGTACTTCAGATCATACTGGTCGATATCGATAACATAGTATTATTATGTTGTACTGGCATTTCCAATTCCACAAGAAACCTATTGTTCCTCACTTATGCATTCCTCGTTTTACATTTCTGATCAGTTCGCTGAGGAAACCGCATGCCACTTTTGATTTGTGGGAGCTGAGTTGGAAGCTCTGAGCTAAAGGAACTATGACTTGTATATGATCCTACATTGAGGTTATTAGTAAGAACTGCAATTAGAACTATTCGTAAGTAATAATTAGTTCCAATTACTCAGTAAGCTCTTAAACGAAAATATTATAATCAAAAGTACCAACCTAAATGAATGTTGTACAGTTTTCTTGTATCAAGTAATAATGTTGTACCTAGTTAGTTCTACAGTTGTAAAAATACTTCTCGGTATGTGAATGTGATTTTGTGACTTCCAACAACAAGAAACACAGGAAGTTTTGTTGTTCTGCCCGGAGATCACAAGTGGTGTTCTAAAACATGAACGTACCTACTTACCTACTATGTAGATAGTTGTTCAAAATGTATGGTATAACGCAGCGCTTCTGGCTCGGTCTGATAGAAACTGGTACTGTTCTCAACTCCCCCTTGGGGCCCTTAACTAATCATACGTCTTGTGACGTACGTATCAGAAATATCGGGCCACTCGAAAATTTTAGCACTAGAGCGACTCATAAGTCGGTTCTTATCTGACCATTTTTTATGTTTGTGCTCCACAAAAACCGACAACTGATAAACAAAAGTTGTGGAAAGAGTAAAAAAACTGAGCCTCCGCTCGGTTTCTTATGTTGACTGCGAAGGCAACTATTAGGATACTTATTTATGATGTCAACGAGACAAGATCTGCCGTTAGATACATTGCATAATCGGAGAACACTCCTAGGGAGGTTTATCAAACTGGTCAGACTAAGCGATACCAAAGAGTTACATTCTCATAACGAGATTCGATTATGGATACGGTGGTATCAACTTGGAACTAGGTACAACAAACCGTACAGCGGTTATTGAACATGAAACCCACAGTCTTTCTGATTTGTACGCTCTTTTGGTAGACGCTTTGTTCATCAGGCTACAAAATTATTTGAGCTGTAAAAAATTAATACGAAATATTCCTACGTTCCTACTATGTTGTAATTTTATCTTATAACGGACTTACTCGGTCAATATTGTATTTTTCAGGTTTTTAATTATTGATGATGGTAATAATCGAAAACATCATACACATATTCAAAATAAGAAAATAGTTACCTTCTTATTTATTTCTATTTATTTTTTTTTAATTACATGTTGGGGAAGAGGGCACTTACCTCAACCGTTAGTAACACAATTAATCGACGAATAAAAGAGAAACAAATCCACAGTCATGCAGCATAGCTATAAGAAGAAATTTTCGAAGAAATAACTGGTTTTATGTGAAATGTCTCCATTTTACTGGTTTTATAACCGAATTTTTCCTCCTTATTTTGCCGAGTAACTCCTCAGTTTATAGATTTTTCAACGCTGACAACGATGGTAAACTCAGAATTGCGGTATCTTCGAAGTGGAACTCCCCAAAAATAAAGTGGCCCAATTCTGCCTATCTACAAACTTCTTCGTATTTATTATTATTTTCCTTGCATTGATCAACGTCATCTAGAGTATGAAAGTGTTTCAATGGGGAAGTATCGTTTTTATACACATCCAAAATAATTTTGAATACATCTCTGGGTAAAGGTAGAGCTCGTTTACCTGTCGAATGGAACGGACAGCGCTAATCAATCTCAAATGATGGTTTCTGAGCCGCCGCTGAAAAAATTTGAATCCTGAGTCACGGTGACCATGCAACGTTAAATCGTCACAGGTCCGGTCATATCACGGTGGAAACAATTAAGCTGCCTTTAATCAGCTATAAAGATCTTCACATTCCCTTTGACGGGAACGTCTCGCCACAACCTCTGAACGTCCTTTTCTTCTACTTTTTGTGTAGCATAATGACTCGACCCTCCGACGAATTCGTCTGTTAACAGGAGGCGTGACGGTGGTGAAGGTACAGGTTGAACTGAGCTAATTCCATACTCTTGCAATAAATGTATGCGTGTTGTTTATTACAATCTCAATTTACTTGAAATTAATACAACCTCTCGCTTAATTTCAAATTGCGAAATGTAAAGGCCTTGAAGACAAGTATAAATCATTCTCGAAACGACGCCTACATACACCCTTCCTTGACGACCTCAACTAAGTACCCAACTCGAATATAACAATACGTATTTGTATTATATATTGTTATAATTATGATAAATGGTACCTAATTACCTATAACAATTTTTACCTATTATATACTTGTAGATCCATTACCTATTTTACCTATTATATACCTATTTTACCTGTCATTTAGGTGAATTCCCGAGCATATTCTATGTTGAAATTGGAAGAAAACTGTCTGCATCGAACTTATTAAATGGGTTGAACCAATCAAATGATATCAATATAGGTAAATATTCGAATGTGGACAAACACCGAACTACTCAAAATCAGGATGGGTCATTGAATAAGTTGAATAGTAGTTTGTTCGGGATTTATAGATCTATAATTATATCTTACTCTATAGATCATTTCATAGGTTGATTGGGTTTTAATTTGAAGGGGGGCACATCTATGGAGACTAAAGGGAATTTTTCAATGTAAGCCTATAATAAATAGTAACAATTAATATAACGGGTGAGAGATTACTCGATCATCTCGTTGTAGCATTTACGTGTTTCACGTAATGCCCGGCAGCATGAATTCGAGCGTGTACATATAATAAGTGTGGGTGCAGTAGGTGAGGTTGGTATCCTGCAGTGTTGATATTGTTCATCGTAACTCGCTCAACCGAACCTTCTTTTATGTGGTTGTTTTTATTCCCTCAGCTGAATTCCCTACTTTTCTGTGGTCTTGCTTTCTTTGTTCCTGTTGGAGTTAAAAACGTGTGAAGTTAAATCGCCCCCAGTTCAATGAGATGATCTCATCCGTATCTCACCCTTGTACAACAAGAGAGCTTTAGATGCACGGGTATATCCCAACCAGACGGTGTCCAAGCCGGGTTAGGATACCATCAATCCAAGGTGTCGAATAAGTAAGTCACGTTTTATATGGCATCATGTAGGTAGCTAGTGATTAATATAAATTGTTGAATATAATTTAGGTATTGATTATGTGAGCTTTCGATGATACGAAGTTGATCGGATGACAGGCACCCAGGGGCGTAGCGTCAGGGGCAGCGCAGGAAGCGGCGCTTCCCCACAAGAAATGAAGAATGTAGGTAGAATTTGAATGATGAATAAATTTATTACGAATAACAAAATATTTAATCAAAAGTAAAACATTCAATCGAAAATTACCTACAGCTACCTACCTACCCATGAAAGAATTCCTTCTTCCATGCTACCTCCTTTTGATAGTTGGTTTCAATCAAGAATCCATGGCTGAAGCCAAGTCATCTAAGAAAAAGAAGAAGAAGAAGAAGGTAAAAATCCACGATCTGAGTAAGACCGGAACCGCAAAATTATTGAGGGGGGGTGGGGGTGACGTCACACGTACATTGTGTGCCTCCGTCTGTGTGTATTCTGGCGCGGGCGTGTGAGTGTGTCTCTGACTGTTTACCGTGGAGCTGGTGTCGCTAACGCTGAAATACGGAGGCCAGAGAATTTATAATATCCATCAATTGATAATATCCATGCAACTATGTTTGTTTTGATGTGTGCTGGTAGGTTTCAGTTGCTCGTTTAAATTATCTTCCTAAAATAAACGTTTCGCGAAGTTTTAACGAAAAAATCGACAGGTGCCAGATCTCAATGGCCCTAGACATTTTAATGTTGAGAACTAAAATAGATACCGACCAATGGTTAACAGGGTGTACCTAGTTCAAAAAACCTTTTGTTTTCTTCTGAAAAAACATCATGGTGTAGTGGCTTTTTATCGAATATTCAAAGAAAAGGAAGCTATTATTCCCGGTGTAGTCGGACGAAAGTACCCACCTACCCAGGGTATTTCTGTCCTAGGACCAAACTACCCTGGGTAGTTCTGTCCTAGGCCAAATGTACCCACCCAAAACGGGGTAGGGTACTTCTGGCCTAGGACAAAAGTACCCACCTACACTGGGTAGTTCTGTCCTAGGACAAATGTACCCACCCAAAACGGGGTAGGGTACTTCTGGCCTAGGACAAAAGTACCCACCTACACTGGGTAGTTCTGTCCTAGGACAAATGTACCCACCCAAAACGGGGTGGGTACTTCTGTCCTAGGACAAATGTACCCACCTAAAATGGGGTAGGGTACTTCTGGCCTAGGACAAAAGTACCCCCCTACAGTGGGTAGTTCTGTCCTAGGACAAATGTACCCACCTAAAATGGGGTAGGGTACTTCTGGCCTAGGACAAAAGTACCCCCCTACAGTGGGTAGTTCTGTCCTAGGACAAATGTACCCACCCAAAACGGGGTAGGGTACTTCTGTCCTAGGACAAATGTACCCACCTAAAACGGGGTAGGGTACTTCTGGCCTAGGACAAAAGTACCCACCTACACTGGGTAGTTCTGTCCTAGGACAAATGTACCCACCCAAAACGGGGTGGGTACTTCTGTCCTAGGACAAATGTACCCACCTAAAATGGGGTAGGGTACTTCTAGGACAAATGTACCCACCCAAAACGGGGTGGGTACTTCTGTCCTAGGACAAATGTACCCACCTAAAATGGGGTAGGGTACTTCTGGCCTAGGACAAAAGTACCCCCCTACAGTGGGTAGTTCTGTCCTAGGACTAATGTACCCACTCAAAACGGGGTAGGGTACTTCTGTCCTAGGACAAATGTACCCACCTAAAACGGGGTAGGGTACTTCTGGCCTAGGACAAAAGTACCCACCTACACTGGGTAGTTCTGTCCTAGGACAAATGTACCCACCCAAAACGGGGTGGGTACTTCTGTCCTAGGACAAATGTACCCACCTAAAATGGGGTAGGGTACTTCTGGCCTAGGACAAAAGTACCCACCTACACTGGGTAGTTCTGTCCTAGGACAAATGTACCCACCCAAAACGGGGTGGGTACTTCTGTCCTAGGACAAATGTACCCACCTAAAATGGGGTAGGGTACTTCTGTCCTAGGACAAATGTACCCACCCAAAACGGGGTAGGGTACTTCTGTCCTAGGACAAATGTACC
The DNA here is from genome assembly GCA_963920205.1 of Stenodema calcarata. Classification (NCBI taxonomy): domain Eukaryota; kingdom Metazoa; phylum Arthropoda; class Insecta; order Hemiptera; family Miridae; genus Stenodema; species Stenodema calcarata. Next base: position 12,062,587 of record OY986049.1, on the reverse strand, counting down.
CACCTAAAACGGGGTAGGGTACTTCTGGCCTAGGACAAAAGTCCCCACCTACACTGGGTAGTTCTGTCCTAGGACAAATGTACCCACCTAAAATGGGGTAGGGTACTTCTGGCCTAGGACAAAAGTACCCCCCTACAGTGGGTAGTTCTGTCCTAGGACAAATGTACCCACCTAAAATGGGGTAGGGTACTTCTGGCCTAGGACAAAAGTACCCCCCTACAGTGGGTAGTTCTGTCCTAGGACAAATGTACCCACCCAAAACGGGGTAGGGTACTTCTGGCCTAGGACAAAAGTACCCACCTACACTGGGTAGTTCTGTCCTAGGACAAATGTACCCACCCAAAACGGGGTGGGTACTTCTGTCCTAGGACAAATGTACCCACCTAAAATGGGGTAGGGTACTTCTGGCCTAGGACAAAAGTACCCCCCTACAGTGGGTAGTTCTGTCCTAGGACAAATGTACCCACCCAAAACGGGGTAGGGTACTTCTGTCCTAGGACAAATGTACCCACCTAAAACGGGGTAGGGTACTTCTGGCCTAGGACAAAAGTACCCACCTACACTGGGTAGTTCTGTCCTAGGACAAATGTACCCACCCAAAACGGGGTGGGTACTTCTGTCCTAGGACAAATGTACCCACCTAAAATGGGGTAGGGTACTTCTGGCCTAGGACAAAAGTACCCCCCTACAGTGGGTAGTTCTGTCCTAGGACAAATGTACCCACCTAAAATGGGGTAGGGTACTTCTGGCCTAGGACAAAAGTACCCCCCTACAGTGGGTAGTTCTGTCCTAGGACAAATGTACCCACCTAAAATGGGGTAGGGTACTTCTGGCCTAGGACAAAAGTACCCCCCTACAGTGGGTAGTTCTGTCCTAGGCCAAATGTACCCACCCAAAACGGGGTAGGGTACTTCTGGCCTAGGACAAAAGTACCCACCTACACTGGGTAGTTCTGTCCTAGGACAAATGTACCCACCCAAAACGGGGTAGGGTACTTCTGGCCTAGGACAAAAGTACCCACCTACACTGGGTAGTTCTGTCCTAGGACAAATGTACCCACCCAAAACGGGGTGGGTACTTCTGTCCTAGGACAAATGTACCCACCTAAAATGGGGTAGGGTACTTCTGGCCTAGGACAAAAGTACCCCCCTACAGTGGGTAGTTCTGTCCTAGGACAAATGTACCCACCTAAAATGGGGTAGGGTACTTCTGGCCTAGGACAAAAGTACCCCCCTACAGTGGGTAGTTCTGTCCTAGGACAAATGTACCCACCCAAAACGGGGTAGGGTACTTCTGTCCTAGGACAAATGTACCCACCTAAAACGGGGTAGGGTACTTCTGGCCTAGGACAAAAGTACCCACCTACACTGGGTAGTTCTGTCCTAGGACAAATGTACCCACCCAAAACGGGGTGGGTACTTCTGTCCTAGGACAAATGTACCCACCCAAAATGGGGTAGGGTACTTCTGGCCTAGGACAAAAGTACCCACCTACACTGGGTAGTTCTGTCCTAGGACAAATGTACCCACCCAAAACGGGGTGGGTACTTCTGTCCTAGGACAAATGTACCCACCTAAAATGGGGTAGGGTACTTCTGGCCTAGGACAAAAGTACCCCCCTACAGTGGGTAGTTCTGTCCTAGGACTAATGTACCCACCCAAAACGGGGTAGGGTACTTCTGTCCTAGGACAAATGTACCCACCTAAAACGGGGTAGGGTACTTCTGGCCTAGGACAAAAGTACCCACCTACACTGGGTAGTTCTGTCCTAGGACAAATGTACCCACCCAAAACGGGGTGGGTACTTCTGTCCTAGGACAAATGTACCCACCTAAAATGGGGTAGGGTACTTCTGGCCTAGGACAAAAGTACCCACCTACACTGGGTAGTTCTGTCCTAGGACAAATGTACCCACCTAAAATGGGGTAGGGTACTTCTGGCCTAGGACAAAAGTACCCACCTACACTGGGTAGTTCTGTCCTAGGACAAATGTACCCACCCAAAACGGGGTGGGTACTTCTGTCCTAGGACAAATGTACCCACCTAAAATGGGGTAGGGTACTTCTGGCCTAGGACAAAAGTACCCCCCTACAGTGGGTAGTTCTGTCCTAGGACAAATGTACCCACCCAAAACGGGGTAGGGTACTTCTGTCCTAGGACAAATGTACCCACCTAAAACGGGGTAGGGTACTTCTGGCCTAGGACAAAAGTACCCACCTACACTGGGTAGTTCTGTCCTAGGACAAATGTACCCACCCAAAACGGGGTGGGTACTTCTGTCCTAGGACAAATGTACCCACCTAAAATGGGGTAGGGTACTTCTGGCCTAGGACAAAAGTACCCACCTACACTGGGTAGTTCTGTCCTAGGACAAATGTACCCACCCAAAACGGGGTGGGTACTTCTGTCCTAGGACAAATGTACCCACCTAAAATGGGGTAGGGTACTTCTGGCCTAGGACAAAAGTACCCCCCTACAGTGGGTAGTTCTGTCCTAGGACAAATGTACCCACCCAAAACGGGGTAGGGTACTTCTGTCCTAGGACAAATGTACCCACCTAAAACGGGGTAGGGTACTTCTGGCCTAGGACAAAAGTACCCACCTACACTGGGTAGTTCTGTCCTAGGACAAATGTACCCACCTAAAATGGGGTAGGGTACTTCTGGCCTAGGACAAAAGTACCCCCCTACAGTGGGTAGTTCTGTCCTAGGACTTTCATATTTGCGCGATATTTCGCCTTTGTTATATCCATTAATCCCTATCCTCTCAATATTCTTCGGGTTTAGGTGGAATTACGTTTGCCCTTTACGTGTATGTAGGTGTATAACAATTAATAGAAAATTACAACAATTCCACGTTTTGACGTTGAAAATAGTGTGTACGATCTCTACACTTTCATTTTTGCGCGATATTTAGCCCATGTTATATCCATTAATCCCTATCCTCTGAATATTCTTCGGGTTGACGTGGAATTACCTTTGCCCTTCGCCTGTATGGGGTGTATAACAATTATTCGAAAATTACAACAATTCCACGTTTTGACGTTGAAAATAGTGTGTACGATCTCTACACTTTCATTTTTGCGCGATATTTCGCCTTTCTTATATCCATTAATCCCTATCCTCTCAATATTCTTCGGGTTTAGGTGGAATTACGTTTGCCCTTCACGTGTATGTAGGTGTATAACAATTAATAGAAAATTACAACAAGTCCACGTTTTGACGTTGAAAATAGTGTGTACGATCTCTAAACTTTAACTTTTGCGCGATATTTAGCCCATGTTATATCCATTAATCCCTATCCTCTGAATATTCGTCGGGTTTACGTGGAATTACCTTTGCCCTTCGCCTGTATGGGGTGTATAACAATTATTCGAAAATTACAACAATTCAACGTTTTGACGTTGAAAATAGTGTGTACGATCTCTACACTTTCATTTTTGCGCGATATTTCGCCTTTGTTATATCCATTAATCCCTATCCTCTCAATATTCTTCGGGTTTAGGTGGAATTACGTTTGCCCTTTACGTGTATGTAGGTGTATAACGATTAATATACAATTACAACTGGTACACGTTTAGACGTTGAAAATAGTGTGTACGATCTCTACACTTTCATTTTTGCGCGATATTTCGCCTTTCTTATATCCATTAATCCCTATCCTCTCAATATTCTTCGGGTTTAGGTGGAATTACGTTTGCCCTTCACGTGTATGTAGGTGTATAACAATTAATAGAAAATTACAACAAGTCCACGTTTTGACGTTGAAAATAGTGTGTACGATCTCTAAACTTTAACTTTTGCGCGATATTTAGCCCATGTTATATCCATTAATCCCTATCCTCTGAATGTTCTTTGGGCGATTCCAATGGTTCATTATCGAAGATAATAAACTAATGTTCGTATACAATGGTGTAGGTTTTACTTCACATTTACTTACAGTTTGTTGTTCAGAATTTTTTTGATACCATCCGCACCTTTGTGCGACCTACTGTTCGTTCACAATGAGCCGATCACAACCTGTCAAGACGATATAGAATGAAACGGTTGAACTGTCAATGTTCATACTAAGGAGCTGTCTGGAACATCATATGGTTTTAGTGATATCGACTTTTTTGTTGTGAGGTACGTTTCGTGCTATGGAATTGAAGGTTATTTCGGTATTGGTAATATTCTGTTGTACAGACATGTCCCCCCTTAACAATACATCTGGGTAAAAAAGAAAAGTAAGTAATCAATTTAAAAAATAAATTGTTCTTCTTTGTTTCTTCATATAAACTGAGGGAGGTATCAAGTACTCGTATTTGAATCATCATGTTATCTACCGTCATCCCAGCCACTGAATGATCAGATTTTGGTATACAGCCCAGTATTGTTAACCATTTTAGTGGCACACACCCCTATCTCTCAGATAATCTGAGGGGGGTATGGGACCCAAAGGTCACTGGAACCATGCCATCTGCGCACTAGATTAACGTACTGGCTGCAACGCAATATCTGGGGAACAGGAATCAACTTTAATTGATTCTTTACAGATATGATGAGTCATTAGGAATACTTTTTTGTGAGGCCGGCTCCGGGAATCGAACCCTGGTTGACCTGATGGTAGGCGGATGCTCTAACCACTAGACCAACATAGCCAGCTCTAGTTAATCTTGTTGCATTTTATTTTAATCAAAAAAATGCGTGATTGGGGTCGTTATAGTGTGGAGGGGTAGGTTGTAGTGTCGAGGGGGTGTTTACCATGACAACAGATAAGGTTCAGGTGGTTAGGTTGGGCGAGGGAGGGGTGGAGGTGTATAACAATTAATAGAAAATTACAACAATTTCACGTTTTGACGTTGAAAATAGTGTGTACGATCTCTACACTTTCATTTTTGCGCGATATTTCGCCCATGTTATATCCATTAATCCCTATCCTCTGAATATTCTTCGGGTTTACGTGGAATTACCTTTGCCCTTCACCTGTATGGGGTGTATAACAATTAATATACAATTACAACTGGTACACGTTTAGACGTTGAAAATAGTGTGTACGATCTCTACACTTTAATTTTTGCGCGATATTTCGCCTTTGTTATATCCATTAATCCCTATCCTCTGAATATTCTTCGGGTTTACGTGGAATTACCTTTGTAATTGAATAATCATCTCTATCATTCAGGTTCTGAATGAAAAGATAAGTAAATCAGAACTGTTCTGATTAGGGATGAGAATCAATGTCCGAGGTTTCCAATGAAATGGCGGAAAAAATTTGTGTTATTGCACTTGTCTTATTTCATCAGGTGAGGGGACCAACAGCGATGCGGTTTTGTTTGCCTGTCCCAAAACACCAATGAAATTACACCTAGACGATCTTCATCTGTTTTTTCACATTGGAGACTACTGCTATTGACCTATCGATAATTTTTGTTTCCGATAGTATCGATGGTTTTTCCAAAAACTATCGATAGTTTTAACATTCGTCTCTTTCCATCTCATTTTATAATATTATTATATAATATTATAATATAATATTATAATAATATTATTTTATAAATATTATTTTCATCAATGTCGCATCAAATCTGGCCTCTGATTGTATTGTCAGTTGTCGCCAGTCCTCGTCTTTCGTGAGTTAAGTGAAGTTGAATTTTTTAGTGAAGACAGAAGGGTAGAAATGATACTTTCCTGAAAATGACTGCCACATCATAATGGACTGTACCGGAAAGGTACTTGGCATAATTTTGGTATTTGGTTATCCAAATTTGAGTTTTTAAAAAAAATGTGTTATTTTTCAGTTGTTATACACCTCCATAAAGTTGAACTGCAAACTTGGACTTGTAATAATTTGTTATACCACTTTGAATAATTGTTATACACCCCATACAGGCGAAGGGCAAAGGTAATTCCACGTAAACCCGAAGAATATTCAGAGGATAGGGATTAATGGATATAACATGGGCTAAATATCGCGCAAAAATGAAAGTGTAGAGATCGTACACACTATTTTCAACGTCAAAACGTGGAATTGTTGTAATTTTCGAATAATTGTTATACACCCCATACAGGCGAAGGGCAAAGGTAA